>BSBK01001368.1:0-705000 GCA_027943335.1 Chamaecyparis obtusa
ATACTCAACTCCTTATACAGTTTAGGCTCTACAATACCTAGGAGGGTAATCCTGTGATTCTCCTATAATATCTATACCAAAATTATAGTCATAATCAACTAAGTAGATAAATATCATATAAGGCTCAAAATAATAAGGAGATGTTACATAATGACTAATTGTTCATTGATCTGCAACTTAAAATAGAGCATGAGATAGGGTATTTCAATAATTTCAAAATACACAAACTATAGATAAAATTCATTATTGTTTCAAAATTATATGAAAAAATATAAATTAGAACAAGAAAAACCTAGTAAACACCACAACTCATATCAGTGCTCTATCCATTGGGTTAATTGTATATTTGACATACATCAACACTTTATAACAATTTTTTTTTTTAATAACCTGTAGATCTAAAATAACATTGCCTTACAATATATTTCAATAATATTTATGAGCTAAAATCATTATCAGAATCCTTGAATTAACCCTATGAGTATGTGATTCAAATATCAAAGTATTTTATTTAATTCCTTGAATCAAAGCATGAATACAAACCACTTACATCATAATGGTGTACTCAATTAATAAGATCCTTGATCAAACTATCAAAAAACACATAGAATTCTAACATAGGAAAAAAATAGGCAAGAAATATATTTTTTCATTTATTTGAAATTACTCTCATCGTACAATGAGACATACTTGCAATTTGACTCAAAACCTGCAACAAAATAACAATGTCTCTTTGTATTTTCTCTATAAATGTTTACAAAATTATTCAAAATTATGTAAATTTCACTTGGGATTGAAAGACCTAAACAATAGTCTATCAAACAAGGATTCATACCCTTTGTCTCATGGCCTTGATTCCCCTTTATAGAAACAAGGGAGAAACAAGAAAAGGTCAAGAGGAGACACGTCACTGTTGGAAATATATGTGAGGCCCACCTTAGTCCTGCATAGTGATCCCGATTTATAGACCTTGCTTTTCATTTTGATTATGTTATTGAGATACTTGGACTCATTCGATTTACTTTTATGTTATGATGGACATGTTAGACTATACATTTTTTTGACTCTGTATGTGGATACATGATTAGTGGATTTGGATTTGATCATGATAGACTTTATTATTATCTTCATGTTATGAGGACTTAATGATTATCTTATGATGATGATAGATTATGGATGATCTTGATTTCATTTGAATTATGCTATTGAATTATGCAAATTAAATTATGAATTATATATGTAATTGAAGTATGAATTGAGTTATGCAAATTGAATTTATTTGATGAGATTATTGAATCCTATATGATTACGTGCAGACAATTGAATTATGACATTTCATTCTATGTGATTGAATGTTCAATTGAATTGCGTTAGATCATTACTTTTTGTATGATTCCTTGTATGCAATTGAGTTAAGATTAATGTGTGGATATTACATCTTGTATGTTTATATATGATGGTTTTCTTCCTTGAATTACTGATGCTGCATTTAGGTTTTGCAGGTGGAAGGACCATGGAAACATTCGGGGAAACCACATTGAATGCTTGTGCTATCAGTAAAGCCAAGGCCCCGTCTATTGAAGAGACTAGGGCCTCGTTGTGAAGTGTTTTATTTTGTAACCGTAATGTGAATGTATGTGTAGGATTGTTAAGTGTTGTAATATATTGGACATACCTTAATTGTGATGTTAATTATGTGAGTGTCACTTGACACTAGAGTTTTTTGTTAACTAAGGTATGTTGTGTGATTAGAGTGCAAGAGAACATCCTAGAAGCTTCCTAGAGGGGGGTATTCTAAGTGCATCCTCTTGTCTTAGGACCCCTAAGTGAAGTCATACCTTACATTTTCGTGCATTAACTGAACCATGGTTTTTGGAGGGTTAAATGGGACCCTAGGGGGTAGTTTCATGCATTTTTAGGTAGCCCATTCCTTGTACCCATAGGCTAGGAGTAATTTTAGCATGGGAGAAGCCATATTTTGACCTTTTGTCCCCTCAAATAGTGCCCATTTAATCTTGAAAGAAATTTAAACTTGCATGAAGGAACCAATAGTACTTCCTAGGACCATCTTAATGAGGGTTGTGGAGAGTTGGTTTGGGGTCCCTTTTAGTAGGACTTTTAGAGGGGTTCGGGGTTGTTCACCCACTCTCTACCTTTAGAGACCACTAAACTTGGAGAAGGAGAAAGCAAGGAATAGAAGAAGGAAAAGGCTCAAAACTTCATCATTTTGCATTGGATCATAGGTTGGAGGATCTTGCTCTTCATCTCTCTCATTTTGTTGTAGATGAATCTTGTAGTTGTAATTTTTGTTAAGATTTTTAGCTCCCCATGGTTGGTCATGGTGAGAGCATGAAATGGCATTTGTATTTTCTTTTGTGATGGTGTTTTGGGTTGTTTACTCTTGGCTTAATCACCCTTGGGAAGGGAGAGCAACCAAGAGGGGGTGTGGAGATGGAGGCAACATTATGTGTAGAGTTTCCTCCATGTGTGGGGAAGGATAAGCTTGGGTGTGTTGTCCCCAAGTAGCCTTTACATTTGAAGCCCAAGGGGCATTTTTGGGGTTATAAGGAGGGATTTGGCCTTGTGTGCCATTGATATGTGATACGTTGTTATGGAGGTCCATGTGTGGCCTTATTATGGCATTGGCTTCTCCATGTGTTTGCCATTCACACCCTATTAAAGGATCAGATTTGATCCTATGTTTTATCCTTAAGGGAATTTGGGATCTATTTGTTTGATTTCATGTGAGTGCTTGAGTTTGTGTATGAATCCTATTCTTTGTGGTTTCCCCAAGCTCGGGGGTGGCCTCATGAGAGGCCTAGGATGGGAGGTGAGCATCCCATGGTCATTTCCCTTTTGCCTTGTATATATTTGTAGATTTGTGGATGCTCAAAGAGGAGCTATCATGGAGGATGGTTGAGAGAAGACATCCTTCTTATTCCATTGTGGATCATTCTTTGTATTTAGATTTCATTTGACGTAAAAGAGAATGTAATGCCTTCCATTTGGAGCTATTGTGAAGATGGAATGGATGAAGGATTGTTATTATCTTGATCTTTCATTGTGTGGAATTATTCATTGCAATTCTTGTTGAAACTAGAATGTTGTAAACTTTATTGATGTATTTGTAAATGAGTTGAAATGGATTTCTTAATGTTAAGATGAATTCTTGCAAACATGATAAAAGATCTCTCTCTCTCTCTCTCTCTCTCACGATAATTGAAAAATAATCTCTCTTTGCAAATGAGTTATCTACAATGATAGATTAAACAATGTAACAATTTCTTTATGCTTCCATATTTGGATTAATATATGAATATCGTAGTATCATATATGATGAACTAAATGTATATATCATTGAAAATAATCTCCGATTGAATCATATCATACTTCTAGATTGTATGAAATTGTAACGAAGTGACTATGATCAAATGAGCATGTTAGCTTCAAAGTTGAATCCAAATTAGTTGATAAATTAAACTATAATAACCCATGTAGTTAACAATCCTATTATATGACCATTGATATCTTAATGTTTAATGGAAACAATTGAACTATGTTGATATATTTATTCATCATACCAAGGAGGAAGTATTACAAAATCAAATAGTAGTGCAAATGAAAATAGCACTCTCCAGATTTTTGAGAGAGCAAAAAAGCTCTCTAGATTTTGTATGGGATAAAAATCCCATACAAAACCTTACCACAGTCAATAAAATATAAACATTTAAAATATTACCCCTCACCTCTTTATTTCAACCCACTAAAGTTGGTGCATGGGAATGATGTCAAGTCCTAAAAGTTATTGAGCCTTTCCATCGGTCAACAAAATGGTACCATTTACTGTCATCTCAACATGGGTGCATGGTATGAATGAACCTACTTGGCTTTAATATTTATGTCAGCATTCTTTTAATGCTTATTTCTCCCTCCTTGAGAAATGGTGCAAGTTTTGGTGAAAAGGGAGTCTTAGATTTTGGATAAAGTGGGTGGAGGGCCCAAGACACTTTATGATATGTGTCATAAACTTGCAGCCCTTTAATTCTCCTTGTCATGCATAGGTTTTGGAAGACTTGTGCTTCCCCACTAGATGGCGCATGATAGGACTTGGTACTTCCTCATGCCATGTGGAAAGTTAGCTAGTTAGTAGAGTAGGTTAGTAAGTTAGTTAGGAAGTAGAGTAGGTTAGTAAGTTAGTTTAGGATGTTATTAAGTTATGTTAATTTGAGGTTAGAGTCTTGTCATTTTTATTATATCAGTTTGTTAATATATTTAGCATTGAATTAAATATGTATTTTGAAAATTAAAAGTCTAGTTTTAGTTATAGTTAGTTAGTATGATAGTATTGTTATTAACTAGGCATAGTTAATAACTAAAGATGGTTATTATTAATCAATGTTGTAATGAAATTTTTTTTATTCATTTATTTCACATGCTATTGAATAAAGCATGTTTATAATATTAATTGTTATAGTATAAGTATATAAACTAGTTAATAAATATATTAATTATTTAATATAGTATAATTATCAATTAACTCCACATATGGTTTTTATTTATAAACCTTGATTATATTTATCCTTAACTAAAGTTACCAATAAAACTATTAATTGGTTAAACCGTACATTGATTTATTGGTACGTTGTAATTATAAATTGAATTTGTATTTAATCATTTGAAAACATCAACGTAAACTTTTATCCAATACAATCTTTTGTTGGCAATGTTTACCATCAAAATTAGATTGGCCTCGACAAGAACATATTTAGAAAATGGTTAACCTGATTATAGGATAACATCAATGTTCAATCCCTCTTAGTTCACCCTATAGACCTTTTTGATCAATGATCGATGATATTGATCGAGGAGACGATCAACGACCTTCTACGATTATATCGATATCATCTAGCACCTTTTGGTATCAACATTTTTGAGGTTGATCACTTGAGAATTTTGTGACCTCGTTGTTGTATTTCTTTTTTCCGCATCATGATCGTGGCAAACTTATTCACTTTTAACCTTTAAAAAAAAAAAATTTGGTTGTGTTTTGTCCTGAAATTTTGGGCATTACAATATAGATGTAGTAACTGAGAGGGGGGAGGTGAATCAGTTAACCACAAAAATATTACCACTGATCCCTTAAATATCTTAACAAATTATTTACTATTCCACTCAGTAAATATACAGAGAAATGCTGAAAACTTGATCCTTGAAGTGTGTAATAATTAAACTGTTCTTAAGCATTCATCACTAATTAACATACATGAATAAAGAAAATAACATGAACACAAGAGACACCAGATTTACCGTGGAAACCCAATATGGGAAAAACCACCAATGAAACTAGTTACTATTTTTCACTCTTCTGAAGTGATGCCTAGTTAGAAGCCAACCCAGTAAAAGGTTATAAAACACACTGTTAGGTGTGACCTTGTTAGAGGATTTAATCACCCTGCTAGGAGTGGCCTTGTAAGAGGTCTTGAAACAATTCAATAGAACTATTACCTTGTTAGAGGATTTACAAAATGGTTTTTAAACAAACTCAGTTAAGAGATTTTGATATCACTGCTACAATTGCTAGAGAGTAACAATGAAATAACCTGCAACTGAATTGTTGAATATAGATCTCTGTTCTCTTTCACTAGATCTTTACTAATCAATTAAATCTTTGCTACTCCTCAAGGATATCTGACCATCCTTCAAAATTCGCACACACCTTTCTTCAAAAATGATTTCTGCATGCTATATATCTTTTATCCACCATTTGAACTTCTATATATATATGCCATTTCATAATCATTTAGATTGACAAGTCGGCACTAATAATTATTATAATAGTTGGCTGGGATAAACAAACTGTAGTAACAAAATTCTTTGAAAGGGCCGACCTTGCTCGGTAAACATTAATCCTGAAAAGATTTCCTTTGGTAACCAAGAGAACTCAGTAACCACAGTGAATTCTACAACATCCTTTGGAGACCGAGAGAGCTCGGTATCCACTAATTTCCTTCAATAACTGAGGAGGCTCGGTTAACACTGTTATCCTGTCATGTTTCCTTTAGACACCTGAGAGAACTCGGTAGACACTAAAAACTACCTAGCTGACCGACTGAGCTCGATAGATACTGAGAACTGCTTAGCTGACCGACTGAGCTCAGTAGATATTGAGAATGATAATTGATATGACATTTGCATGACATCAAAGACAACACATAGCTAATCCAACAATTTCCTTCAGATAATTGTATCTAACAATCTCCCTCGTTGGCATTGATGGCAACACAACATGTCATAGCACAATGAAATTTCGTAGATAAGCCAAGAGTAAGAAATATATCCTTAGCTTCATTCTAATTCCCATCATCTTCAAACTTCTTTCTCTGATCTTTCTCTGACTGAGAACTCTCCCTCTTAACTTCTCAAGTTATTCTTCTTAGAAATTTCTTGAAATGACAGCAAACTCTCCCTCTTTGACAACACATGCCAAAGACAACTTACATAGTTTTGGTAAATATCAATGTACCTTATGTACTGATTCATATGCAATGATTCCTTGACTATGTTGCATCAACTGATTGATCTTCAACATGTTCTGGTTGATGCATCACTAAAACTTTATTTAGTGAACCTCAGACAGGGGAGTGACCCCTAACTTGCCTCTTAGATACAAGAATACATCCTTAGGTAGTGGCTTGGTGAAGATATCTGCAATTTGTTCTTTTGTATGAATATATTCCAATATGATTTCCTTGTCCTGCACCAATTCTCTGACAAAGTGATATTTAATTGCAATGTGCTTAGTTTTGGAATGCATTACTAGATTCTTTGAAATATTTATTGCACTTGTATTATCACAAAACATAACAAACTAGTTCTTTGATCTCAACCTTCATGCCTTCCAAAAGCTGTTTAAACCATATAATATTAGAGCAGTTTACTGCTGCAGCAACATATTTTGCTTCTTCTGTGGATTGGGATGTGTAGTTTTTCTTTTTACTAGTCCAAGATACTAACCTCTTGCCAAGAAAGAATGCACCACCACTTGTACTCTTTCTATCATCAATGTTTCCTGCCCAATCAGCATCAGTAAACACTTTTAAATCCAAATTGCCTCCAAATTTATACCACAAGCCATAATCTTTAGTTCCCCTTAAATACCTCAGGATTCTTTTGATTTCCATCATGTTATTTTCTCTGGGTTTAGCTGAGAATCTTGCCACTATTCAAACTGCTAAGGCAATATCAGGCCTTGTGTGTACTACATACTATAATTTTCCAATCATTGATCTGTATAAGGTCTAATCTACTTCTTTTGAATCATCATCTTTGGTAAGCTTTAGTCCAATACACATGGGTGTACCAATTGGTTTTGAATCTTCCATACAAAATTTCTTAAGTATTTCCTTGATATATTTAGACTGAGTAGTGTAGATACCATTTTTGTTCTACTAAATCTAAAGTCCAACAAAGAATTTTATTGACCAAACATAGACATTTCAAATTCTTTGTTCATAAGCTCTGAAAATTCTTTGCACTGATCATCATTTCCTGTAAACACAATATCATCCACAAATATTTCTGCCAAAACAATTTTGTTATCTGATCCTTCTTTGATTTATAAATTGCTATTGTCATTAGCCCTTTTGAAATTAATCTGAGTAAGATAGTTATGTAATCTTTCATACCATGCTCTAGGAGCTTGTTTCAGACCATAGAATGCTTTGTGTAATTTGCAAACCATATCACTTTTGTCTGGATCAATAAAACCTTCAGGTTGCTCAATGTAGATTTCTTCCTCAAGAATACCATTGAGAAAAGTAGATTTGATATCCATCTGATATACCTTAAATCCTTTATGTGCTGCATGTGCAAGTAAAGTCCTCACACCTTCTAATCTTGCAACAGGAGAAAAAGTCTCTCCATAATCTATTCCTTCTTCTTGAGAATATCCTTTACATACCAATCTTGCTTTGTTTCTTGATACTTGACCATCTTCATTCAACTTATTTCTGAATACCCATTTTGTCCCAATTATATTTTTATCTTTAGGCCAAGGTACAAGAGTCCATGTCTTATTTTTCTCTATTTGCTCTATTTCTTCATTCATAGCCTCAATCCAACTTTCATTTTCTAATGCATCTTTGACATTTTTAGGTTCAAAATCATCAAATAAACATGTACCTTTTAGTTTACTTCTTGTCATAGTACCATCTGATTTGTTTCCAATAATCTGATCTGGTTTATGATGCTTTCTATCATACTTGGCTAATATAGGTTCCTTGCTTCCTGAATGAGTTATATTTTCATCTTCTTCATCTTCAGGTTCAGATTGCTCAGGCTCAGTAGATGCTTGCTCGGTAGCTTCAGACTGAGACTCAGTACTTTGTGACTCGGTCTGAACTTCTTCTTGTGACTTGATTACTGTACTAGACTCGGTAGATGTAGTCTCCTTACATATGTCTGGCAATGTATCAGGTTTGATGTAAACAAATTTTCTGTAGTCCTCTGGTTCCTTTTTGCTTTCTTCTTCAACCTTTTCTATAAACTCATCAATTCTCACATGTGCACTTTCTATGATTTTGTGAGTAGACAAATTTAGACATCTATATGCCTTACTTTTGCAAGAATATCCCAAAAATATTCCTTCATCACTTTTTACATCAAATTTTCCTTTTCTAGATTCTTTCAAGATGTAACATTTACTACCAAATACTTTTAGGTAACTTACATTTGGTTTGTAGCCATACCATAGCTCATATGGAGTCTTGAATGTGTCTTTTCTCAGCTGTACTCAGTTCAAGGTATGAACTGCAGTGCTGATAGCTTCCTTCTAGTATTTCATAGCAATGTTCTTTTCAATCATTAGAGTCCTTGCACAATCCATGATAGATCTGTTCCTTCTTTCAGCTATTCCATTCTGCTCAGGAGTTCTTGGGGCTGATACTTGTCTTTTGATTCCTCTTTCAATGCAGAAATTATTGAATTCATGGGAGATGAATTCACCACCTCTGTCTAATCTCAAGCATTTTATTCTTTTTCCTATTTCCTTTTCTACTCTTGCTAAATACCATTTGAACTTCTCAAATGCTTCAGAATTTTCTCTTAAATACATAACAGTCATCATTCTGGAATAATCATCAACAAAGAGAATAAAGAATTTTTCTCTAGTATAGCTCTCAATTCCAATAGGTCCCCATAAATTAGTATGCACAATTTCCAAAATATCTTCAGATTGATAGTTTTTACTTTTGAAACTAGACTTTCCCATTTTACCAATTTGACAATTCTTGCATAGACCAACATCAAGTTTCTTCAAAATAGGAATACCTCTTACTTTCTTGAATTTGCTTATTTTTATCATGTTGTCAAAATTTACGTGACATAACCTTTTGTGCCATAACCAACTTTCTTCAATTTGAGCAATAAAACATGAGTAATCACCAAGATCAAGATAAAACAGGTTACCTTTGGTTTGTTTGCCTGATCCTATTAGTTTTCCTTTGTCATCCAATAGTCTTGCTTTTCCATTCATGACTTCGACCTTGAATCCAATGTTGATTAGCTGTGCTACACTTAGAAGATTATGCTTTAGTCTTTTGACCCAATATGCATTATCACATATAAGTTCTTTGGTTAATGAAATTCGTCCCTTTCCTTTTATACAACAGGGTTCATTGTTTCCAAACCTTACATTACCACCATCAAAGTTTTCAAAGTGTTCAAACTTGGTCCTGTCATAAGTCATATGATGTGAGCATCCACTATCTATAATCCATGTATCATTCTTGCTTATATGAGAGATAAGTGCCATCTCATCTTCATCATTATCAAATTCATCTTTTACAGCAATGAAAACAATTTCTTCTTCACTATCATCCGAATCTTTAGCTAAGAAACATGTTTTCTTACCTTTATCCTTGAATGATTTGAAATTTTTCTTGCCATTGTACTTGTAATTTTTCTTCTCATCTTTTCTTTGCTTGTTTGGACACCTAGCTGCAATATGACCAATTTCTTCACATGAAAAATAGATTAAGGGAGTTTTACCTCTATATTCTCCTCTACCTCTTGAATACTTATTTGTAAGTAATTATTCAATAACTTCAAGATTTCTATCAGAACTTTCCTCTGATTCTTCTTCACTTTTTGATTGGATTTTCTTCCCTTTCTTGAGTGAAATTTTGGCCTCAAAAGCTGATTCAATATTTTTAGAATTTGGAACATAGTTGTCATAGTTATCCAGTTCAAAGGTTGTCAATCTTCCAACTAAGGCATCCAAAGTTATATTGTGATTTTCTTCACATCTTCTTTCTTGAATAGCAGAAACTCTTATTGCATAAATAGGGAGTAATGTTCTAAGAACCTTACTTATAACTGTTTCATCATCAATTTTTCCTCCAGAAGCTCTGCTTGCACTAACACTTGTCTTGATCCTTTCAACATATTTTGCAATGTTTTCTTCTTCTTTCATTTTGATTTGATCAAATTGTCCTCTTAGGCTCTCTGCTTTGGCTCTCTTCACATTGTCATCACCGCCATAGATTTTCTTCAACTTGTTCCACATTTCATGAGCAGTTGTATAGTCTTTGATTTCATCAAATTCTTCATAGCTAAGAGCTGATGAAATGTCTATCATCATAGTGTTATGGTTCTTCTTCTCTATAATGTCTTCAATAGTCAATGTGCCAGTAGGAATTGTATATTCTTGATCAATATATTTGCATCCTGAATCACCAATGGAAGCCAGATGTAATCTCATGAGACCTTGCCATGCTGAAAAGTTATTTCTATTAAGCCTTGGAATTTCTCTTTTGTAAGACATCCTGATCTTTAGCTTAGGTCCTTGAAACCCTTCCTGCAAGCACCAAAATCTCTGATACCAATTGTTGGAAATATAGATGCAGTAACTGAGAGGGGGGGGTGAATCAGTTAACCACAAAAATATTACCACTGATCCCTTAAATATCTTAAAAAATTATTTACTGTTCCACTCGGTAAATATACAGAGAAATGCTAAAAAATTGATCCTTGAAGTGTGTAATAATTAAATTTTTCTTAAGCATTCATCACTGATTAACATACATGAATAAAGAAAAAAACATGAACACAAGAGACACCAAATTTACCGTGGAAACCCAATATGGGAAAAACCACCAATGTAACTAGTTACTATTTTTCACTTTTCTGAAGTGATGCCCGGTTAGAAGCCAACCCGGTAAAAGGTTATAAAATACACTATTAGGTGTGACCTTGTTAGAGGATTTAATCACCCTGCTAGGAGTGGCCTTGTAAGAGGTCTTGAAACAATTCAATAGAACTGTTACCTTGTTAGAGGATTTACAAAATGGTTATTAAACCAACTCGGTTAAGATATTTTGATATCACTGCTACAATTGCTAGAGAGTAACAATAAAATAACCTGCAACTGAATTGTTGAATATAGATCTCTGTTCTGTTTCACTAGATCTTTACTAATCAATTAAATCTTTGCTGCTCCTCAAGGATATCTGACCATCCTTCAAAATTCACACACACCTTTCTTCAAAGATGATTTATGCATGTTGTATATCTTTTATCCACCATTTGGCCTTCTATATATATAGGCCATTTCATAATCATTTAGATTGACAAGTCGGCACTAATAATTATTATAACAGTCGGCTAGGATAAACAAACTGTAGTAACAAAATTCTTTGAAAGGGCCGACCTTGCTCAGTAAACATTAATCCTGAAAAGATTTCCTTTGGTGACCGAGAGAACTCCGTAACCACAGTGAATTCTTCAACATCCTTTGGAGACTGAGAGAGCTCGGTAACCACTAATTTCCTTTGATAACTGAGGAGGCTTGGTTAACACTGTTATCCTGTCATGTTTCCTTTAGACACCTGAGAGAACTCGGTAGACACTAAAAATTGCCTAGTTGACCGACTGAGCTCGGTAGATACTGAGAACCACTTAGCTGACCGACTGAGCTTGGTAGATACTGAGAATGATAATTGATATGACATTTGTGTGACATCAAAGACAACACATAGCTAATCCAACAATGTCCTTTAGATAATTGTATCCAACATGTCACATATTCATTTGACATACAAAAATACAATTACAAAATTACTTTGAAGAGACAAAACTAGAATCCACATAAACTAAATGTCCCTTGTATTTGATTTCATGTTTTACATCTTGAAGAGAAATCCTCTCTTGTGGGGCCCAATAAATACCCAATAAAAACTTGGAAAGTGTTGTAAAAGAGACAACATAAAGTAGGCACATGAAATAGTTGGAGTCTAACTATTTTTCCTTCAAACCTCAATGAATTCCTTTACTTGGCATGAAAATCATTCATCTATGGGCCACTCAAAGTTAATGACCTCATTACCCTTAGCCCTATAAGGACTGTATTTGATAGCACACTCATTTTATTTCTTTTCAAATGTAATAAAAAGTGTGTTAGTGTCTATAATCTTATCTATACTTGTTTCTAGCATACCTGTATCAAAATCTTCACAAATACATTCCACATGAGAATCAATCATCTGGCTTACTTGATTCTTCCATATATGTAAAGGTTTGATGTTTTATTTTTGATTAATTAGGCTTGGTAGAAGAGTGGAAATCATCCCATTAAAATTACTAATCAAATCCCTCAATGTTTTTTCTGTATTTTTGGGTAACATTTGAAATTCTTGTAAGGTTTTGACCAATGCAGAGGTAGGAGTAATAGTTGGTCACCTCTCCCTATGATACTTTGACCCAAGAAGGATCAATCTCAACTCATTTTCCCTTTTATTCCACCTATCAAAATAGGAATTTCCATGACCCTATCTCTATCAAAATTATGAATAGAATTAGACAACAGATAATAAAATCCATGGATGCTTACCAACTTGTCATCAAATTTATCATTTAAGTGATAAAGAATAGTGTGCATAATTTACTTCTTCTCACATATTTATTTCCCTTTAGTCTCGTCAACTTGGTTTTCTAAATCCTTAATCTTTTGTAAAAACTACCCCTTGAACGGGTCAACTAAACACTCAATTTACTCAATGATTGGAGGTATTGGGGAAGAAGGATATGATTCTTCTCAACATCATAAACACTAGAAACATTAGAATAAGAAGGAACATCCTCAGAAGATGGTGGAGGTGATATGATGGAAGAGGGACGAGACAACAATTGTGTAATCTATTGCTTAAGTAGGGCAATCTCAGCTTCCAACTCAATACATATTTGTTGAGACTTATTCTACTCACCAAACATATGATGGTACCTATTTTTGTATTCCTCTTTTTCATCCTTCTCCTTCTTGGAAATACCATATGAAAATTTAGGAGTCTCCAATACCAAATTGTTTTCATCTATCCCTTGAGTGTTTTTAGTCCTCTAAATGATGAAATTACCCCAGAGCTTGGGTTAAAGTGTGCAAGTTCTGGCTTCTTTTCTGCAGGGTGCAATGACCATAAGGCCAATGTAGTATGGTCATATCTATAAAATGCCCATTTCATTGAGATATTCACCAACTAAAATTCCCTTCTATATAACAACATACTTCTCCTCACAACATCAAATGCCACAAAATCAACAATATTCCACCCAAGGAGAATCAAGAACCTTGCATTGTGTACAATTCTCTTTCCCTCCTCAGGGGTGATGGCCTCGAAATCTTAGGCCATCTCAATCTTAACATCATCTTCATTTTATTGATCTAATTTATCCAATTTCTTGGCCTTCCTTTCATCACATCTCTTATGATATTCATCTAAGTTTACGTTCCAAAAAATTTCTAGAAGGCATAAGTCTTTATAAAACTATCATCTTCTGAAAATTCCTCACATACCTCCTTCCTCATTTTCTTGTACACTTTCCATTGAAAATCAAATGAAGTAAACTTAGGAACTAGATTAGTAGGTGATCAAGGAATTCCAAACCTTAAATCTTTCTCAGATATAATGATGTAATATTCATCATCACGACCCTCCTCTATATGTTGTTCATTCATTTTTACTTATGGCTTCTCCTTAGACTTAGATTTAGGAGGTGACATATGTGGAGGAGAAGGTGGTAAAATTGTTGGCAATTTGGCTGAGTTGATTACATAGATGTTTTCATTATGGAAACATATGATCCACATGAAGATTGCATAGGTTAGAGAGCAAGGATGACAGAGCACATTGCAAATATGTCTAAGTGTGAGATAGTGTTTTACCAGTGAACCTGGACATAGTTTTTGTTTGCGACATTGACTGGAGTAAGTTCAATGCTTGCACACTTGAACATAGACTCTATGATGTCTATTGATCACTCATCTCAGAGTGCAAGTCAGTACGACATGTACAAAATAAGTTATGATAGTTTTACTGAAGATAGTGTGAAGCTGACAGGACATAATATGAAGACAAAACTAGTAAAGAGTTAAGGGATTATTTTGTTTATGAAAATAATGACTTAAAAATATAAAGGGATGAAATTCTAGATGTTAACTCTTGCATAAAGCTATTGGTATAAATGTAAATGTAATTGTAATTGTAATTGTATTATTATTGAGAAAGAACACAATAGTGTGGACAAGTGATATGATGCGAAGTATATGAAGCATATGTAATAGTGATAGTAAAAGTGTAGCGAAGAGATATTAATGTAAGCAGTATAAGGTTATGTACCTTAACCTATTTTTTTAATCAGTGTATATTGTACATTACTTGTTTGGGCAGTGGGCTCATCTGGTAATCACATTTTGTACTACAACTCCTAATAGGGTTGAGGCTTCTAACAAGGCCTATAGTCCCTTAATTAGGATTGATACACTATATGCTTGTAATAGACTCCTAACAGGGTCAACATCCTTAACAAGATACTTTTGATTAGTGGATCTTTGTGGGTACCATCCCCACTGGGGTTTTCCCTTGGCCAGGGTTTCCTCGAGAACAAATAATGTGTTATGAGTTCTTTATTGTAATGCATGTTTTTTAGCTTCTTATGTTATGCATGTATAAAGATAATCTGTTATATCCATAATTGGGCAAAAGATAAAGTTTGTAGGTTACCGATTCAACCTCCCCTTTTAGTATTCCCTATTTCTAACAATTGGTATCAGAGCTTAGTTACTCAAAAAAAAATCATTCAAGGAAAGCCTAGTAGCTTGAGTAAGATCTCTATGGATATGGATCAACTACAGAATAATCTTGAAGAAACTCTTAAACAGATTGACTTTCTTACTATTGAAAAAGATACTTTGAAGAGAAAGTATGATGATGCAAATAACCTCATTGAGAAACTAAAAAACAAATTGGAAGATCTGAGATCTGTAAAGGAATCCGAAGTTTTTATTGAAGATTGTGATGACAATGTGGAAATAGAAAAAGAAATCCTTAAGCATGAATTGAAGATAGAAAATTTGAAGCTTAGTTTGAAAGATGGAAATGGAAAGATTGAAGCAAATCTAAAATTTGAGAATGAAATTCTAAAGATTGAAAATGAAGGACTAAAATCTAAACTTTCTAAAGTAACATTTGAACTTGAGAAAGTCAATTTGTAGTATGATGAACTTGAGAAATACAATAAGATTGTGAAAGGTTAACTAAATCAATCCAAACAACAACTTGAAAGACTATATTCAACTAGTGAGAAGATTGATGAAAAAATATCTTATTAGAAACCATTCTATGATAAGACTGGTCTTGGATTCAACACTTTTAAAGAAAATGATGAAGGCAAGGAACCAGATCTAAAGATATCTGAAATCATAGATGAGAAGAATCCTGATGAGATCAACAAATATGAAGATACACCTAAAGAAGAAGAATCACTGAAGCAAGAGGAATCACCCAAATGTATGCAAAGAGAAATCAAAGGTAGATGTTTTGCTTGTAATACTATTGGTCATATGAAGAGAGATTGTACATGTTAACAATTTAAACCTCTTAATGGTTATTGTTACTTTTCTCATGGTTTTGGACATAGAGCTATTGATTGTAGGAAACCTAAATTTATTGAGAATAATGATGGTAGTAGAATGTTTAGGAATATTAACAATGCAGATGAGAAACCTAATGAAGATATGAATAGAAGAAATGGAGTAGTATGTTATAGATGCAACAAGGTTGGACACATTGCTAGAAATTGCAGATCACAAATCAATCAACCTGGACCAAGATATGGAAATAATGGAATTTTTTGTCAGATATGCAACAAGATTGGACATACAACAAGGTTTTGCAGAATGGACAATAGATTTTTTCATCCTAATCCTAACCCTAGAAATCATGCAAGAAGAAATGAAGATGCAAGTAATAGTCAGAAAGGATGCTGTAGTAATTCAGATGAAGTGAAGTTTATCAAAAGAACAGATCAAGGAGAAATATTCAACATTGAAGGTAATCGGGAAGGTGAAGTATTGAAAGGTAAGAATGAATCTTTACTTGACCTATCTCAAAGTACTTAATTTATGTAAATTGTAGCAGAATAGGAACTTAGATTTATTATAGAAGTAGATATATGATGAACTGAGTCTTGTGCAATTAATGAAAGGTATTTTATTATTTTCTAATGCTATGGTTAAGAGCACAAACAAAAATATTATGTTTTGTGAGATCACAAGAAGTTTTAAGTTTTGCAGGTTAGCAGAGACAACTTTTTGGAAAGAAACGACAAAAAAATTGAATGCGATGTCAGATCTAAGTGAGATTGAATTAATAAATGGTTATGATTAGTATTATTTTATCATCAAAGAGAATTCAATGTCAAGGAGATCAAAGAGTAGTGATTGAAATCATTTTCCAAGGATTTGGAGAAGAATTTTGTGTCGAATCTACGCAAGCCTTAAAATCATGAAATTAAGGTATTTTACTTGACAAATCTTTGAATCAGTAAAGGACTTTGAAGAAATCATGGATGTTTCCTTAATACACAATGTCAGAGATAAGAATAGACCTAAATTGAAAAGGGAACTAGTAGAACCCTTGGAAGAAGACCCTAGGTTTGCATTATCATCCGTACGAGACAGAGTTTTACACTTAGAAAATGTTAGAAGTTATCTTGGATATAAACTAGAGACAGTGAATGATAGTGATTTCATAGATGAATATCATAAGATTTACAATTAGGATATGACACTGAAACAAGGTTTTGAATATTTGGAACATAATGAAATTGTTAAATATGGATTACAATATGAATTTGATAATGAAGAAACACTAAGATTATCTTGTAGACTAGGATTTGAGTGTGCACCTAAACCTGTTTTGAAGGCCAAAGACAAACAAACGTCATAGCATATAATCAAATCAAATTTAATGGTAAACAAACTAAAATCAAAGCCACCTCAGTTTAAGCCTAAAACGGATGTGCCCATGCACCGTTTGATATGCTTAGATATAGATGGATGTGGGTGTGCAAACTCAAGTACTTGGAGCATGCAAATTAGGATGATTTGAGGATCAAGAAGACCCAAAATGACACAAAATAGGTATGAGGAACCTATTTTGCCTCAAAGGCCTCAAGAACACACAAATATGCAAAGCTAAAAGATGAACTAAGATTGATTTAAACAAGAAATGAATCTATGTTAATCCAATTAAGCTAATTTAGATGTGATTTAAGCTTGGAAATGATCTAAAATGATGAGTTTATGCTTATGCTAGAATGAAAATGACATTATAACTTTGCTATTGAGTTTAAGAGTTGAAAGATGATTTTCCTTAGGAAGTGAGGGTATTTATAGGAAAAGGGAAGGGCTTGGTTTAAAAGGATGAGTCAGAGTTAGGGCTAAGGTTAGGGTTGAGTCAAGGACAAGTGTCCTGACAAGTGTCAAGGGAGGATTGAGTTGAAAGTTTGAGGGCATGTGCACAATTTGGTAAATGTGCCCAAGGCCAAGAGGTGGCAAGGAAGGGATAAGAAGGTCTTAAATGCATAATGAATGCATGTAAGAAAGATAAGGAAGGCTTAAATGCATCCTTAAATGCATTTTCAAGAGGTGGCCAAGAGGTGTCAATCCTTGTTGACTAAGGAGGATGACTAAGAGGAGGTTAGCATAAGTTTTGGTAAACCTTTTGCTAATGGAATGTGACAAGATTAGAAAGGGGATTAGGATTAGGATTAGGAGAAAGGGATGGGCAAGTGGCTTTTGGTGAGATTTGGATATTTATTAAAGGTAAATTTAATAAATATTAAATATCTAGGCTTAGGGTTTGAAGGGACTAGTTTAGGGATTTGACCCATTTAGAGGAAGGTTTAGGACTTTCTAGAAGAGTTTAGTGCTCTTTAGAATTTTGGCCAACTTTGGGATAAAAAATAAATTAATTTATTTTTGAAGTTTTTGGTCAATTTATTAATTAAATAATTAATAAATTAGGGATAATGTCCAAATGACATTTTTAGGCTAGATTCCTTAATTAAAGATTTTTAATTAAGAGAGAGGGATTTAATGCCATAAAAATTAATTAATTAATTAATTAATAAATGATGATGTCATCAAGGATTTTCAGAAAACAAAAATAATTTATTTTCTGAAGGATTTTTTGGTGTCTACATATCTTGAGTAGAATTCATAATGGAAAGTTTTGGCTAGAAGATAGAGTGATAGATATTATAGTTGATTTGACTCATGAAGTCACTGGATTATCTAAACTTAGAGCTATTTCTTTTAATGAGAAAAACATGAAGAAAACAATCATTGACAACACAAACTCATCCTATAATGGTAGAGGAATTGTGATTAGTAAGATCAAACAAGATGATGTGAGATACTTATGCAAGATCCTAACTACTAAGTTTTGTGCAAATTCAAGAGAGGATGACATGGCAGCTGGAATGGTAGATGCAACCTATCTAATTGTTGGAAATATAGAGGGAGTAACTAAGAGGGGGGGGGGGGGGTGAATTAGTTAACCACAAAAATATTACCACAGATCCTTTAGATGTCTTATTAAATCATTTACTTCTGTTACTTGGCAAACATACAGAGAAATGCTGAAACTCCGTTATTGTAGTGAGTATTAATTATAACTGTTCTTAAGTATTCATCAGTGATTAACATGCATGTATAAAGAAAATGACATGAACATAAGAGACACTAGATTTAACATGGAAACCCAATATGGGAAAAACCACCAATGTAACTAGTTACTATTTTTCACTCTTCTGAAGTGATGCCCTGTTAGGAGCCAACCCAGTAAAAGGTTACAAAACACACTGTTAGGTGTGACCTTGTTAGAGGATTTAATCATCCTATTAGGAGTGGCCTTGTAAGAGGTCTTGAAACAATTCCATAGAACTATCACCTTGTTAGTGGCTTTACAAAATGGTTTTTAAACTAACTCGGTTAAGAGATTTTGAAATCACTGCTACAATGGTAAGAAAGTAACAATGAAATGACCTGAATTATGATGCAACTGAATCGCTGATTATAAATCTTTGTTCTACTTCACTAGATCCTTCCTGATCAAATATATCTCTATAATCCTCAAGGATATCTAACCATCCTTCAAAATTCACTCACACTTTCCTTCAAAATGATTTGCATGTTCACTCATCCACACACTCTTCTTCTTTCACACTTGTCCACACTTTCACTCTTTTCACTTGCACACACTTGAATTCATAACTTGAACTTCTATATATACCATTCAGATTGTCCATTCACATTGTCAAGTCAGTACTAGTAATCATTACTAACATTACTAATCATTACCACAGTCGGCTTGAATAAACAAACTTTATTCCTCAAATTAACAAAATTCTTTACTAGGCTGACCTTGCTCGGTAAACACTAATCTGAAAAGAATTCCTTTGGTAACCGAGTGAACTCAGTTACCATTGCGAATTTTGTAACATGCTTTGGAGATTGAGAGATCTCGGTAAACATAGAAAACCACCTTGCTGACCAACTGAGCTCGGTAAACACTGAGAATCACTTAGTTGACCGACTGAGCTCGGTAATCACTAGGAACTACTTTGTTGACCAACAAAGCATGATAATTGATATGACATTTGTGTGACATCAAAGACAACACATAATTAATCCAACAATCTCCTTCAGACAATTGTATCCAGCAATCTCCCTCTTTGGCATTGATGGCAACACAACATGTCATAGCACAATGAAATTTCACATAAAACATAGAGTAAGGAACATATCCTTAGCTTCATTCTGATTCTCATATATAAGAACTCCCTCTATCAGCAAACTTCTCTTCCTAACTAAAAACTCTCCTTCTTAACTTCTCAAATTCTCTGAGAAAACTCTCCCTCTTAGAAATCTTAAGAAATTTCTTGAAATATGACAGCAAACTCTCCCTCTTTGACAACACATGCCAAAGACAACACATAGTAGGTGAATAGAAATGTACCTTAAGTATTAATTCATATGCAATGATTCCTTCACTAAGCTACATCAACTGACTAATCTTCAATATGCTCTGGTTGATGCATCACTAAAACTTCATTTTGTGAGCCTCAGTTAGGGGAATGACCCCTAACTTACCTCTTAGATACAAGAATGCATCCTTAGGTAGTGGCTTGGTGAATATATCTACAATTTGTTCTTTTGTATGAATATATTCCAATCTGATTTCCTTGTCCTGCACTTATTCTCTAACAAAGTGATATTTTATAGAAATGTGCTTGGTTTTGGAATGCATTACTGGATTCTTTGAAATATTTATTGCACTTGTATTATCACAAAACATAACAACGGGTTCTTTGATTTCAACCTTCATGCCTTCCAATAACTATTTAAACCAAACAATATTAGAGTAGTTTACTACTGCAGCAACATATTTTCTTCTACTATGGATTGGGATGTGTAATTTTGCTTTTTATTGGTCCAAGATACCAGCCTCTTGCCAAGAAAGAATGCTCCACCACTTGTACTCTTTTTGTCATCAATGTTTCCTACCCAATCAGCATCAGTAAACACTTTTAAGTCCAAATTGCCTTCAAATTTATACCACAAGCCATAATCTTTAGTTCCTTTCAAGTATCTCAAGATTCTTTTGATTTCCATCATATGATTTTCTCTGGGTTTTGCTGAGAATCTTGCTACTATACCAACTACTAAGGCAATATCAGGCATTGTATGAACTACATACTATAATTTTCCAATCATTGATATGTATAAGGTCTGATCTTCTTCTTTTGAATCATCATCTTTGGTAAGCTTCAGTCCAGTACACATGGGGGTACCAAGTGGTTTTGCATCTTCCATACCAAACTTCTTAAGTATTTCCTTGATGTATTTAGACTGAGTAGTGTAGATACCATTCTTGCTCTATTGAATTTGAAGACCAACAAAGAACTTTATTTGACCAAACATAGACATTTCAAACTCTTTGTTCATTTTCTCTAAAAATTCTTTACACTGATCATCATTACCTATAAACATAGTATCATCCACAAATATTTCTGCCAAAACAATTATGTTATCTGGTTCTTCCTTGATGTACAAACTACTATTATCATTAGCTCTTTTGAAACCAATATGAATAAGATAGTTATGTAATCTTTCATACCATGCTCTAGGGGCTTGTTTCAGACCATACAATGCTTTGTGTAACTTGCAGACCATATTCCTTTTGTCTGGATCAATAAAACCTTCAGGTTGCTCAATGTAGACTTCTTCATCAAGAATACCATTGAGAAATGCAGATTTTACATCCATCTGATATACCTTAAATCCTTTATGTGCTACATATGCAATTAGAGTTCTTACACCTTCTAATCTTGCAACAGGAGAAAAAGTCTCACCATAATCTATGCCTTCTTCTTGATAATATCCTTTACGCACCAATCTAGCTTTGTTTCTTGATACTTGACCATCTTCATTCAACTTATTTCTGAATACCCATTTTGTTCCAATTACATTTTTATCTTTAGGCCTAGGTACAAGAGTCCATGTTTTTTTGTTCTCTATTTGTTCTATTTCTTCATTCATAGCCTCAATCCAACTTTCATTTTCCAATGCATCTTTGACATTTCTAGGTTCAAAATCAGCAAGTAAACATGTACCTTTTAGTTTACTTCTTGTCATAGTACCATCTGATTTGTTTCCAATAATCTGATCTGGTGTATGATGCCTCCTGACATACTTGGCCAATATAGGTTCCTTGCCTCTTGAATGAGTTACATTATCATCTTCTTGAATTTCATCTTCAAGTTCTGGTTGCTCGGGCTCGATAGATATTTTCTTGGCAGCTTTAGACTGAGACTTGATTCCTTGTGACTCGATTTGAACTTCTTCTTGTGACTTGGTTACTGTACTAGGTTCAGTAGATGTAGTCTCCTTATTGATAGATGTGTCTGGTAATGTATTAGGTTTAGTGTAAACAAATCTCCTATAATCCTCTGGTTCCTTTTTTCTTTATTCTTCAGTATTTTCTACAAACTCATCAAGTTTCACATGTGCACTCTCTATGATTTTGTGAGTAGACAAATTCAAACATATATATGCCTTACTCTTGCAAGAATATCCCAAAAATATTCCTTCATCACTTTTCACATCAAATTTGCCTTTTCTAGATTCTTTTAAGATGTAACATTTACTACCAAATACTTTCAGGTAGCTTACATTTGGTTTATAGCCATACCATAACTCATAAGGAGTTTTGAATGTTTCTTTCTTCAATTGTACTTAGTTTAAGGTATGAACTATAGTGCTGATAGCTTCCTTCCAGTATTTCATAGCAATGTTCTTTTCAATCATTAGAGTCCCTGCACAATCCATGATAGATCTATTCCTCCTTTCAGCTATTCCATTCTGCTCAGGAGTTCTTGGGGCTAATACCTATCTTTTGATTCCTCTTTCAATACAAAAATTATTGAATTCATGGGAGATGAATTCACCACATCTGTCTGATCTCAAGCACTTCATTCTTTTCCCTGTTTCCTTTTCTACTCTTTCCAAATACCATTTGAATTTCTCAAATGCTTCTGACTTTTCTCTTAAATACATAACAGTCATCATTCTAGAGTAATCATCAACAAAGAGAATAAAGAATTTTTCTCTAGTATAGCTCTCAATTCCAATAGGTCCACACAAATCAGTATGCACAATTTCCAAAATATCTTCAGACTGGTAGTTTTTACTTTTAAAGCTATTCTTTCCCATTTTACCAATCTGACAATTCTTGCATAGACCAACATCAGGTTTCTTCAAAGTAGGAATACCTCTTACTTTCTTGAATTTTCTTATTTTCACCATGTTATCAAAATTTACATGACATAACCTTTTGTGCCATAACCAACTTTCTTCAATTTGAGCAATAAAACATGAGCATTCACCAAGATCAAGATAAAACAAGTTACCTTTGGTTTGTTTGCCTGATCCAATCAATTTTCCCTTGTCATCCAATAGTCTTGCTTTGCCATGCATGAATTCAACCTTGAATCCAATGTTGATTAGCTATGCTACACTTAGAATATTATGCTTTAGTCCTTCAACCCAATATGCATTATCACATATAAGTTCTTTGGTTAATGAAATTCATCCTCTTCCTTTTATGCAACAAGGTTCATTGTTTCCAAACCTTACATTACCACCATCATAGTCTTCAAGGTGTTCAAACTTTGTTCTGTCACCAGTCATATGATGTGAACATCCACTATCTATGATCCATGTATCATTTTTTCTTACATGAGAGATAAGTGCCATCTTATCTTCATCATCATTAGATTCATTTTTTACAGCAATGTAGACAATTTCATCTTCACTATTATCAGAATCCTTAGCCATAAAACATGTTTTCTTACCTTTATCCTTGAATGATTTGAAATTCTTCTTGCCATTGTACTTGTAACCTTTCTTCTCATCCTTGATTTTCTTGTTTGGGCACCTAGCTACAATATGACCAATTTCTTCACATGAAAAATAGATTAAGGGAGTTTTAACTTTGTATTTACCTCTACCTCTAGAATATTTCTTTGCAAGTAATGCTTCAATAACTTCAAGATCACTATCAGAAATTTCCTCTGATTCTTCTTCACTCTCTGACTGGATGTCCTTTATTTTATTGCCCTTCTTAAGTGAAAGTTTGGCCTCAAATGCTGATTCAATATTTTTGGAAGTTGGAACATAGTTGTCATAGTTATCCAACTCAAAGGCTGTCAATCTTCCCACTAAGGCATCAAAAGTTATATTATGATTTTCTTCACATCTTCTTTCTTGAATAGTAGATACTCTTATTGCATAGATAGGGAGTAATGTTCTGAGAACCTTACTTATAATAGTTTCATCATCAATTTTTCCTCTAGAAGTTCTGATTACACTAACACTTGCCTTGATCCTTTCAACATATTTTGCAATGTTTTCATCTTCTCTCATTTTCATCTAATCAAACTATCCTCTTAGGCTTTCTGCTTTGGCTCTCTTCACATTGTCATCACCACCATAAATTTTCTTTAGCTTGTTCCACATTGCACAAGTAGTTGTGCAGTCTTTGATCTCATCAAATTCTTCATAGTTGAGCGCTGATGCAATGTCTATCATCATGGTGTTATGGTTCTTTCTCTCTGCAATGTCTTCAACAGATAATGTGCCAGTAGGAGCTGTATATTCTCCATCAAGATATTTGCATCCTCAATCACCAATGGAAGCTAGATGAACTCTCATGAGACCTTGCCATGCTAAAAATTTATCTTTGTTAAGCCTTGAAATTTCTCTCTTGTAAGATATCCTGATCTTTAGCTTAGGTCCTTGAAACCCTTCCTGTAAGCACCAAAAGCTCTGTTACCAATTGTTGGAAATATAGCTGGAGTAACTAAGAGTGGGGGGGGGGGGGTGAATTAGTTAACCACAAAAATATTACCATAGGTCCTTTAGATGTCTTATTAAATCATTTACTATTTTTACTCGGCAAACATAGAAAGAAATGCTAAAACTTGATTATTGCAGTGAGTATTAATTATAACTATTCTTAAGTATTCATCAGTGATTAACATGCATGCATAAAGAAAATGAGATGAACATAAGAGACACCAAATTTAACATGGAAAACCAATATGGGAAAAACCACCAATGTAACTAGTTACTATTTTTCACTCTTCTGAAGTGATGCCCTGTTAGGAGCCAACCCAGTAAAAGGTTACAAAACACACTGTTAGGTGTGACCTTGTTAGAGGATTTAATCACCTTGTTAGGAGTGGCCTTGTAAGAGGTCTTGAGATAATTCAATAGAACTATCACCTTGTTAGAGGATTTACAAAATGGTTGTTAAACCAACTTGGTTAAGAGATTTTGAAATCACTGCTACAATGGTAAGAAAGTAACAATGAAATGACCTGAATAATGATGCAACTGAATTGCTGATTACAGATCTCTATTCTGCTTCACTAGATCCTTCCTGATCAAATATATCTCTACTACTCCTCAAGGATATCTAACCATCCTTCAAAATTTTCTCACACTTTTCTTCAAAATGATTTGCATGTTTGCTCATCCACACACTCTTCTGCTTTCACACTTGTCCACACTTTCACTCTTTTCACTTGCACACACTTGAATTCACAACTTGACCTTCTATATATACCATTCGGATTGTCCATTCACATTGTCAAGTCAGCACTAATAATCATTACCAACATTACTAATCATTACCACAGTCGGCTTGAATAAACAAACTTTATTCCTCAAATTAACAAAATTCTTTACTGGGCCGACCTTGCTCGGTAAACACTAATCCAAAAAGAATTCCTTTGGTGACTGAGTGAACTCAGTTACCACTATGAATTCTACAACATCCTTTGGAGATTGAGAGATCTATGTAAACATAGAAAACCACCTTGCTGACCGACTGAGCTCGGTAAACACTGAGAATCACTTAGCTGACCGACTGAGCTCAATAATCACTGGGAACTACTTTGTTGACCGACTGAGCATTATAATTGATATGACATTTGTGTGACATCAAAAACAACACACAATTAATCTAAGAATCTCCTTCAGATAATTGTATCCAACATCTAATGTGTGTTGACAGGGTAGTAGTTGATATCTGTGAAATTCTAAGAATTCAATTGTTTGAGAACTTGGAGAAGATCAAGAAAACTAAGTATACATAGTTTAGGTTCTCATCCCTAATCACATATATGTTCTTTCATCTTTTGAGGAGATTTCCTTACACCATAGGAAATGATTGGAATGATGGAAAAACTAAAATGGAAAGGATTAACGTAGTATACAAAAGACATGTTATTGACAGTGTTAATGAGAGTGTAGTACTTGTTATTAAGACATTTTAGAATATTGTGTCTAGAAGATCAAGGATCCCTAAGTCTCTTGTTGAAAAATATAAAGATGATATATGTTTTATGGTGGATACTAGTTGTACCTATATTGAAGCAGTAGAGCCTAGAATAGAGTTCATAGACCCTCTTGGCTATGAAATATCTAAGGTAGAGACTAAAGAATATGTTAGCAGGTTACTTAAGTGTAAGTTGGACACTCAGTGTAATAGGTTTGGAACCTTTGAGGAGAACTTCAACTCTACAAAGATTCTAATTGAAGAGAATCAGTCTAAGAAGAGAGTTGAGAGCACTATTAAGAAAATCCTAAAAGATATAGGAATGACAGAGAGAGTTTTTTGTAGCAAAGCAGATAGTAGTAGGAATTAGAGAGAGTGGACAAATTTTTTTTTTGTTATCCCTCCTTTATCATCAATTGTAGTACAACAGGAAGAACCACAATTAAAGGTGAAAGTGGAAGTACTTGAGATGGACATAGAAGAAAAGATGTCTACTAGATCGACTTCCTCCACACCTAGCAAAAGAGTTAAGGAAAGTGCCACTGGACTAGGAAAGAGACATAAAACTCTAGTGCAACTAGTTCCAAGAAAGATTGCAAAAGTAAAATATGATGTCACTACTAAGAAGAAGGCTTGGAAACCAAAAGTTGAAAAGCTAAATGAGAAGATCATTGAGAATGGTGACTTTGCAAGAATGAACAAATATTATGATATTTATGATTATATTGACAGACTTAATCTGGAGAATGCAATTGTGAAGCATATGATTTTGACTAGCAAGAAGTTTGATACTCTTCAAGGAAAGATACCTGATGATCTATATAACAAACTTCTAAATAGGAAGAAGAGAGCATCAAAGGAAGAGACAGCTATCAGAGAAAAGCTTGCGAGGAAGCTTTGTGAAATAAGAGATGAAACTCCTTTCAATTAGATCATGAAAGCCCTAAGCACCCATCTGAGAACTAAAAGGAGAACAATTCAGATTATGGGACGCAGGTATGATGAAATAAATTATGAGACAGAACTGGCTATTATCAAGGTTATGGCAGAATATGTTGGAGAATCATCAGTTGTAGTAGAGAAAGCAGGTGAGAAAGTACAAGAGGACATTCCCTCTTCTCCATCTATTAATATTGAAGATGAAACAATGAATGTAGAAGGTACAAAAATCACCTTGGATACTGATGAAAATGTATTCAAGAATTTGGAGAACATTGTTGACAATTCAACCTTTGAAGAACATGAAGCTACAAAAGAAGAAGAGATGACAGAGACCACAGTTATGGAACCACCAGTAACAGAGGAATAAGTTCCCATTCCCACCAAAGAATATACCAGTCTTACTCCTGAGACTAGAAATAAGACTCAAATTGGATCTATGATTGAGCATTTGGGAAAAGAAGTAGATGATGATGATCAGTTGGAATTGATCACATCCTTGAACAAAATCATTCATAAGAATAAGAAAGTGAAGAGTCTTGAAGGGTGTTTGAAGAAACTAACTGAGAAGTTACAAAGTAATATAACTACACAAATTTTAGAAGCAGACCCTATGTAAAAAGAAAAGAAGGTAATGAGAACCTTTGATAATCAATTCACAAACCTAGCTGATATTGGAAAAGTAAAAGCACAAGTAGCCTATGAGGCTAGAATGCTTTTGAACATTAGTTAGAATATCAGAAATGATATCAACACTCTTGATATCTATATCAAGGATTTGAGGAAGCATTTGGAAACAGGCAAATCTTTGTACATACAATGTACAAAATCATAGACTTTAACAATAGAGGAAGATCAGAAGATAAAGTTAAAGGAAGTAGAAATTATGAATGAAACAAACCTTCTGTCTAGCCCCAATGTGAAGGTATGTGATGTTGAGAATAAAGTTAGGAAACTTTATGATGAAATCAGAGTTGTGCAAGATGAGAGAGACAGGAAATTGAGAAGATACACTCTTTTGAGAGAGCATACTTCTATGAAGTTGAGCATCATTGAAGAACAATTGGAAGAATGTCTTTCAGCTAAGACATCTTTTCAAAAATTTAACTTTGAAAACATCCAAGCATGTGAAATAGCTTCTTATGGACTGAGCGCACTACTCAATGTGGAAGATTCCATTAAGAAATCATGGGAGAAGGAGATAGAAGCCATGAAGATAGATTTTGTAGATTGTGTTGCAAGCCTACTAATGAAGGATGCTCCCCTTAATACCACAAACACATAACAGAAACAGAGAAACAACAATATGCAAGAATAGAAAATTGGCTTCTCATTATCCCCACAAATGTGGAATTACAAACTTTCAGAATTACAATATGCAAAGCCACATGGGCATTCCCTTACAATATTCTATAGGACAAGCCTCAAATTATTACATAGATCTACTCCCTAGAACTGTCCCGAACTGCCTAAGACAACACTACAGACCTTTCTTATATAGGCAATTTCCACCGCCCGAGAAGGTTCAAAAAATTTAGCCCTTTAGGCTGACTAGACATAGAATTATTTATTTTACACAATTATTACAATAGGGTAGGCTCAAAAGAAATAACAAAATATGATTTTAGGTAACCCAACTTCTCGAGGCCATAACTTTTTAACTGTAACTCTATTTTTCTATTGTAACCACTTTTCGAAAACACCATGACAAGATCTACATCACTTGACACGTGCTAGTGCCAGTCAGCTGGGGGTCAATTGCGATCTGGAGCCTCTAAGGCCTTCAAAATTGACCTAAAAGATTTCATACCCAAAAACCTCAATAAATTCACCAATACTGATGATGTGGCAATGAAACTCAACTAGTAGGCTGAAATGACTGAGATGAACCTCCAATTGTGAAATCAGAACATTTCGAGATCATATGACCAACTTACTAAAAATAGTAAGTTTCCATAAATAGTAGCTCTACACAAGATAGCCCTTATTGAAAAGCAAACAAAAATATTTTTGGATGATGCAAGATTGCTCTTACACCCAGGATGCTCCTGCATCACCTACCAGCTTTGCAATAAATGAATCGAGGTATAACTTTTTGTGATACAATTTTGTGATCCTCCCTACCTTATTTTGTCATTGTTGTCAAAGGGGGAGAGATATATAGAAGAAAATTGATAGCATATGATAAGGATTGTTACTCTTAGGGGGAGTACTATATTAGAGATAATAATTTTTTGAGGAGTTATAAGGATAGTATGTATTTTATACTATGGCCACAATTTTGAACATTTTTGAGATTTTGAGTTGTACACTTAGGCAATTTTCTCATATGTTACCACCAATGACAAAGGGGGAGATTGTTGGCAATTTGGTTGAGTTGATTACATAGATGTTTTCATTATGGAAACATATGATCCACATGAAGATCACACAGGTCAGAGAGCAAGTATGATAGAGTGCATTGCAAATTTGTCTAAGTGGGAGACAATGTTTTACCAGTGAACCTAGACACAATTTTTGTTTGCGACATTGACTGGAGTAAGTTTAGTGCTTGCACACTTGAACATAGACTCTATGATGTTTATTGATCATCCATCTCAGATCACAAGTCAGTATGGCATGTACAGAAGATGTTATGATAGTTTTACTGAAAATAGTGTGAAGCCGATAGGATAGAATATGAAGACAGAACTAGTAAAGAGTTAAGGGATTATTTTGTTTATCAAAATAATGACTTAACAATATAAAGGGATGACATCATAGATTTTAACTCTTGGATAAAGATATTGATATAAATGTAAATGTAATTGTAATTGTAATTGTATTGTTATTGAGAAAGAACACAATATTGTGGACAAGTGATATGATGTGAAGTATATGAAGCATATGTAATAGCGATAGTAAAAGAGTAGCAAAGAGATATTGATGCAAGTGGTATAAGGTTATGTACCTTAACCTATTTTTGTAATCAGTATATATTGTACATTACTTGTTTGGGCAGTGGGCTCATCTAGTAATCACATTTTGTACTACAACTCCTAATAGGGTTGAGGCTTCTAACAAGGCCTATAGTCCCTTAATCAAGACTAATACACTATATGCTTGTAATAGAATCCTAATAGGGTCAACATCCTTAACATGATACTTTTGATTAGTGGATCTTTGTGGGTACCATCCCCACTGGGGTTTTCCCTTGGCCAAGGTTTCCTCGAGAACAAATAATGTGTTATGAGTTCTTTATTGTTATGCATGTTGTTTAGCTTCTTATGTTATGCATGTATAAAGATAATCTATTATATCCATAATTGAGCAAAAGATAAAGTTTGTAGAATACTGATTCACCCCCCCCCCCCTCTCACTATTCCCTATTTCTAACAAAAACTTCCTATCTTGGTTCATCCTCTGGGTTAGTAATGTGGGTACCCCTTAATTTACTAGGAGGATATGGTAGAGAAGGCCTCCTCTAATATTTCATTACTTTTTTTACTTTCCTCTTCCTCTCCTCATCATCACTATCACTACTGAAAACCTCAACAATTACCCTTTTCCACACCTTGATGAATAAGGGAGGATACTCAAGAGGTCTAACTTATTATTTTCCTCCCTTGGGTACTAGATAAATAGTAGTGTCTCCAGAAGCCAAATGACAAGACTTACAAGATGTCACTGCTACACTCACAACCTTCTCAAGAACATTAATACCTTCCTCTTGTTTTACCTTTTTCTTCTTCTATCTTAGAATAAACATTTTCTCTTCCAAGTATCCAACCTTAACATTAATTTTAGCACTAAATGGAGTAATAGACAACAAAGGTGTTGGAAGTAGTATTGGAAAATTAAGATACTGAGGGGGGGGTTGAATTAGGATCTATTAAAATTTTAGTTAGATACTAAGAGGGGGGGTGAATCAGGATCTATTAAAATTTTAGTTAGTTGAAATAAATTCAACATGAATATCATGAATGACATAAACATAAAATTCAATGTTGTAATGGATCTAACTGCTAATCACATCCATGGAAATCAAACACATAACACAAAGATTTGGTAACCTAGAAACCCTTGAAGGTAAAACTGGGGTGGGGATGACACTCACAAATCTTCACTATTGCAGCAATAAAGTGTGCATGTTAGGGCTACAAAGGTTTGATCACTTATGGTGATCTAGCCTATGAGGGGTATCTCTACTAAGAGCTTATAGACTTATACAATCTACCTTGATTAAAGGATTTAAAACTTACAACAAAGTAAGCACTCTATTTACAAAGGTATGTTAGGACCACTCTGTTAATAGATTTAACCTTATTCACTTGCTAGAATGTATCAGTATCTGATCCTTCAGTATGGACTACAAATGTTGATAATGGATCTCCTATTTCCAATTCTTATTTGATCTCAAAATCTGATATAGCTCTATTATGTCCTTCACTTCTCTACTAGGTCACTCTTCCTGATCTATGCTTCTGATATCCAAAACAATACTTCTTCCGCATACATGTGAGATCTTCTAATAATAATATGTTTTAGGGTTATGATGTTACCTTAAATAGATAACTGAACAAGCTACTAAATCAAGTTCAATGATCTAGATTCATCACTTTTTCCGCTTATACATTCACTTTTTTGATTGGCTACATCACTTTCATAGGGATTAATGATCAAAATCATAATGCATAATCGACTACTTAATTATCTCAACAATTACTACATTATCCATAGAAGTCAGCTAAAATAGTTTACCTAAGTGTTTGTGCCATTCCAAACACATATACCAAAATTGGCTTACTCAGCATACGAAGTCTTTGGTGCTAGGTCAAAACTATTATCCATATAATTTAACTCAACACTCAGTGTTTTATACATCTTGACATTCATACTACTCGATAACTACTAGGGTATTTGGCGACCACTGACTTTCTCAATAGTAACTACTACTCATTACATGATATTTATACAATTCAATACATTAATTTTCCTTAGTAGGATGACTTAGTCACTTTGATGACCTACCTATTATATACTGAATTTGTGCTTCTGATCTCAAGCTCTCTTGGTCTTGATAATCCAGTATAACATGGGAATCATCTCAAGGTTGTGGGACCTTTGCTAACTGAGATGAGACCTCCAGATTCTAGGCTGGTTCCTCTTGGATAATCACCTTACTTTTCTCTTAACAGGAAAGTAAATCTTTGAGGGGAAAGGGTTAGAAGGAGTGCATGAAAGGGAAATGACTGAAAGAAAACTACCTACTAGGTGATGCACCAAAACTAGGGTTTGGATCTTAGTATAGAGGGATGAGATCAATGGGGAATCAGGTCTAATAATTCACCACTCACTAGATAGGTTTGCATAAGTATTTCATAGGAAGGCTTGAACAGAAGACTCAACCTATGACCGACAAACAAACATCCTCCTCTGCAACTAGGTGTAGGAATGAGACAAGACTACTAGGGGCTATAGCATACCCACAAAACATCTAAATCAGATCAGACACAGTAACACACAAAATCACAAAAAGTGAGAGGGGCCAAGAACCCTAATTTCTATTGACAGCATTCATAAACTTCAATCCAATAAGAGATAACTCACATAAGAAGGCATGAGGACAACAAGAGTGTCATGAAATGCTTTGCCATATCTAAATTATCAATGGGAGATTACAAAGAGTAGAAAACCAAAGGACAGAAAAGTGTCTCAGGTAGCTTTCTAGGAAAGAAACTTTCCTTTTTACAAAATGTGAACTCTCTGAGCACTAAAGCTCCAAAAAATGATATATACATCCCCTGGACACAAGTAGGAATCAAACTTTTAGGGCTACATAGATATGCATAAAATAATCCAACCCTAAAATAGTCACTTCTGATCATAAATACAATTCTACAAATATCTCAATCGATCAGATATTTCTTTGCATGTCTATCCCTGTACTTGATCAAGCCTGTATATAAAAGGCCTCAATCCATCTACTTCCCTGCAAGTCAGGCTGTCATGAATGCTCAAATATGATCTTAGATCCTTGAAAGGACCCCAAAATGGTAGTCTAGATCTCTGCAAATTCTCCCAATTCCAACTGCCTTCAAAATCATCAATCCTCAGCTACCCGCACTTGCAAGCATTCTCTGCAGAAAAAGCCCGCCAAAAAAGTTGCACCACTTTGAAAAAAAATTGGTCACATGATCGCATGAGCTCAAAAGCTTTTATGTGATCATGTGACAAGCTCTTTAGAAACTACCACCGCTTTTCCACATAGACACCTGGACCCACCAAATATCCACCACCTCAGTCAATCCCATGACAGCACCACAAGAAATGCCAGAAGAATCTGACGGTAGTCGCATGATCGCATGAGCTCAAAAGATCTCATGCAAACATGCAACCACCATAGATCTTGCATCTATGGGACCCATGCTATACCACCGACCCACAAGATTGACATGTCATCACCCCCTTGGCCCACCACCGAAGTCACTGTTTACTATTGACAGCTCGTTGCATGATTGCATGCAGTTACAAAGCCACATGTGATCATGCGACAAGTGCAAGATGATGATTGCAAACTTTAAATCTAGGTTTTACCTCAGGTTAACTTTCTTCTTAGTCGACAAGTTGCTTAATTTTTCCCTTAACCCTGGGTTCATTTAGCGACCACACAAAAATCTTATCCCTGTAATTGTGCAAAGCCTTTTTCAACCCTGGGCCCAGAACCACCACGTGTCACTCCCTTATTTGTCCCGGCTGCTACATCAAAAAACACCTCGGCACCTTCCTGACATGGACCCACTCAAAATTTTTAGATTCCCATCTAACAGCAGGTGTAAGATCGCATGGCCTCAGAAGATTCCATGGAAACACATGACCGTCGTTAGATCTATGCTGACTGCCACCTTGCTTTATAAAATCTAGACCCACCACCCACTGAGATGTCCATCGAATGGTTGTCACATGATCGCATGGGATCAAAAGATCCCATGAGATCATACGACCACTGTAGATCTTCGTCGCACTTGCGCCAATGCAGAAACTTCAGGCCCCACTGACCGCTTGTCGCATGATCTCATGTGGTTAAGAGACCACATGCAATCATGCGACCAAAAATAAATCTTCATTGACTACTGACTGGGGCCTACCTGGTAGCTTAGGGTTGTGCACTTAATGGCTAGTCGCATGTTCACATAGCCAAAAAAAGGGCTATGCGATCATGCAACAAGCTATAACAGTTTGTCCAAAACATCAAAGGGACCCACCTGGTTGGAGTTGCACACTTGAAGGTTGAAAACTAGAGGGTTTTCAAACTGGAGGTCGAAAACACAAAGAATTTTTGGACCGAAAGTCAAAAAACATCCTAAGCCTTCAGAGAGAAGGTAGAAAACACATTGAGTTTTCAGGCCAAAAGGCAGAAAACACACTAGACTTTCAACACTAAAAGGCAGAAAACACAGAGGGTTTTGACACTTGAGCATTTCTTGGAACAAATAGGATGCAGCCAAAAAGGGAATGATAGGGAAATTTTGGGAAACACTACCAACTCTCCCTTGATAATTAGTAAGTATTTGACACTAATAGACAACATGACTTGGAGATCAACAATCTTCCCCTTTGACATTAGTGGCAAAAACCCTTTGTCATGATTTTAAATTTCATTAACAAAATAATACCTAGTACTTTAGTACTGTCCCTAAGACTGTGACTTGGTCTTCATAAAGACTTCATTATATGTACAAGATATATACATGACTCTAACATACTCATGACTTAAAAAATGAGTATATATTACATTCAAAATAGTATGTCATACCTTTATACATTTCCATCTATTTCCCCTTTGGTCTTTATCTATTTCCCCCTTGTTTTTGTCACTCTAAGTTGTTGGGGTGTTGGGATTAGATAATACCTGTCCAAAAATGGTTTGTGGAGCTCTAGAATCATTTACAATGCATTGTCCCAACTGGATCTAATAGAATCCAAAAATTTTAGTTTTATTTCTAGTTGATCAACTAGATCAACTAAACTTTCTACAATACAGAGATGAGGATCTCTCTATACTAACTCTTTTTTCATTTCAAATTCTCTTTGCATGACCTCCAAATGAGGCATCAACATTGTCTAAATAGAGATTAATTTGGCCCTTATTTTACCATCATTAGCCATGAGCTCAGCTAATCTTCCTTGGGCATGAGTTCACCTAGTAAAATGAATAGAGATGGAACTTGCATCCATGCTCAATGAATATCCTCTTGACTTAAAATCTAACAGTAGCTTCTCAATAAGCTGTTGATTCTCCTTTGTAAAGGTTTCTACATCACAAAGATTTTTGAACAAACTTCCTCAAGTACTTTGGTCTCAAACTTCCTCTCAAACCATTGCATCAATTTTTAATTAGCTTCAATATCATCACTATTCACCTTTTTAATAATATTGACCAATTTCTCTAAAATAGGTGTATTCTCATTTATATCTTCTAATTCCAAAGCATCAACAAATATATCTTTAATCTCATGTAGTGCCTACTTTTTTTGATGTTCCCTTCCCAATTCCTCTTGCTTTCTCTTCCCTTTTAGTAAATCATGTAAGATTTGCATCTCTTTATATGTCAAGTTATCAGTGTCCCATTTTGGAATCATAATAACTTAAACTAGTGTTACTTGTGTTCTGAGAGACTTGTCATTCTTCTTATGTAACTTCCTCTTATTCTCTGGTGTGCTGCTACTTGGCAACTATACAAAGGCTTGAATAGCCTCTTGTTCCTTTGGCTCCTGAGTCTCCACGGTTCCCTTAAGCAGAGGCTCCTTTGTTCCCTTAATAGGATGTCCTAAGACATATGTTGCAGACTTATCTACTTGGTCTTTCATGCTCTCATCTCCTTCTTATGTATTGATTTTTGTTGTTGGCTTACTCTTTTCCTCAACACTTGTACCTTGTGTATATTTTACTTCAATTGTGACTGTGGTAGAGCTAACTTGTTTTTGAATCCACAGTTTGTGCACCCTCAGTCTCTGGATAATCATAAATTTGGAACACAACTAGATTTGTGCTTGGTAGGAATGTATTTGAAGCTACCTCGATAAGAATTTGATTGTTGATTTTTTCCTCGATCAAGTCATTTACATTCAGTTGTGCATCCTTAGGTACATCTGCAATAGTGATCATATCTTGTTGTTCACTCTTCTCTACCTCCTTCATTATTCCCTCCTCAAGATTTACTTTCTCATCTATTTCCTCGATATTATCAAGCTAACTTGTCTAGATGTTCCTTCATCTTTGTTTGTACTCTTGTCAACTATCAGTGCAAAAATTGTCTTCCATATTAATGTACTATGTTTAACAAATTTTTCAACATTCTTATTGAATATGGAGTATGCTCTCAATTTAGGAATAAACCTGTTACTATATTGTTTGATGAATTTTTCTATCTTCTTTGTTGTTAATTTAGCCATTATTTGTACTAGAGTACCTTCTCTTATCTATCTTTTAGTCATAATGGTATACTACCATCTCTCATCAATTTTTCTAAATAGTTCTTTAGGGATATGATTCTCAATTTTCAAAGGTGTCATTTTAAAGGTTCCCAACATCTCTATCATTGCATCCTCAATCTTTATTTTATCATTTTTACTCAACATTTCAAATTTAATGAATTTAAATCCTACCAAACCTACATTACTCTTGATGTTTTGGAAAATCTCATCCACATTGGTCGGATTCTTATGTGTGGCTACTTTGAATTTAATGACATCATCTATGTTAGTTCTCTCCTTATCTTTAGCATCTTTTTGCAATATCAATTTTCTTCTCAGCTTCTTCTTAGAGTGGCTTGGCTCAACCTTAGTTTGTACTTGTTTTCTTTTTCCAGAGCTATCCCCTTCAATATTATTTATTAAAGTTTTCTTTTGTGACTTGGTTGATGTTGCAGTTGAAGATGCCCTTGTTCTTGGTCTTGTTGTTGTAGGAGGATTAGGCTTCTTCTTTAAGCTCTTCTTTGTAGTGGGCTCAACAACCATGACTTCCTTACCCTTCTTTTGTGCATATACTTCCTAATCCTTGCTCTCTTCAGAATCACTCGATTGGTTCTCACCATGACCTTGTGTGCTTTCTAGTGGTGCATTCTCCTCTTCTCCTTAACCTAAAATTTTCTCAAGGTTATTAACTATGTTCTTTCTCTTTCTTTCTAAGGTTTCAGATTTCAAGCCCATGGCTATGTTAGATTTGGTTCCTGATACCTTCCAAAAATCTTGGTATTACTGTCAATTTCCTTTGCTAGTAAGGTTGTGATAGCTGTAGATGTTTTATCTATATTTACCTCATAGGGAAATGGTCTCAACCATGCTACCCTCAGTACAATAGCTTGTACATATGTGTGATTAGTTTCAACAAGAAAAAAAACATCATCATAATTTTTCTCAACTATAGATACAAGGATTCTTCTCCTCTTCCTCATTTTCTTCTTGAATTCAACAAAGTATTTCTTCATCACACTATCAATTTTTTCTCCTAATTGCTATATGAATTCACTTATTTGGTGTGTCATTGGTCGGTTCTGACTCCAAAAAAAATCTCCTATAGTAGGAAAAGTATTTCGAACTTAGAAAAATATGTAGACTATCATGGATCCAAACTTACACATTGAGTTATTTTCCTTCTTGATTGATGATAAGTTCTCTACCAATTAAGTCAGCTGTAGCTTGGAAAGATCATATGTATGATCCTTGTTTACTATCTTCCATGCCTGATCAACTGCAATTCAAGGAACACTATCCATCTTGCTTGACTGGTAAAACTTATGTCCAATTACCCTCACTGCAAAATTGATCTCAAGATCTGTGATTGTGGAAATTATCATTCCTCACTTGTTCCACACTGCCATAGTGTTTGCTTGAATTATTTCCTTGCTCTGGCATCACATTTTCCTCTTTCTATTAAGAGTAGGGTATCTAGTGACTTGATATATGATTTCCTTGGTGATTTTCACTAGCCCATTCTCCAACCATAATTGCATATCATGAATTCTTCTCAAAACTATCTTAATCCATTCAATTTTTAAATTGCAAGGGAAGTCTAGGGCACAAACTAACCCTTTGTCAGAAATGTGTTGATGCTTAGTCTTCAACACCCCATTTTCACACATTTTATTGTATACCTCCTCCAGCTCATAATTTATAATCTCACTTATCTTACATATGTAGCATGCCCTTACATCATGGATCATTAAAACCTTCAGTGGGATTGATGATAGGATTCCTGAGAGATTTACCTTCATTGCACTCTTAGGTACTGCTTAGAAATTTAGTGGTTTACATGCATCACTCCTAACTAATTGATTATTTTGTACCTCCTTTCCTTGCTTCCTCACTCCAAAAGATGAATTTGATTCTATTTCTTCAATTTAGGGTTTGTAAAATGGATTTTGTGTAGCTTGGTAATAACTGGTCTTATCAACACTTCACAAGATTTGCCAACGACATGCTGTTGAATATTTATTGACTTCATGAAAATCACTCTCTCAATTTCCTTTGAATCACTCTAAAATTTTTATAATCTCTTGGTGAAATGAAAATGAATGGTAAAATTCATTATATAGATTCAAACAGTCGAATTAGGTCTTCAATAAATGCTTCGTACACTAGTGAGTGTAATACAGTTGCATTGGTCATTGTATGATAGCTCAATTTCCACATTCCCTAATTCATCACTTGGTCAAAACCATCACTCACTTATTACTAACACTTCCACACTTAGCTTGGTCATTACTACCACTTCAACACTTAGCTTGGTCAATATATCAGCTTGGTCCTTATGGGTGATTATAGGACATAATAACCCGACAAAAATAACCTTGGACAAAATAACTCAACCATAATAACCCGAGGACAAAATAACCCAGGGTCATAATAACCCAATCCAAAATAACTCATAGTCAAAATAACCCATGGATAAAATAACCCCATAAACAAAATTTATACATTACAAGTATATTTCTAAAAAAAAAATTATTCAAATTTTCAATTAAAGTGTCAAATTATGAGCAATGCTTCTTATATAATCTAAAATATTATTATTGTCATAACCATCAACTAGTCATTTTAGTCTTTCTTTGAGTTCATAGTATTTTTTTCCTGCTTGGTTGTGTAATGTGTCCAGCCATATATTTCTCTATTTTATTCTCTTGGTGACTTTATAGAAACCCCTATGAAAATTTAATATAATGTTTAAAAAATTATATTAAAAAATATATTTTTTTATGAATTTTCATTTCTCTTTTTCTTATCATTCCACACACTCTTAATTATTCTCCCCTTCTTCCTTCCTTTACTTCTCTAAGCTCTTAATTCTACCACTTTATATATCCTCTCAATGCCTCTTCATAATGCCTTTTGACTTATATCTTTTCATAATAACTTGTATTTAGCTTATTCCCATGAATTTATTTTTATTTCTATAAATATTTACCATTTTATAAGTTATTTAAGCATATTAAAGATGTTTTAAGGCTATTTTAGGGGTATATAATGGATATATGGTCTACAAATTACCTAAATATCATCTACGGTGCCTCACAATCCCTTGTTTAGCATAATAACTTGATCTAAAATGACCATGGGTTATTTTTTCCATGGGTTATTATGACCTTGGGTTATTATGTCATTGGTTTATTATGGCGGGGTTATTGTGTCTAGGGTTATTTTGGCCAGGATATTATGTCTGGTTATCGAGCTCGGTACACCATGAAACTTGGTCACTAAATACATTGATACTAATGTTTGGCACCAATTCTGCATATTAACTCTTTGCCTCAAAAATGTCCTAATGCATCTTTACTTATGTAGATATGGACTTTAACACATCTAATGTTAGGAATTGGTGTTAAATATAGCATTTAAAAATACATTTTCTTACATACCATCTTTGTTTAGTTAGGAGTAGTGTGATCACTTGATCCATTTGATGGGGTGATCTTAGGTTCACTGGTTCCACTACTTCTTGCTTCTTCTTTCTTTCTCCATATTTTATTCATCTAGTTCTTTATCTGATCAACAGTCTCTTCACTGTTGTTTTGTTCATTTCTAGGTGTTGGTGCTCTAGTCCTGTAGTCTTTTCTTAAATGACCAATCTTGTGACAACTATAAAAGACCAAACTTACATTCAGCCAACTCTTGGACTTATCTCTAAAGTCTGTCCTTATACAATTTTCTACAATATGACCATATTCTCCACAATAATGATAACTATACCAAGTATTGTAATCCCAATTGAATGTGTTACCTTCCCTAGGTGCATTGTCTTCCTTCTTGGATGTCCACTTAGGTTTTTTATTGGATCTGCAGTCTTGTTCTCTATGACCATACTTATGACAATTGTAGCAATATACTTGAAATCTAGGGGTAGTAGGTGTATTTCTAGCCTTTAACCTAAATTCATGTGCCTGATGTCCATTCTTTTTACAGTTAAAACAATATTCATTAAATTTAGGCTTCAGGTTAGACTTATGATTAGTACTTCTGCAAATGTTTTCTCTGTGTCCTAGTTTCCCATAGTGATGACATGTAGGCTTATTTTTCTTTGGCTTTGCATTCCTCTATTCTCTACTCTTTGATGATTCTCCTTCTTCAGTGGATGATAGGTGCTCGGTATGGCCTACTCTAGAGGTATCATTTGATCTTCTTGGTGATCTCATCAGTTCCTCAAAATATCTCATAGCTTCATTAGGTTTTTTCATCCTCTCATTGAGTTCCCTTTCAGATCTTAACTTACTTTTCAGTTGATTATTCTATGATCTCAAATTTTTAATTTCCATGTCTTTCCTATTTAACTCTTGATTTGTAAGTAACAATTGATTCACCATGTCTAACTCATTATTTGTAAGCTTCTACACATCACATGTCCTTTCATCAAGTCTAGTATCCATTTGTCTTTTATCCTCTTCTACCATTATCTTGTCTTCCTCAGCTTACTTTTTTTGTTCAATCACTTTACATAGTCTTACTAATTGAATTTCCCATTCTCTCTTTAAAATTCTCATTTCTTCATTTAGTATATTTTTTCTCTCCAATACATCTAGGATTTCTATATCACTTTCAATATAATTTCCATTATTAAATAAACCTTTAGTGTCTTCTTCTTGAAATCAAGTTTCATTAAGTTAGATTGCCAATTCTTTCCTTCTCTTTAAGGATTTATTCAACTCCTCTCTTTTTGTCTCAAGATGGTGAAATGCAAGTTGGATGTCAATCTTATGATTCTTTATGATATTTCTATCTTATAGGTCTCCATCTCCAAGATCTTAACTCTCAATTAGTTAGACTATTGGAAACTACAATTGAAACAATTGTTATATTGTCATTAATGTCAAACCTTGACTGGTAAGATAGTTTTTATCTAGGAGAGTACTATATCTTTTGGTTGATGAAGAGGAGATAATAAGAGGACCTAAGGAAAGGTTGAGTTATGTGAAACTTCAATGGGTACTTGATTAGTTGGCACATTGATAAAGTAATGTGTTGTTTATCTTTAACACCAAGTGAAGAAGAAAGACTGGAAACACGGGATTAACTGAGAAAAATTGAAGATATCTAGTTTAAGCTGAGTGATGTTAGTGTTGACTGAGTGCCAATATATGCCAAAAAAAATCTAGTGTCAACCAAATATTAATAATTGTTGAGAAACAGATAATTGTCGAGTAGGAAAGTGTTAGCGATGATCAAGATACATAGTAATGACCGAGGAGTTGAACATAGTATTGAACGAGTGTTAGTAATTTACATTTTGAGAAAGAATTGAGAATCTCAGATGAAATAGTTCAATTCTTGGGATATGTAAAATGTGTTGATATTAAATGCATGGAAAATCATTTTCTTATTATTTCAAATAGAAGTTTGAAGATGTATCTAGAAGGAAAAGAAGAAGAACATAATGATAGAAGGATTTGATGAATCTGACCTAAACCTAAGATCTACGGAAGAGATTAAGTGGAAAAAGATTAATCTACTTGATCAAGGAGGTATAAGCATAACCTAATTATGAGATTACATTATAGAGAAGAGGTTGATGTTATTGACTAATGAGTCTAAGTAGAAATCTAAAGGTGAAGCTGTGAAAAACTAAACAAAGTTTTTGTGACTACTTGAAGATAATTTTGAGCATATCAAAGATGAAGATGGAAATGAAGGCTAGTCAGTAAATCAACATATGAGAAAAGTGGATCTATATTTGCAAAGTGAGATATATATTTTTAGATCAGATTCTATTGTTAATTTCAAACCATTGTATCAGTCTAAATCCTTTAATCAAGGTTGACCTAATAGTCATTGTATAAATCCTTTAATCAAGGTGACATTTTGATGGAAAGTTATTAATCCCTCTAATTGGACCACTCTTAATAGGGTGATTAAATCCTTAACTAGGTCACACCTAACAGTGTGTATTGTAAACCTTTAACTGGGTTGGCTTCTCACATAGCTCACTTCAAAAGAGTGAAAATCAGTAGCATGTTACAAGTGGTTTTTCCCAAATTGGGTTTCCATTATAAATCCTAGTGTTATACTTTTTAAATGTTATTTGATGTGAATGTTGTTGAAAGTTATATATTCTGCAAGTTAATTACTTTAGGATAGTCAACTGCAAGTTTTATGTTGCTAGTATATGCTATAGAGACCAAGTTGAAAGGTGATTAGATCTGATTTTGTTGAATAGCTAGAAAGTTGAATTGGTACATTTGGAACTGAAGATAACTGATTCACCCCCCCCCCCCCCTCTCATTTATTATAAAACCATTCTAACAATTGGTATTAGAGCTCTCTTGGTTCTTGTAGAGAAAATTTTTAAAGGTACTCAGAGCTAATGATCAAGATGTACAAAAGGGAGGTACCAAAGTTGAACAAGGAGAACTTCCTTGCATGGAAGAGTTTGATTAAATTGCATCTAGTCGGTATTGATGATTTGGAAAAATACTATGTGGAAATGATCATGTAATACCTATTGCACCTTTGACTACTGAGGAGATGAAAGAAAAATAAGATCACAATCAGGAAATGTTTGAGATAACATCTGCCCTAATCTATCCTTAATTTGAGGACATCAAGGATTGTACTAATGAAAAGAAAATGTGGGACACTCTTATAGCTATCTACAAAGGGGACAAAAATGTACTAAGTGCCAAATCTGGAAGCTTGAGAGGTAAGTTTGATGAAATGAAAATGCAAGATGGTGAAAATATTGCTCAGTATTGTGGAAGAATTAAGGAGGTAGTAAATGCTAAATTTATAGGAGCTAATGGAAACATTGATGATGAGACTGTTATTAGTAAATTATTGAGAAACTTTCTTCATATCTATGCTATCAGAGTTTCTGCAATACAAGAATCAAGATGTAAGCCTAGTAATGTTCTAACTTTGGAAAGTCTTGTTGGAAAGCTTACATATTTTGAGCTATCTAATTATGATGATTTCATTGTTCATAATATTGAATCTGCATTCAAGTCTCAAATGGTTCTTCATAAGCCTAAGAAGGGAAAAGAAAGATGTGATAGCAGTGACAACAACAAAAAATAGTGATAGTGACACTTCTAATGATGATCTAGATGATCTTGAGGTACTTATGGCTAGAAGGCTAAAGAGAGGAAAAGGGAAATATAAATTTAAACTTCCTATTATCTATTTTTCATGTAACAAAGTTGGTCATGTTGCAGCAAGATGCCCTGCCAGGACTAGCAAAGATGAGAAAAGGGAAAGTAAGCACAAAGATGAGAAATCATAGAGATCATTGAAGGTACAAAGACTACAAAGACAAAGGTAAGAAATCTTGCTATATTGTTGAAAAGGAAACTGATAGTGAAACTAGTGAATCTGATGAATGTGATCTATAAGTTGTTTATGTTGCTATGAAAGATGATTATGATGAGGATGAGAAAAATACACTTTTTTCTTATGTAAGTAAAGGTGATAAATAGATTATTGATAGGGGTTGTTCACATCACATGACTAGTGATAAAAGTAAGTTTGAAATCCTTAATCATTACAAAGGTAGAAGTGTTAAGTTTGGTAATGGTGCACCATGTCCTATGAAAGGAAAATGATCAATAAGATTAGATGTGATAATTCTTATTGGGTTGACGATCTTAACTATAATTTTCTAAGTGTGGAAAAGTTGAACAGTACTAGTTACCGAGTTGAATTTAATCATAGAAAGGCTAAAATATTTGATGCCACTGGTGAACTAATTGGAAGTGGAGAATAGACAAGAGGTAAATTTTTCTATCTAGACCTATCCAAAGAAACATGTTTGTTTGCACAATTTAATGAAGTATGTGTTGCCCAAAATTTCATATCTTTCAATTCTGGCCTCTGCAACTGTCTAGGTCCCTACTGCAACTTTTTTTCACGTGCGAAGTTGATCTACAAGGTTTTATGTTTTGCAATCTTGACCTTATGTTCTTCTATGTGTCACCATGCCTCAGTTCAGATCACACACCCTAATTCAAAAAACCTAGGAAGTTATTCAATTTTAATAGGTTGTAAGAAATACTGTTGCAGTGTTTCAAAAAAAGGTTCAGTGTCGAACACCCTCTATGTCTTCTACCTTTTGGTCTAAAAGCTCAGTGTGTTTTCAACCTTCACCTTGAAAGCCTAGTGTGTTTTCGACCTTCAGTTTGGAAACCCTCTGTGTTTTCACCCCCTTCCGTGTTTCACACTTCTTCCTCTGGTGGCATTCAATTCATAAGTGCGCAACTCCGACAAGTGGGGCTAGTTGGTTTTTGGCAAGTTGTTATGTGGGTTATCACATGATCACATAAGTCCTTTTCCCCTTATGCAACCATGTGACTAACTATTGATGGTCCTGTTGAAGCTGCTAGTAGTTTGTCGCATGGTCGCATAGCCCTTTTCTAGGCTATGTGAACATGCGATAAAACTGTTAGTCACACTGATAGGGGCTTGCAATTTGGTGACATGCCCACGTTTCATTGGTCAACTAGTGATAAGGTTTTATAGTGGGCCCAGGATGCAAGTGTGATAAAGATCTGATGGTGGTTACATGTTCACATTGGATCTTCTGACCCCATGTGATCACGTGACAACTGTTCAATGAGATCCTTTTGTCATGGGTCCAATGTGTCATGTCACACTGATGTGTTTGAGTATGGTTGGTCACCATGTGCTGATAAGGATTTGCAGGAGGGCCCAGGGTTGGTAAAGCGGAGTGCAGTTGCATGGTTAAGAGATTTCACGTGGTTGCTGAATAGAACTGGGGTTAAGGAAAACATTATACGACTTGGAAACTAAAGGAAAGTGAACCCAAGGTGAAGCTTGGGGTTAGATTTGTAGTTGGATCCTAGGCGCATTTTCTTACCCGTAGTTTGAATTTTTTGGTGGACCCAAGGTGTCTTGTGGCAATGACTGATAGATTCTAAAGGCTTGTCACATGATTGCATGAATCCTTTTGGGCTCATGCGATCATGTGACCAATGTTCAAATTCAAGCAGTGTGACTTTTGGTGGGTTTTCTTCTACAGAGGATCTTGCGAAGTGGCGGGGTAGCTCAAAATTGATTTTTAAGGACATTTTCTAGTTGTGAGCATGATGGTGGATGATCTAATTGATGATGCCATTGATTTTGTAGGGTACAGTGCAGTGTTCTAACACCAATGAAACATTAAAGAGTTGGTACCATCTGTACTTTAAAATTCATTCTTGCGAAGATCAAATTTGGAGTCTTTATGGCTTAGTGGGCTTGCAGGAGGTTGTCAGGTCAAGGTTGCTTGTCTGCAAGTTGTTTCCAATACATGGATGGGTCATTTATCTGATTGGCCTTATTGTTGCATAATTTATTTATGATCATAATTTGATTGCTAGGGTATGATTATTTTATTGTAAAGCCTGTAACCCTAGTTAATTTTGACTCCTACCTACATGCAGTTGAGTGATGTATTTAACATTTTTTGAGAGCTTTTGAGCTTAGAGTTGGTAATTTGTAAAAGAGTTTTTCTCTTTCTTGGGAAGCTATCTATGGCATTTCTTCCTACCCTCTGGTTTCTCACACTTTGTAAATTCCCATTGATAATACAAATATTGCAGAGGCAGTTTGTGACAATCCTTCATGTCCTTGTGCTTCCTTGTTTGCATTATCTCTTATTGGATTAAGGTTTATGAATGCTTTCAATCATATTTAGGGTTCCTGATCCCTCTTACTTTCAGCTTATATGTGTACTACTATGTTTGATCTGATTTGAGTGAGTTTGTGGGTATTCTTCAGCCCCCTATCATTTTGTCTTATTCTTGTGCCCTTTTGCTAAAGAGAATGTCTGCTTGCAGGTCATGGGTTATGTCTTATGTTCAGGCCCTCTTATGAAATACTTATGCAAGCCTATTTAGTAAGTTGTGACCTATTAGACCTAAGTTGTTCATTGATTTCATCCCTCTATACTAAGATCCAAACCCTATTTTTAGTGCATCACCCAGTAGGATAGTTTTCTTTCAATCATTTCCATTTCATGCATTCCCTCTAACCCTTTCCCCTCAAAGATTTACATTTTTAGTCAAGAAGCAAATTAGGGTGATTATCTAAGAGGAACTAGTCGAGAACCTGGAGGTCTCATCTCAGTTAGCAAAAGTCCCACAACCTAGAGATGATTCCCAAGTTATACTGAGTTATCAAGACTAAGAGAGCTTGAAATAAAGTCGCAAACTCAGTGTATAACAATTCTGGCATGCCTGATGGGACCAAGAGGTCATAGTTTTTATAATTCTTGCTAGTTTTGATATGCTTGTAGTAGGTTGCAGACCTTTGAGAGGTGATTATTTTGCATATCTGGCGACTCCAAGTTCACATTCACTAGTTTCAAGCAGATTTAGTACCTAAGATGGATTACCATCCTTCTTTTCATGAGGACAACCCTTCATTTCATGAGGGTCAGCTTTATCAGAATAATGGTACTTCCAATTTCATGCAGGACTACCCAGTTGTAGCAATGAGCCAACATACACCTCATGCTTACCCCCGACCCACCCAACTTCCAATATCATGGCAGTACCAATACACATATTGATAGCCTCAAGAGGAGATGCCTTGCATAGAAGAGTATGCTTATCATGCCCATATCCAACAACAACAAGCATTGGCTCAGCAGGAGAAGGTTTATCAAAAGGAGCTAGAAGAATAGAGGAGATATTATGAAGAGGTGTTGGAAACACAAAAAAGGCATATGAAAACACAAGCAAAGGAGCAGTTCGATGCTATGATAGAATTGAAGCAAGGTTAGGCAACCCTTACAAGCATTCTCACAGCACTAAAGGAGGTTTACGAGGAAAAGTTAGTGGCAGTCAATGCTACTGCAATTGCAAAAGAAGAAGATTTTCAAGGGACATTAGCAACTTAGAGGGGTGTTTATGAAGAATTAGAGGTTCATAAGAATAATTGTGAAAGGGTGGTTCAAGACCAGAAAATTTTAATGGAAGCCATGTTTGATAGGGGCATTGAATTTCAAATGAAGAAAGAAAAGGAGTTGGCAGCCCATAAGGAGTTTCATGATAAAGAAATACAAGAGCACAAAGCAATAATAGGGCTCTTGATTCTAAAGGGTGCAAATGATAAAGAGACTCATCAGATACAACTTGAGGAAGCTCTTTGTAAAGAAAAGAAGGAGGCAATATCAGGGTTATCTAATAAATCTTACAATGTTTCCAACCAGGCCATCAAATTAGAGGCTAATTTATTTGAAGAGCTACCTTATTTTGTTGAAGATGACAATGCTTCTAATATGCCACTCATCTCAGCTGCTGAAAGATAAAGAAAGGAATGTTCTCTTGAAAAGAAGTCTGCTGTTAAGAGTGTTGACAAGAGAAATGATGTGGAAGAAGAAGCTCCTCTACATGAATTGGTAGTTGAAGATCCTGATAGTAGTAAAAGGAGCCCCAAGTTCATTCTTTCCAGGGGTTTCCCTTTAAGGTACTTAGCAAGAGCAGAGGCTAGACATGAAAATCCAATCGTGTTTGTGTCCAAACATGAATAATCAAATGAAGTTGAAGATGAGGGTGAACTTGCAGTTCAGCAAGGGAAAGCTCAACTCACTTATCTACCCCTAGATACTGGAGATAAAAATCTATTGGTGGAAGTGAGTCAATTTATTTATGTCCTTCAGAAGGTACTGCATCAGTTCTCCACACAACTGTGTACTTCCTTCCTTGTTAGCTATCCTCCTACATGAAAAGTATTGTACCCTAAGGAGGAGGGGTAGCTATTTCAACACACCAGTGAATGGTTTTGTTTAAACTAGGTCTCTACACTAGTTAGTTTAGGTTAGGTTAGGTTTCCCTATTTTCTAGAGTAGTTTCCTATTTTCCAAGAAGTGCTCGAGCATAGTTTTTGTCTCCCTATCAAATTTTTGTGTTCCTGTGATGACCCCATGCCCAATGGATATGTCAAGGCCACTGGTCCAATGTCTAGCAAGCTGACATCCCACAGAAGTCACCAAAATGTTGCCCAAAATTTCATATCTTTCAATTCTAGCCTCTGCAACTGTCTAGGTCCCTGCTGCAACTTTTTTTCACTTGCAAATTTGATCTACAAGGTTTTATGTTTTGTGATCTTGACCTTATGTTCTTTTATGTGTTACCATGCCTCAGTTCAGATTGCACACCCTAATTCACAAAACCCAGGAAGTTATTCAATTTTAATATGTTGCAGGAAATACTGTTGTAGGGTTTCAAAAAAAGGTTCAGTGTCGAACACCCTCTATGTTTTCTACCTTTTGGTCTGAAAGCTCAGTATGTTTTCAACCTTCATCCTGAAAGCCCAGTGTGTTTTCGACCTTTGGTTTGAAAACCCTCTGTGTTTTCACCCCCTTCTATGTTTCACACTTCTTCCTTTGGTGACATTCATTTCATAAGTGTGCAACTTTGACAAGTGGGGCCCAGTTGGTTTTTGGCAAGCTATTATGTGGGTTGTCGCATGATTGTATAAGTCCTTTTCCCCTTATGTGACCATGTGACTAACCATTGATGGTCCTGTTGAAGCTGCTAGCAGTTTGTCGCATGGTCGCATAACCCTTTTCTAGGCTATGCGAACATGTGACAAAACCATTAGCCACGCTTATAGGGGCCTGTAGTTTGGTGACATGCCCACATTTCATTGGTTAGCTACTGACAAGGTTTTAAAGTGGGCCTGGGATGTAAGTGCGGTAAAGATCTGACGGTGGTCACATGTTTGCATGGGATCTTCCAACCCCATGCAATCATGTGACAACCGTTCGATGAGATCCTTCTGTCGTGGGTCCGATGTGTCATGTCACACTAATGTGTTTGAGTATGGTTGGTCACCGTGTGCTGATAAGGATTTGCAGGAGGGCTCAGGGTTGGTAAAGTGGAGCACAGTTGTGCGGTTAAGAGATTTTGTGTGGTCACTAAATAGAACTAGGGTTAAGGAAAACATTATACAACTTGGTGATTAAAGGAAAGTGAACCTGAGGTGAAGCCTAGGGTTAGATTTGTAGTCGGATCTCGGGCACATTTTCTTGCTAGCAGTTTGAATTTTTTGGTAGACCCGAGGTGTCTTGTGGCAGCAACTGGCAGATTCTAAAGGCTTGTTGCATGATCACATGAATCCTTTTGGGCTCATGTGATCATGTGACCAATGTTCAAATTCAAGCAGTGTGACTTTTGGTGGGTTTTCTTCTACAAAGGACATTGCGAAGTGGAGGGGTAGCTCAAAATTGATTTATGAGGACATTTTCTAGTTTCAAGCATGATGGTGGATGATCTAGTTGATGGCACCACAGATTTTGTAGGGTACAGTGTGGTGTTCTTACATTGATGAAACATTAAAGAGTTGGCACCATTTGTACTTTCAAATTCATTCCTACGAAGATCAAATTTGGAGTCTTTATGGCTTAGTGGGCTTGCAGGAGGTTGTCAGGTCAAGGTTGCTTGTCTGCAAGTTGTTTACAGTACAGGGATGGGTCATTTATCTGATCAGCCTTGTTGTTGCAAAATTTATTTATGATTAGATTTTGACTGCTAGGGTATGATTATTTTATCGTAAATCTTGTAACCCTAGTTAATTTTGACTCCTGCCTACGTGCAGTTGAGTGATGTATTTAACATTTTTTGAGAGCTTTTGAGCTTAGAGTTGGTAATTTATAAAAGAGTTTTTCTCTTTCTTGGGAAGCTATCTATGGCATTTCTTCCTGCCCTCTAGTTTCTCACACTCTGTAAATTCCCATTGATAATACAAATATTGCAGAGGCAGTTTGTGACAATCCTTCATGTCCCTGTGCTTCCTTGTTTGCATTATCTCTTATTGGATTAAGGTTTATGAATGCTTTCAATAATATTTAGGGTTCCTGATCCATCTTACTTTCAGCTTATATGTGTACTACTATGTTTGATCTGATTTGAGAGATTTTGTGGGTATTCTTCAGCCCCCTATCATTCTATCTCATTCTTGTGCCCTTTTGCTAAAGAGAATGTCTGCTTGCAGGTCATAGGTTGTGTCTTATGTTTAAGCCCTCTTATAAAATACTTATGCAAGCCTATTCAGTAAGTTGTGACCTATTAGACCTAAGTCCTTCATTGAGTTCATCCCTCTATACTAAGATCCAAACCCTATTTTTCATGCATCAACCAGTAGGATAGTTTTCTTTCAGTCATTTCCATTTCACGCATTCCCTCTAACCCTTTCCCCTCAAAGATTTACATTTTGAGTCAAGAAGAAAACTAGGGTGATTATCCAAGAGGAACCAGCCTAGAATCTGGAGGTCTCATCTTAGTTAGCAAAGGTCCCACAACCTAGAGATGATTCCCAAGTTATACTAAGTTATCAAGACTAAGAGAGCTTGAAACAAAGGTGAAAACTCAGTGTATAATAGTATGGTTATGGCATAAGAGGTTGTGTCATGTGAACTTTGACAATTTGGTAAATATCAGTAAACTGAAGAAACCTAGAGGTTTACCAATATTGAAGAAACTTGATAATGTGATGTGTAAACAATGTCAATTAGGAAAAATGACAAAGTCTAGTTTTAAGAGCAAGACATATACTTATGACAATATTTTGGAATTGGTTCATACTGACCTTTGTGGGCCTATGGGTATAAAAAGTTATTATCATGATAAGTATTTTATTATGTTTGTTGATGACTATTCTAGAATGATGACTATAATGTTTTTAAAAGAGAACTCTAATGATACAATTGAAGTGAATCAAACCTTGTATAGATCTATGGTTGGAAAGCTACAATATGTTATCCATAGTAGATTTGATATTTCCCTAATAGTTGGGATTGTTGTAATATTTTTTTTCAAATCATAAAGAGAGTCACATGATGGCAGTGAAAAGGATATAGAGATATCTAAAAGGAATAGAGGATTATGCTAGAAAGTAAACTCCAACAAGATAACTGAGAGGGGGGGTGAATCAATTATCTGATAATTATAAATTTTATCAACTTCAATAGATTTTAACCATGTAATAAATATAACCAACAACCATAGAAAGATATTCATACACAATAACACAATGACACAAGATATGTTGACTAGGGAACCTCTTGATCAAAGAGTAAACCCCGGTGGGAATACTGCCCACAAAAGATCCACTAATATGAATATTCCTTGTGAAAGGATGGAATCTGTTAGGAGTCTTATGAAATATATTCAGTACATATGAGTCCCTGCCAGGAGACTTTGAATCCCTACTAAGAGATTCTAACTCTGTTAGGACTAATGGAAGATAGAAGGACCTACTGCCCAAACAACTTCAATGGAAAGATCATTGAACACATTGTCCAACTAATCTCTAGAATAATATCAAATTATTACTAATCTCAACAATATGTTACGTCTTCTCTCATTGTGCCAAACCACACTCACTGCTACACCAGATCTCAATTTTAGATCTCTGTACCTCGCATGTCTTCTTTCACGATTTCTCTTTCAGAATTTATTGACTCTTTTATTCACTTCATACATACATTAAAATAAGGAAAACATTCCTTTCTTTATATCACACTCAAGTATTTAAAAATGTGTCGACATCCAAATTACAAAATAAAATTTTCCACACATTACATCAAAATTACACAAAACTGTCCACTTCCAATTAGAATAAATCTTCACTCATGTGACCTCGAAGTTTTCACTATCATCCATGTTAATATCAACATGTCTTCAACTTCCTTTTAACTATGCATAACTATATTTGATCATGCTTAGGATATATCATCCAATTTCCAAAAACTGCTACTCAAGAACACGATGTGAATACTGCTTCTACTAAAATGCTCATAACTTCCATGAATAAATGAATTACTATCTGCACTCTTAACCATGAACATATAACATATCAAAGAGTAAATCCTTAACATCATATATCTCTATCTACAATATCCCACATGCGCTAATCCAAACACTGTCTACTCCTCTGCTAATCTCAGTAGATCATTGTGTTGACATCAATGACAATCATAGTCATGAATGCAACAACAACTGCTACAGAATGGCTGTTGATACTCTATAAGATATATTCAACATTCATTCCTAACAATCTTCCCTATTGGCATTAATGGAAACATAGATGAAAAACATCCAATGTTCCATGAATCCAACACTACAACACTGTTGCTCTAAGAATATTTTCAAGTCCTCTTCATCAATCAAATCTTGCTTTGTTTTCCCATTAAATTCTTTCAATAGTCCAATAGATTGTAAAAATGGTTTTTCATATATACTTCTCCCCCATTGACATAAATGACATAAATTTCATCATTATGTCAACAACAACTCCAATGTCAAAAGACATTGTTCAGAAAATACATTCACTAGAATCCTCATGAATTAGCTTAGATACGCATACTCCCCCATAGAGGAAGTACCAACATCCACTCGAGAAGAGAGATAAGGCTCATATACCACTGAATGGATGCAAAAATCTGCATCACTTCTCAAAAGTAAGCTGGGGCATAACCCCAAGCATACCTCTCAAATAATCAAATGTATCCTTTAGAAAAGGTTTTGTAAATATGTCTACAATCTGCTCCTTTGTACTTATGTATTCAAGTCTGATTTCTTTCTCAATAACTTTCTCTCCTACTACATGATACTTAATCTCTATATGCTTTGTCTTAGAATGTAATACATGGTTCTTAGACATGCTAATTGTGCTAGTGTTATCACAATGTATGACAATAGGCTCAACAAACTTTATTCCAATATCCTTCAGCATCTGCTTCATCCAAATTATTTAGTTACAATTGTTTGCTACTGCTACATACTCAGCTTCTGCTATGTTTTGTGAAATACAATTCTACTTCTTGCTTAACCAAGAAACCAATCTTCCTCCAAGGAAAAATGCTCCACCATTGGTGCTCTTTTTATCATCAACACTACCTCCCCAATCAACATCTGTATATGCACATAGGGTAATATCATCAAATTTTTCATACCATAATCCATATTCCATTGTGCCTCTTAAATATCTCAGTATCCTCTTCATTGATGCATAATGTGATTCTCTAGGTTCAGCTTGAAATCTTTCTACAGTTCCAATTGAATGTTCTATATCAGGTCTTGTATGTGTCAAGTACTATAATCCTCCAATCATAGATCTCTACTTCTTCTGTTCAACTGTAGGAGTCTCATCTGTGCTAGATAGTTTATGTCGAGTTACCATATGTGTTCCAACTAGTTTATAGTTCTCCATTCCAAATATTTTCAACAAATCATTCAAGTACTTTTTCTAACTAAAAAGGATACCATCATTGTTATGTGTTATCTGCAATCTGAAAAAATATTTCATTTCATCAATCATACTCATTTCAAATTCAGACTTCATTTCATCTACAAATTTATCACTGTCTTCATCTTCTCCTCCAAAAATAATATCATCAACAAAAATAACCACAATCAAAAATCCATTTTCAATTTCTTTTGTATATAGGTTGCTATCAACTGTTCCTTTTGTAAATCCCAATTTTATCAAATACTTGTCCAATCTTGCATACCAAGTTCTAGGTGCTTATTTTAGTCCATATAAAGCTTTCTTCAGTTTACATACCATGTCTCCTTCTTGAGTCAAAGGAAAACCTTTAAGCTGCTCAATGTAGACTTCTTCTTCCAATTCTCCATTCAGAAATGATGACTTTACATCCATCTGATACACTTTGAATTTCTTGCAAGCTACATAGGCCAAAAACATTCTTACTAGTTCAATTCTTGCTATAGGTGCAAAAGTTTCTTGATGTGAGTATCCTTTACATACCAATCTTTCTTTGTTCCTTACTACTCCTTGTTCATTCATCTTATTTTTGAATACCCATTTTGTTCCTATAACATTCTTATCTTTAGGTCTAGGGATCAATTCCCATGTTTTGTTCTTTTCAATCTAATCTAGTTCTTCTTTCATAGCTTTAATCTAGTATTCATCTTCACAAGCTTCACTAGTAGATTTAGGTTCAATTTGAGAAATCAAACATAATTGTTCTTGTCCCTTATTTTGAGTCTAAAATCCTCTGTCAATGCTTCCAATAATATGCTCAACAGGATGATTCCTTGATAAATTCTTGTTTGGTGTCACTGTCTCAGATCTCACTTTAGGTGTTAGTTCTTCAATGATCTCACTATGGCTTTCATTCAAAAAATCATTGTTAGTTTCATAGAATAACTCAGTAGTCTCAGTGTTAGGTTTAGGATGAGTTCCTTCATCTGATTCATAATCAAACATTCTTTCTTGAATTTTAAACTTTTCATCAACTTTAACATTTGCGCTCTCAACAATAGTCTTAGTTCTCTTATTGTAACATTTGTAAGCTTTACTCTTCAAAGAATATCCAAGAAATATACCTTCATCACTTTTAGGATCAAACTTTCCAATATCATCATCTTTCTTTATATGACATTTGCTTCCAAAAATTTTAAAATACTTAACTGTAGGTGCATGTCCAAACCATAATTCATAGGGTGTCTTGTCTGTGTCTACTCTAATTTGTACTCTATTCATTGTATATAATCCTGTGTTCACTACTTCTCTCCATAATATCTTCGCTAAGTCATTCTCAAATAACATAGCTCTTGCTACTTCAATCACTGATTTGTTTCTTCTTTCTGTAATACCATTTTGTTCAGGTGTCCTAGGGGCTGAAAACTGTCTCTTAATACCATTCACTTCACAAAAGGTGTTAAATTCTCTAGAAGTAAATTATCCACCTCTATCTGATCTTAAACATTTAATCTTCATTCTAGATTAATTCTCAACTTTATTTTTAATGATCTTAAACTTATTAAATTCTTCAAATTTTTCTTTAAGAAATGCAATCCACATCATTCTTCTAAAATTATCAACAAGAATCATAAAATACCTTTCTCCATAGAATCCTCTAGTCCTTGTAGGACCGCTCAAGTTTGTATGAACAATCTCCAACTTCTCTGTTAAAGTAAACTTCTTGTTAGGAAATGAACATCTCTTCTATTTAGCCATCACACATTCCTTGCAAATTATGTTAGTAGACTTCATAATTTTAGGCAAGTCTCTTACTGCAAGTGTAGTACTCACTTTCACAATTTTATCAAAATTTATATGCCATAATCTTCTGTGCCATAACCAAATGTCATCAATATTAGTAATCAAACATGTCATCTTAGTAGGATTCAACTAAAATACATTACCTCTTGTTCTAGATCCAGTACCAATTAAATTTACATCTTTTTCTTTTATCACACAAGTTTTCTCAGTAAACCAAACTTGATATCCCTTATCAACTAACTATCCAACACTCAAAATATTGTGTTTCAGCCATCCAAAAAATAAACATCATCAATATTAGTCTTTCCATCAAGAGTAATAGATACTATACCCTTAATCAAACAAGGTGCATTGTTTCCAACTCTAACAAATCCTCCATCATAATTGTTAAACTTTATGAATTTTCTCATATCGCCAATCATATGATGTGAACAACCACTATCTATAATCCAATCATCTTTCTTTTCAAATTGAGAAACTAGGGCTTTTTCTTCCTTAACCTATATTTTAGGATTTTCTTCTTTAATTGCTACAAATCCTATATCATCATTATTCTCAGTATCACTTTCACTTAAGGTTCTCTCTATACTAGCTTCAAGTTCTTCATCATTAGCATAATAACATTCCTTAGATCTTCTAGGCTTAAAGTGGTTCTTGTACTTTTTAACTCTTTTAGGACATCTAGATGCAAAGTGACCATATTCTTGACATGTCCAATATTTAAAAATTTTCTTACCGTCTGGTTCTCTCTTCACAAGCAAGGCAATACATTTTTTAATCTTCCTATCTTCTTTATTTCTAGATCTACTACTACTAGCATAATCTCCACTCACACTGATGCTTCTTGAAAAAGTAGGGTGAACACTAAGAGCACTGAATGTTGTGTCCATTCTAGGAAAGTCTCCTGATAGCCTTAGGTTCATCTTTGCTGCTTCCAATCTTCCAAGAAGTGTCTCTCTTATAAATTTTGTAGTACAAGGTATAACTTGTTCAATCATCTATGTTGTCTGCTTAAATGCAGGATTCAATTTCCTCAGAATTTTCCATATCACTTCATTCTCTATCTTTGTTCCTCCACAAGATTTTATACCTGCAATAATTTTTGACATTCTACCAATATAGCTTCTAACAGATCCATCTTCCATCATTCTTATATCTTCAAATGCACATATCCAATTATGTAATCTAACTTTCTTTGCATGTTCATCACCTTCAAAAGTAGAGTGGAAAGCTTTTCAAATTTCATGAGATGTTTTCAAATATTTTACCTGACTGTACTCATTCTCCGGAAGGGCTATCAAAAGTTCTTCTCTAGAAAGTGTTAGAATAACTGAGAGGGGGTTGAATCAGTTATCTAGTGTCCCAAAACAAAATGTATAATTCAAAAAAATTTCTTCAATTTCTACTCGTCGGTAAACATTAATAACTCTCACTGTATGTGCTTTTACTGATTACCAGTCTAATACTTATAACAGTTTTATGATCAAATCTAACATGTAACATGTAAAGTATGATAGCAAACAAATATCACAATCAATGTTACATAACACAAGAGATTTAACATGGAAACCCTGTAAAGGTAAAAACCACCTGGGATCGGCAACCCAAAATTGTTCACTCTTCTGAAGTGAGGTTGGTTAAGACCCAACCCTGTTAAGGGTTACAAACACACTATCAAGTGTGACCTTGTTAGAAGATTTTAGACTAGAAGTTATCATCCAACCAGCATTCACTATGGGGTTGATAGGATAACAATGTTCATTCTATGAATGATACATCGTAAGACTTTCAGAGTCTACTCGGTTAAGAGATTTAGACTGTATACAATGGTTAAATATGTAACAGTAAAATGACCTTCCTTAATACAACTTCAATTACAGATTACAGATCAATATTTAGTCCATACAAATCCTTCTGATCAATATTTCACTTCAGTTTCAATACGATATCAACTTACTATCTATCGGTAATAGCTCTTTGTAGCTCAGTAATTGCTCTGCAGCTCGGTTCTTACTAACCAGTATGATCAGAATGCCTGAAAACCTTATTCACGCGATAATCCTGCAGCTTCTTCTTTCTGGCTCTTTTCATAAATAAATTTTGTTCTCTTATATAGATGAGTAAATCATTTTCTTCTCCACCATCAAATTTTTCTGCTTAAACACATTCATAGATTTTGCCACTTAAAAATTTCTCGGTACTTGTGTCAATAACACCTTTCAATTTTCTTAGCTAGATCTTCTTTGAATTTTGTCAGCTGTTGATCTGCATAACAAACTTTATCTATTACCTTGATGTTATACTCTTGCCAGCTCATCAATCTTATCGGCTAAACTAATCATTTCATTCATTCTATCCTCCTCAGTTAACAAAGAATGCATCGATGAACACTGCTCAGTTAATACTGAAGTCATTATACACTACACTCCGTCGGTGTATACTAGAAATGCTTCATTTACCGACAACACTGCTTTGTGTCTTTCAGCTCTATACTTCATTATAGATGAATGTAACATAATAAAGTCAATATCATCAAGTCATAGACTCATCAAAAAGTTACTCAATGTGTTCCTTATCCTCATCTGTCTTGTACATCTTTCCTCATGTAGATTTCTCTATTCTTCATTTCTTTTCCACTTTTCTTTAGATGTCTCAGTGTAGTAACTTACAAGATAAGTGTTGTCAAACTATTTGACATCAATGACAACATAATACTAATTTAATCATATTCCATATCTAATCAGCAACTTCTTAGTGATCTTGTAATCATAGATCCTTGAATCAGATTCCAAATTAGTTTTAGTCCAACAGAAAGTATGTTACACATGAATAGATCTCTCTCATCATAGTACATGCTTCAAGATTATCCTCATCAATGATAGTCTTCTCATTCCTTTTAATCAACCAATAGCCTCATCTTAAACATAGTAGGTGTGTCTTCATCTTTTCTTTCTAGCTGTCAAAATTTACTCAATCAAACTTAGGGCTTTCTTTCCTAAAATTCGCCATGGATCTCCTTAAGTTATTAACCTTTTCCTTCAAGGACCTACTACTTTGATACCAATTGTTAGAAAGTAAAGTCCACCAAGATAACTAAGAGGGGGGGGGTGAATCAGTTATCTGATAATTATAACTTTTATCAACTTCAATAGATTTAACTATGTAAGCAATATAACTGACAACCATAGAAATATATTCATACACAATAACACAATGACACAAGATATGTTGACTAGGGAACCTCTTGATCAAAGAGTAAACCCCAGTGAAAATTATGCCTACAAAAGATCCACTAATATTAATATTCCTTGTGAAAGGATGGACTTTGTTAGGGGTCTTATGAAATACATTCACTACATATGAGTCGCTGCTAGGAGAGTTTGAATCCCTACTAAAAGATTCTAACTCTATTAGGAGTTATGGAAGATAGAAGGACCCACTGCCCAAATAGATTCAATGGCATGATGAATGAACACACTATCCAACTAATCTCTAGAATAATATCAAATTATTATTGATCTCAACAATATGTTACCTCTTCTCTCACTGTTCCAAACCACACTCACTGCTACACCAGATCTCAATTTCAGATCTTTGTACCTCGCATGTCTTCTTTCACAATTTTGCTTTCAAAATTTATTGATTCTTTTCTTTACTTCATAAATAAATTGCAATAAGGAAAACATTCCTTTCTTTATACCACACCCAAGTAATTACAAATGAGTTGGCATCCAAATTACAAAAGAAAAGTTTCCACACATTACATCAAAATTACACAAAACTGTCAGCTTCCAATTAGAATAACTCCTCACTCATGTGACCTCAAAGTTTGGGCTTTCATACACATCACTATCAACATGTCTTCAAGTTTCCTTTAATTGCACATAACCAGATTCCATCCCAATTAGGAGATATCATCTGATTTCTAAAAATGGCTACTCAAGAACACTACCTGAATACTGCTTCCACTAAAATGCTCATAACTTCCATGAATAAATGAATTACTGTCTGTGTCTTAACCATGAACATATAACATATCAAAGAGTAAATCCTTAACATCACATAGCTCTATCTACAATATCCCATGTGCGCTAATATGAACACTGTCTGCTCCTTTGCTAATCTCAGTAGATCACTGTGTTGACATCAATGACAATCACAGTCGAGAATGCAACAACAACTGCTACAAAATGGCTGCTAATATGCCATAAGATATATTTAGCATTCATTTGTAATAGACTATGTATTGTATTACAAGAAGAATGATAAGTTTGAACTAAAATTTTACACTGATGTAGATTGGGCTGGAAATGTTGATGACAGAAAGAGTACAAGTGGTGGCACATTATTTATAAAAAGAGATTGTTGTATTGGACAAGAAAGAAATAAAAATGCATTTTCCAATCTACAACAAAAGTTGAGTATGTAGTAGTAGTAGTAGTGAATTGTTTAAATTTAGTGTGGATCAATAAATTTTTAAAAGGTATGAAGGAGGAAATCATTGAGCCAGTTGTTATTTTCTATGAAAACACAAGTTCTATTAACATATCAAAGAATCATGTTATGCACACTAAGACTAAGAATATTACTATCAAGTATCATTACATGAGAGAGTTAGTTCAAGACAAATAAGTGAGATTGGAATATGTGACTACAAAGGAATAAGTAGAAGATATATTGACAAAAGAATTACCTAAAGAATAAAATCATCTCTGTCATGCCAAAAATAAAGTGACAATCAATCAACAAACTCATATCAAATCAATAAGACTAATAAATTAGAAATGGTCTCATGAGACTCATCTATATCAATAATCCAATCTGTAATGAAATCAATTACTCAATCAATCAATTATCTTATACAATTATTGATACACTTGAAACATGACAAATCATTCTTATAAGGGTAGTCCATTTATGAAACCGGACACATCCACATCAAACCTAAATAAATCCAAATAATGATCATTAATGTCATTTAAAAATATAGTCATGTCAATCTATTATCAATTTATCTTTCATGATTGTGTTCCTATTCTCCTTAAGGATATTACTATGTGATGAGAGTGGCATGGATGGATCATAATCTTGCTTTCTTTGTTTGTTGTTTATGAATTGTTTCGATGAAGTTTTGGGGAAAGTATTTTTGGAGTGTCTGTGATAAGGGCCTTCACCTATGTGATATGTCACACATACCTTGATCTCAAGTATATAAGCCTTAGGATGGAGTGTAACACTCCCTATTTTCTATCTTCTGGTTTAAAAAAGAAATCATAGCAATATCTAGATGGTCAATATCTGGGTGCAGTCGTATATATTTCTTTGCAAATAAGGTGAAATGATGAAATAGTTGAAACTAATTTAGAAATGACTTGAACTCATCACATATATTGATTGCAACTAACTCATTCTTCTAATTGATTCATTCTTACTAACATTTTTTTAACTAACTTTGTCATTTCAAAATCACATGCTCATACATTGTTAATCCTAAGATCATTTACTAAGAGGGAAGGGGTGAATCAATAATCTACCAATAGTCCAACTTTTTATCGTTTTAAAACTTTACCACAACATTCAAAATTATAACTTTAATAATAGAAAATAAAATTCATAACCATAACTACATCTACAAAATAATGAAACACTTGACACAAATGTTTATCTAGTGGAAACCCAAATTGGGGAAAAACCACAATGGGGATTAGTACCCACAAAATGATGTACTTTTTTTATGTACGTCATGTTAGGAGCTTAACCCTATTAGGAGTTTTACAAAAGCATTGTTAGGTGCTACCCAATTAAGGGATTTATCTTTAGGTATCTTAAAACCTTTCCCCTATTAATATTATCCTTGTTAGAGGACTTCAAACAAAAACTAATGTGCCACCTTGTTAGAGGATTTACAATAGGAACCTGCTAGCATCCACCCTATTAAGGGATTTTGACTGTTGTAACTATTAGGGAACAACATAAACAATGATATATAAAATAACACCACATATTCTTAATTAGGCCCACTGAAACACACAATGTCTTCTCAACACACTTAATTATCTCTTCCTTGGCTTGATCAAAAGTCACACTTCCCACCACACTTTCTTCACACACAATCAACACTAAAAATTTAAACTTTATCCTTTATATACTATTCATCAAGCCTTTAATTTTTCCATCACCTTATGATTTCCCTAAATGGCTTACAATTCAAATTTCATTCTCCATGCTTGGATCCAGTGCATCACCCAACAATATTAATTGTATACAATAAATTTCCTATACCACATCAACTATCACAATGATTTACATAGAAATTTGAGTCCAGGAGTCAAAAATGTTTTGACCACACACTTCCTTCTTCTTGAATCTTCTCCACATGATAGCATAAAAAATGTGATTCTAGGCCAACATTCCAATCTTTAATACACATCATTAGATCATGACTCACTTAACCTTGACCATTTTAACACTTTTACCGATAACCAATCAAATATTTAATCATTGTCCCTCAAGCACTTTAATACTTTAACCTGTTAAAAACTTTGACTTTGTTCTCTGATCATATATCTTCCACTCTAATCATCTAAAATAGTTGTGATTTTAACCATAGAATCCAAAAACTATTGGAAACCATATCCTATAACTACATTACAAGACATTTTATAGATTTGACAAACCACTCAAATTACCTCTCTTGTCACTAATTGTACTAGGAGTTACACTGTTAACCTTCCTGTGATCATAACTTACTCACCAATTAATATAAACCATAGAGTTCATACATTTAATAATATGAGACATTCTTGAGCCTCCAATATGAATAGCTACAATGGAAACCTATTGAAACACTCTGATCATCATTCACATACTCAACAACATACTAGCAACACTAGGTCAATACTTGACATCAATGTGTAACATATAAAAACATATTTTTATATCTATGGGTTTGTGGGTGTATATGATGTATACAATTTGTAGATGGAAAATGTTGTGGACATATAAAGACTTAAAGAAATATAAACACTTATCTTGAAAGGTAGTTGATTCAGAAATAACTATTTTCTGATGTTTGTACTCAGTTTTAGGAAATTCTACAACGGGATCTGGGTTGGAAACACAGAGACAGAGAAAACCTAGATATCTTTTTCTTTTATGAGAAAGGTTGACCTTGACCCAAGTAAAGGTCAACCTTGACTCAAGTAAAGGTCGAAATTGACCCCTTTATGTCAATCTTGACATGTAGTGCTCTGATAGAAATTCTATCTATGGATTCTGAAAGTTTGCCAAAAAGGGTATCCAGATCTGAACTATAAATCACTGTTCCACACCTATTCTTGCAAGAAAAATAGTTTTTTTGTTTGGATGAGGGGTTTGTCTTGGTCAAGCCCCAGTTTGGAATCAACCTTAAAATGGAATTAAAATAGATAATGGTAGAAAGTAGTGGAAGGATATCTAACAATGAAGCTATGATATTCAATACATATGTAAATGTATTTGAAATGTAAACAAGTATGTTGATATGAAAGCTTGGACTAGAAAATAATAAATGGAAATCAAAATATCCATTATTTTATGCTTGGAATCCACCTTGAAGGGAGAATGAATAGATCTTGAGGATGCACAAAGGATCTTGAAGGAAGATCACACCACCATGATGGATAGATCTATGGTTTAAATGATGAATCTTGAATGCTTGAACCAAATCCCTTTAAAGGCTTGAATACTTGAATCCTTGATCTTCAATGGAGAACTTAAATTCTTGAATAATTTAATGTAGATGATTTCTTGAACACTTGATTGAGAATTCTTGATGGAGTACTTACTTGAGATGAAAAAGAGATGGATAGATGGATGGAAATGAGAGAGGAAGGCTTCCTTTTATACTAGTCTAGGGCACAAACTTCTAGAGAGGCTGACATAGGAGATTTAAATTCCCATTTAAGCCTTTACCCTTGGAGGTGGACCTAAATTAAATATAATTTAATATTTTACCATTTTAAAGCTCAAATAGGCAACCCAAAAGTGGGAAATAAATTTTTTCAAAACTCAATCTCTGAAATATTTTGGAATTTGAAATCTGGACCCTAGGTTAGGGTCAAGGTCGACCTTGACCTAGAGGTTAAGAATCTCAGAGTTTCAAGTCAGGATGTAAAAAACAAGTAGGAAAGAGGTGGAAAAGGGGCATAACTAGGGGGAAAAGCCAGATCCAAGCCAAAGACCCCATCAAGGCACTTGACATGACCCCAAATGTCTTACTCAAAGGGATAAACCAGTCCTAAATGGAAGTTCTTCCATTTTGTGATGATACATTTAGCTCCAACTTTAGCAAGAGTATGGATTCAATACAAACTCTTGGTAAAGTTAGAAGAAAGATTCAAGCGGTGATGTAGGAGCATCTTGGGTGTAAGAGCAATCTTGCATCACCCAAAAATATTTTTGGTTTTGTTTTCAATAAGGGCTACCTTGTGCAGAGCTGCTATTTATGGAAACTTACTATTTTTAGTAAGTTGGTCATATGATCTCGGAATGTTCTGATTTCACAGTTGGAGGATCATCTCAGTCATTTCAACCTACCAGTTGAGTTTCATTGCCACATCATTAGTATTGGTGAAGTTATTGAGGTTTTTGGGTGCGAAATCTTTTAGGTCAATTTTGAAGGTCTTAGAGGCTTCGGATCATGGTCGACCCCCGGCTGACTAGTGCTAGCATGTTTTAGGCACTGTAGATCTCGTCATGGCATTTCCAAAAAGTGTTTACAATAGAAAAATAGAGTTACGATTAAAAAGTTATGGCCTTCGAAAGTTGGGTTACCTAAAATCATATTTTGTATTTCTTTTGAGCCGACCCTATTGTAATAATTGTGAAAAATAAATAATTTTATGTTTAGTTGGCCTAAAGGGCTAAATTTTTGGAACCTTCTTGGGTGGTGAAAATTGCCTATATAAGAAAGGTCTATAGTGTTGTCTTAGGCAGTTTGGGATAGTTCTGGGTAGTAGATCAGGGTATTGATTTGAGGCTTTGTCCTATAGAATATTGTAAGGGAATTCCCATGTGGCTTTGCATATTGTAATTCTAAAAGTTTGTAATTCCACATTTGTGGAGATAATAAGAAGCCAATTTTATGTTCTTGCATATTGTTGTTGTTTCTCTATTTTTGTTATGTGTTTTTGGTATTAAGGGGAGCACCCTTCATCAAGTGGTATCAGAGCAAGAGTTCCTGAGCATGTAAATAGATCACTGATTCTGAGGCAATTTGCACCAGGACTGTGGGTTAGGGTTTCTATGTAAAGAGATCACTGACTGTGAGGTAGTTTGCACCAAGACCGTGGTTAGGGTTTCAGCGAGAAGTGCGAAAATGCCTCCATGAAGGGAACATGGTGGAAGAGTTGGTGTTGTAACACCTGAGGTTAGGGTACTATAGAGACAAGTGCAAGCATTGCAAGAGGAAATTCGTAGAGGAATGAATCTTAATGTCAGAGATGAAAGCGAGGATGAAGCTGAAGAAGAAGATCAAGAAGGAGAAGTCAAAGTTGTCAACCAGGAGGAAGAAATACTTTTCCAAGCTATCTCAAAGATCGGGAAGAGACCTAAGATTGAGGTCCCAACAATTTTTGAAAATCTTAAGCCAAAAGAGTTGATCGACTAGATCAATCAATGTGAAAAATATTTTGAGTATGAAGATATCGAGGATCCTAATCGGGTCAAGTTTGCGAAGGCCAGACTGAAGGGTCATGAGAAGATCTAGTGGCAAGAGATTAAGTTAGAGTGAAATTGAAGAGGAAAGGATAAAATCACAAGATGGGGGTAGATGGTGGATAAATTGAAGTGATAGTTCATCCTTTTTGATTATGAGCTTGACCTACTGAGGAAAATGAAAAGTTTAAAGGAAGCAGGAAGATCTACTCAGGAGCATACAGAGGAGTTCTATTGAATCCTCATCAGGATAGGCCATGCAGAAGTGGATAAGGAGAAAGTTGCCCGTTACCTTAATGGGTTGAGGCTAAGCATTCAGGAGGGGTTGAATCTGATTCGAATGAACAATATTGAAGAGGCATACCAGTTTTCCTTAAAAGTAGAGGAAAAGATGAACAATAAGTTTGAGAGCAGACAAAGCGGAAGAGGTCATAATGGAAGATCTAGTAAATGGTCATATAGAGATTGAAATGAAGATCCAAAAATGCAAGATGAGGTCAGTAACAATCAAAATCAGAGAGGAGATAATTTCAATCATTTCCAAAATAGAGATCAGAGAGGAAGAGGAAGAGGACAAGGTTCAGGAAGAGGAGGCTTCTGTGGAACATGTTTTCACTATGGAGAAGAAGGTCATATGACATTTGAATGTCCTCAATGCCAAGGAGGGATAGATAGGAGGAATGAAGGCTAGGCCAAAGTTGCATTTGTAGATGAAGATTCCAGATCATCACATTTTGAAGATGCTGAAAGAGGAGAAATGTTGATTAACAGAAGAGTCATGTTGAGTGGTGAAAATGAACTTGAGCAAAGAAGGAGCCTATTTCGCACTAGGTGCAAGTGTGAGGGTAAGTGTTGTGATGTGATTATTGATAGTGGTAGTACAAATAATTTGGTGTCAGAAGAGATGGTAACAAAGTTGAAACTCAGGAGGCAGAAACATCCACATCCATATCGGGTTGCCTGGGTGCAGGATGACCACAAGGTCATGGTCAGTGAATAGTGCCTAGTAAAGTTCAAGATCGACAGGTACCATGATGAGGTACTATGTGATATCATATCTATGGATGCATGTCATAAGTTGTTGGGTAGACCTTGGCAGTTTGACAGATGTGTTGTACATGATGGTTGTGCAAATACCTATCCCCTAACAAATGATGGAGTGCGACATAAGCTAAAGCCATTGAAGGAAACAAAAGAAAAGGTATGTGGTAATGCAAGAATAAGTTTTGTTGGTAGAGGAAATTTATCAGATGGTATGCAGCATGAGCATATGTGTTTTACCTTAATTCCAAAGGCTAGGAAAGAGGAAGTAGAAGATGTACCTATAGAAGTTGCAACATTATTGAATGAGTTTTAGGATAATGTGCCTGATGGATTACCACCGGTAAGAAAGATCAGTCATCAAATGGACTTGATTCTAGGAGCCAGTTTTCCAAATAAGGTAGCACATGGAATGACACTAGCAGAAAGTGAAGAGTTGAAGACAGATTTAAAGTTTAGTTCATCACATCATCCACAGATTGTATATGGAAGTAGCCCCAAGAATGCATCTGAGTTGAGAAAGATAGATAAAGGAGAAATAAGTAGTGTTGAAGCTGAGGATTTTGCAGAACATTTGAAGAACATCCATGAGGAGGTGAGGAATCATATTACCAAGATGATAGTGTAGTATAAGGCTAAGGCGGATGAGAAAATGAGGCATAAGGAATTTCAAGTTGGAGATGAAGTCATGGTTCATTTGTGAAAGGAGCGATTTTTAGTTGGTACATATAACAAGTTGAAAATGAAGAAGTTTGGGCCATGTAAGATAATGAAGAAACATGATTTAGGAAATGCATATGAGGTAGAATTTCCTATTGAGCTGAATATTTCACCAGTGTTTAATATTTTAGATCTGACAAAGTATCATGAAGGAGGTGTTGAAGATGAGGTTACAATAGGACAGTGAAGTATTCCAGCAACCAGTTTAGATATCAAGGAGATTGAAGACATACTGGATAGTCATGTTGGTAGAAGCACAAGGAACATGACATATGAAGAATATTTGGTCAAATGGAAAGAATGACTTGTTGAAGATTCATCAAGGCTAACGAAGGAGGTGGTTAACCATCTTGGTTTTCCTCTGCACACCTGAGTCGTGACAGGGTCACTTCTCAAATTACCCTAGGTGTCTAATGCAGGAGCATCCTGGGTGTAAGAGAAATCTTGCATCACCCAAAAATATTTATGATTTTGTTTTCAATAAGGGCTACCTTGTGCAGAGCTGCTATTTATGGAAACTTACTATTTTTAGTAAGTTGGTCATATGATCTTAGAATATTTTGATTTCACAGTTGGCGGTTCATCTCAGTAATATCAACCTACCAGTTGAGTTTCATTGCCACATCATCAGTATTAGTGAAGTTATTGAGGTTTTTGGGTGTGAAATCTTTCAGGTCAATTTTGAAGGTCTTAGAGGCTCCAGATCGTAGTCGACCCCTGGCTAACTAGCAATAGTGCATGTCAAGCACTGTAGATCTCATCATGGCATTTTCGAAAAGTGGTTACAATAGAAAAATAGAGTTACAGTTAAAAAGTTATGGCCTCCGAAAGTTGGGTTACCTAAAATCATATTTTGTATTTCTTTTGAGTCGACCCTATTGTAATAATTGTGAAAAATAAATAATTCCATGTTTAGTCGGCCTAAAGGGCTAAATTTCTAGAACCTTTTTGGGCGGTAGAAATTGCCTATATAAGAAAGGTCTGTAGTGTTATCTTAGGTAGTTTGGGACAATTCTGGGCAGTACATCTGGGTATTGATTCGAGGCTTTGTCCTACAGAATATTGTTAGGGAATGCCCATGTGGCTTTGCATATTGTAATTCTGAAAGTTTGTAATTCCACATTTGTGGAGATAATAAGAAGCCAATTTTTTGTTCTTGCATGTTGTTGTTGTTTCTCTATTTTTGTTATGTGTTTGTGGTATTAAGGGGACCACCCTTCATGAAGTGGATTCACAAAGAGATAGAAAAACACTTAGTTATGGATATGATCCCCCAAGATAAGGATTCTAACTCAACATACACACACAAGGGTGGAAAAAAAAAGAAAAAGACACAAAAAGAAAAGGGTTAGTACAAAAACAAACTCAAATCAACTAGCAAAGGAAACCTTGCTAAGGAATGCTTCCTATAATAATATCATATTTTGAAAGCTATCATAAAAGCATAAATGATTACATAGGAAAGACAAGAGAAAAACTATAAATAACATAGCTTCATGATCTAATCCTACTAGCATGAAAGAGAGAGAGAGAGAGAGAGAGAGAGAGAGAGAGAGAGAGAGAGAGATGCCCACCTTACCATGAATCACCAAGGAAGGAGATCCAAATAGGTAACCAAACCTAGTAGTTCACCCATAAACTATGCTTTGTAGTTATAATGCATCTTCTGATGGTTTTTGGAATAACCATAGTTCCACATTATTGTATCACTATAGAATATAAAATGCATGTCCCTTCAAGTTTTAGCAACTTATGTGCATTACCTTCTGAGGATTTAACATATTTAAAATTGAAAAATGTGTGTCTCTTCAAGATTTAGAAACTTATGTGTGTTACGTTCTAAGGATTTAGCATTTTTGAAATTGAAAATGCATGTCTCTTTAGGATTTAGCAACTTATGTATGGTACCTTCTAAGGATTTAGCATATTTGAAATTGAAAGACCATAGCATAAGGGAGACCCTATATATGCCCCCCTCCTTATTATGGATGTCTACTAGACAAGATAAGGAAGAGAAAGGAGGATACCTACTTCACAAAGTAAGGAGATATTGACACAGTCAAGGATGGTGGATCCAATGAAAGAAAATCCAACCTTGCAGCCAACTACCAAAACAACGGAATAACACAACAAGATATGCTCAATTCAGATTTTCATTTAACATGCCTAGCTCTAAGGCCTTCCAGGTTATGGTCAATTACAATCAAGAAGTAGCTCAACAAGATCAATAAAGATCCAATCCAACTCTAGCTAGTCTAGTTCTAAAACAAATCACCAACTGATGGAAAACCTAAGGCAGATTTTAACTTGAGCTTCCAAGATTCTAAGCAATCTCCTTGTCTCCAAGAAAACAACCACTAGCTCTGCTATTACTAACTATTAGAAACAATCTAATCTTCAAGATCTCATAGGATCCATATCTAATCACTTCCAATTTGATCTAATCTCCTTTTCCTCTCTCATCTTAAACAACTACCCAAACACTCCTTAAATACTATTCTCCAGCCACAAGTTAGCTGGATGACATAATTAAATCCTACAAACAAATATTAAATTCAATACAAGTTGGCTCACAAATAGTCTTACAATTATCTAATTCCCCATGTTAGCCTCTAGATCTACATAGGATAATGAAACAACAACTACCAACAATAAATACACCAAGTAGGCCAACCAAATCACCAATAACTCTAGTCGGTAAACCAAAACTACCAAGTGCCAGAGAGAAACAACTGAGTACTAGTGAAACAACTGACCAAGCCAAGAAATACCAAGCAACATAGGCATCATTGAGCACAAGTTGCACCGACCACTAGAAGCTTCACCGAGTTCCTTTAGTGACTGAGCTTCCTTCAATAACTGAGACCATTGGTTAAAGATGCAATTGAGTAACATAGAACCTCAAAAACACACCACCATGTAGATTCACTGAGTACCCTAGAATTCCCATCCATCAAACACCCCAGGTTGGAAAATATGTTCTCATAGGCTGGAAGAACATCTTTCAGGATTCAACACATAAACCCCAAACTGGTTCTTCACATACATGTCCTCCAACTTTTTAGCTTGCATACTCTTCCACTTCAACTTCCTTCATCTCTTCAAGTCCTTCCTTGATAACACTCATGCTTTTTCTCCATACTGATCATCATTCGCCTTAGGATCCAACAACTCAACTCGGCTGCCAATACTCAGGCTTCTCCTACTAAGTGTTATATCTAGCAAAGTTATGAAGGAAAACTTCATGTCATCCTTCTCAATAGTAAACACCTTCCTAACACAATCATACATAGCTCTGCAATCATATTTCCAAGGTCTACTAAGAAATATATTACATCTATTCATCTCCACAATATCACATAGCACAAGATCCTTATATGGGCAAACCTAAAAATCAACAAAGCACTACTCCCTCACTTCTAGAGCATGAACATTTTGTAACCAACAAATCCTATAAGGATCAGGATGTTTCATTCTATTCAAACCAAGTTTTTGAACCATGTCCTCAGCAACAAGGTTATCAGTACTACCACTGTCAATAATAACATCACAAAGTTTACCTCTAGACTTGCACTGAGTCCTAAACAAATTACTCCTATGACAAGGTTCCTCCTTTGTACTGATCAATGTTCTCTGAACCAGCAAGTTCTCATATTCAAGTTCATTTTGAATATTTTCATTTACCACAGTATCCAACGGTCACCAAGCTTCTTCTTTGTGCACTCAAAAGAACAGTGTCCTTCCTCACCATAGTTATAATAAGTACCCTTAAAGATAACTCTACCTCTCATTTTTTTCAATTCTATAGGTTGTGGTTCACCTTCAGCAGTCAGTTTATCCTTCACTGAGTGATCAATATTTTCCTTCCCTCGAGGACTACCATGTTGTCTCCTTTTCAACTTATCTTCTTCCTTGAGAGGATATTGATAAGCATCTTCAATAGAATCAATCTTCAACATACCAAGATCATCCTAAATATTGAATCTCAAACCATTCACATACCGAGCTACCTTTTCTTTACCAAGTTCTCTATGTCTAGACCAAATAGTAATTTTGTAGAACTCTTCGGTATAGTCTTCCACAGTAAAATCTTTTTTCTTTAGATTCTGCAACTTCTTAAACAAGTCAAGCTCATAGTCAGGAGGTATGAACTTATGATTCAATTTACTGACCATCAACCTCCACTGATTGATCTTCATTTCACCTTCATCTTCTCTATCTTTTTGTAATTCTTGCCACCAAAGAGTAGCATGTCCTTTCAACTTAGTCTGTGAAAATCTTACTTGAAGAGGATCTTCAATTTATTCTAGCTCAAAGAAGTCTTCAAGTTCACAAATCCAATCAATCAAGTCCTTGGGTTTCAAATTACCAAAGAAAGTAGAAACTTCCATTCGGTAACTATTACTTAATTGAGTTCCAGATCTATGCAACTGACCAGTTTTGTCTTCACTAGATCTATCTCTCCGATCATCTCCACTATATCCAGCAGCTTCAAAGTCTTCAACAACTTCCTCATAACCATCATCATTACCAACATTTTAGGGTACACTAGTCACAACCCTCATGACCTTAGTGATCATGTCATTCTTTACCATCTTCATCTTAGATCTGAAATCATATTTCACCTTCTCTGTAATCTTTGATTCTACAACATCACAAAGATTTGTAATCACTCTAGGGTCCAATCTTCTCTGAGGCATCATTAAAGATAAGAGAACCCAAAGCAACAAAACCTTACACCGACCACATTGTGATGACCTCCAAGTTGTATGCAAGTCAGATTAGTCTGTCACCTTGCATGAACAACTAGGTTAAGATTCCACAAGTTCAGTGCCATGGATTTGTAACTTACATCATATGATCTATTTTCCAATAAGGTCAACTTCTCCAGATCAACCTTCAATCAAGAATAAACTTCACTCTAATATCACTAGATGCAATCAAGGATGGTGGATCCAATGAAGGATAGTCTAACCTTGTAGCCAACTACCAACATAGCAGAATAACACAACAAGATATGCTCAATTCAAATTTTCATTTAACATGGCCAACTGTAAGGCCTTCTGGGTTATGGCTAGTTGCAATCAAGAAGTAGTTTTTTAAGATCAACAAATAGCCAATCCAACTCTAGCTATTCCAATTTTAAAACAAATCAACAACTGATGGAAACCCTAAGGCAAATCTTAGCTTGAGCTCGCAAGCCTCCAAGAAAACATCCACTAGCTATGCTATTAAAAACTATCAAAAACAATCTGATCTTCAAGATCTTGCAGGATCCAAATCAAACCACTTCTAATCTGATCTAATCTCCTTTTCCTCTCTCATCTTAAACAACTACCTAAACACTCCTTAAATACTAATCTTCAGCCACAAGTTGGCTGGATGACATAATTAACTCCTACAAACAAATATTAAATGCAATACAAGTTGGCTCACAAATAGTCTTACAATTATTTAATTCCGCGTGTGTGCCTCTAGATCTATATAGGAGAATGCAACAATTGATACCAACAATAAATACACCAAGTCAGCCAACCTAATCACCAAGAACTCCAATCAGTAAACTAGAACTACCGAGAACCAGAGAGAAACAACCGAGCACTAGTGAAGCAACTAACCAAGCGAAGCAATACCAAGCAACACATGCATCACCAAGCACAAGTTCCATTGAGCACTAAAAGCTTCACCAAGTTCCTTTAGTGACCGAGCTTCCTTCGATAACTAAGACCACTGGTTAAAGTTGCAACTGAGTAACACAAAACCAAAACAACACACCACCATGCAGATTCACCAAGAACCCTAGAATTCCCTTGAATTAGATATCCTGTTAACAACAATGTACACTATATTCTTAGCATAGGGTATGGACCCTCACATCAAACAACATAGATAATCATGAAAAATATATGTCACTTATGGAAAAAAGGATCTTCAAAGAGAAAGAAATCTTACCAACAAGACCCCCACCATAGAGGATTGCTTTAGATAAAATATCATTTTTCAAATAAAAATGAAGAGTAACTGAAGATTTAAACATCAAGCCCCTTGCAATCAAGAGGATGATGAATCTTGGAACCAAGGAAGAAAACTCTAACCCTACAACTAGGGAAAGAATTTATAACAAACATAATTTGCAAAATAAAGAAGAGTTGATGACCTAGGACAACAACCTCTCACATAAAAAGATATCCAAAGCTAAAACTTCAGAGAGTATAATGAAATAATGTTATAGAATAAACAAATTCCACTAAGATAAGGAAACTAGATCCCTAGATAAAGAGAAAGAAGGAAAACCTTCCCCCCTAGGGATGAAAGCAAGGGATATCTTTGCAAAAAAATTGTCTTAAGAAAAGATATCATGAATATTAGAAGAGAGCTATGGATGATTATGAGCATAATACAAAATGATAGGGATAAAAGATAGAAAGAATACCAATTAAGCTCAAAAAAGAATATCTACTAAGAGCATAATGGATCCTAGAAGATTGGATGAAATACCTTTTCCCCGTAGTCAAGAGAAAAGAGGAAAATGGATTTACATTATAGAAGAGTGAAGGGGATGCCCCTTATAAAAATTATGAAGGAATTGTAAAACCACACAAGAGTGGGATATAATTCCTAAAGTAGCTCTTTCCCTAATATAAAAGTTGAAATGCATAAAATCAGCAAGTAATTATGTATTATTGTAGTGAAAAGGACATTTGTACTTAGAGAGAGCATCTTTCGGCATATGTTTAAATATTTATTTCTTAGAATTCATTAACTGAACATACACCTTCTTAGCCACATCTTGAGGAGTATCGAGGTAATCTAAGGAAGGCATTGGAAGGAGAACATGAAGAGGAGGAAGATGCTCAAAATCAACTGCCCTAAATTGAGATAGCAGAAAACCAAGACCATGCATATCTTGCTTAGGCGATAGATGAACTAGATACCTAATACCATATTTGATGCAGGAGCATCTTGGGTCCTTGGAAATACTATGTCACAAAAATCATATTTTATTTTTTTGTGTTGCTTAGTTCCTTGTTTGACTAAGTTGGCTCGGTAGTTGTTCAATTTCCTTTGGTTGTCAATTTTGGTCGGTTATCTCCTAGGCGGTCGGTTGTTTCACTGGCGCTTAGCGTTGCTTGTCTAGTGCTTGGTCATCCTTTCTTAATGAGTGATTTCTTTGAGTTTCTTTTGAGGCTGACTTGTGCATTTATTTTGGGTCATGGATTTTTTGAATTGGTATCCATCATTGGGAAGCATGTGGTCCCACACTTGACAATTTATTTCATTGATTATGGATCTAAAGGTCGACTCAGTTTAGTAGCCTCTTGTATAAATGTAGTTATTTGGTTAGAGTTTAGGGAGTTAGTTTGGATAGAATATAGAAGATAAAAAGGTTAGAGATTTTGGCAGATCCTCACATGTTTGAGGACTTCTATAGCTCATTGTAATATCTAGCCATAACCAGGAAGGCCTAACAACCCAGAATGTATGAATCAATTAAAATAAATATATGAAATTGATCTTCATTCTCTCTCTCACTCATTTGTTTGTTTCTTCTGCATGTTGTTGAACAAGGTGGATCAAGTTAGGGTGTGCCATTCCTTAACCCCTGCCATCCTCCTTTGCATCAGGTGGTATTAGAGTGAGGTGAGATCTGGATCTAGGTTTGTGAATCTAGATTTGAAGGTTCCTTCTTGTGAAGCCCTAGTTGATTTATTGTAGGGTAGTAGATTGTGATCTAACCTACAATTGTAGAGGGTTTTCAAGATGGTTTGTGGGAGGTGAGATACAAACCCAAGATTGGAAGACATGTTGAGACAAATTGTTACTAGGTTAGAAGTTGTTGAAACAACCTGGAGAAGAGGCAAACATCTTGAAGATGTTAGTGATGATGAAATTGAGGAAGAACAAGGTAATGCAGAACTTGCACCTATGATGGATTAGGGTGAAGAAATATTTTTGAAGGCTTTGAAAAGTCTGAAGTCTACACCACACTTTAATCCTCTTGAGTATGGTGCAAATTTGGATTTTGATGAATTAGTGGATTGGATCATTGAGATGGAAAAGTATTTTGAATATGATAATGTATCTGAAGATAAGAAAGTGAAAATTGCAAGCACAAAGTTGAAAATTCATGCATCCTTATGGTGGGAACATCTATAGCTAGAAAGAAAGAGGAAAGGAAAGGACAAAATCAAGGTATGGAATAAAATGGTGAATAAGTTGAAAGGAAATTTCTTACCTTGTGATTATTAGATTAGCCTAGTTAGGTGAATACAAAGTTTGAAGCAGAAAGATAGCTCGGTAAAAAAATATACTGAGGAATTCTATAGATTAGATATCAGATCTAGACATGATGAAGATGATGTGGAAAGAAATGCTAGATACCTGAATGGTTTGAGAATTTCCATCCAAGAAGAAATTAGTATGGTCAAATTGGAGAACATTGAAGAGGCTTAACAATTTTCATTGAAAGCTGAGGAGAAATTGAACAAGAGACATGAACAAAGACAAAGAGGTAGAAGTGGTAGATTACCTAGAGGAAGAGATAGATCCTATGGTGAAAATAGTAGACCTCAACCTGAAAAGACAAATCTAGATAAAGGCAAGACCAAGTGGAAAGGTGAAAGTTCATCTAGAGGCAGAGGTAGTAACTACCAAGGTGGTTATAGTAGAGGAAGTTTTTAAGGAACTTGCTACAATTGTGGAGAAGAAGGACATAGATCATTTGAATGTACACATGCAAGTAAAAAGGTTGGTAACAGTTAGAATGCTTTGGTGCAAGAAGAGTCATCAAATGAGCTCGATAAGGAAAGTTACTTGATGGTAAGAAGAGAGCTATGGAATGAAAGTAAGAAGGAAGATCCAGTAAGGAAAATTTTGTTCAAGATTAGATGTAGAGTTTTTGATAAAGTTTGGAAGGTAATAATTTATAGTGGTAGCTCAGAGAATCTAGCATCTGAGGAGATGGTCACAAAGTTGTAGTTGAAAAGGTTGGAACATCTAAAGCCCTATCAGATTTCATGGATCAAAGATGAGCACACACTCTTGGTAAGTGAACAATGTTATGTGAATTTGAAAATTGGAAAGTACTATGATAAGGTGTTATGTGATATCATGCCTATAGATTGTTGTCATATTTTATTAGGCAAATCTTGGAAATATGATAAACATGTTATATATGATGGAAGATTGCATAAGTATACTATTGTGGCTGATGGAAGAAAACAAATCTTGTTACCTTTGATGGAAGAACCTATTAGTAATGTTTGCACATCTGTGAAAGTTTTTTTGATGGAAAGAAGAAAATTTGTTAAGGATTTGAAAAAGAATGATGTATGTTTTACTGTGATTCCTAACAAGCTGAGTAAGAAAACAAAGGATAGTGTTCCTGAGGAGATTGATAAGTTACTCACCAAGTACAAATATATCATTTTTGATAATGTACCTGATGGTTTTCCACCGAAGAGAAGCATTGATCATTGTATGGATCTTATGCCCAAAGCTAGTTTACCAAATAAGGCACCTCATCGGTTGACACCTATCGAGAACCAAGAATTGAACTGACAGATTAAAGAGTTATTGAAGAAAAGGTTTGATCCAAGAAATTTTGAGTCCTTGTGCAGTACTTTATGTATTGGCAGCTAAGAAGAATGGAGAATGTGTACTGATTCTAGAGTAATTAACATGATAATAGTGAAGTATAGGTTTCCTATACCAAGAATGGATGACATAATGGATAGTTTGACTGGAGCAAACTATTTTACCAAAATTGATTTGAAAAGTCAGTATCATTAGATCAGAATCAGAGAAGGTGATGAATGGAAGATTGATTTCAAGATGAAAGAAGGTTTGTATGAGTGGTTGGTTATGCCTTTTGGTTTCACTAATGCACCGAGTACATTTATGAGATTGATGAATGAAGTTCTAAATAAATTTTTGGGTAAGTTTGTGATTGTATATCTTGATGATATTTTGATATTCATTAATACTAAAGAAGAACATTTTTTGCATGTTAGACAAGTTTTGCAGAGATTGAAAGAGGAAAAGTTACTGATAAATCTAAAAAAGTGTTCATTTATGAAAGAGGAGATTGTGTATTTGGGATTTGTTATTTCAGTTGATGGTTTGAAGATGCATCCTAAAAAGGTTGAAGCTATTTTGAATTGGCCTAAATATGTGAATGCTAGTGAGGTAAGATCATTTCATGGATTGGAAAGTTTTTACCCAAAGTTCATCATAAATTTCATTACAATTTGTAATGCTATGACTGAGACTATGAGAGGAGACAAAAGAGAATTCAAGTGGACAAATGGAGCTGATAAAAGTTTTGAGACTCTGAAGAAAAAGGTTGCTGAATTGCTTATTTTGGCATTGCCTGATTTCAATAAGGTATTTCAAGTAGAATGTGATGCAAGTGGTAGTGCAATAGGAGCTATGTTGAGTCAAGAAGGTAAACCTGTTTCTTTCTTTAGTGAAAAGTTGGATGACGCTAGAAGAAAATATTTTGTGTATCATCAAGAACTATATGCTATTGTTCAATCCTTGAAGAAATGGAGACATTATTTGATGCTGAGTTAATTTATGTTGTATACTGATCATAAGGCTTTACAATGTTTGGGTAGTCAGAATAAGTTAAATTTGAGACATATGAAATGGGTTGAGTATTTGGAAAGTTATACATTTGTGATAAAGCATAAAAGTGGAGTCACTAACCAAGTTGTTCATGCATTGAGTAGAAGGAGATCTTTGATGACCGAGATGAAAATTCAAGTTCTTGGTTTTGATGGGATGAGAGATTCTTATGAAGTTCATCCTGATTTTTCTGAGCTATGGAGAAAGTGTAGAGAACCTATTCAAGATCAACCGAGTACTAAATGGGAATTGTATTTTATTCAGGAAGGTATTTTTTTTAAAGGTATTCAGTTGTGTATATTGAGAGGACCAATGAGAAATAATTTGATAAAGGAGAAACATAGTAGTGGTTTGGCTGGACATTTTGGAATTGATAAGACATTGAATTTTCTTAAGGAGAAATACTTTTGTCCACAGTTGTATAAAGATGTTCAAAAATTTGTAAAAAGTTGTGGAGTTTGTCAAGTGGCAAAAGGAGTAAGTCAAAATATTGGATTGTATACACCGATTGTTGTTCCTGAGAAACCTTGGGTGACATCAGTATGGATTTTGTTCTTGGCTTACCAAAGACAATAAGAGGTAATGATTCTATATTTGTTTTTGTGGATAGATTTTCTAAGATGGAACATTTTATACCATGTAGAAAGACATCAGATGTAGTACATGTAGCAGATATTTTCCTTAAGGAAATTGTTAGATTGCATGGATTACCGATGATTATTATCTCTGACTAAGATTGTAAGTTTGTTGGATACTTTTGGAAGACTCTTTGGAAAAAGTTTGGCACTAAGTTGAAATATAGTTCTACTTTTCAACAACAAATCAATGGACAGACAGAGGTTGTGAACATATGTTTGGGAAATCTTTTGAGATGTTTAGTTGGAGACACATTGAGTAATTGAGATTCTATGTTGGCACAAGTAGAGTTTGCATACAATAATTCAGTGAATAGGAATACTGGAAAAGTACCTTTTGAGATTGCAAATGGCTTACAACCGAGAGGTATATCTAATTTGAGAGACATTGATGATGAAAGTAAGAGAAGTGCTTAAGGACTGAAATTTGCTAAATATATTAAGATATTGCATGAAGATGTGAAATACAAGGTGGAAAAGAGTAATAAAAAATACAAAGACAAAGCTAATAGATCAAGGAGACATAAGACTTTTGATGTTGGTGATGAAGTGATGGTTCATTTGAAGAAAGGTTGATTTCCTATTGGAACATATTGAAAGATGAAAATGAAGAAGTTTGGACCTTACAAGATTCTGAAGAAATTTTATAGTGGAAATGCATATGTGATGCAGGAGCATCCTGGGTGTAAGAGCAATCTTGCATCACTCAAAAATATTTCTATTTTTATATTCAATAAATGCTAGTTTATGCAGAGCTGCTATTTCTGTAAAGTTACTATTTTTGGTAATTTTTGTATGTACTCAGAATGATCTGATTTCTTTTTTGGAGGTTCATGTTGGTCATATAAGTCTGCCAATAAAGTTTCATTGCCAGATCAAGTGTATATTGGAAGATATTGAAGATTTTCGGTATTGGCAGCAGGGTACAGAAACTTTGAACTCAGTTTTGAACGCTTTAGAGGCCCCGGATGAGGTTGAAAATTTGGGTGACGGGTGCTTACACGGGTCAAGCCTGTAGAGAACTTTGTGGCATTTCCAAAATGGGGTTATAATAGCCGATCAGGTCAACTGGTGATGACTTATGGTCTTCGGAAGTTGGGCCACCTGAAATGGCGGAAAATAATTTTCTTCAAAATTTTTGTTCGGGTTTCAAAGGTTATCTTGAGCTGACTATGATGTAATAAAATGTAAAATAAAATAATTCTAAGTTTGGTCGGCCTTATTGGCTAAAATTCTGGAACCTTCCCAGGCGGTGGAAAGTTGCCTATATAAGGAAGGCTGTATTATTGTCTTAGGCAGTTCGAAATAGTTCTGGGTAGTAGATCTGGGTATTGATTCAAGGCTTTGTCCTATAGAATATTGTAAGGGAATGCCCATGTGGCTTTGCATATTATAATTCTAAAAGTTTGTAATTCCACATTTGTGGAGATAATAAGAAGCCAATTTTCTATTCTTGCATATTACCATTGTTGTTTCTCTATTTCTGTTATGTGTTTGTGGTATTAAGGGGAGCACCCTTCATCAAGTGGTATCAGAGCAGGTTTTCTTGAGTGTGTAAATAGATCACCGACTGTGAGGCAGTTTGCACCAGGACCATGGTTAGGGTTTCAGCGCGCATCGTAAAAATGCCTCCATGAAGAGAACGTGGCGGAAGAGCTGGTGCTGTGACACCTGAGGTTAGAGAGCTGCAGAGACAAGTGCGAGCATTACAAGAAGAGATTTGCAGAGGAATGAATCTTAATATCAGAGACGAAAGCGAGGATGAAGCTGAAGAAGAATATCAAGAAGGAGAAGTTGAAATTGTGAACCAAGAGGAAGAAAGACTTTTTCGGGTGATTTCCAAGATTGGGAAAAGACCTAAGATTGAGGTTCCTACATTTTTTGGAAATCTTATCCCAGAGGAATTGATCGACTAGATCAATGAATGTGAAGAATATTTTGAGTATGAAGATGTTGAGGATCTTGATAGGGTGAAATTTGTGAAGGCCAGACTGAAAGGTCATGCGAAGATATGGTGGCAAGAGATTTAGTTGGAGTGAAATAGAAGGGGAAAGGAGAAAATTATGAGATGGGATCAGATGGTGGATAAATTGAAGTGACAGTTCATTCCTATTGATTATGAGCTTGACCTACTGAAGAAAATGCAAAGTTTGAAGCAAGCAGGAAGATCTGTTCAGGAGTATACAGAGGAGTTCTATCGACTTCTCATCAGAACAGGCCATGGAGAAGCTGATAAAGAGAAAGTTTCCCAATACCTTAATGGGTTAAGGCCAAGCATTCAGGAGGAGCTGAACCTGGTTCGAATGAACAGTATTGAAGAGGCATACCAGTTTGCCCTAAAAGTAGAGAAAAAGCTGAACAAGAAGTTTGAGAGCAGACAAAATGGAAGAGGTCACGGTGGACGATCTGATGGACAGTCATATGGTAGCCGAAATGAAGATCCGAAAAAGAAGGATGAGGCCAGTAGCAGTCAGAACTAGTGAGGAAATAATTCCAATCACTTCCAGGATCAGAATAATAGAGATTAGAGAGGAAGAGGAAGAGGACAAGGATCTAGAAGAGGTGGCTTCCGTGGAACATGTTTTCACTGTGGAGAAGAAGGTCATAGGGCATTTGAATGTCCTCAGCACCAAGGCAGAACAAATAGGAGAAATGAAGGCCAGGCCAGAGTTGCACATATAGATGAAGATGCCAGATCATCAAATTCTGAAGATGTTGAAAGAGGAGAAACGTTGATTAACAGAAGAGTCCTGTTGAGTGGTGAGAATGAACCTGAGCAAAGGAGGAGCCTGTTTCGCACTAGATGCAAGTGTGAGGGTAAATGCTGTGATGTGATTATCGATAGTGGAAGCACTGACAATTTGGTGTCAGAAGAGATGGTGATAAAGTTGAAGCTCAAGAGATAGAAACACCCACATCCATATTGGATTGTCTGGGTGCAGGATGACCACAAGGTCATGGTCAGTGAACAATGCCTGGTAAAGTTCAAGATTGGCAGGTACCAAGATGAGGTACTATGTGATATCATCTCTATGGATGCATGTCATATGTTGTTGGGTAGACTGTGGTAGTTTGACAAATGTGTTGTACATGATGGTCATGCGAATACCTATTCCTTGACAAAGGATGGAGTACGACATAAGCTAAAACCATTGAAGGAGACTGAAGAAAAGGTATGTGGTAATGCAAGGATAACTTTTGTTGATGGAAGAAATTTCCTAGATGGTATGAGGCATGAGCATGTATGTTTTGCTTTAATTCCAAAAGCCGGTAAAGAGGAAGTAGATGTTCCAGTAGAAGTTGTAGATTTGTTGAATGAGTTTCAGGATATTGTATCTGATAATGTGCCTGATGGATTACCACCAGTCAAGAAGATCAGTCATCAGATGGACTTGATCCCAGGAGTGATTTTTCTGAATAAGGCAGCACACAGAATGACACCTGCAGAAAGTGAGGAGTTGAACAGACAAGTACATGAGTTGTTATAGAAAGGATTGATTCGAGAGAGTCTGAGTCCCTATGCTATACCAGTGGTATTAGCACCAAAGAAGAATGGAGAGTGGAGGATGTGTACAGATTCCAGAGCAATAAACAAGATCACAATCAAGTACAGGTTTCCATTGCCATGAATGGATGATATTATGGACTGTTTGAGTGGAGCTGTGTATTTCTCAAAGATAGATCTGAAAAGTGGATATCATCAGATTCAGATCAGAGAAGGAGATGAATGGAAGACTGCCTTCAAGACAAAAGAAGGACTGTATGAGTGGTTAGTCATGCCTTTTGGGCTAACCAATGCACCGAGCACTTTCATGCGGCTCATGAACGAGGTTTTGAAAGAATTTCTGGGTAAGTTTGTCATTGTTTACCTAGATGATATTTTGATTTTTAGTAAGACATTGGATGAGCATATGATACATATTCGTATGGTATTTGAGAAGTTGAGAGAAGAGAAATTGTTGATTAATTTGAAGAAGTGCAGTTTTGTGAAGAAAGAGTTAGTGTATTTGGGATTTTTAGTTTCAGCAGAAGGTCTAAAAATGGACCCAGAGAAGGTACAGGCTATCCTTGAATGGCCTACTCCAAGGAGTGCTACTAAGGTAAGATCTTTTAATGGTCTAGCTAGCTTTTACAGAAAGTTTATCAAAAATTTTAGCAGTATTTGTGGACCCTTGACTGAAATAATGAGAGGGGATAGAAAAGAGTTTAAGTGGACTAAAGGAGCAGAAAAGAGTTTTCAATTATTGAAACAAAAAGTTATAGAACAACCTATTTTAGCACTTCCAGATTTCAATAAGGTGTTTCAAGTAGATTGTGATGCTAGTGGTACTACAATAGGAGTTGTTATGAGCCAAGAAGGTAAACCTGTTGCTTATTTTAGTGAGAAGTTAAATGATGCCAAGAGGAAATATTCTATTTATGATCAGAAATTTTATGCTATAGTTCAGGCATTAAAGAAGTGGAGACATTATCTGCTTCCTAAAGAGTTTGTTTTGTATACTGATCATCAAGCTTTACAATATTTGAATAGTCAAGGAAAATTGAATCAAAGGCATTTGAAATGGGTTGAGTTTTTGCAGAGTTATACATTTATTTTGAAACACAGGAGTGGAAAGTCTAATAGGGTTGCAGATGCTCTTAGCAGAAGGCAACTATTGCTGATAGAAATGTAGATTGAAGTGGTTGGGTTCAAGGAACTCAAGAATTTGTATCCAGAGGATCCTAATTTTGGTGAAGCTTGGAAAGCTTGTACAGAACCTGTTACTCTAGATAGGATGAAATGGTTGGATTTCATCATCCAGGATGATATGCTATTCAGAGGGAGTCAGTTGTGCATTCCATGAAGTTCTATGAGGGAGAATCTCATCAAGGAGAATGATAGTGGAGGATTGGCTAGATATTTTGGTCGTGATAAAACCCTTGCTTTGGTTGGTGAGAATTATTATTGGCCACAACTGCAGTAAGATGTGAAGAAGTTTGTACAGAGTTGAAGAGTATGTCAGATGGTGAAAGGAGTGAAGCAGAATACAGGGTTCTATCAGCCATTACCTATATCGGAGAAGCCTTGGGAGGATATCAGTATGGACTTTGTTCTTGGTTTACCGAGGACTCAGCGGGGAAATGATTCAATTTTTGTGGTAGTTGACAGATTTTAAAAGATGGCACATTTCATTCCCTACAAGAAGACTAATGATGTTGTTCATGTAGCCGGATTGTTTTTCAGAGAAGTGGTGAGACTACATGGTTTTCCAAAGACCATAGTTTCAGATCGAGATACTAAGTTTGTTGGATATTTCTGGCGTACATTATGGAAGAAGTTGAAGATAGATTTGAAGTTCAGTTCATCACATCATCCACAGACTGATGGACAGACAGAGGTGGTGAATAGAAGTTTGGGAAATTTGCTGAGATGTTTGGTTGGAGATAAGCCAACAGGATGGGATTTGATTTTACCACAGGTGGAATTTGCATACAATAATTCTGTCAACAAGAGCACTGGTAAATCACCATTCTAGATTGTATATGGAAGTAGTCCAAGAAATGCATCTGAATTAAGGAAGATAGATAAAGGCGAAATAAGTAGTGCTGAAGCTGAGGATTTTGCAAAACACTTGAAGAACATCCATGGGGAGGTGAGGAAGCATATTACCAAGATGAATGCACAGTATAAGGCTAAGGTAGATGAGAAAAGGAGGTATAAGGAATTTCAGGTTGGTGATGAAGTCATGGTTCATTTGCGGAAGGAGCGGTTTCCAACTGGTACATTTAACAAGCTGAAAATGAAGAAGTTTGGACCATGTAAGATACTGAAGAAACATGATTCAGGAAATGCATATGAGGTAGAATTGCCTACCGAGCTAAATATTTCACCAGTGTTTAACATTTCAGATCTGACAGAGTATCATGAAGGAGGTGTTGAAGATGAGATCACAGCAGCATAGTGGAGTATTCCAGCAACTAGTTCAGACACTAAGAAGATAGAGGATATACTAGACAGTCGTGTTGGCAGAAGCACAAGGAACAGGATATATGAAGAATATCTGGTCAAGTGGAAAGGATGACCTGTTGAAGATTCATCATGGCTAACAAAGGTGGAGGTTAACCATCTTGGTTTTCCTCTGCACACCTGAGTCGTGACAGGGTCACTTCTCAAATTACCTTGGGTGTCTGATGCAGGAGCATCCTGGGTGTAAGAGCAATCTTGCATCACCTAAAAATATTTCTATTTTTATATTCAATAAGGGCTATTTTGTGCATAGCTGCTATTTATGGAAAGTTACTATTTTTGGTAATTTTTGTATGTGCTCAAAATGATCTGATTTCTTTCTTGGAGGTTCATGTTGGTCATATAAGTCTGCCAATAAAGTTTCATTGCCAGATCAAGTGTATATTGGAAGATATTGAAGATTTTTGATATTGGCAGCAGGGTACAGAAACTTTGAACTTAGTTTTGAAGGCTTTAGAGGCCCCGGATGAGGTCAAAAATTTGGGTGACGGGTGTTTGCGTTGGTCAAGCCTGTAGAGCGCTTCGTGGCATTTCTGAAATGGGGTTATAATAGCCAATTGGGTCAACTGGTGATGACTTATGGTCTTCAGAAGTTGGGCCACCTAAAATGGCGGAAAATAATTTTATTCAAAATTTCTGTTTGGGTTTTAAAGGTTATCTTGAGCCGACTATGATGTAATAAAATGTAAAATAAAATAATTCTAATTTTGGTCGGCCTTATTGGCTAAAATTCTGGAACCTTCCTAGGCGGTGGAAAGTTGCCTATATAAGGAAGGCTGTATTATTGTCTTAGGCAGTTCGGAATAGTTCTGGGTAGTAGATCTGGGTATTGATTCGAGGCTTTGTCCTACAGAATATTGTAAGGGAATGCCCATGTGGCTTTTCATATTGTAATTCTAAAAGTTTGTAATTCCACATTTGTGGAGATAATAAGAAGCCAATTTTTTTGTTCTTGCATATTACGGTTGTTGTTTCTCTATTTCTGTTATGTGTTTGTGGTATTAAGGGGAGCACCCTTCATCAATATGAGATTGAGTTACCTGATGACATGGACATATCACCTATTTTCAACATTTCTAATTTGTATGAGTATCATGTGAACATGATGAAGAAATGACAATACCGACAGAGTATCCTAAGAAGCAAAATGAAGAAGTTGAGCAGATTTTGGAGCAAAGTGTTGGAAAAAGTACAAGAGGAAATAGTATATGGAATATCTAGTAAAGTAGAAGAATAGACCGATTGAAGAAAGTTCATGGATTTCTCAATTTGAGTTGGATGCAACTCAAATCATACCTACTAAATGATTTAGAGAATCATTTCAAAAGAACCCCAGGTGTCTGATGCCGGAGCATCTCAGGTCCTTGGCAATCATGTGTCACCAAAATCATATTTTACTTTTTTGTGTTGCTCGGTTCTATTAGGAATGAATGCTTGGTAGTCATTCTGTAGTAGTTGTTGTTGCATTCATGACTATGATTGTCATTGATGTCAACATAGTGATCTTTTGGAGACTCATAAAGAAGCAGATAGTGTTTTGATTAGTGCACGTGGGATATTGCAGTTGGAGCTATGCGATGTTGAGGTTATATTATTTGATATGTTATATATCTATGGTTAAGAGCACATATAGTAATTCATTTATTCATGAAAGTTATGAGCATTTTGGTGGAAGCAGTATTCAGGCAGTGTTCCTGAGTAGTGGTTTGTGGAAATCAGATGATATCTCCTAATCGGGATGGAATATAGTTTTATGAAGTTAAAGGGAATTTTGAGACACATTGATAGTGATGTGGTTCATAAGGCAAACTTTGAGGTGACACGAGTGAACATTTATTGTATTTGGAAGTTGACAGTTTTATGTATTTTGATGTAGCGCGTGGAAACTTTTATTTTGTAATTATGTGCCAACTCATTTGTAATTATTTGAGTGTGGTATAAAGGAAGGAATGATTTTCCTTTTTGTAATGTGGAAAATGAAATTTGAATGTAGTTGTAGTGGTATGTGATGCGGTATGCATGAAGTGAAGAAAAGAGCTAAGTATGAGAGCGAAATTGTGAAGGAAGATATGCAAAGTACAAAGATCTAAAATTGAGATTTGATGTAGTAGTGAGTGTGGTATGGCATAGTAAGGAGGTAACATATTTCATAGTATTCTACATAATAATCTTAAGCTTAGTTGGACAATGTGTTTAGTGATCTTACCATTGAAGCTATTTGGGCAGTGGGTCCTTCTGTCTTTCATAACTCCTAACAGGGTTAGAATCTTTAAATAGGGATTCATATGTACTAAATGTATATCATAAGACTCCTAATAGATTCCATCTTTTCACAAGGAATATTCATATTAGTGCATCTTTTGTGAGCATCATTTCCACTAGGGTTTACTCTTTGATCAAGAGATTTCCTAGTCAACATATCTTGTGTTATTAAGTCATTGTGTATGAATATCTTTCTATGGTTGGTAATTATATTTCTTATATGGTTTAATGTTGTTGAAGATGATAAAATTTATAATTATCTAATAACTGATTCACCCCCCCCCCATCTCAGTTATCTTGGTGGACTTTACTTTCTAACAATTGGTATAAGAGCAACAAGTCCTTGAAAGGAAAGTTTAACAACTTAAGGAGATCCATGGTGAATTTTAGGAAAGAAAGCCCTAAGTTTGATGGAGTAAATTTTGACAGCTCGAAAGAGAAGATGAAGACACATCTACTATGTTTAGGACCAGGTTATTGGTTGATTACAAAGAATGATAAGACTATCATTGAAGAAGATAATCTTGAGACATGTTCTAATGATGAGAGAGATTTATTCATGTGTAACATACTTACAAGAGAAGCACTTTTGACAGTACTTCCAGAGAATGAATATAGTTAGGTAAAATGTTTAACAAAATCTCATGAAATTTGGAAATCTTTACACTCTACTTTTAAAGGTGATGAACATGCAAAGAAAGCTTGATTACATAATTGGATATGTGCATTTGAAGATATAAGAATGATGGAAGATGAATTTGTTAGAAGCTATAATGGTAGAATGTCAGAAATTATTGCAGGGATAAAATCTTGTGGAGGAACAAAGACAAAGAATGAAGTGATATGGAAAATTCTAAGGACATTGACTCCTGTATTTAAGAAGACAACATAGATGATTGAAAAAGTTATACTTTGTACTTCAAACTTTACAAGAGAGACTCTTCTTGGAAGATTGGAAGTAGCAGAAATGAACCTGAGGTTATCAGGAGACTTACCTAGAATGGAGACAACATTCAGTTCTCTTAGTGTTCGCCCTACTTTGTCAAGAAGCATCAGTGTGAGTGGAGATTATGCTGGTAGCAGCAGATCTAGAAATGAAGAAGATAAGAAGATTGAAGAAGGTATTGCCTTGCTTGTGAAAAGAGAACTAGACAGTAAGAAAATTTTTAAATGTTGGACTTGTCAAGAATATGGTCATTTTGCATCTAAATGTCCTAAGAGAGTTAAAAAGTACAGAAGAAATTTCAAACCTAGAAGATCTAAGGAATGTTATTATGCTAATGATGAAGATCTTGAAGCTATTATAGGAAGAACCTTAAGTAAAAGTGATGCTGAGAATAATGATGACATAGGATTTGTAGCAATTAAAGAAGAAAATCCAAAATATAATGTTAAGAAAGAAAAAGCCTTAGTTTCTCAAGTTGAAAAGAAAGCTGATTGGATTATAGATAGTGGTTGTTCACATCATATGACTGGTGACATGAAAAATTTCATAAAGTTGAATGAATATGATGGTGGAGTAGTTAGAGTTGGTAACAATGCACCTTGTTTGATTAAAGGTATAGGATCTATTACTCTTGATGGAAAGACTAATGCTGATGATGTTTACTTTGTGGATGGATTGAAACATAATCTTTTGAGTGTTGGATAGTTAGTTGATAAGGGATATCAAGTTTGGTCTATTGAGAAAACTTGTGTGATAAAGGATAAAGATGGAAATCTGATTGGAACTAGATCTAGAACCAGAGATAATGTATTTCAGTTGAATCCTACTGAGATGACATGTTTGATTACTAAGATTGATGACAATTAGTTATGGCATAGAATATTTTGTCATATAAACTTTGATAATATTGTGAAAGTGAGTACTACACTTGCAGTAAGGGATTTGCCTAAAATTATGAAGCCTACTAACATGATTTGCAAAGAATGTGTGATGGCTAAGTAGAAGAGAAGTTCATTTCCTAGTAAGATGTTCGCATCGGCAGAGAAGTTGGAGATTGTTCATACAGACTTGAGTGGTCCTACTAGGATTAGAGGATTCTATGGAGAAAAGTATTTTATGATTCTTGTTGATGATTTTACAAGAATGATGTGGATTGCATTTCTTAAAGAAAAATCTAAAGCATTTGATAAGTTGAAGATCATTAAGAATAAAGTTGAGAATGAATCTAGAATGAAGATTAAATGTTTGAGATCTGATAGAGGTGGAGAATTTACTTCTAGAGAGTTTAACATTTTTTGTAGAGAAGCACTGAGTACATCAGTATACACAATAAACAAAGTAAAAATTAGAGTAGACACAGACAAGACACCTTATGAATTATGGTTTGGACATGCACCCTCAGTTAAGTATTTTAAAATTTTTGGAAGCAAATGTTATATAAAGAGAGATGATGATATTGGAAAGTTTGATCCTAGAAGTGATGAAGAAGTTTTTCTTGGATATTATTTGAAGAGAAAATCATATAGATGTTACAATAAGAGAACTAAAACTATTGTCGAGAGTGCAAATGTTAAAGTTGATGAGAAGTTCAAAATTCAGGAAATAAAGCTTGATTATGAATCTGATGAAGAAGCTCATCCTAAGCCTAACACTGAAACTACTAAGTTATTCTATGAGACTGAAAGTGAATTGTTGAATGAGATTCATGCTGAAGAAACTAGAGAGGAATCTAGAGAAGAATCTACAGTTGAAGCAAGATCTAAGACTATGACACCAAACAGGTATTTATCAAGACATCATCCTATTGAACAAGTTATTAGAAGTTTGGATAGAGGAGTTCTGACTCAGAATAAGGTACATTTATATTTGATTTCTCAAATTGAACCTAAATCTACTAGTGAATCTTGTGAAGATGAACATTGGATTAATGCTATGAAAGAAAAAATAGATCAGATTGAAAATTGGTTCCTAGACCTGAAGACAAGAATGTGATTGGAACTAAATGGATATTCATAAACAAGATGAATGAACAAGGAGAAGTAGTAAGAAACAAAGCAAGATTGGTATGTAATGGATACTCACAGCAAGAAGGCATTGACTATGAAGAAACTTTTGCACCAGTAGCAAGACTTGAAGCAGTAAGAATGTTTTTGGCCTATGCAGCTTTTAAGAAATTCAAAGTATATCAGATGGATGTGAAGTGTGCATTTCTAAATGGTGAATTGGAAGAAGAAGTCTACATTGAGCAGCCTAAAGGTTTTCCTTTGACTCAAGAAGGAGACATGGTATGTAAATTGAAGAAAGCATTATATGGACTAAAACAAGCACCTAGAACTTGGTATGCAAGACTGGATAACTATTTTTTTTAAATTGGGATTTACTAAAGGAATAGCTGATAGCAATCTGTACACAAAATAAATTGAAAATGGTTTGTTGGCTATATTTATTTTTGTTGATGACATTATTTTTGGAGGAGAAGATGAAGCTAGTGATAAATTTGTTGATGAAATGAAGTGACATGAAATACTTTTTGGGATTACAAATAACATAGAACAATGATGGTATCTTTGTAAGTCAGAAAAAGTACTTGAATGATTTGCTGAAATGATTTGGAATGCAGAAGTGTAAACCAGTTGGAACACCTATGGTTATAGGACACAAACTATCTAGCAAAGATGAAACATCGATAGCTAAGCAAAAGAAATACAGATCCATGAATGGAGGATTGCAGTACTTGACACACACAAGATCGGATATAGCACATTTAGTTGGAATGGTATCAAGATTTCAAGCTGAACCTAGAGAATCACATTATGTAGCATTAAAGAGGATATTGAGATATTTAAGAGGCACAATGGACTATGGATTGTGGTATGAAAAATCTGATTATTTTACCCTATGTGCATATACAAATGTTGATTGGGGAGGTAGTGTTGATGATAAGAAAAGCACCAGCGGTGGAGCATTTTTTCTTGGAGGAAGATTAGTTTCTTGGCTGAGCAAGAAGCATAATTGTATTTCGCAGAGCACAATAAAAGTAGAGTATGTAGTAGCAACAAACAATTGTAACTAGATAATTTGGATGAAGCAAATGCTAAAAGATATTGGAATTAAGTTTGTTGAGCCTATTGTCATACATTGTGACAACACCATCACAGTTAGTATGTCTAAGAATCCTATATTACATTCTAAGACAAAGCATATAGAGATCAAGTATCATGTTGTAAGAGAGAAAGTTTCTGAGAAAGAAGTTAGACTGGAGTACATAAGCACAAAGGAACAGATAGCAGAGATATTTTAAAAGCCTTTGCCTAAGGATACATTTGAGTATCTAAGAGGTATGCTTGGGGTTATGCCCTAGCCTATTTTTGAGTAATGATGAAGTTGGTTGCATCTGTCCAATGGTATATGAGCCTTATCTTTCTTCTGGACTAGATGTTGGTACTTCCTCTATGGGGGAGTATGTGTATCTAAGCTAAGTCATGAGGACTCTTGTGAATGTATTTTCTGAAAAGTGTCTTTTGACATTGAGTTGTTGTTGAATTAGTGATGGAATTTCTATCATTGATGTCAATGGGGGATAAATATACATGAAAATATATTTGTACCAATTGTACCATCTGTTGGAGAGAACTGAATAGGAAAACAAAGCAAGATTTGATTGATGAAGAGGACTTGAAAATGTTTGTCAAAGGAGCAGTGTTGCAGTATTGGATTTTTGGAACATTGGATTTTTTTCATCTATGTTGCCATCAATGCCAATGGGGGAGATTTTTAGGAATGAATTCTTGGCAGTCATTTTGTAGTAGTTGTTATTGCATTCATGACTATGATTGTCATTGATGTCAACACAATGATCTTTTGGAGACTCACAGAGAAGCAGATAGTGTTTTGATCAGCACACGTGGGATATTATAGTTGGAGCTATGTGATTTTGGGGTTATATTATTTGATATGTTATATATCTATGGTTATGAGTGTAGACAGTAATTCATTTATTCATGAAAGTTATGAGCATTTTGTTGGAAGCAGTATTTAGGCAGTGTTCTTGAGTAGTGGTTTGTGAAAATCAGATGATATCTCCTAATCGGGATGGAATCTAGTTTTGCACAATTAAAGAGAAGTTTGAGACACATTGATAGTGATGTGGTTCATAGAAAAAAATTTGAGGTCACACGAGTGAAGATTTATTATATTTGGAAGTCGACAGTTTTGTGTAATTTTGATGTAGCATGTGGAAACTTTTATTTTGTAATTGTGTGCCGACTCTTTTATAATTATTTGAGTGTGGTATAAAGGAAGGAATGTTTTTCCTTGTTGTAAAGTGGAAAATTAAATTTTAATGTAGTTGTAGTGATATGTGATGCGGTATGCATGAAGTGAAGAAAAGAGCTAAGTATGAGAGCGAAATTGTGAAGGAAGATATGCAAAGTACAGAGATCTGAAATTGAGATCTGATGTAGCAGTGAGTGCAGTTTGGCACAATGAGGAGATAAAATATTTCATATTATTATGGTGAATAATCTTAAGGTTAGTTGGATAGTGTGTTCAGGTATCTTACCATTGAAGCTGTTTGGGCAGTGGGTGCTTTTGTCTTCCATAACTCCTAACAGGGTTAGAATCTTTTAATAGGGATTCAAAATCTCCTAACATGGATTCATATGTACTAAATGTATTTCATAAGACTCCTAACAGAGTGCATCCTTTCACAAGGAATATTCATATTAGTGCATCTTTTGCAGGCATCATTCCCACCAGGTTTTACTCTTTGATCAAGAGGTTCCCTAGTCAACATATCTTGTGTTATTGTGTCATTGTTTATAAATATCTTTTTATGGTTGGTAATTATATTGCTTATATGGTTTAATGTTTTTGAAGATGATAAAATTTATAATTATCTGATAACTAATTCTCCCCCCCCCCCTCTCAATTATCTTGGTGGACTTTACTTTCTAACAGGTTCCTTCTTTGACCGAGTTGGCTTGGTATTTGTTCAGTTTCCTTTGGTTGCCAAGTTTGGTTGGTTATCTCCTAGGTGATTAGTTTTTTCATTGGTATGTGATGTTGCTTGTCTGGTGCTTGGTCATCCTTTCTTATTGAGTGATTTCTTTGAGTTTCTATTGAGGATGACTTGTGCATTTATTTTGGGTCACAGATTTAATGTTGGTATGCATCATTGGAAAGTCTGTGTTCCTAGATTTGACCATTTCTTCCATTGATTGTGGATCTAAAGGCCAAATTAGTTTGGTAGCCTCTTGTATAAATATAGTTGTTTGGTTAGAGTTTAGCGAGTCAGTTCGGATAGAAGATAGAAGATAAAAAGATTAGAGATTTTGGTAGATCCTCGCATGTTTGAAGACTTATGTAACTCATTTTAATATCTGGCTATAATTGAGAAGGCCTTACAACCTGACATGTATGACCACTTGATTGAGAATTCTTGATAGAGTGCTTGCTTGAGATGAAAAAGAGATGGATAGATTGATGAAAATGGGGGAAGAAGGCTTCCTTTCATACTAGTCTAGGGAAAAAACTTCTAGAGAGGCTGACATAGGAGAATTAAATTCCTATTTAAGCCTTTACCCTTGGAAGTGGACCTAAATTAAATATAATTTAATATTTTACCATTTTGAAGACCGAAACAACTGACCCGAAAGAGGGAAATAAATATTTTTGAAACCCGAGGAAACTTCTAGAATTTAAAATCTCAAACCTGGGTTAGGGTCAAGGTCAACTCTAACTTAAGTCAGGGTCAAGGTTGACTTTGACCTAGGTTAGGTTTGAGGTCAACTATGATCTAGGTTAGGGTCAAGGTCGACCTTGACCTATAAGGCTGACCTTGACGTTGAGGTCAAGAATCTCAGAGTTTTAGGTCAGGATTCTAGAAATGGGCAAGAAAGAGGTTGAAAAAGGGGTAGAATAGTGGGGAAAATCTAGATCCAAGCTAGAGACCTCATCAAGGCACTTGACATGACCCCAAACCACTTACTCAAAGGGATAAACCATTCCTAAATTGAAGTTCTTCTATTTTGAGATGATACACAATGACAACTCAAAAAATAATCATCATGCAATAAAATCTATGTCATTACAACACCAATAATTTCTTACCATCATTGCATCATTGAGAATCAATTATTACAACAATATACCCCTTTGGAATTTATGGCAACACTCTCTTCTCTTCATGGAAATAATCTCATCAATACCAACAACACTAGGAATAGATAAATGTTCCCAGTTTTGACTAGCACTTGATCTTACAATTACTCACCCTTAAACTAAAATTCTTCACTTCTAAACAATCTTCTTTACATACATTCTCTCCCATGAATTCTCTCCCCTTTTGACTCAACAAAACACATCATAGACTTCTCCCCTAAGGAGTAGCCTCCCTAAATCAATCCAACCATAAAAATATTCATTATAATACATTAGGATTAATGTATATGCATCTTCTCTTAATTCACAATAGATAGGGGAATGACCCCCAACTTACCTCTTATATACTCAGAACAATCCTTAGGTAATGGCTTTGTGAAAATATTAGTAAGTTGTCCTTTAGTTGCCACATACTCCAGCTTTACTTCTTTCTCATGTACCTTTTATCTAAGAAAGTGATATTTTATAGCTATATGCTTAGTCTTATAGTGCATCACCGAGGTTTTATAAATATTAATGGCACTTGTATTGTCACAACTACCACAATAGATAACCACTAATTTAGTTACATTTTCTTGAATTCATTCCAAAAGCTATTTAATCCACACAACCTATGTACAATTAATTGCAGCAACAATGTATTTAGCTTCAACTATTGATTGTGATATACACTTTTTATTTTTTCTTATCTAGGATAGAATCCTATCTCTAAGAAAGAATGCACCACCACTAGTGCTCTTCCTATAATCAACATTTCCTATCCAATCAACATCAATAAAGACACTCAATGAAAATTCACCTTTATGTCAATACCAAAGACCATAGTCTGTAGTTCACTTAAGATATCTAAATATCCTCTTCATAAAAATTAGATGTGATTCCTTCAGATTAGAATAAAATCTAACCATTAGTCTAGCTACCTATGCAATTTCCAGTATATTATGCACCACATATTGTAGCTTATCAATCATGGATTGATAAAGAGTCTCATTCACTTCTTTAGTATCATCTTCCTTTGACAATTTTCAATTGGTTACCATAGTGGTACCAACTAGTTTTGAGTCTTCCAACCCAAATGTTTTCAATATATCTCTCACATATTTATATTGATTGGTGTATATTACCTATTTTCAAATGTTGAACCTACAATCCAATAATGAATTTGATCTCACCTATCATGGACATCTCAAATTATTTTCTCATTTCATCAACAAATGATCTACTCATTTCTTCATTTCCACCAAATATGATATCATTAACAAATATTTTTTCAATTAGTAACCTATCATCTTTCTCAATCTTCAAATATACATTACTATTGTCACTTTTCCTTGTAAAAATAATAAGAATAATATAAGAGTGTAATCTCTCATACCATTCTCTAGGTGCTTTCTTCAATGCATATAAGGCTTTTTGTAATTTTCACACCATGTTCTTACCTTCTTCATTATAAAACCCTTCTTTTTTTTTCAATGTAGGCTTCTTCTTCCAATACACCATTTTAAAAAGAAGATTTAGCACCCATTTGATATACCTTGAATCCTTTGTAAGAAGCATAAGAAAGTAGTATCCTCACACCTTCAAGTCTAGCCACAGGTGAAAATGTTTCACCATAGTCCAGGCCTTCCTCCTGTTCATATCCTTTGCACACCAATAATTTTTTATTCCTTATTACTTCACCTTTCTCATTCATCTTATTGTTGAAAATACACTTAGTATGAATTGCATTTTTTTCCACTGGTCTGGGTACTAATGTCTAGGTCTAGTTCTTCTCAATCTGTTCTAATTCTTCTTCCATATCCTTCAACCAATAATCATCTTTTAATGTATCTTTTATAGTTTTAGGCTCAATTTCAAATAATAAACATGTACTTTCTCTTTCTTTTCTTCTTGTCAAAACACCAACATTTCTATCACCAATAATTTGATTAGGTGAGTGAATTAGTTTAACATACCTTGGCAATAATGATTCTGATCTTGGAGTACCTTCAATTGCTTGTACTAATTCTTGTTCATTAATGTGTCTTTCCATTAGTTCATCTACAGTTTCTTACTCCATTGGCTGTGCATATACAAACCCATGATAATCATTCAGTTCTTTGTTTCTAGATTCATCATTAGAGTAAAGTGTTGTATATTTGTTAGATAATTTCCTTTCCTTTCTTAGAAGGTGTAATAGTCAATGATGACTTGAAAATAGATTCAACTTTAGGCATACTATTATCATAATTTCTTAATTCAAATGTAGTAAAAATTTGTATTAAAGCATCAAGGGTAAAAACAATAGTTTCCAAAGATCTGAGCTCTTGAATAGCTAAAACTCTAATAGCATACTGAGGTAAAAGAGTTCTCAATAATTTTCTTACCACATCTTCTTCAAGAAGATGACCTCCAGCGCCTCTAATAGAAGCAACAATCTCTTTGATTATTTGACTGTATTTCTCTATATTATCATTTTATTGCATTCTCATGTATCATCATATTTTCCTCTCAGGATATCAACTTTTTCCTTTTGCACATGTGGATCTCCACCATAGACATTTGTCATCTTCTCCAACATCTCATCAGTAGTATTCTTTTTTCGACATCTATAAATTATGTATCTAACATAGTACTTGCAATGGCTTCCATAGTAGAAGTGTCTTATTGTCTTGTCTTCAATTAATTTGGAGTTAGAATTCTTGAAGGGATAACATATCTAGTAACCACAGGATCCCAATACTGATCACTCATACCTTTGAGATATAACTTCATTCGGTTGCAGCATACTAAATAGTTTTCTCTTGTAAACTTAAAACCTTCCTTTTGCATGATCTTTGGATTTTATCCTCAAGATGTTAAGCTTAACCCCAATAGAGAAACCTTTATGCTTTGATACCAATCTTTAATCCTAAGATCAAATTACTGAGAGGGGAGGGATGAATCAATATTATACCAATTGTCCAACATTTTATGATTTTAAAAATTTACCGCAAAAATCACAATTATACCTTTAATAACAAAAAATGAAAATAATAACCATAACCACATCCACAAAGTAATGAAACACCTAACATAAATATTTATCTCATGGAAACCCAAATCGGGAAAAAACCATGGTGGCGACTAGTACCCACTAAATTATGTACTTTTATGAAGTATGGCTTGTGAGGAACTTAACCATGTTAGGAGTTTTACAAAATCACTTTTATATGCTACCCAATTAAATTATTTATCTTTAGGTTTGTTAAATCATTTACCTTGTTAAGAGTAACCTTGCTAGAGGACTTCAAAAACAAGCTAATGTGCCACCTTGTTAGAGCATTTACAATAGGGACATACTAGGATCCACCCTATTAAGGGATTTTGACTATCACTACAACATTTGGGGTCAAATCTCGATGCCAATTTGTGATGCCACTACAATTTGTGTTTTTTTTTGTAAGTACCCCCAACAGTGTCATAATAGAGACATTGATGTCATAATTGCAACATGTATTCAAGTTTGGCATGTGCGAAGAGCCCGACACCATGTGCAAAGAGGGCACTAGCACTTGAGGTAGGCATTCAAGCTTTGTCTTCTCATTAACTCAATTTCATTTTGATGACATTTGTTGATTTAATGGCACGATATGAATGTTATTAGTGGCATTGTTTACATCTTAGCATTTCAAATTCTTGATGACCGGTGAGCTTTAAGAGTTAGGGCATCATTTCTATTACCTTCAACGCATTGTGTGAAGTGGTTGATTTCTCTTTATTTGTTTTTCTGTTGATATTCACTATGTGGTACTCCCTATTTATGATCATTTCATGAGGAAATGTCTTGGTTGCTCATAGGCTGCAAGCTAGGGAATCATACATTGTTTATGAGCTAACTATTTAATATTGACATTGTTTTCATCTTTTCATTTGGAATGCTTGATGAACCGTGAGCTTTGAGAGCTAGGGCATCATTGCTATTACCTTCAAGGCATTGTGTGAAGTGTTTTATCTCTCTTTATTTTTTTTGTTGTTGATATTCACTATGTGGTACTCCCCATTTATGATCATTTGATGAGGAAATTTATTGATGGCTCATAGGCTACAAGCTAGGGCATCATACATTGTTCATGAGCTCATTGTTTAATATAGGTATTGTTTACATCTTTTCATTTGGAATGCTTGATGACCTATAAGTTTTGAGAGCTAGGAAATTGTTTCTATTACCTTCAAGGCATTGTGTGAAGTGTTTGATCTCTTTATTTGTTTTGATGTTGATATTCACTATGTGGTACTCCTCGTTTATGATCATTTTATGAGGATATGTCTTGATGGCTTGCGAGATGCAAGGTAGGGCATCATACATTATTCTTGAGCCCACTATTTAATACTAGCATTGTTCATGAGCTCACTGTTTAATATCTGGCATCATGCAAACATACATTAATACACTTACTATTTTGAATTTGAGCTCAGGCATCATACAATCTTATTGCTATCATTGCATGCTTGTTGTTTTTGTGCAACATATATTGTTTTATACACTATTTATTTCATTGAGACCGTGAGGTTGGCATTTGTAATGTATTTTCTATTATTGGATCAATCCTACCATGTTGTTGAGTTTGTGTATGGCTTGACTATGCACATGCATTATTGTAGATGAGGATCAGTAATACCCCATCTTTTCCTTGCAAGTTTTGGATCATACAAGAGCATACTAGATTTAACCCCAGGTCAACACTTCATTACTTTAGGCAATGTCTAGTACCTTCATTATTTATGTTCATCCACTTATGTATGTTTGCATTCATTTATATTCTTCTAAAATTTGGCTATTAGTGACCATATAGGACCATTCTTGATGTTTTTGGGTAATTTGATGAAAAGATGTAAATAGGGACATTAGTAATAAAATAGAGATATCCTAATAGGGATATATTAAGATTAATATCGTAAGTAAAAACATTACACAGTGCCATTCAGATTAAGTACAATATGAATTCACATGCCTTTAATTATGATACACTTTTGAAATTATCACTCATTGGTCATTTGAAAATTCAAGATATAAGTATCAGAATATAAATTGTTGTGAAATGAAGAAACACATATTTATCATCATTTAATACAAAATATAAAAGTATCCCATAGACACAGTTGCTATTATAACAACCATCCCCTGGTCCCATGGTGTACTAGTCTCAAGGTAAGAACAATTTACTTAAGCCATCATATAAGTATCATCCTAAAGTTTAAATAGACATTGACTATGGATATACAAAACTAAGCCATAATAAATTATAGAGTTACAATGATCCTACTACTTACATTGCAATTTCTATGTCCACTTACAATATAAAATTATAGAGTTTCATTGCAATTTCTATGTCCACTGCCATTTAAATATATCACTCCTCCTATTATATAGGCATCCTTCTCATCAAGTGTTGCCATTAAAATATATCACTCCTCCTGTTATATAATGTATATGCATACTTGTTTAAAATACCATATTTGTTGTTCTTAAATAATATTACAATTTCACTCAAATTTACATGACATTAAAGCCAAGCCCAAAATGTATACATACGTGTAACTATAAGAGAAGTTGGATTCTGCAACTATTGAAAAAAACAAAAAACTATACAATGTGGTGGAGTCAAAGAAAATATATGTACAGTTATAAAATTTCATGCATTTGATCTTTATATGGTAGCCATGACTTGAGGTAGGCCTTTGAGCTTTGTCTTCTCATTAACCCAATTTCATTTTGATGGCATTTGTTGATTTAATGGAAAAATATGAATGTTAATGCTGGCATTGTTTACATCTTTGCATTTGGAATACTTGATGACCCATGAGCTTTGAGAGCTAGGGCATCATTGCTATTACCTTCAAAGCATTGTGTGAAGTGTTTAATCTCTCTTTATTTATTTTGTTGTTGATATTCACTATGTGGTACTCCTCATTTATGATCATTTCATGAGGAAATATCTTGATAGCTCATGGGCTACAAGCTAGGGCATCATACATTGTTCATGAGCTCACTGTATAATAATGGCATTATTTACATCTTTTCATTTGGAATTCTCAATGACCCCTGTGCTTTGAGAGATAGGGCATCATTTCTATTACCTTCAAGGCATTGTGAGAAGTGTTTGATCTCTCTTTATTTGTTTTGTTGTTGATATTAACTATGTGGTACTCCTTGTTTATGATCATTTCATGAGAAAATATCTTGATGGCTCACGGGCTGCAAGCTAGGGCATCATACATTATTTATGAGCTCATTGTTTAATATTGACATTGTTTACATCTTTTCATTTGGAATTCTTAATGACCCACGAGCTTTGAGATCTAGGGCATCGTTGCTATTACCTTCAAGGCATTGTTTGAAGTGTTTGATCTCTCTTTATTTGTTTTGTTGTTAATATTCACTATGTGGTACTCCCCGTTTATGATCATTTCATGAGGAAATGTATTGATGGTTCGTGGGCTGCAAGCTAGGGCATCATACATTGTTCATGAGCTCATTGTTTAATACTGGCATTGTTTACATCTTTTCATTTGGAATGCTTGATGACCTTCGAGCTTTGAGAGCTAGGGCATTTTTTCTATTACCTTCAAGGCATTGTTTGAAGTGTTTCATCTCTCTTTATTTGTTTTGATGTTGATATTCACTATGTGGTACTCCCCGTTTATGATCATTTCATTAGGAAATGTCTTGATGGATCACGGGCTACAAGTTAGGGCATCATACATTATTCATGAGCTCACTATTTAATACTAGTATTGTTACATGTTTTCATTTGGAATGCTTGATTACCTATGAGCTTTGAGAGATAGGGCATCATTTCTATTACCTTCAAGGCATTGTGTGAAGTGTTTGATCTCTCTTTATTTTTTTTGTTGTTGATATTTACTATGTGGTACTCCCTGTTTATGATCATTTCATGAGGAATTATCTTGATGGCTCGCAAGATGCAAGCTAGGGCATCATACATTGTTCATGAGCTTACTGTTTAATACTGGCATTGTTCATGAGCTCACTGTTTAATATCTAACATCATGCAAACATACATTGATACACTTACTATTTTGAATTTGAGCTCAGGCATCATGCAATGTTATTGCTATCATTGCATGCTTGCTGCTGTTGTGCACCATATATTGTTTACACTGTTTATTTGATTGAGACTGTGAGCTTGGCATTTGTAATGTATTTTTTGTTATTGGATCAATGCTACCATGTTGTTGAGTCTATTTAAGACTTGCAAGTTTTTACCACAAAATTTAGTAGTAATAAAATAGGGACATCAAATAGGGATATTTGTAATAAAATAATACACTTACTATTTTGAATTTGAGCTCAGGCATCATGCAATGTTATTGTTGTCATTGCATGCTTGCTGCTATTGTGCACCATAACAGCAACAAGAATGCAATGTTATGAAATTTTGGGATTAAATTGGTGAGTTTGTATACTTTCTCTATTTTAAAATAACCTATGACTTCAAAGGAGGAATTATGAAATATAGTTGTAGGTGGTTATCTCTTCTATAATGATGGAGGAGTCAATGGTAATGATCAATGAGGTTTCTGCTATTAGATCATACATATATTAATACACTTACTATTTTGAATTTGAGCTCGGGAAACATATACTATTTTATACACTATTTATTTCATTGAGACCATGAGCTTGACATTTGTAATGTATTTCCTGTTATTGGATTAACATTTTTTCTTGTAGAATTAAGATATCCTTATCTCAACAAATAAAAGAATCTTCCATAATAGCTTTTGAATCACATTAAAACACACCCATGTTTTGTAGCATAGTTCATTTTAGAATTGTATGGCTTTCCTATGCACATGCATAAATGTAGATGAGGATTAGTAATAGGGTGCTAGGTATTGCTTAGATCCTTTGGATCTAACCCCATCTTTCCCTTCCTTAAAGTTTTTGGATCATACAAGAGCATACTGGATTGAACCTTGGGTCAACACTTCATTACTTCAGGCAATGTTTGGTACCTTCATTATTTATGTTCATCCACTTATATATGTTTGTAATCATTCATATTCTTCTAAAAGTTGGCTATTAGTGACCATATAGGACCATAATTGATGTTTTGGGTCATTTGATGAAAAGATGTAAATAGGGATATGTTTATCTTTATGAGCTCAAATTCAAAATAGTAAGTGTATTATTTTATTACTAATGTCTCTATTTGATGTCCCTATTTTATTACTGATGTCCCTATTTTGAAGTGTTTGATCATTTCTATTACCTTCAAGGAATTGTGTGAAGTGTTTGATCTCTCTTTATTTGTTTTGTTGTGCATATACGTTCTCTAATCAGCTCTGATATGCACAGGTGATGAACATTCATATTTTCATAAGCAGTTCTGTAAGCTTTCCTTCCAACACATGTACTATTGTGAAAATCATCACAAGTCCATTTGTTGTAGGAAAGCTCACAGTACACATGTCTAGATGTCTACATGTTTTTCACCTGTTCATATACCAAATGATGAATGCTCAATTGTTGTAATAGAAAAGCATTAGAACCATCCATATCGGACCTTCATTATTTATGTTCATCCACTTATGTATGTTTTCATTCATTTATATTCATCTGAAAGCTAGATATTAGCGACCATATAGGACCATTCTTGATTTTTTTGGGTCATTTGATGAAAAAATGTAAATAGGAACATCAGTAATAAAATAGGGATTGTTGTCATTGCATGCTTGCTGCTATTGTGCACCATATATTGTTTTATACACTATTTATTTCATTGAGGCTGTGAGCTTGGTTTTTCTTTTAGAAGTGTATGGCTTGACTATGCACATGCATAATTATAGATGAGGATCAATAATAGGATGCCATTCATTTATTAGATATTTTTTATCTAACCCCCATCTCTCTTTTCTTTGTAGGATTTGGATCACACTAGATTCATACACGGGTCAAAAATTAATCACTTTAGGCAATGTCTGGCACCCTTATTATTTATGTTCATCCTCTTATTATTCATGTACTCTTGCATTTTCTTCTAAAAGTTATTTTCCTTTTATAGTATATACAAGTTATTTTTCATATATATACATGTAATCTTTAGATGCAAAAATTTCTTTTCCTTTACATGTATCTTTGCATGAAATGAACACAAATTAAACAAGATCATCTAGGACCATTCTTGATGTTTTTGGGTCATTAGTAATAAAATAGGCCATGTAAATGGTACCAGGCCAACCCAATCAGCCAAACAAAATGTGTCATGTTTATCTTTGTCAAATACACTCGTTCACCATTTTGTTCTTCTAGTGCTCCTAATGAGAATAGAGAGAGGCCATAGAATCTTACAAGCCTAAAATGTCAGTATATCACTAGATGGCCTCATAATTACATGTATCACTGAAAAGGAATGTTAGATGGTGAAATCTATGAAAACAAAAATTGAAGAGATGAGTAGAGGGATGCATAGTCATAAATGTAGATATCACAATATTTGTGTGAAGAACAAGAACAAAATGGTGAACAAGTGTATTTGACAAAGATAAACATGTCACATTTTGTTGGGCTGATTGGGTTGATCGGGTACCATTTACATGGCCTAGCTAGTTATTAAACAATGAGCTCATGAACAATCATCCTACTACTTACACTACAATTTCTATGTCCACTTACAACAATAAATTATAGAGTTTCACTGCAATTTCTATGTCCACTGCCATTAAAATATATCACTCCTATTATATAGGCATCCTTCTCATTAAGTATTGCCATTAAAATATATCACTCCTCCTATTATATAATGTATATACATACTTGTTTAAAATTCCATACTTGTTTCTCTTAAATATTATTACCATTTCACTCAAATTTACATGATAGTAAAGCCAAGCCCAAAATGTATACATACATGTAAGTATAGGAGAAGCTGGATTCTGCAACTATTGAAAAAAAAAACTATACCAATAGTAGCTTATGAGAAACTATACTTGTGCTTACCACACCATACCTCAGCATCATAATGCTTATCATCTTCAAGCTTTAGCGAGGCTTCGTACCATGCAGCATGCACAAATTTGTATGCAACACTGATTTAGGCTGGAGGTAAACTACATGTGTCATGTAAACAACATGGTTGAATTCAAATTCTTTTGCGCATTTTCAAGATTTTTCCCACCAATACAACGTAAATAAAGCATTGAACATAATCTATGAACACTGCGTGGTATGAAATCTTGTTGAAGCTTGAAATATATCACTCCTCATGTTATTGTCAAAATTAAATTCAAATATTTCTCAAAACATTTATTGTTGTAGAATTAAGATATCCTTATCTCAATAATAAAACAATCTTGCATAATAGCTTTTGAATCACATTAACACACACCTATGTTCTATAGCATAGTTCATTTTAGAAGTGTATGGCTTGACTATGCACATGCATAATTGTAGATGAGGATCGGTAATAGGGTGCCAGGCATTTCTTAGATCCTTTGGATCTAACCCCATCTTTTCCTTCCTTGTATTTTTTCGATCATACAATAACATACTGGATTGAAGCCTGGTCAACACTTCATTACTTCAAGCAATATTTTGTACCTTCATTATTTATGCTCATCCACTTATGTATGTTTGCATTCATTCATATTCTTCTAAAAGTTAATCTTTATGAGCACAAATTCAAAACAGTAAGTGTATTATTTTATTACTGATGTCCCTATTTTATTACTGAGGGCACCGGCACTTGAGGTAGGCATTCGAGCTTTGTCTTCTCATTAACTCAATTTCATTTTGATGGCATTTGTTGATTTAATGAAACAATATGAATTTTATTAGTGACATTGTTTACATATTAGCATTTGGAATGCTCGATGACCCATGAGCATTGAGAGCTAGGACATTGTTACTATTACCTTCAAGGCATTGTTTAAAGTGTTTAATTTCTCTTTATTTGTTTTGCTATTGATATTCACTATGTGGTACTCCCTGTTTATGATCATTTCATGAGGAAATGTCTTGGTGGCTCATGGGCTACAAGCTAGGGCATCATACATTGCTTATGAGATGACTGTTTAATACTAGCATTGTTTTCATCTTTTTATTTGGAATGCTTGATGAACCGCGAGCTTTGAGAGCTAGGGCATTGTTGCTATTACCTTCAAGGAATTGTGTGAAGTCTTTGATCTCTCTTTATTTTCTTTGTTGTTGATATTCACTATGTGGTACTCCCTGTTTATGATCATTTCACAAGGAAATATCTTGATGGCTCGCGGGCTGCAAGCTAGGGCATCATACATTGTTCATGAGCTCATTGTTTAATACTGGCATTGTTTACATCTTTTCATTTAGAATGCTTGATGGCCTGCGAGCTTTGAGAGCTAGGGCATCATTTCTATTACATTCAAGGCATTTTGTGAAGTGTTTGATCTCTCTTTATTTGTTTTGTTGTTGATATTCACTATGTGGTACTTCCTCTTTATGATCATTTCATGAGGAAATATCTTGATGGGTTGCGGGTTGCAAGCTAGGGCATCATGCATTGTTTATGAGCTCACTGTTTGAGCACCTCATGTCCCTATTTGATTAGCTAGTAATCAAATAGTGATCTCATAAACAATGCACGATGCTTGAGATCAAATTCAAAATAGTAAGTGTATTATTTTATTAAGACTAAATATATTATTTTATTAAGATTTTATTAAGACAAAGTATTTTGTGTTAGTTTTATGTTGTTTTATAAGATTTTATCAAGACTTAATATATGATGTAAACTCATAATTATACCTCATATATATACTTCAAAGGAGGAATTATGAAATATAGTTGTAGGTAGTTATCTCTTCTATAATGATGGAGGAGTGAAAGGTAATGATCAATGAGGTTGCTGCTACTAGATCATACATTAACACACTTACTATTTTGAATTTAACCTTAGGCATCATGCAATGTTATTGTTGTCAGTGCATGCTTTCTGCTATTGTGAACCATATATTGTTTTATACATTGTTTATTTCATTGAGACTGTGAGATTGGTTTTTCTTTCATAACTGTATGGCTTGACTATGCACATGCATAATTGTAGATGAGAATCAATAATAGGATGCCATTCATTTCTTAGATATTTTTTATCTAACCCCCATCTCTCTTTTCTTTGCAGGTTCTAGATTACACAGGGGCACACTAGTTTCATACCCAGGTCAAAAATTCATCACGTCAGGTAATGTCTGGCACCCTTATTATTTATGTTCATCCTCTTTTGTATGCATGTACTCTTGCATTTTCTTATGAAAGTTATTTTCCTTGTATAGTATATACAAGTTATTATTCATATATATACATGTAATCTTTAGATACAAAAATTTATTTTCCTTTACGTGTATCTTTGCATGAAATGAACACAAATTAAACTTGAGATCATCTAATAATGCAAACTAGGGTACTCTAGTCACTTATGTAGTAATTAGTTCCCCAAACCATGACAACAATAACATTGCATGATTCCCGAGCTCAAATTCAAAACAATAAGTATATTAATGTATGATCTAATAGCAATAACCTCATTGATCATTACCTTTCACTCCTCCATCATTATAGAAGAGATAACTACCTACAACTAGGGCATCATGCATTATTTATGAGCTCACTGTTTGAGCACCTCATGTCCCTATTTGATTGGTCAGTGCTCAAATAGTGAGCTCATAAACTATGACACCCATTTGGTTATAAACAAAAGAAAAAGAAAAAGAAAGTGTCATTTGTAATTTGTGAATTTGAAGAGCTACCATGAAGACAACACTGCACTTTTGCATGGCATGAAGAGGGCATTCGAGTTTGGTGTGGGCGAAGAGGCCGCCACCGTGTGGGAAGAGGGCACTGGCACTTGAGGTAGGCTGCTACTGGTGATGATGATACTGCTACTGATGCTGCTACTGATGAGGATGATGTTGCTACTAATGTTGCTACTGATGAGTATGATGATGATGATGCTGATGATGTTGATGGTGATGATGATGATGACAATAATAGTGGTGTTGATGATGTCATCATCGATGATGATCTTGATGATGAGATGGATGAAGAAGAATATCAATGATATGAATGAAATGTACAATTATGCTAGATGTTTGGCATGTTCTAATGATTTTTTTATATGTAATACTCTTATTCACCTTGTTTTATATATTGTACTTATATATCTTTGATCTTTTGTGAAGAGAAATTTCATTCTAAAAGAGTGTATTTAATCTCTATATGCTTAAACAACCTCACTAGTTAAGACTGTTCTCATTTATAGTGGGCATGACAAGAATCAAATCACTTGAAAGACACCAATATTTAGACATGCACAAATTAGTGACGTGATTAAGTAAATTACCTTTCTTTACAATTTCATGGTTGTCTTTGGTTTTTCATTTTGTTTTGAGTGTCTAGTGAATTAAACCAAAGACTTCGACTTAGCCAAAACAATGTGCAAGTCTACATTAGTATGTTTCCTTTTATTGTAATTATAATTAGTATGAATGAAGAAAATAATGACAATGCAATATTTATTGAAATATTGTCAATGACTATGGTCAATGTGCCTATGTGTTAATGTGGTGTTGGCCCATGCATGTTGAAGATGTCACGCACAACAAGTAATCCTGGGAGTCAATTTTGGGTTTGCCCAAATAGGAAAAATGTCTAGATACATAATTGTATTTTATGTTTAAAAATAATGTAATAACTAATCATTTTATGAAGAACTGATGTACATTTGGTATTGTCAGGGAAATACTAGATGTCAATACTTTTAGTGGGTCGATCAAACCACATTTACATCTACCCCATCTACATCTATACCTGATGTAGGAAATGAGTGCAACTTGTACAAGGTTCGAGTGGCAGCTAGTGCCACCAAGATTACTTCAATGGTGAAAGTAGAAATCATATTTCTGTGATGCCTTATTTGTGTAGTTTGTGCACTACTTTGTTGGGACCATATGTGTAAATGTGGTTAACTGAGTGCTATTGTAGATACTAATTTTTTTATAGAATTTATAGTAGATACACATAAAGAACATTCACATAAACATGACAAATGAGAAACATAAATGTAGATATCATAATAGCTGACAAACATAAATTTAGGCATCATGGTCACAATTGTTTCGAGACACAACGTAATTGAATGGTATACCCAGACAATGCAACACAACTATATATCACTCCTCTAGTTCTAAGTTTACACTGCAGTAAACAAAATCCATAGATAAAAAATAATTAAACTATTCTCGAAACAAAGAGAAGCTCAATAATTTAGTTGCTCAATCCATGTACAACAAATATATATCAATCCATCTCAATGGCTACCAAATCAATAGATCTCTATCAAGAACCTGATTGCAAAGAAACACCATAGACCGCACTGTGAACTTGTTGTAAAGAGGCATTCAATGTCTCATAAGTCACATCAAATGATCCACTTTCTATAATCTAAGTCTCTCAGATTGGTTCACCAAGAAGAAGACTTCTCCCAATTCATCATAGATACCATAGTGATCTACGAATCTCCAATGTGCAAGTTCTGCACATTTCGCTCTCGACATCACACCTAACTCATTTGAAATTGTGTAAAAAATGGTAGATAATCCTAGTGATCTGTCACAACTTGATCTCAACAACAATGCAAAGAGTAGCTTGATTTTGTCTTCAAGTCGATCAATGCACAGTCTCCTTGAACTCCAAAACAAGTCACTACTACACTCCATAAGAACAAAGCACATCAAATTCAGACCAAAGAAGTCAAAAAGTTTCTTGAAGAATTCACTTGAATCCATTCAAAATCTAAGTCTCTAGACCCAACCCAATAATCCATGACCCACTACTGAATCTACCGCAAAGTTTATCTCTGAATGATCCATAACCAAATCATGATTAGGAACCAGATTTGCAAGAACACCATTCTGAATTGACAAATATATATATATATATATATATATATATTATATATATATATATCTATATATATATATATATACACATATATATATATATATATCTATATCTATATATATATATATATATATATATATACATATATATATATATATATAGATATATATATATATATATAGATATATATATATATATATATAGATATATAGATATATATATATATATATATATATATATATATATATATATATAGATATATATATATATATATATATATATATATATATATATATATATATATATATATATATATCTATATATATATATATATATGTATATATATATATATATATATATATATATATCTATATATATATATATATATGTATATATATATATATATATATATATCTATATATATATATATATATATATATATATGTATATATATATATATATATATATATATATTTAAAATGATTTTTATCTTAACTACAATGACCTCACAATAATGATAGTTATCTGTCACAAACATCCGACATCCAGTCATCACATTAACAACCTAGCTGTCGAAAAAAATCATAACCGACAGATATCCATCATAAACTTACAATGCATATCCATCACATGTACAACATAGTCATCATTACAAACCATAAATGATGGACATCTATCATAATCTTCCGATGGATATCTATTTCATTAATAGGATTTCTATCGGTGAATAGGTTACAAACTACGGCTACCCGTCAGAATATTCTGACAAGTTACCATCATTTGTATTTGTTGTGATGGGTAGATGTCCCAATTTTGATAGCCATAAATAGGTCAGATGACAGGTTCAATTTGTTGGCACCCTCTTTTTGCGACAGCCAAGGTATTCATAATTACGATGCCTAACAAAACCATCAATTTTTTTGACTACAAAACTATGACGCCTGGTGGTGTCTCTTAATCAACAGTATACTGTCTAAATTTGGATGTTCAACCATCAGAAAAAGGTCTCAAATGTATTAGTGTGTTGTAACTATTAGGGAACAATGGGAACAATGATCTATAAAATAACACTACCTCTTCTTAATTAGATCTACTAAAGCAGATAATATCTCCTCAACACACTTATCTCTTCCTTGGTTTCATTGGCACACACACTTCACATCACACTTGCTTCACACATGATCAAAACTAAAAACTTTCAACTTCATCCTTTCTGTATCGTTCATCAAGCCTTTAAGTTTTCTATTTCCTTAGGATTTCCCTAAACAACTTACAATTCAACTTTCAATCTTCATACTTGGATCCAATGCATCATCCAACAATATTAAATTTATAAAATAAATTTCATATATCATGTTGGCTATCATAATGATTTACATAGAAATTTGAGTCCAGGATTCAAACATGTTTTGACTGCACACTTCCTTCTTGAATCTTCTCCATATGCTAGCATCAAACAATATGATGCTAGGACAACACATTCAATCTTTAATACATGTCATTAGATCATGACTCACTTAATGTCTATCACTACATCACTTTTACCAATCACTACTCAAAGATTTAATCACTATAACTCAAGACCTTTAACACTTGAACCTTTTAACAACTCTAACTCTTTTCTTTGGTCATCCAAAAAATTTGTGATTACAACCATATCATCCAAACACTATTCAAAAACATATCCTTTAACCACATTACAAGAGATAACACAGATTTAACAAACCACTCAAATCACCTATCACCTATCACTAATGGTATTGATAGCTGCAATGTTAACCTTCTTCTGATCATAACTTATTCACCAGTTAATATCAATAGTAGTAGACATGCATTTAAAATTCTAAGACATTCATAAGTATCCCATATGAATTACTACAACTGAAACTCATTGAAACACTCTGATCATCATTCACATACTTAGCAACATTTAGCAACACTAGGTCGATACTTGACATCAATGAAAACTCATTAAGTGATTGTCATGTAATCAAATCTATCTCATTACTACACCAATAATTACTTACCATCACTACATCAGTTATGATGTAGCATCCTGGTTGGAGGGTCTAAAAATAAACTATCCACCCAAGCTGCTAAACAATCATAGTGGAAGTACAACACAACGACAAGATATTAAAAAATCCAACTATTTATTTCATCAAATTCCAAATACATGCAACATGTCAGGTTATAAGGCCTTCTTAGTTATGGCCAATACACCAACAAATACAACAAGATTTCATAGGATCCAACTACTCCCTAGCTAGCCGCACTACCCCTTCTTTTTCTCTTTTTTTCTTTCTATGCTACCCATACCCTCCTCTCATAAAACATGGCCAAAAGTTGGCATTACAAATTAGAAATCACAAAATAATAGTCAGCTCTAAGAAATTCATGACAAACTATGTTATCCTTCATGTCATCTTGCAATAGTCATTAAATTCGCATAGGAGAAAGAAAGAACATAGATTTAGGTCCTCATTCATCCTAATGGTCAATCCATATCACGAGGAATGTAACCCAAATCAAATGCACATATCAGCCAACCAAAACAATCAAAATAAACATGTCGGTGAACTAGACCACCGATCTTGTTAGAATATCTACTGAATAGTCATCTTGTAAAACTCCTCGGTATATCTTTCACATTCATCTCCTTATACTTTAGGTTTTGTAACTTCTTGAATAAATTATGTTCATAGTCGGAAGGAATGAGCTTAGCATTAATTTTTTCCACCATCAAAATCCATCAATTGATCTTCATCTCACCTTTTTATTCTCTATTTCTCTACAATTAATTCCAACACAAAGTAGCATGTGCCTTCAACTTGGTTTGTGCTAAGCCAACTTTGTGAGGATCTCCAATATCTTCTAGCTAAAATTAGTCTTCTAACTCACCAATCCAATCGATCTGTTCATTGGTTTTCAATGTACCTAAGAAATTAAAAACCTCCATCTGGTGATTCATACTCAACTAAGCCATAGATCTCTCCAATCGATAAACTATTTCTTCCATAGATCTCTCCACCTAATTGGTCTATCTTCTCCACTAGATCCAATAGCATCAAAATCTTCAAAACTTTCTTCAGAACAATCCTTTATTCCAAGGTTCCTCGATAAATCAGCTATAGCTCTCATGATCTATGTGACCATCTCATTCTTCATTGTCACCATCTCAGATCTGACATCTGATCTAATGTTTTCTTTTATCTTCATCTCCACTGCATTACAGAGATCTGTGATCACCCTAGGGTCCAATTTTCTTAGAGGCATCTTCCAAGATATTCAAAAACCATCTACCATAATTCCCAATGCTAACCACCTTGTGAAAACCTCCAAATTGTATGTGTAGACACCTAAAAGTCCTTTAGAAAATAAAAATATTTTTATTTTCCAAAAGCCCCTAATGACATCATCATAAAATTAATTAATTAATTTATTTATTTTTATGCCATTAAATCCTCATATTTTAATTAAACATCTTTAATTAAAGAATCCCTCCCCAAATCATTTAAATCAAGTTTGAGTGATTTTCCCCTATTTATTAATTATTAATTGATAAATTGACCAAAAATCCTTTAAATAAATAAAATATTTATTTAAATCCTAAAAAGTTAGAAATATTCTAGAAATATCTAACCTCTTGTAGAATTTCCTAATCTCACCCTAAACCTAATTAAAAAGTGATTCCTACCCTTTTTAGCCTAAACCCTTAAAACTTGGACTTTGGGTAAAAAACCATCATAAATGAGCCTTACATGCTCATAAATACTTCTTACATCCTCATTAATGACTCTTACATGTCATTAATGAAGCTCATTTCTTCTCTTCCACTCTTTTTCCCCTTGCACACTTCCCTAGTGTTGCTCACACATGTGTGAGCTATTAGGCTTAACAAGATAGAACTAAAAATTACATGCAAATATAACCAATATCAAAAAAACATAAACCATAAAGAAGAGAACAAAAGACACAAAGATTTAACATGGGTCATCCAATCCTTAGACTATGTACACCAACAATGAGTCCAATATTATTATTATCCAGTGATTAAAACCTGATTACAATCCATAATCCCTTACAGATCAATTCCGCTGCAAGTACTAAAACCATACATAATGAAATCCCTAACCCTAAGCCATATTAAACAATATTTTTCCACTTTAGGGTTAGAAAGAGTTACAACATGTCGGCCCAAAAAATAGTCAAAAATATGTCATTACTTTCCTAATCAATCACCACAAGCTAACAATCTCCCACTTGGTGAGATCAGTATCCACACTAAAAAAACCTCCCACTTGGAGATTGATCCTGTAGCAATATTGCTACCATATGAGGCTCCCACTGGATCAAACCACCCTGGACTGACCTGGTCCTTTATGTTGTTTAGTCTAGAAGACCAACTAAAGCTGAACATGAGTTTAACTTCTCCCTTGTTACTACCTTTGTAAACATATTTGTTGGATTATCATCTGTATGTATCCTTTCCAGCGTTAACTGCCCATCATCCAAAACTAACCAAATGAAATGGTACCTCAACTGTATGTGTTTTGTCTTTGAGTGCAAAGAAGAATTATTCACAAGATGAATGACACTTTCGCTAGTAGAAAATTAGCCATCTATGGTTTTCCTAATTATTCCATGAAGAATTGAACCCATATCATCTCCTTGGCTTCCTCTGTAGTAGCAACACACTTTGCCTCTGTAGTGGATAAAGAAACCACCTTTTGTAGTTGAGAAGTCCAACTGATTGTTGTCCCACCAATAGTAAATACATATCCTATAGTAGTTTTCCTTCTATCTATATCTCCTGCCAAATATGAGTCAACATAGCCTTTTATAGTAGTAGTAGACCCCCGAAAGTGTAAAAACTTACGTGATGTACCTCTCAAATTGATGCAGGAGCATCTTGGGTCCTTGGCAATCTTGTTTCACAAAAAATATTTTGAAGTTTGTCTATGTTTCTTGGTTCCTTCTTTGACCGAGTTGGATTAGTAGTTGGTTGGTTTCCTTTGGTTACTGAGTTTGGTCAGTTATCTCCTGGGTGGTCGATTATTTTATTGATGCTCGATGATGCTTGTCTAGTGCTCGGTCATCCTTTCTTATCGAGTGGTTTCTTAGAGTTCCTGTTGAGGCTGATTTGTGCAATTAATTTCAGTCATAGATTTAATGTTGGTATCCATCATTAGGAAGTGTGTGGTCATAGATTTGACCATTCCTTTGATTTATTGTAGATCTTAAGGCTGACTCATTTCAGTAGCCTCTTATATAAGTTTAGTTGATTGGTAGAGTTTAGGGAGCTAGTTTTGGATAAAAGGATAGAAGATAAAAGATTAGAGATTATCTATAGATCCTCACATGTTTGAGGAATTTTGTAATTCATTGTAATATTTGGCCATAACTAGGAAGGCCATATAGCCCGTCATGTATGAATCAATTGGAATACATATATGAAAGTTATCTGCATTCTCTCTCTCAATATTTTATTGGTTGCTTTTGTATGTTATTGAGCAAGGTGGATCAAGTTAGGTTGTGCCATTCCTTGGCCCCTATTTTCCTCCTCTACATCAAAAATATCTCAGAATCCATTTGACTGCATTCCAATGCTCAATACTAGGGTGACTCATATATCTCCTAACGACTCCCACTTGGTGTGCAATATCTGGCCTAGTACATACCATAGCATACATTAAGCTCCCTGCAATTGAATCATAAGGCACCTTAGACATTTTAGCCTCCTCTTCTAATGTCTTAGGACACATCTCCTTAGTCAATTTCAAATGACTAGGCAAATGTGTGCTGACATCTTTGGCATTCTCCATAGATAAATGTTTCAACACCTTCTCAATATAATAAGCTTGAGATAAAGTCAACTTCCTATTTTTTCTATCTCTGCAAATTTACATACTAAGGATTTGTTTTGCTTCCCCCAAATCCTTCATAGAAAAAGAATGTGCTAACTATTGTTTAAATCCTTTAATGTGATTCATGTTAGAGCCAACTAAAAGCATATCATCAATATATAAGCATAAAATAATGTAGCTATCATAATCCAAACTCTTAAAGTAAACACAATGGTCAGAATGACACCGAGTATATCCATGCTCATTCATAAAAGTGTCAAATTTAATATACCATTGCCAAGGTGCTTGCTTCAAGCCATATAAACTTTTCTATAATCTGTACACCAAATTCTCCTTACCCTTGACCTCAAACACTTGTGGTTGTACCATATATATTTCTTCATCCAAATCACCATGAAGAAAAGTTGTTTTAACATCAAGCTACTCTAAATACAAATCTTCAGTAGCCACAATACTTAAAAAAGTATGAATAGAAGTCATTTTAACAACTGGAGAAAATATCTCATCAAAATCAATGCCCTTTTTCTATGCAAATCCTTTAAAAACTAACCTAGCTTTAAATCTTTTCTTACCTCCATCCTCTTCTTTCAACCTGTAAACCCATTTGTTCTGTAAAGCCCATTTACTTGTAGGTAACTTGCATAAATCCCAAGTTTTATTTTTCAACAAGGAGTCCATTTCCTCTGTCATTGCAGACTCCCATTGAATCTTTGTATCCACCTTCACAACTTTATTATAACATCCAGGTTCACCAGCATCTGTTAACAAAATAGAATACAAAGAGGGAGAGAAACTTTTTGGAGGTCTACTTAGCCTTTTTGACCATCTAATATTCACTGGGGTGTGTGGTATTTTTTGTTTCTATTATTGTGGAGCATAAGGAACTACTAGAACATCATCTTTAGGAGGATCATCCAGTACTACATAATCATTTTCTTTCTTCTCATGCTATTGCAACAGATCTTTGTACAACACTATCTCATTGAATATGACATTCCTGCTTCTCCCAATTTTATGATTTTCAAAATCCCAAAGTCTATAACCAAATTCATCAATGCCATATCCAACAAATACACATTTCTTTGACTTATCTTTCATCTTGGTTCTATTTTCAGAATCTATATGTGCAAAAGCTTCACAAGAAAAGGTTTTGAGAAAAGAATAACTCACCTTCTTATGAGTCCATGCTTCCTCTAGAATACCATAGTGCAAAGGAGTAGAGGGGCCTCTATTGATTAAATAAACATGAATTTTTATAGCCTCTACCCACATGTTTAAGGGAATCCTAGCATGAAAGCTTCATACTCCTTGCACACTCCATTATTGTCATGTTCATGCGTTCAACCACTCTATTTTCTTGTGGAGTCCTTGGTACAATTTTCTTCCTATGAATACCATTAGAGGAACAATAATCTTCAAGTTTTATGATGCAATACTCACCACCATTATCAGATTTGAGACATTTTAGATTTTTACTAGTCTCTTTCTCAACCAAGCATTTCCATTTCTTAAAAGTTTGAAATGAATCCATACTTTTCTTGTTGCATCATCTATAAATGTAACATAATATAGAGAGCCACCAAGAGAAGATACCTGAGCTGGTCCCCATACATCTATATCCACAAGCTCTAATCTATCATTTTTCTTTTCCTTCCCACTCTTTACAAATCTAACTCTCTTTTGTTTTCCATAAACACAACTTTCACAGAAATCCATATTGACACATTTCAGACCAGGTAAAACTTTCTTTGAATGAATTAATTTCATACCTTTTTCACTCATGTTCCCGAGTCTGTTGTGCCAGAGTGTTGTGTCAGAATCTATAATAATGGTTTGATGTTCTTCCTACTCAACTCTAGCCACTATTCTTGAATATTCATTATCTTCTGAAACAATTAAAGTAGAAGGAATAGTATGACCTATAAAAATATATAAGGTGCCTAATTTCACATCATTTTCTACTACTAAGGAACCTTTTGAAACCTTTCAATTTCTATCATTAAAAGTAACTATGCAACTCTCATCACCTAGTTGCCCTGCTGAAATTAAATTCCTACTCAGCCTTGGAACATGTCTTACCTCTTGTAGTGGCCAAGATTCCCATTCTGCAACTTAATCTTTATTTTTCCCTTTCCAACTATCCGACAGGGTTCATTATCACCCAAATAAACTTGCCCAAAATCCCCTTGGACATAATCAAGAAAGTAACCTCTACGGGGTGTAGCATGAAATGAAGCTCCATAATCTAAAGTCCATGAATCATCAATACTTTCTAAAGAAAGAAGCAAGGCATCCTCTTCGGGTTTATTACTTACCACATTTGCCTCCTTTTTACCTTCTTGTTTGTCTCCTTCTTTATTCTTTCAAGATGAGCAATCTTTCTTCTTATGACCTGGTTTTCCATAGTACTAGCAATCATTTGGCCCTTAATTTGGATTCCAACCTCTTTCCCTTTGTTTTTTTCTTGATTTCCCATGATTTCCATAGTTATTTCCTCTCTCATTGGTTCCACCTCTTCTTTGTGCATTTAAGACAATACCTGATGTGAATCCACCTGAGCTTTTCCTACAAATTTCCTCACTCAGAATAACACCAATAACATCATCAAATTTTAGGGTATTAGAACCAGAAACAAAGTTACTAATAGCCATTACCAAGCCATTCCAACTTTCAGGAAAAGAACACAAAATCAAGAGAGCCCTAACTTCTTCATCAAAAATATTATTGACTAAAGTTAATTAACTAGTAACTCTATTAAAATCATTTAAATGATCAAAAACTGACCCACCTTCCACCAATTTCATATTAAACAAATGCTTCATGAGAAATACCTTATTTGAAGCAGAGGGTTTTTCATACAACTTCACTAGGGTTTTCATCAAATTTTTAGTCATCATTGCTTGTGTAATACTGAATGCTACTAATTGCATTAGGAATAATTGACTACTATCAAGGGCCTTTCTATCAAGAATATCCCATTCCTCATTAGAATTTCTTTCCTTCCAATGGTTGTCAAAGATCTTTCTGATAGAGATAGTCCTCCATTTTCATTTTCTATAAATGAAAGTTCTTCCCATTAAACTTGTCAACTTTCAGCCTACCCTCATCTTCCATTTCTCCCACTCAACTATGAGGCTTCCACTAAACTATGAGATCTTCCTACAGAGGATAACTAAAAAATAACCTCACTCTGATACCACTTGTTAGGCTTAACAAGATAGAAATAACAGTTACATACAAATATAACTAATATCAAAAAAAACATAAACCACACAGAAGAGAAGAGAAGACCCAAATATTTAACATGGTTCACCCAATCCCTAGGCTACATCCACCAACACTGAGTCCAATATTATTATTATCCAGTGATTACAATCTGATTACAACTTGTAATCCCTTACAACTCAATTCTGCTGCAAGTACTAAAACCATACATAATGAAATCCCTAACCCTAAGCCATTAAACAATATTTTTCCACTTTAGGGTTAGAATGAGTTACAACATGTCGGCCCAAAAAATAGTTGAAAATAGGTGAGGGTGGGAGGAAAAGTGTACAGTACTTTCCTAATCAGTCACCACAAGCTAACATGAGCAACTTTGACCAGGGTTAAACCTTACCATACCCAAAACTATACCCCAAACCTTACCTTTGACCCTAAGTCTCCTTCCTAACCCAAGCCTTTCCTCAAATCCTATAAATACCCTCCTCTTCCAAGAGAAATATAGCAGTTCACATATTTTACATTGAGTAGTGTTATAATGTTAGTTTCATTCTAGAGCTTAATCATTTAGCATACTTTGTTAGCTTACTTCATTTTTATGCTTTTCTAACTCACATTAGCATAGCATAATGGATTAATCTAACCTCTTTCATAGAATTTGTACATCATTTTCAGAAATATCATACTTTCATTTGCATTAAAATGAATCTATATTAATCATTCTTCCAAGTGCTTAGAGAGCACATCCACATCCCTCTTATCAGAGAAAATCAAACAGTGCTTACATGCATCTATTTTGGCTCAATCTGAGGTGGCTTGGTTTTTTATGTTTATGTTTTGGACTAATATAAATTCTCAAATTAAATCTAACATTTTCCTTGTTTACACTTGTTCCAAACAGATACAGATCAAAACCATAGTCTACATTCTGGCATTCTTGGTGGGACCCACTTCATGAGTTCTTTACTAACATTCTGATGAGATTTGAAGTGTTTTTCTAATTTTTCCAGCTTGTAGGTTGAGGGATAATTTGGAATTATTATTATTATTATTATTATTATTATTATTATTATTCTATTTTGTCTTCTTGTTCTTGTTCTTCTTCTTGTAGGATCTTGGCTTATTTTCTAGAAAAAACCATAAAGAGACACTTTCACAAAAACCTTTGTAGCTTTTGCATACAAACTCCATTTTTGATGATTCAAAAAGCATCAGAAAGATGGTTCATAGGTCTATCCAAATATGTAGAAAAATTTACCAGATTCTATCCTAAAAATTAGGAAGAGTCAGCAAGATGATTAATTAATGATAAAAAATAGAATTAACACAGTTAATACTAAGGTCTTAAAATGAACATTGTATGAACTCACAAAACCTCATCATTTCAATTTGGACTTAAAATTAACAAAGGATAAAATTGAACAAGGAAAATCTTACACACTTTGTTTGGTGCTTAAAATGAACAACAACCAAATCTTAAATGCCTAAGGGATAAAAGAAAATCACTACAATAAAACATTTCATTTTAGTGCTTAAAATCAATCAAACAAATCTTGAATGACTCTAAAGGATGGACCAAATCAAAATCAATTATTTCATTTAATTTTTAAATCACATTCAATATTGAGTGAAGAAAAGGAAACCAAAGGAAAATCAAAGAAAACTTCACTCTTTTAGTCCTAGAAAGCAAAAAATCTTGAAATGTTTTCACAAATTTTCATGCATAAAATCAATCTAGGAACCTATTTTGGGGGTTTAAAAACTGAATTTAAGAGCACCAAATCTTGAGTGAAGCTAAGAAATTGAATCAAATTGCAAAGAAACTTTTCATTTTAGTTCTAAAGGTAAAAGAACAAAATCTTGAATGACTTAAGGTTGGAAAACAAAGAATTTCAAAAGTTCAAATCAATTTCCTAAAAGCTACAACTTAATCTTGAATGCCAAGGTAAACTAGCTTGCAAAAACTCTTTTAAATATTTTTGTGTCTTCAAGGAAATGGATAAATCAAGCTCATAAACACATGTCTTCAAGATTTCATTTCCAAAACTCACTAATCAATTTGGGAAAGAACATCTTCTTAGTGTGTTTGTTAAAAAGTTTCCAATTTTGCAAAAGCCTTGTTAGCTAAATAACGTAGAAAAAGTTGGACTTGGACATGTTCACCTATTTCAATTTTAGAGAAGCCTATCTAAATAAAAAAGGGCTTCCTCTTTGGAGAATGACTTCACATTGGTACTTCCCTAACTGATATAGAAATAAAGTACTGAGAAAACTCTTGCTTCATCCCCTCAAGCTCGGGCAATGTGTGTTGATGGTAGCCCAAGGTAGGTTAATAACTCTACTATTTTGACATGGTCAACTAGGCTCTTAAGAGAGTCATGTGTGTACAAACTGATTGGGAGGACTACAAGGATCAACTACATACTTAATAAATTAGAAGCTACTTGATCTAATCCTGCAGGTATCAAAATATTTGTGCAAGGACCGATCCCTGTGGTTTCCCAGATCACCTTAAGACACTCACCATATGTATCCCTTTTAGAGGTATCAAGCTATGGGAAAAGATTTTGATACTAGCTTCCCTTAGGTAGTTCTGTTTGAAGTGTTTTTGAAGTTCAAACTTAGTGCAAAAAATTGTCAGAACACACACTCTCTTTAGAAAAACTATCATTTTTCAATGGTCATTCATTGCTTGTATCACACAAAGTTTCCTTGTTCTTTGTCAAGATTATTTCAAAGTGTCTTTTTTTGAGTTTTGCCCTTTTCCATTGGAAACATCAAACTGATACACAACTTGATCAAATATTTCAAAAAATCCTTGTAGAAAAGATCCTTCAAAAATTAGATTCCCAAGAGCCTTGATTCAAATCGAATTACCAAATCTTCTTGAGCTATGTCCAATTTATCCAAACACAAGAAAGCTAGACTTCCCAATTCCCAAGTTTATCAAGAGAAGAAAGTTGTAGAGATAAATCTCAAAGATCACCAACCTTCCCTCAAAGTAGTCCAAGTAGAAGAAAAGAATCAAGAGATACTAAACAACATAGAGTATAACGCAAGAGTGAAACAGTTTTTGTAACGGTTCCAACTTAATCGTCGCTATGTCAATCTAGAGAGAGAGGACTATTTTGGCCCATCTTATATCATTCATTCCTTCAAAATCCCACAATCCTATCTCAACATCCTTTTCATCCTAGACCATTCTTAGATTAATCTTTTCATCACCATCCATCCCTAGTTGCATCCTAAGTCATTTTTAGTTTCATCCTTGCATTATTTATCATCTTCTTAGGTGCATCACAGGTCATCCTTTTCACCTCCCTCTTAGTCATCCTCATATAAATAGCATTATTCCATCATCCTTCATCATCTTTCCATTTTCAAATCCCAAATCAAAATCCTTGTTATCATCCATCATCTTTTATCCAAATCTAGCATCCACCAGCCAACTCAGAAACCCACCATCCTTAAACCAAATCTAGTGATCCAAATTCATCCACTTCATGTCTAAATCCTTTGAGTTTCTTCAAATCCTTATCCCAAATTATAAATCTTCACCCTGTGACTAAGCATTATCCAGGGAATCCTTACTTGTCCTTGTAAGCCTCATCATCTTGAGCAAGAGATTGGGGTACATTGATAAAGAATCCATTTTTCTATAGATCATAAGTCTATCTTAAGTTGCTAGTCCTCTTTGATCCTACATCAGGTTGCAGCAGCTCATTTGACCCAACACTTAGTAATCATTCACAATCTTCCACCAATCTTCCATCATCCTTTACAAAAATCAGAGTATCCCACCAATCCTCCATCATCTTCGATCCAAATTAGAGCATCTCAGTAATCCTTCATCATCCTAACCTACTTCATTTGTTCCAAATCCTTGCATCCCATCTTAGAAATACACTATCTTTAGAGTTCTTATAAACATCTTGCATCCATCCATCATTTGCATTTTCATTCTTAGATCTGCATTCCATGTCTGCTGAGATGAGATCTAGTAAGAGAAGGAATATGGATCCCAACTGGGCCACTAGTTCATCAGATCCTAAGAATCCTACCTGCATGATGGTAGCCTACAATCCCTAGAACCCACAAGTTGATAATGTGTGGGAAGACCCAAATGGACCACCCACTTCATTTTCAATGGAGATCTTTATGAATAATCCAGGCTATGAAAAAATAGTGAGTGCACTTATTGATCAAGATCGACAAGCCATATTAGCCAAATTTGCATAGGAGGATGCTCTCATTACACCACATCTCCAACCCTTCATACCCATAAAAGACATCCAAATCCCAACACAAGTCTACACCCCCATCATCTAGCAAATCCCTGATCCCAATTTGCACATATCTCAGGAAGCCTCATCCATCCCCCACTTCTTGCAAAGTAGTTTCACAAGCCCCACTACATAAGCCATAACACAATCCACTTCATTTTCCATCATTGGAACACCATCATCTTCTATGGCATCTCAAGCCATTACCCAGACCCAAAGCTTTGCAAAAAACTAACCTCTACCTCCTACAAAATCTGTGACACAAGTAGTTCCTCTAGCATCCATGAGCCAAGAAACATCATCATTTATGGGGGAAACAGAATCATTTCCTCATTTTTCCCAACAAGCTTCTGCCTCAGTATCATCATTTCTAGGGACAACACAATTATTCCCCTTTCCTACTTAGCAATCTTCCACATCAGCATCACCCTTTTTATGGAGAACACAAGCATCTCCTTCCATTTCCTAACTAGGATTTTCCCAAAGATACATTCCACCTCCACCTTTCATCTCCAATACACAAACCCAACAAAATGATTTTACAATAGTAATGCCTTCTATGGTATTTCCAAATCTACCACCACATCCTAAATCCCCACATCTCTATTTCTAGCATCCTACACATTACAACTCCCACCACAAATTGGTTCTCATTGGGGCCTTACTCAAGAATAAATGCAAGCCTTCAGAATACCAATCCACTCTTTCACATACATACCTACAAACCAACAAGTCACCTTCTCTCAAGAAGTGCAACAAAAACCATCACAACCTCCATAAGCTTCATCTTTTCCTTAATATACTAATTACCTATCCATTCAACCCTCTGCTTCTCAAGTAGTTCCACCACCTAAGCAAAAAAGTTCATCTCATCTCACCAACTACCTTGCACAACCACCTCCTAATTCTAGTGTCCCAATATCCATTCCATCCCTAAGAAATACAATAATGCCTCCCTCCTACATCAACCAAGTGCAAAGCCAAGTGCACCAAGGACCATTCTATCAACAAGTTGCATCATTCCATCAACCTCCTCTAACATAGAAACACTTCCTAGCATAGTAGAAACAACATCCCATCATCCCCCAACAAAAAAAAGCTTCATCACATCTAGTACAACACCAAAAAAATCTTATTGTACCCCAACAGCAAGTCAGTTCATACCCCTCGCAATAGTACACTCATGCACCTTAGCAGCAATATCATCCACAACAACCATCACTCCAATATCCATTCCAATCTACCTATCTTCCTAGTCAATCCCCATATCCCACTCCACAATACCCTCCGCAAAATCACCCTTATTCACTAGCACCACTAGATCCTTTCCAAATGGGAGTACCCATTCCAATGCCAATCAATGCTAAGTGGGAAGAGATCAAGAATTATCTTAAGAAGCTCAAATCTGAAACAAAAAATGAGACCTTCAAGTTTGAAGAGGTGTGTCCCTATCCATTTGATCGATCGATCAAAGACGTCCCTTTCCCTAAGCACTTTGAAACACCCAATTTTGATAAATATCAAGGGAAAGGAAACCCTTTAAACCACATCAAAGAGTTCTATATGGCATCTCAAGAAGTAGCATATAGTAATGTAAGATATAAAATATGGATAGGGTCTAGGATAATTGTCTGCACATAAAAGTGATGCAGGGGCATTCTAGGGTACTCGATGAATCTACATGGAGGTGTATTGTTTTCGTTATGTGTTCCTTAGTTGTAGCTTTAACCAATGGTCTCAGTTATTGAAGGGATATCAGTCACTGAAGGAACTTAGTGAAGCTTCTTCTAGTTAGTGGAACTTGTGCTCGGTGTTGCTTGGCTTGGTTAGGTTTTTCACTGGTGCTCAGTTGTTTCTCTAGCGCTCAGTGGTTCTAGTTTACCGACTAAAGTTCTTGGTGATTTGGTTGGCTGACATGGTACATTTATTGTTGGTATCTTTTTTTGTATTCTCCTATGTAGATCTTGAATCTGACATGGAGAATTAAATGTCTATATGGCTATTTGTGAGCTGACTTATATTGTGTTTAATATTTGATTGTAGGAGTTAATTATTTCATCCAACCGACTTGTGGATGGAGATTAGTATTTCTATCATCTTAAAATGGAAGCACTTCCATGATAAGAGGATTTAGCCCTCTGAGGAAGTGGTTTGGGGTCATTTCAAGAACCTTGATCAGTTCTTTGCATGTATTTGGCTTTTCTCCCCGCTTTCCACTTCTTCCCTCCACTTGATTTCTTCATTCTAGGTGAAATTAGGGTTAGGATCTTAAGGATTCTACTAATTTTCCCTCTTCCATTGCTCTATTTTCTAGCTAGGATGTAGAAATATAACCTCATAGCCTTCATCATAGTAATTGTAGGACTTTATGTCTATCCCTGACATTCTATCATGTTCTGGCATCAGTTCTAGGTTTCTGGGCATCCCCGGGACCTCCTGACTTGGTTCTGAGTCAATCTGGCACCAGGGTCAGGGTCGAGTTCAAACCTGACTAGATCAGGGTCAAGCTCAAACTTGGCTAGGTCAAGATCAAGCTCAAACCTGACTAGGTCAAGTCCAACCTTGATTTTACTCCCTTCAAATTTCCAAAATCCAGAATTTTTGAGATTCTGGCCTTCGAGAGATTTATTTTCCCACTTTTGGGTCAGCCATTTAGGGTTTTGGGATGGTAAATCCTTTAATTTCATTTAATCTAGGTATATTTTCTAAAGGTTAGGACCTAACTAGGATTTAATTCTCCAAGGTGGCCCCTCTAGAGGAGTGTGCCCTAGTTCACTATAAAAGGAGACCTTCCTCTCTCATTTTCATATCTCTCATCCACAATCAAGCAATTGATATCCATCTCTCAAGTGCTCAAGCTCTCAAAGTGCATTCAAGTGTTCAAGCATCCATCCATCAAGGAGATCCATTGTTAGCTATTGAATGATTCAATCTCTTTGGAGCCCCCTTTGATGCTCCATCCTTCCACATTCATACACACCTTCTCATATGAAAAGATCAAGTCAAGATTGGTGTTGAAGATCAAATGTCATTGATTGGAGACATCCTACATTCATCCTACATTCATTGAAGCACTCCTACTTGTGGATTTGAGGATTTGAATCCTCTACAAGGACTTCAACATAAGTGAGGTGTTTTGTTTCAATTACTTTGTTTATGCACAATACATTTCAATTAAATTTCAAGGCTAATTCTTAAATTGGAGTTTGACTAATGCAAACCCCCCATACAACAAAAACCCCCATTTTCTTGTAGGTATAGGTGTGAAATTTTAGATTTGAGAGTGAATTTGGATACCCTTTTCAGTAAACTTTCATGATCTACAAATAGAATTTGAATCAGAATTCAAATAAAGGATGTAGTATTTGACCTTTTATGAGGGTCAAATTGGAGCTGAGCCATCTTGGAGAAAGATTTCTAGGTTTTCTCTATCTCGGCATTTCCAGTCCAGGACAGGTTTCAGATTTTCCCGAAAGTGTACATAGACATCATAATTCAACATTTTCTAGATCTGCCCTAATTTAATGTTAGTATTTGTAGTTCAATTATTTCAAATTTCCAAACATATATATATCCTCCTCCATAGGGAAATATTGGATTTACTCTCTCTCTTCCATATTCTTCACAAAATTGATTCAATTGTGTATTAACCTTTTGGTTGATCAAATTGGATCTCTTCTTTGTGGAATTTAGGTTTGAGAATAGATCTCATATTTCTCCCCATACATTTGAATAGGGTTGAATCCATTTTTCCTCTATTCATTTTGGTGAACCTGACTAGCTTACTCTTTTTCTGTTTTGGTGTTAGATTCCTCTCTATTCTTATTTTGGAATTGGATGCCTTATTGTCCTATCCTTTTTGTCTTGTTAGTATTAGATTTTTCCTTTGTGTTAGATCTTGCATGCTAATTAGTTTTTATAATCATGCTTTATGTGTCTTTAGTTTAGTTCATTTGCATTACATTGGTTTATGAGCTTTACTACCACTAGTCCTACTTATAATATTCTAGTTAGAAGAAGTCATTGACTCATGGGTGCCTTTGATCCTAAATCTTCCTCTCCTTTCCTTAGGATTCCAGATGATAACTTTATTCTTCATGATTCCAATCCTCCTATGGAGAAAAACTCTTCTCACTCATCTCATGATGATGATGATGCTTTAAGAGTTCCTCCTAAACAAGTCCAAAAACTTTCCATTGAACTTGATAAAATGAGTAATTGGCTTCTACAAGAAAACCATAATCAAGATTCCATTCAAGCTATAGAGGCTCTTGTTGGTGCCTTTTCCCAACTCTGATTTTCTCCCCAAAATTTTGAAGAATTTTTTCATCTTTCGATCATAATAAACCCTCTGTAAAAAATTTTCCAACGAAACTAGGGTTTATTATATTTTTGTATCAAAAGAGAAAGAAGTTAGGGTTTAAAGTCTTGGAACTAGCCGTTGTATTTTAAAAAGGAAACCCTAGTTTTCTTTTTTTAAGTGGCTTTCTATTTCTTTGTTACTTTTTCAAAGTCACTTAAACTTTCTTAAAGCATGTGCACTTTAATGTTTACCTTGGTCACTAGGTCACGTGATACTCTTAGCATACTTCTCTTTATCTCCCGATCACAAGAAATCCTCTAGTCTCCAAGTTGCTAGATAAAAGAAGCATATTCTCTATCTTCCTGAGACCTAGCGGTGAATGTTAGTCACGCAATCTCTAGATGCTTTATAATCTTCTCATGACTTAATTTATTAAGTGGACATACTATAGTCACCAGATCTCTGAATCAGAAGTTGCCTAAGTCGGGTGATCTCAAGATAAAGGACTAAGAACATAAAACATCTAGTGATTACAAGTTCCACTATAGTCACTGATTCTCCAAAAGAAAAATCAAATGACATTTCTTTTAGTCACTAGATCTCAGAAGAAAAGTCAACAAGCTATAAAGATTAAAAAGATCTAGTGACTACCATCTGATCTTTTTAATGAACTTCTCATCTAACGGTTATCCTTTAGTCGCTAAAAAATCCATGATGTCACTATTTCTTTCTGAGACCTAGTGACTACCGTTAGATGAAGATTGGGTGGCTCATATTTAATCTCGGAGAAGGGAATGAGTTATTCAGCGATCAGGAGACTTCCTTTAGTCACCAGTTCACTAGATGTCTACTTCAGTTGGGTGATCGCTGAATAAAACTTAAAAGAAAATAAGCTTCTTGCGACTTGGAGAAAACTATAGTCACATAATCTCAGACAGCTAAAAATTGAAAGATGAATTAAGCTTAGTCGCTAGATCTCAGATAGAAGAAATTTTATCTGGTGACTTAGAAAACTATAGTCACGTGATCGCTAGAAAAGAATTGAGAGACATAAAACATCTGGCGACTCTGAGAAATTATAGTCTCCATATCTCAATTATAAAATTATGTGGTAATGACTATAGTCGCTGAATCTCAGAATATTTAGAAAGGCACTAGATTTATTACGAGACTTCAAATTTCCTTCAGTCACTAGGTCGCCAGAAGATGAAATTTAAAAATATGTCTTAATTGCAGAAGTGACATTGTTGTAGGGAACCAAGTTGTAATCAATTCTTCACCGTTAAAACACAAAGCTTGGTCATTATCTCATTTCTACCAGGCATTTGAGTAATCAAAGAGCAGAGCATTTCTAGAGCGAAGAACATTTGAGCAACCAGAGCTTTTGGTGATCACAGAGCTTATGAAAGACCAGAATTTGTAGAGTGAGCAATAATTTTCAATAGCAATCATCATGAGTCAAACTACAGTCGTCACCCCCATCAGCTAGTAGGCCAACCGCATAACAAAAGGTTAGTTTTTCTGATGAATTCATCAAATTTCTGCCCGGTTCTACCCAAAATAAGAAGGTTATTAATGATGTCTTCTCTGATGTCTATTCACAATGTGGGGATGCTAAGACTCACAACGTACCAGCCATGAAGTTGTTCTACTACTTCCAAAAGAATCAAGATAGGCCTATCCCTGTGTCAAACCCATGGACTTTAGGGTTTGCAAAGATGATTGTCCCTGATGTATTTTTTGACATTGATCTTCTTGTCTCCTTGGCTGAACAATATGACCCCCTCTCTAAGACAATTAGAAAGATAGATGGTTCTTCTTTGATAACCCTAGATAGAGGAACATTCATGAGGAATTTCAGGATAGATTTCCCTATGGCCACAGAGATTAACCTGCAATCTCTAGCAAACAGATATGTGAGGGAGTTTGGGGGTGTTTCAACTACAATTTAGTCCCATATCCCTGAGGGAAATAAAAACTATATTGCACCCATGGCAGGAGGCCTCCCCTATGCATTTAAAGATCTAAAATTCTATATGAAATACATTGCATATGGGCTATGTAGAGTTTTGGGTATTCATGCTCCTAAAGAGAGGATTTCCCCTAAAATTTTGATGTTAGTAATGGATTCCCAATCATGCCACACTAGTCATGGGTATGATTACATTGGATATTGTATCTAGAAGATGCATGAGGGTTTAGAAATGATAAGAAAGAAGCAATACCCTCCCAAATTTTTGCACTACTCCATGCTGATGCATCTTATCTTCTACCATAATGTAAATATGTTTAGTCTGCAATATTTAAAACCTAAGTTTCAATGGAATGGCCAGCCTAATCCTATATAGTCCTGGTTAGATGTCTGGAGTCCAACGGCCCTTAAGCATAATTTTTGTATTTTTGAGAATATAATAGTAGATGCTATTCTTATTCACTTGGGTGTGAATTCTTCAAGAATTCCTATCAGAACCTTGCAACTTCGTAGACCAATGGAATATGTAGATAAGTGGAAAGATAATCATGATCACAATTGGGGTGATTTCTATTTGAGAGAAGGGTATACATTAATAAGGGTCTATGGATGCCCACAACCACCCCACATTTTTCCTAATAATGTTCCCCCCCAGGATTGTAGCCCTTGAGTTCATTTGGCAACTCATGCTTGTAGATAAAGAGCATCTAGTCCCATACAGAAAGGGTACATTCACCCCTAGGCATTTCAAATTAGCCAATTTAACAATTGGAAAAGGGGCTTTTGAAAAGGTTAACACATATTTGTTACAGTTTATGATGCCTGTTGCACATCCTAGATTTGTTGATCCCGAGGGATTTTTGGCTACTGCTAGGAGATATTACACTCCTACCATCCCTTTTAATAAAACTCATGATGTGTCCTATGAAGAGGATGTAGTTAGAAATATTCTTGATGAGGATGAGGCTAAGACAAGGTCTTGGCAGCTGGATCAATTATTCCAACTAGAGAAATCCATGAGAAGAAAAGATTTCAATTTTGGAGGATTTTACCCTACTTTTCCATATCTCCAAAGACTAGAGACGATGATGAAGAATTACGATGTTCTGATGGAGCAAGGGGAACAACTAATTGAGGATAAATTAGAAAATTTAAAAAAGAAGAAGAAGCACTCCTCATCAGAATATGAAGAAGATAGTGAAGGGGGGTATTCTATTCATAGTTACCCTGCCCAAGAACTTCCTCCTGATGCCCCTGAAGAAAGAGGAGATGAAAATGAGATAGTTGATTTGACTGAGGTTCCAGGCTCTCATAATGAGGTAGAACCACCTACTAAAAGGTAGAAATTAATGGTAGGAGAGTCATCATAGGCAAGGCCTGCTGAAAAAAGAGATATGGTTGCTGCTGTCATCCTTGACCAAACAACTTATGACCATGAAATTAGAAAAAGGGTCAAGGAGGAAAAGAAGAAACAGAAGGAGATAGTTGAGGAAGTAGAATTTCCTCTTGCTATGTGCATAGATGAGAGAATCTAGCATCAAGAGGATTTTCTAAAAGATGATGAATTCATCAAGACTCGTGAATTCAAAGACTTCCTCCTCTGGCACAAACAGCGGCAAGTAGCCTCCATAGTGCAAATTGGAGAAGATGGCCAGATTCCCACTGAGGCCTTAGAAGCAATAAAGGATTATGATCTAGAGAATGAAGAGATAACCCCTGAAGAGGCTAGGAGGTTAGTAAAAGATAGTAATATGTTATTATTACCTGGATGGGATTTGGTCTCTACATTTATTATTGATCAAATAAGGAGACAGGAAGATATTACCCTAACTTTAGAAAAGCAAGTGGGAGATTTAATAAAAGGGTTCAGATATAGCCCAAAGAATAAGGCATTAGCCATGTGGAGCCTCTACCCCAAGGACAAAAAGCCATCAATTTTGAATATAAAAGAGCAGATGGATGGGGATAAGATGATTTGGTCTATCCAAAATACAGGGGACTTAGAAATTTCCTAAATTTTGACTAATTTTGCCAAATTGAATGAAGACAAGACCAAGCAACTATCAAAAAGACATCAAAAATTATATGATGATTACATTTCTTTGGTCAAAGATAGGGAGTTGCATATAATAAAGGAGAAAGAATTTGAAAAACTAGATGATGAACTAAAAGTTAAAATAATAAATATGGAAGCTACACCTCCACCTCCTCCTAAAGAGGTTGTAATTGAGAAAGAAGTACAAGTAGTACATGAAGAAGGTATTGCTTCTTCAAAATAAATTGAAGAAAGTAAAAATAAAGCAATTGTACAGACATTGCTAGAAATTCTGTAGCATAGGATTTTGAAGTTAAAAGAAAAGGTTGAGGCAATCTATGCTGTCTATCTCAAGTTGCCAGAGTTGCAACTAGAAGTAAATAATTGCATCTCAATTTTGAATTCTTTTTATGTAATTTGGTCAGTAAGGACTCCACTTTTTGAAAAGTTAGTAGTGGTACAACCTTTTAGGCCAAATATACCTGAGGAAGTACTGCAGGTAGGGGAAGAAATAAATAGAATAAAGAATCTTCTCCCATTATTCAAAGGAAAGGCCAAGTTAGTGGAAACAAAATTAGCATTTTTGGAAGAAGAGGCCAATAAATTCATTCCTAAGATAAAGGATGACAATGGTACTTTGAAAACTGTAGATCAATGGAGATCAGATTTTGATCTTAGATTGCCTAAAGGGGAAAATTTTGTCAAAATAGGTGGCGGCATAGATATGAGTAAATTTAATGACTTTTTGGATGATGCAGTAAAGGCAGAGGTAGAATTTTCTAAATTCTTGGTAGATGTCAGAATAATGATGGATGCTAGATGGGAGAGGCACAAGGCACAATTACAGATAGTATAGAATTTCCCATGGCCTTCAGAAGATAAAGTAGCTGCGTGGGATGAATCAACAAAGCCTAAAATACCTAAGTCCACTACGATAGACCTTGATCTTCTAGATGATTAAAATGCATCCTGATGTTGACACATATTTTGAGGGCAGGGGTCATCAATTTTCTTGAAGGTTGGTGAGGGTTAGCTGAAGTTGGCGGTCACCAAATTTCTTTATGGCTACTATAGGATTATTAATGCTTTCAAGAAAAGGTGTCAACAACAATAGCGGAAGATGCTACAAGTCAAGGATTCTTTTCCTTTCCACCGCCTAATTGTACTGCATTTTGTTTTTTATGCTTTAGGGTTAGGGTTTTGACCATCTGAAGCTTGTTGCATTCCCATCTTTTTAGGGGAATCCCAAGATGGTCAGACCATATATATATAGTTTTAAGAGTTTCTTTCAAGGAGAGGTGAAAAATATAGAACAAAAAAACATGTTGCTCCGAGACAAACTTTTACAATTTTTGTCTGATTTTTTTTTGAGTAAAGAGGTTTGAATATATTACTGTAAATTTGATTTCAATATGAATACAGTGCAATTTTTGCCTTATATTGTTCTTGTCTTTCTATCTTGTATGCTTACTCTTGTATGTTTTATGTGTTAGGAATTTAAAATATATCTGGTGTGGCACAGATTTATGAGTTTCTTTCAAGGAAAGAATTAAAATTTCTAAAAAATTGTTCCTAGGAGTAATTATATTTATGGAAATTTGATGATAATGATATCAGGTTAAAAGAATGGTTTGTAAGGCAATCTATTTGAAATTTTATTATATGCAAGGCATGTTAATGTATTATTCTTGAACTTCTTTTGCAGGTATATGTTTAGATTCCTTTTGCCCAATAGATAAGGCACTGGTCTAGATTGTCTATTTCAACTTTACATTCTATCTTTTGACTCAGAAGTTAAAACAAATTTGAAAATGTTCTATGATTTATTATTTTGATGTTTAGAAGTTTCTTGAATATGATTGATTAAGGTTGCTTCTAGGATTCAATCTTTTATTCTATTGATTCTAAAAAGAGAGAATCATAAAGGTTATCCCTCCTTAAAAGGAAGAAGGATGAAAGTCCTTATACCATTGATTTCTGCTATAGTTTCAAGTCATAGTTACTCAAAATAGTTCAAGTAGGGCTATATCAAGACAACAAAATCAGTGTCCACCTTTCAAAACTATATTTATAGTCATTTATCAAGGTAATACCTGCCTGGGTGTGTGTGGAACTCAAAAATGAAGAAGGATCTTATCCAATCCTTAGCAATTAGGCTTTTCTTGTAAACTTCGAATCCCTTTTTATCTAAGAATCTATTCTAAGATAGTAAAAATCCCTAATAGCTCTTAAGAAAGTTCTCCATGATAGTGATCAGGGTGTTAACCTCTTCCATGGTATTACTCATCTTGTGCATTCAAATGTTAAACCTTTAGATCAAGAAGCTCAAGATTTAGGGTTGATTCCTCCTCTCACTAGTGTTGAACCTCCTTCTAATCCTCTACCTAGTATTCCTATCTATACTCCTCCTTTGGTGACTATGATAGTTCCCTTTGTTCCTATGAGTGTTCTTCCTGTGTCCCTTCCTACATCACAACCTTCATATCATAATGTTCCTTTCACTTATTCCAATCTGCTTCCAACTGTAGTTCCTAGTGTTCCTCCAGTTGTGTATTCTATTCCTATAGCTTCTTACACTTTACCTAGTGTGTCTAATGTTGCTACTCCTCCTATTTCCTCTAATGATTCAACAATCATCAGTTTGGCTCAAACTGTATCACCATTACAACAATAACTTGCTTCCTTAACCCAAAACAAGTTTAGTATTCCTACATGTGACATGGGAAGTCCCTTGTCCCAGGATATTATTCATACTCCTATTCCTTAGCAAGGTGAGATGCCTCATCTTGAGAATTATAATGGAAAAGGAGATCCTATTCATCATGTTAAAACATTCCAAATCCTTTGTAGTGTTAATGCTCATGACCATAGGATTTTAGCCAAACTGTTTGCTAGAACTTTCTATTACAAAGCTTTACAATGGTATTGTTCTTTGCCTCCTTATTCCATTGATTCCTTTCCACAACTTGCTAATTCCCTTATTCAACAATTTCAAAATAATATTGGCTTGCAAGTGTCTTTGACAGATTTAATGCATTGTAAATAAACAGCTAAAGAAAAATTGACTAAATGTATTGGTAGATTTAAGCATTTGCATGCTTAGATTTCCTATCCTATTCCTGATATTGATATTCAATGTATGTTTATTTCAAATTTGCAAAAGGATATTAGAGATAAGATTATACTTACTAAATTTACCTCTTTTCAACAACTTTGTGCAACACTTCATCATTATCAATTACAAGTGAGTCAATTTGAGAGCAACACTCCAATGGCTCCTGTTCTAGTTGATAAGGGTGATGTTGCTCCTAATCCAAACAAATTTAAAAAATTCAATAACTATGTCAAGATAAACAAACAAGCGAATGCAGTTGCTGATCAAGTTGTTGTTACATCTCATAATACCACTTTTGCATCCACTATTTTTTTATTAAATCATACATTTACTCCTCTTTCTCAAACTTTGCATGCTATTATGAATAGGTTGTTAGTTGCTAATATGATTACTTTACCTCCTATTTGACCTCTTTTACCTACTATGATTGCATCTAAATCTTTTGATCAAAATTCTTTTTGTCAATATCATCATCAGAATGGTCATGATACTGAGAGATGTTATTCTTTAAAACATAAGGTTCAATATCTAATTGATTCTAAGGTTTTATCTATTGATAATTTGGATAGTAGTGGGAATCAATCTATCTCTCCTCCTAATCAGAACCTTCAAATCTATATGAACCCTTTGCCAACACATGATACTATTACTATTTCTCAACCATCTACTATGGAAATTATGTGTGACTCAAAGATGGATGATCTCAATCATGTTGTTAATCAAGTGGAGCATGTTGATCAGTCTATATCTCCACCTCACCCTAAAGCTTAAGTTCAATCTCAACCTCAACCAAAACCTAAACATAAAATGAAAACTCAACCAAAACCTTGACAAAAATCTAAGAATAAAAGACCTTGGGAACTTTTGATTACCTTTGATGACTCTGATACTATTAAAGCTCTTGATGGTCCCCTTTACATTACTACTAGGATTGCTTAGATACCTACTTGTGGTTGTCTTGTTGATCCTACCTCCTTAGTCAATGTTATCATTGAAGAAAATATTTTTATGAAAAGTTTACAATGTGACTTCTATGATACATTAGATGTGTGGATTCAAACTTGCAATGGTTTTCTTTATCCATCATTTGGTTCTATTACTATACCGGTTGAACTTTGTGGAAAGATTGTGAACACTACCTTTGTTGTTGTTCCTACTTCTGATCAATTTCAAGTTAAGCTAGGTTTTCCTTGGTTGACTTCCATGCATGTTGTTGCTTCACCTATCCATAAGTGTCTTAAGTTCATTCATGATGAAGAAATGAAGATGATTAATCATAGTTTATATCAACCTTCCAGGCCTAGAGAATGCACTGCTCTGGATTTCTTTTGGCCTTCATTACCTAATTCATGTCCTCCTCGACCTGATAATCTTTTTTGATCATATCAAGCTTATAAAAATCATAAAATCCTTGAATTAAGTTCACCTCCTAGGGATCTTAATCATGGTCTTTTACCTACACCTTCTATACGTCCTTTAACTATGACTTCTACTTTTGTTAATCAAGTTCCTTCTATTGAACTTATCAAAGATCCTATGATTGTTTCTCTGATGATTAATAATCCTATTGATCTTCCTAAAGAACTTTTGAAGGATCCTATGATTGTTACTCCTAGTTCTCAACCTATTTCAAATAAATCAAAATGAAACTGATCTTCTAATGAATGTTGTAAAAAGTGTCCTACTCATGCTAAAGCTAAAAGATCTCTACCTTCTTCAGATAAACCTATGCATAATGTGTTAGAAGATGTTGTTACTAATAATGATGTTCACATGCATGATTATGATGATTCTATTTGTATCTTAGATCCTATTTTGATTAATTTGGATGAGGAAGATACTCTTGATGATACTGATGACATTAATGATGAATATGAAACTATTGACATTGACATTGATTTACCTAATATGATTTCATCATAATTAAATCTTACACCTGGTGTCAAACATAGTGATTCTCAAGAGGATCCTTGTTTGGAACTAGCTATCATTCCTACTATGTTGGATATAGTCCCTCTTGTGAATTATCCACCTTCCCTAAATGATATACAACAAGATGGGGAAAGTAGGCAGCACGCTTGATTGGCTTGTCCTTCATCATAGCTTTGTTGTGTATTTTCCTATTGTACTATGTTTCTCCCATAATGTGTTTGATAAATATTGTTAGATTCTTTTATATGATCCTTGTTACTTAGTTGGTGCAAGGTGATAAAAGAATCAAAACTATTGTTCAAATCTCCTATATGTATCTCTATTCTTCTATGTGTTGTTCAATATTATGTTGTAAATGTGCTATTGTTTCTAAATGTTTCCTTGTGTAATCTACTTGGATTCAAGATATGGTAGCACTAATTCTTTTTGGTCTCCATTGCATGGTCTAAAAAGATTCTCCTTCATATATCTTATGTGATCTTTCCTCCTTTGTGATTGTAGTTCTACTTTCTTTGGGGAATGATGTCAATTCATTTGCAATAATATCATATATATATTATCTTATGATCATACTAACCCCATAGTAGGTAGATCCCTTCTATGTTCTCTATATGTTTCTATTATATTTACCTTGATTTGTCTTCATCTGGGGGCATCTTGATGTGGAAATGTAATCAGTGGAATTGTTTATGTTTCCGTTAAAGCCATTGCTCCTGTTAAAGTGTCAGCAATGACTTTAACGTGGGGGCATACGCTCTACTCACCTATTGCACACACACACTTTTCAATATGCATATATTTTTCAAGATACTTCTTTTCCCATTTTGGATTAGTAACTAATCCTTAAAGCATGGATTTATATTTTAGGATCTCTTGATCCCTCCAGTTTCAAATATATATATATTGTGATCCCTTAAGGTCGGAAGTGTCCTTAAGATTGGATCTCTTTTGTTTCTATTTTTGGTTTTATTCTTATGGAATAGAATATTCCTAAGGATAAATCTTTGATGGGTTGACTAGTGAGTAGCCACATTCACTAGGCAGTTCAATTTCATCTTTCCAGTTGCACCATTCTCTTGTGTGGTTCACAATGGGACATAAGTTCTCATTGCGCCAGATAATCACACCTTATTTCTCTCTTTAGATATGTCTCTCTTATTGTGATCTAGGAGTTGATGAAGACTTGATTCCCTGGGGGCTTAAGATTTATCTTTGTCCCTTGGATTATGATAATATTATCTTTTCATTCTGATCTCCTTTACCAAGAGTATGCATCGAGTCCATACTCCTGCTAAAGTGGGGGCTTAATGTATCATCTTAAAATGGAAGAACTTCCATGATAAGAGCATTTAGCACTATGAGTAACTAGTTTGGGGTCATGTCAAGCACCTTGATCAGGTCTTTTCATGTATTTGGATTTTCTACCCGCTTTCCACTTCTTCCTTCCACTTGATTTCTTCATTCTAGGTGAAATTAGGGTTAGGATCTTAAGGATTCTACTAATTTTCCCTCTTCCATGGCTCTATTTTCTAGGTAGGATTTAGAAATAGATCCTCCTAGCCTTCATCACAATAATCATAGGACTTTATGTGTGCCCCTGACATTCTGTCATGTTCTGGCATTAGTTCTAGGTTTTTGGGCCTCCCCGTGACCTCTTAACTTGGTTCTTAGTCAATATGGGACTAGGGTTAGGGTCGAGGTCGAACTTGACTAGGTCAAGCTCAAGCTCAAACTTGACTAGGTCAGGATCAAGCTCAAACATAACTAGGTTAGGTCTAACCTTGATTTTTCCCCCTTCCTTCAAATTTCACAAATCCAAAAGTTCTAGGATTCCGGCTTTCGGGAGATTTATTTTCCCGCTTTCGGGTTGGCCATTTCGAGTTTCAGGATGGTAAATCTTTTAATTGTATTTAATCTAGGTATATTTTCTAAACGTTAGGACTAATTGGGATTTAATTCTCCAAGGTGGCCCCTCTAGAGGAGTGTGCCCTAGTTCACTATAAAAGGAGGCCTTCCTCTCTCATTTTCATATCTCTCATCCACAATCAAGCAATTGATATCCATCTCTCAAGTGCTCAAGCTCTCAAAGTGCATTCAAGTGTTCAAGCATCCATACATCAAGGAGATCCATTGTTAGCTATTGAAGGATTCAATCTCTTTGGAGCCCCCTTTGATGATCCATCATTCCACATTCATACAAGCCTTCTCATATGCAAAGATCAAGTCAAGATTGGTGTTGAAGATCAAATGTCATTGATTGGAGACATCCTACATTCATCCTACATTCATTGAAGCACTCCTACTTGTGGATTTAAGGATTTGAATCCTCTACAAGTACTTCAACATAAGTGAGGTGATCTATTTCAATTACTTTGTTTATGCACAATACATTTCAGTTCAATTTCAAGGTTAATTCCTAAATTGAGGTTTGACAAGGGCAAACCCCCCATACAGCAAAAACCCCCATTTTCTTATAGGTATATGTGTGGAATTTTGGATCTAAGAGAAAATTTGGATACCCTTTTTAGCAAACTTTCGAGATCTGCAAATAGAATTTGAATCAGACTTCAAATAAAGAATGTAGTATTTGACCTTTTATGAGGGTCAAACTCGAGCTGAGCCATCTTGGAGAAAGATTTCTAGGTTTTCTCTATCTCAGCATTTCCAGTCCAAGACAAGTTTCAGGTTTTCTTGAAAGTGTACACAGACATTAGAATTCAACATTTTGTAGATCTACCCTAATTTGAGGTTAGTATTTATATTTCAATTATTTTAGATTTCCAAACATATATATATCCTCCTCCATAGGGAAATATTGGATTTACTTTCTCTCTCTTCCATATTCTTCACAAAATTGATTCAATTGTGTATTAACCTTTTGGTTGATCAAATTGGATCTCTTCTTTGGGGAATTTAGGTTTGAGAACAGATCTCATATTCCCCCCCATACATTTGAATAGGGTTGAATCCATTTTACCTCTATTCAGTATTTAAAGGAGTATTTGAGTAATTTTTTAGGTAGGAGATTTAGGGAGAGATTAGATCTAGATCCTACGAAATCTTGAATATTAGATTTTTATTTGATATTTTGTAATAGCAGAGCTAGTGGTTGTTTGCTTATAGACAAGGAGATTTCTTGGAGGCTTGCGAGCTCAAGTTTAGATCTACCTTAGGGTTTCCATCAGTTGTTGATTTGTTTCAAAATTGGACTAGCTAGAGTTGGATTGGATCTTTGTTGATCTTGCAGAACTGTTCTTGATTATAATTGGCCATAACTCAGAAGGCCTTATAGTCAGTCATGTTAAATGAAAATATGATTTGAGCATATCTTGTTGTGTTATTCTATTGTGTTGGTAATTGGTTACAAGGTTGGATTATCCTTCATTGGATCCAACATTCTTGACTATGTTAGGTGGTATTAGAGCAAAGGTTGATCTTGCAAAGTTGGCCTTGTTGGTGAAGAGATTGCATGATCTAAGTTACAAATCAATGACACTAAACATGTGGAAGCTTGACCTGATTGTTCATGCAAGGTGGCAGACTAATCTAACTTGCATAAAACTTGGAGGTTGTCACAAGGTGGTCAGTGTAGGGTTTTGTTTCTTTGGGTCTTCTTATCTTTAAGGATGCCTCTGAGAAGATTGGAACCTAGAGTGATTACAAATCTCTGTGATGCTATAGAATCAAAGATTACAGAGAAGGTGAAATAAGATTTTAGATCTGAGATGGAATTGATAAAGAATGACATGATCACTAAGATCATGAGGGTTATGACTAGTGTACCTTAGAATATTGGTATTAGGGATGGTTATGAGGAAGCTACTAAAGACTTTGAAGATGCTTGATCTACTGGACATGACTGGAGAGATAGATATGGCGAAGACAATTGTTTAGTTACATAGATCTGGAGCTTAGTTAAGTAATAGTTACTGAATGGAAGTTTCTACTTTCTCTAGTACTTTGAAACCCGAGGACTTGATTGATTGGATTGATGAACTTTAAGATTTCCTTGAGCTAGAAGAAATTGAAGATCCTTTTCAAGTAAGATTGGCACAGAATAAGTTGAACGGACAAGCTACTCTTTGGTGGAAAGAATTACAAAGAGATAGAGAAGATGAAGGTGAAATGAAGATCAATCGGTGGAGGTTGATGGTGACTAAATTGAAATCTAAGTTCATACCTACTAACTATGAGCTTGACTTATTTAAGAAGTTGAAAAATTTGAAGAAAAAAAATTTGAGTGTGGAGAACTATACCAAGGAGTTCTGTAAGTTGACTATTTAGTCTGGACACAGAGAACTTCATATAGAAAAGGTAGCTTAGTATGTGAATAGTTTGAGAATCAATATTCATGATGATCTTGGCATGCTTAAGATTGATTCTATTGAAGATACTTATCAGTATGCTCCGAAGGAAGAAGATAAGTTGAAAAGGTGACAACATAGTAATCCCCAAGGAAAGGAAAATATTGATCACTCGGTGAAGGATAAACTGACTGTTGAAGATGAATTGAAACCTGTAGAATTGAAAAATAAGATAGGTAGAGTTATCTTTAAGGGTACTTGTTATAATTGTGGTGAAGAAGGACACCATTCTTTTGAGTGCAGATAGAAGAAGCTTGGTGACTGACAAACTATTGTGGTAAATAAAAACATTCAGAATGAACCTGAATCTAAGAACTTGTTGGTTCAGAGAATATTGCTTGGTTTAAAGGAGAACCTTGTGAGAGGAGTAACTTGTTTAGGACTTGATGCAAGTCTAGAGGTAAACTTTGTGATGTTATTGTTGATAGTGGTAGTACTGATAACCTTGTTGCTGAGGAAATGGTTCATAAACTTGGTTTGAATAGAATGAAACATCCTCATCTTATAGGATTGGTTGGTTGCAAAATGTTCATGCTTTGGAAGTGAGGGAGTGGTGCTTTGTTGATATTCAGATTGGCTAGTATAAGGATCTTGTGTTATGTGATATTGTGGAGATGAATAGTTGTGATATTTTTCTCGGTAGAAATTGGAAATATGATTGCAAAGCTATGTATGATTGTGTCAGGAATATGTTTACTATTGAGAAAGATGACATGAAGTTTTCCCTAATGCCTTTGCTAGATAAAACACTCGATAAGAGAAGTCTAAGTATTGGTAGTTGAGTTTAGTCATTGGATCCTGAGGGGAATGATGATTAGTATGGAGAACAAGCCTATGTGTTATCAAGGAAATAATTGAAGAGATAGAGAAAGCTAAGGTGGAATAGTATGCAAGGTGAAAATTTGGAGGACATGTATGTGAAGAACCAATTCAGGGTTTATGCACTGAATCCCGAAAGATGTTCTTCTAGCCTATGAAAACTCAGTTGCACCAATGGTATTGGTTATTGAAGGGAGCTTGGTCACTGAAGGAAATCAGTGAAGCTTCTAGCACTCATTGGAACTTGAGCTTGATGATGCCTGTGTTGCTTGGTGTTTCTTGGCTTAGTCAATTTTTTCACTGGTGCTCGGTAGTTCTAGTTTACCGACTGGAGTTCTTGGTGATTTGGTTGGCTGACTTGGTGCATTTATTGTTGGTATCTTTTTTTGTATTCTCCTATGTAGATCCTAAGGATGACATGGAGAATTAAATGTTTGTAAGGCTATTTGTGAGCTGACTTATATTGCATTTAATATTTGTTTGTAGGAGTTAATTGTTTCATCCAGCCGACTTATGGCTAAAGATTAGTATTTAAAGGAGTGTTTGGGTAGTTTTTTAGGTAGGAGATTTAGGGAGAGATTAGATCTAGATCCTACAAGATCTTGAAGATCAGATTGTTATTTGATAGTTTGTAATAGCAGAGCCGGTGGTTTTTTTCTTGGAGATAAGGAAATTGCTTGGAGGCTTGCGAGCTCAAGTTCAGATCTACCTTAGGGTTTCCATCAGATGTTGATTTGTTTTAGAACTAGACTAGCTAGACTTGGATTGGATCTTTGTTGATCTTGAAGAAATGTTCTTGATTGTAATTGGCCATAACTCAGAAGGCCTTATAGTCGAGCATGTTAAATAAAAATCTGATTTGAGTATATCTTATTGTGTAATTCTGCTTTGCTGGTATTTGGCTACAAGGTTGCACTATCCTTTATTGGATCCACCATCATTGACTGTGTAAAAAAGAGAACCCAAAACCAATATTTTATACATACATGAAATTGTTATGATATGGAAAGTAAATGTAGAAGACTAATATTGAAATGAAGAAATAAAAGGTACTTACCTCCAAAAAAGAAATGGCTGAAAACCTTGTCAGGTTGTCTCAGAAACTATTGATTTCTACATTGTTGAATCAAAACTGCAAGATCTTCACAACCCAAAAATATTTTTCTTTTGTGAGGAAGGTTGTCCTTGACCCAAATACAGGGTAAGATATTACCCCAGGGTAAGATCTTACCCTGAAAAGTTCACCTTGACCTGCACTGCTCTAACAGAAATTATGTTCGTGGATCCTAAAAGTTCAACTAAAAGGGTATCCAGATCTACACTGATATTCATCATCCCACACCTATACCTGCAAGAAAAATGGTTTTGTTTGTTGGGGGGAGGGTTTTTCCTTAGTCCAACCCTAGTTTAGGAATTAACCTTGAAATTGAACTAAAATTACAAAGATAAACAAAGTAAATAGAACAATTCACCTTGCTTATGTTGAAAATCATTTTGGAGGATTCAAATATATGAATCCACAAGTATGGATGCTCCAAATTAATGTAGAATTGGAAATATGATGTCCCAAATCAATTGTCCTTAGATCTTCAACACCAATCTTGAATGGATCTTGGAATAGAGAGAGGCTTGAATGGATGGATGGAGAAATCTTCAACAAGAGGGCTCCATAGAGCTTGAATCCTTCAATGGCTACCAATGGATCTCCTTGATCAATTGGATCTTGAATGCATGAATTCTTGAAGATGAATGAATGCTTGAATTCTTTCCTTCTCCTTCTTTCTTGCTTCTTGATTTCTTGAGAGATTATGAAAAGAGATGGATTGAAATGAGAGAGGAAGGCTTCCTTTTCTAGTGATCTAGGGAAAAAACTTCAAGAGAGGTCTACATAGGAGAATTAAATTACCATTTAAACCTTTACCCATAGAAATGGACCTAAATTAAATATAATTTAAGAGTTTACCATTCTAAAATCCGAAACAGCCGACCCAAAAGTGGGAAAAAAACTTTTCTGAAACCTGACATCCAGAAACTTTTGGATTTTGAAATTTGGTCCCAGGGTCAAGGTCAAGGTCGACCTTGACCCAAAAAGGTCATCATTGACCCAAAAGTTTATCCTTGACCCAAAAGGTCATCCTTGACCCAATAGTCAAGAATATTTGAATTTCAGTTCATAATGCCAGAATTATGTAGAAAAGAAGTGGAAAATGGGGCAGAACAAGGGAAAAATCTAGATCCAAGTCAAAGACCCATTCAAGGCATTTGACATGACCTCAAACCACTTAATCGAAGGGCTAAACCAGTCCTAAATGTAAGTGCTTCCATTTTTTTATGATACATTTAGCCCCCACTTTAGCAAGAGTATGGACTCAATGAAAACTCTCGGTAAAGGAGATCATAATGAAAAGATAATCTTATTGAAATCAAAGGGACAAAAGAATCAGTGAGCCCCCAGGGACTCAAGTCTTCATCAACTCCAAGATTACAATAAGAGAGACATCACTAGAGAAAAGAGAGAAAAGAAGAGAGAGGAGTGGCTCGCTCACCCATTAAGATGGGTGTATCTCACTATGAACCACAAAAAGGATAGGATGGCCCACCAAGAAAACACATGATAGTCACCCCATAAATTTGTGCACCTTCTAGCGGTGTTGTGGATGTATGTAGTGCATCCTCTAATAGTTTTTATAAAGTACCCATAGATCCACATCCTTATATCACCATAGAATACATTTTTAAAATGTGTATCTCTTCAATATTTAGCAACTTATGTGTGTTAACTTCATAGGGTTTAGCATATTTGAAATTGGAAATGTGTGTCTCTTCAGGATTTAGCAACTTACACATGTTACCTTAAGGGATTTAGCATGCTGCAAAACAAAAGGTTAGAACAAAAATGCATAATATAGAACAAGGGAGGCCGTATATATGAACCCCTCCTTAAGATTGAAAAAAACATACTATTTTGACATTTTAAGGAAAGAAAAGAACAAAGATAGATCATTATTCAACATCAAGAAAATATCCATAGACAACACCCAGTCCAAGAAAAGGTCATAGCTCCTATGAGGCCATGGAAGCGATGAATACAAAGAGATATCATTCAAGAAGGAAAAAGTAACCCTTGTGAGGGATAGCACACTATTCATTTTCAAACATGAGAGATTTATCAACCATGGAAACCCAATATCAAACAATGAAATAGGTTGTGATCAAGGACAAAGATCCTCAATGCAAACCAAAATTTTCATGTATGATTGGATATCGCATAATAGATAGATACTACTTAACCAAGGAAAAAGTAGATCCTAAAAAGACAATGAGCCCCCAAGGATTAGGCTAACATTATTTACATAATGTGGAGCTCCATAATAGGAACATAATTGTTATTTAGAGAAAATAGTATTGAAATACAACTCATTGCCACATGATATATAAATAACCTTATTATCAATAAGCTGCCTAATCTTATAATGTAAAGCTTGACATTCATTAGTAGAGTGATCATGAAATATATGATATAAACAAATAAGGAAGAGTATTCAAGTGTGGACTACATTTATTTTAGTGTTTAGGTCTAGTAATCATCTTCGCATGAAGGAGTTTAGGCAAAAGAACTTCTTGGTCAAATTCCTTCATAGTTTCGTCATGTTTTGAAGTGTTATTTGTGTTGGAAATTTGGCTAAGTTGATTGCATAGATTTTTTCATTATGACAACATATGATCCACATGAAGATCACCCAAGTTAGAGAGAAAGCATGATAGACCACATTACAAATTTGTCTAAGTGTGAGACAATGTTTTACTAGTGAACTTGGATACAATTTTTGTTTGCGACATTGACTGAGGTAAGTTTAGTGCTTATGCACTTGAACATAGAATCTATGATGTCTATTGATCACCCATCTCAGAGCACAAGTTAGTATGGCATGTATGAAAGAAGTTATGATAGTTTTACCGAAGATAATGTGAAGCCGATAGGACAGAATATGAAGACAGAACTAGTAAAGAGTTAAGGGATTATTTTGTTTATCAAAATAATGACTTAACAATATAAAGGAATGACATCCTAGATTTTAACTCTTGGATAAAGCTATTGGTATAAATGTAAATGTAAATGTAATTGTAATTATAATGGAAGTAGCAAGTAATTGTAGTAGTATTGAGAAAGAGAACAAGTGATATGATACAAAGTATATGAAGCATATGTAATAGTGATAGTGAAAGAGTAGAAAAGTGATATTGATGTAAGCAATATAAGGTTATGTACCTTAATCTATTATGCAATCAGTGTATACTGTACATTACTTGTTTGGGCAGTGGGCTCATCTGGTAATCACATTTTGTACTACAACTCCTAACAGGGTTGAGGCTTCTAACAAGGCCTATAGTCCCTTAATTAGGACTGATACACTATATGTTTGTAATAGACTCCTAACAGGGTGAACATCCATAACAGGATACTTTTCATTAGTAGATCTTTGTGGATACCATCCGCAGTGGGGTTTTCCCTTGCCTAGGGTTTCCTCGAGAACAAATAAAGTGTTATGAGTTCTTTATTGTTATGCATGTTGTTTAGCTTCTTATGTTATCCATGTATAGAGATAATATGTTATATCCATAATTGGGAAAAAGATAAAGTTTTTAGAATACTGATTCACCCCCCCCCTCTCTCAATACTCCTATTTCTAGCAATTGGTATCAGAGCCAAGTTACTCGGAAAAGAATCATTTAAGGAAAGCCTAGTAGCTTGAGTAAGATCTCTATGGATATGGATTAACTACAGAAGAATCTTAAAGAAGCTCTTGAACAGATTGACTTGGTTACTATTGAAAAAGATACTTTGAAAAGAAATTATGATGATGCAAAGAACCTCATTGAGAAACTGAAAAACAAATTGGAAGATCTGAGATCTGAAAAGGAATCCAAACTTTTTATTGAAGATTGTGATGACAATATGGAAAAAGAAAATGAGATCCTTAAGCATGAATTGAAGATAGAAAATTTGAAGCTTAGTTTGAAAGATGGAAATGGAAAGAATGAAGCAAATCTAAAATCTGAGAATGAAAGTCTAAAGACTAAAAATGAAGGACTAAAATCTAAACTTTCTAAAGTAACATCTAAACTTGTGAAATACAATAATATTGTTAAATGTGAACTGACTCAATCCAAACAACATCTTGAAAGGCTATATTCAACTAGTGAGAAGATTGATGAACAAATATCTTATCAAAAACCATTCTATGATAAGATTGGTCTTGGATTCAACACTTTCAAAGAAAATGATGAAGGCAAGGAAACAGATCTAAAGATATCTGAAAGCATGGATGAGAAGAAGCTTAATGAGATCAAAAAATCTAAAGATACACCTAAAGAATAAGAATCACTAAAGCAAGAGGAATCACCCAAAGGTATGCACAGAGAATTCAAAGGTAGATGTTTTTCTTGTAATACTATTGGTCACATGAAGAGAGATTGAATAGGTAAACAATTTAAACCTCTTAACAGTTATTGTTACAATTGTCATGGTTTTGGACATAGAGCTATTGATTGTAAGAAACCTAAATTTCTTGAGAATAATGATGGTAGTAGAATGTTTAGGAATACTAACAATGCAGATAAGAAACCTACTAAAGATATGAACAAAAGAAGTGGAATAATATGTCATAGATGCAACAAGGTTGGACACATTGCTACAAACTATAGATCACAAATCAATCAGCCTAGACCAAGATATGGAAATAATGGAAGTGTTTGTCAGATATGCAACAATATTGGACATACAACAAGGTTTTGTAGAATGAACAAAAGAGTTTTTCATCCTAATCCTAACCCTAGGAATCATGCAAGAAGATGCTAGTAATAGTCAGAAAGGATGCTGTAGTAATTTAGATGAAGTGAAGTTTATCAAAAGCACAGATCAAGAAGACATATTCAACATTGAAGGTAATCAGAAAGGTAAAGTATTGAAAGGTAATAATGAATATTTACCTGACCTATCTCAAAGTACTTAATTCATGTAAATTGTAGTAGAATAGGAACTTAGATTTAGTATAGAAGTAGATATATGATGAACTGAGTCTTGTGTAGCTAATGTAAGGTATTTTATATTGTTCTAATGGTATGGTTAAGAGTGCAAAGAAAAATATTATGTTTTGCAAGATCGCAAGAAGTTTTAAGTTTTGTAGGTTAGCAGAGACAACTTTTTTGGAAAGAAGTGGGAAAAGAATTGAACGCGATGTCAGATCTAAGTTTGATTGAATTAATAAAAGGATTTGATCAGTATTATTTGATCATCAAAGTGAATTCAAGTGTCAAGGATATCAAAGAGCAATGATAAAAATCATTTTGCAAGGATTTGGAGAAGAATTGTGTGTCGAATCTACGCAAGCCCTAAAATTGGGAAATTGAGGTATTTTACTTGACAAATCTTTGAATCAGTAAAGGAATTTGAAGAAATCATGGATGTTTCCTTAATACACAATGTTAGAGATAAGAATAGACCTAAATTGAAAAGGGAACCAGTAGAACCCTTGGATGAAGACCCTAGGTTTGCATTATCATCTGTACCAGATGAAGTATTACATTTAGAAAATGTCAAAAGTTATCTTGGATGCAAACTAGAGACAATGAATGATAGTTATTTCACATATGAATATTAGAAGATTTACAATCAGGATATCACACTGAAACAAGGTTTTGAATACTTGGAACATAATGAAATTGTCAAATATGGATTACAGTATGAATTTGATAATGAAGAATGTACTAAAATCATTTTGAGTAGAATTTATAATGGAAAGTTTTGGATAGAAGATAGAGTGATAGATATTACAAATGATTTGATTCATGAAGTCACTGGATTATCTAAGACTGGAGCTATTCCTTTTAATGAGAAAGACATGAGGAAAATAGTTATTGACAATGCAAATTCATCCTATAATGGTAGAGGAATTATGATTAGTAAGATCAAACAAGATGATGTGAGATACTTATGCAAGATCCTAACTACTAAGTTTTGTGCTAATTCAAGAGAAGATGACATGGCAACTTGAATAGTACATGCATCTTATCTTATGTGTGTTGACAGGGTACCAGTTGATATGTGTGAAATTCTTAGAATTCAATTATTTGAGAACTTGGAGAAGATTAAGAAAACTAAGTATAAATAGTTTAGGTTCACATCCCTAATCACATATATGTTCTTTCATCTTTTGAGGAAATTTCCTTACACCATAGGAAATGATTGGAATGATGGAAAAACTACAATGGAAAGGATTAATGTAGTATATAGAAATCATGTTATTGACAGTGTTAATGAGAGTGCAGTACTTATTATTAAGACATTTCAGAATATTATGTCTAGCAGATCAAGGATCCCTAAGTCTCTTGTTGAAAAATATAAAGATGATATATGTTTTATGGTGGATACTGACCTTACCTATATTGAAGTAGTAGATTCTATAACAGAGTTCATATACCCTCTTGGCTATGAAATATATGATGTATAAATTGAAGAGTATGTTAGCAAACTAATGAAGTGTAAGTTGGACACTCACTATAACAGGTTTGGAACCTTTGAGGAGAACTTCAACTCCACAAAGATTCTAATTGAAGAGAAGCAGTCTAAAAAGAGAGTTGAGAGCACCCTTAAGAAAATCTTAAAAGATACAAGAATGACAGAGAGAGATTTTTTGGTAGAAAAGAAAACAACAACAACAATCAGAGAGAGTGGACAAAAAGAAGTTTTGTCTATCCCTCCTTTATCATCAATTGCAGTGCCACAGGAAGAGATAGAGGTAAATGTGAAAGTGGAAGTATCTGAGAAGGACATAGAAAAAAAGATGTCTACTAGATCCACTTCCTCCACCCCTAGAAAAAGAGTTAAGGAAAGTGCCACTAGATCAAGAAAGAGGCATAAAACTCTAGTGCAACCTATTCCAAGAAAGATTGCAGAAGTTAAAGATGGTGTCACTATAAAGAAGATTGGAAACCAAAAGTTGAAAAGCTTAATGAGAAGATTATTGACAATGGAGACTTTACAAGAATGAAAAAATATTATGATCTTTATGATTATACTAATAGAATTAATCTAGAGAATGTAGTTGTGAAGCATATGATCTTGAATAGCAAGAAGTTTGATACTATTCAAGGATAGAAACCTGATGATCTTTACAACAAACTTCTAAATAGGAAGAAGAGAGCATCAGAGGAGCAGACAACTATCATAGAAAAGCTTGTGAGGGAGATTTCTGAGATAAGAGATGAATCTCAATTCAATCAGATCATGAAATCCCTAAGCACCCATTTGAGAACCAAAAGGAGAACAATTCAAATTATGGGAGGCAGGTATGAAGAAGTAAATTCTGAGACTGAACAAGCAATTATCAAGGTTATGGTAGAATATGTTAGAGAATCATCAATTACAACAGAGAAAGTAGGTGAGAAATTACAAGAGGACATTCCATCTTCTCCAACTATTAATATTGAAGATGATACAATGAATTTAGAAGGTACACAAATCACCTTGGATACTAATGAAAATGTATTCAAGAATTTGAAGAACATTGTTGACAATTCGGCCTTTAAGGAACAGGAAGCTACAAAAGAAGAAGAGATGACAGAGACCACTGTTGTGGAACTACTAGTTACAAAAGAACAAGTTCCCCTTCCCACCAAAGAAGATATCAGTCTTACTCCTGAGACTAGAAAGAAGACTCAAATTGGATCTATGATTGAGCATTTGGGAAAAGAAGTAGATGATGATGATTAGTTGGAACTAATTAAATCCTTGAACAAAATAATTTGTAAGAATAAGAAGGTGAAGAGTCCTGAAGGGTGTCTGAAGGAACTAACTGAGAAGTTACAAAGTACTGTGACTACACAAATTTTAGAAGCAGACCCTATGGAGAAGGCAAAGAAGTTAATGAGCACCTTTGATAATGAATTTACAAACCTAGCTGATATTGCAAAAATAAAAGCACAAGAAGACTATGAGGCTAAAATTCTTTTGAACATCAGTCAGTATATTAGCAATGATATCAATACACTTGATATTTGTTGTTGGCAATTTGGCTAAGTTGATTGCATAGATTTTTCCATTATGGAAACATATGATCCACATGAAGATCACACAAGTTAGAGAGAAAGTATGACAGAGCGCATTGCATATTTGTCTAAGTATGAGACAATATTTTTACCAGTGTACCCAGACAATTTTTGTTTGTGACATTGACTGGAGTGAGTTCAATGCTTATGCACTTGAACATAGACTCTATGGTGACTAATGATGACCCATCTCAGAGCCCAAGTCATTACAACATGTACGAAAGAAGTTATGATAGTTTCACTGAAGATAGTGTGAAGCTGATAAGACAGTATATGAAGGCAGAATTGGTAAAGAGTTAAGGGATTATTTTGTTTATCAAAATAATGTCTTAAAAATATAAAGGGATGACATCTTAGATGTTAAATCTTGGTTAAAGCTATTGGTATATATGTATTTGTAATTGTAAAGAATAAAAAAAAGTAGTAGTAAGCAGAAAACATTTTGTAATAGTATGATGTGAAGTATATGAAGCATATGTAATAGCGATAGTGAAAGATCAGCAAAGAGATATTGATGCAAATAGAATAAGGTTATGTACCTTGAACTATTATTGTAATTAGTGTATATTGTACATTACTTTTTTGGGAAGTGGGCTCAGTTAGTAATCACATTTTTTACTACCAACTCCTAACAGGGTTGAGGCTTCTAACAAGACCTATAGTCCCTTAATCAGGACTGATACACTATATGTTTGTAATAGACTCCTAACATGGTCAACATCCTTAACATGATACTCTTGATTAGTGGATCTTTGTGGGTACCATCCCTACCATGGTTTTCCCTTGGCTAGGGTTTCCCCAAGAACAAATCATGTGTTATGAGTTATTTAGTTTTATTGCAATGCATGGTGTTTAGCTTATTATGTTATGCATGTATAAAGATATCTATTATATCCATAATTGGGAAAAAGATAAAGTTTTTAGAATACAAGTTCACCCCCCCCCCCTCTTAGTATTCCCTATTTCTAACAATTGGTATCAGAGCTTAGTTACTTAGAAAAGAATCATTCAAGGAAAGCCTAACAGCTTGAGTAAGATCTCTATGGATATGGATCAGCTACATAAGAATCTTGAAGAAGCTCTTGAATAGATCGATATGCTTACTGATGAAAGAGACACTCTAAAAGGAAAATATGATGATGTAAAGAACTTCATTGAGAAATTGAAAAACAAATTAGAAGATCTAAGATTTGAAAAGAAATCCGAAGTTCTTATTAAAGATTGTGATGACAATTTGGAAAAAGAAAATGAGATCCTTAAGCATGAATTGAAGATAGAAAATTTGAAGATTAGTTTGAAAGATGGAAATGGGAAGAATGAAGAAAATCTGAAATCTAAGAATGAAAGTCTAAAAACTAAAAATGAAGGACTGAAATCTAAACCTGGAAATATAACATCTAAACTTGAGAAAGTCAATGTGCAGTATGCTAAACTTGAGAAATACAACAAGATTGTGAAAGGTGAACTGACTCAATCCAAGAAACAACTTGAAAGGCTATATTCAATTAGTGATAATATTGATACACAAGCATCTTTTTAGAAATCATTCTATGATAAGACTGGTCTTGGATTTAACACTCTTAAAGAAAATGATGAAAGCAAGGAACCAGATCTGGAAGTATCTAAAAGCTTAGATGAAAAGAATTCTGATGAGATTAAAAAATCTAAAGATACACCTAAAGAAGAAGAATCACCAAAGAAAGTGGAATCATCCAAAGGTATGCAAAGAGAATTCAAAGGTAGATGTTTTTCTTGTAATACTATTGGTCATATGAAGAGAGATTGCACAGGTAAGCAATTTAAACCTCTTAATGGTTATTGTTATAACTATCATGGATTTGGACATAGAGCTATTGAATGTAGGAAATCTAAATTTGTTGAGAATAATAGTAATAGTAGAATGTTTAGGAATACTAACAATGCATATAAGAAACCTACTGAAGACATGAATAGAAGAAATGGAGTATTATGTTATAGATGAAATAAGGTTGGACACATTGCTAGAAATTGTAGATCACAAATTAATCCACCTGGACCAAGATATGGAAGCAATGGAATTGTTTGTCAAATATGCAACAAGATTTGACATACAGTAAGGTTTTTCAAAATGAACAATGGAGTTTTTCATCCTAACCCTAACCCTAGAAATCATGAAAGAAGAAATGAAGATGCGGGTAACAGATAGAAAGGTTGTTGTAGCAATACAGAAGAAGTGAAGTTTGTTAAAAGCATAGATCAAGGAGACATATTCAACATTGAAGACAATCAGAAAGGTGAAGTATCAAGTGGTAAGAATGAATCCTTACCTGACCTATCTCAAAGCACTTAATTTATGAAAATTATAGTAGATTAAGAGCTTAGATTAGTGTAGAAGTAGATTTATGATGAATTAAGTCTTGCACAATTAATGGAAGGTAGTTTATGATATTATAATGCTATGGTTAAGAGCACAAAGAAAAATATTATGTTTTGCGAGATCGCAAGAAGTTTTAAGTTTTGCAGGATAGTAGAAACAACTTTTTGGAAAGAAGACGCAAAAGAATTGAATGCGATGTCAAAACTAAGTGAGATTGAAGTAATAAAAGATTATGATCAGTGTTATTTGATCATCAAAGAGAACACAAGTGTTAAAGAGATCAAAGCACAGTGATTGGAAGCTTTTTGCAATGATTTGGTGAAGGATTTGAGTGCCGAATCTATGCAATCCCTAAAATCATGAATTTGAGGTATTTTACTTGATAGATCTATGAGTCGGTAAAAAGAATTTGAAGTAATCATGGATGTATCTTTAATTCACAATATCAGAGATAAAAATAGACTTGGAATGAAGAGGGAACTAGTTGAACCTTTGGAAGAAGACCCTAAGTTAGCTTTATCATCTATACCAGATGGAGTTTTGCATTTAGAGAATGTAAGAAGTTATCTGGGATGCAAGTTAGAAACCATCAGTGATAGTGATTTCACAATTGAGTATGAGAAGATTTACAACTAGGACATGTCATTGAAACAAGGATATGATCATTTGAAAGACAATGAGATTGTTAAGTATGCATTGTAGTATGAGTTTGATAATGAAGAATGCACTAAGATAATCCTTAGCAGAATTCATAATGGGAAGTTTTGGCTAGAAGATAGAGTGATAGACATTACAGCTGATTTGATTCATGAAGTCACTGGACTATCTAAATCTGGATCTATTCCTTTAAATGAGAAGAACATGAGAAAGATAGTCATTGATAACACTAATTCATCCTATAATGGGAGAGGAATTGTAATTAGTAAGGTCAAACAACCTAATGTTAGATACATATGCAAGATCCTAACAACCAAGTTTTGTGCATATTCAAGAGAAGATGACATGGCAGCTGGAATGGTACACATAGCTTATTTGATGTGTGTTGACAAAGTCCCAGTTGATATGTGTGAAATTTTGAGAATTCAACTGTTTGAGAACTTGGAGAAGATTAAGAAGACAAAGTATGCACAATTTAGATTTTCATCTTTGATCACTTACATGTTTTTTTATCTTTTGAGGAGATTTCCTTACACCATAGGAAATGATTGGAATGATGGACTAAATACAATGGAAAGGATTAATGTAGTATACAAAAAGCATGTTATTGACAGTGTTAATGAGAGTGCAGTACTTGTTATTAAGACATTTCAGAATATTGTGTCTAGCAGATCAAGGATTCCATAGTCTCTCTTGGAGAAATACAAGAATGAAATATGTTTTATGGTTGACACTGACTTTACATACATTGAAGTAGTTGAACCTAGAATTGAGTTCATAGACCCTCTTGGCTATGAAATATCTGAAATAGAGATAGAAGAATATGTGAATAGGTTACTTAAGTGTAAGATTGACACTCACAGTAACATATTTGGAACTTTTGAAGAAAATTTTAACTCTGCAAAGGCTATACTTGAGGAGAAATAGTCTAAGAAAAGAGTTGACAGCAATATTAAGAAAATATTGAAGGATACAGGATTGATAGAGAGAGAATTCTTAGTGGAAAAGAAGATAGTAGTAGCAATTAGAGATATTGGATAGATAGAGATTTTATCTGTACCTCCCTTATCATCTAGTGCAGCACCAGTCAAGGTGAAAGTAGAGGAACCTAAGAAGGAATAAGTAGCAAGCAAGCCTACTAGATCTACTTCCTCCACACCAAGAAAGAGAGTGAAAGAAATTTCTACTAGACCTGGTAAGAGGTAGAAAACTTTGGTGCCACCAGTACCTAGGAAAATTATAGAAATTAAAGATGATGACACTTCTATGAAGAAGAAAGCATGGAAACCTAGAGTTGAGAGAGTGAATGAAGAAATTATAAAAGATGGAGACTTCACTAAAATGAGCAAATACTATGACCTCTATGAATATTCTGATAAATTGAATCTTGAAAATGCAGTGGTCAAGCATTTGATTCTAGCTAATAAGTGTTTTGACTCTATTCAAGGAAAGATACCTGATGACTTATTGATGAAACTTGCTAACAGGAAGATGAGAGCACAAGAAGAAGACAAATCTATCAAAGAGAATCTTGTGAAGAAACTATGTGATGTAAGAGATGATGAACATCTTAAACAAATTCTGAAGCCCCTTAGCACCCATTTAAGGACAAAACTAAGAACCATTTAGATTATGGTGGGACAATATGAACAAGTGAATGCAGAGACTAAATAAACAATAGTTAAAGTTATAGCAGAAGTTGTTGGAGAGACATCAATTGCAGCAGAGCAAGCAGTAGAAGTAGAACAAGAGGATATTCCCTCTCCACCGGCTATTAACATTGAAGAAGAATCTATGAATGTTGAAGGTACAAGGATCACCTTGGATACTGATGATAATATATTCAAGAATCTAGAGAACATTGTTGACAATTCGACTCTTGATGAACTAGATAGAACTATAGAAGTAGAGCTGACCCAATTTACTATTGAAGAACAAAAAGTATCAGAAGTACAAGCATCTATACCCTCTAAAGAAGAAATTAGTCTTACTCCTGAGATGGGAAAGAAGAATCCAACTGGATCTTTGTTTGAGGATTTGGGACAAGAAGTGGATGATGATGATCAGATGGAATTGATCACATCTTTGAACAAAATCATTGGGAAGAATAAGAAAGTTAAAAGTCTAGAAGGATTTCTGAAGGACCTAACTAAAAAGATACAAAGTATTGTGACCACATAGATTGTAGAAGTAGACCCTATGGACAAGGCAAAGAAAGTGATGAGCACTTTTGATAATGAGTTCACTAACCTAGTTGATATTGCAAAAGTAAAAGCATAGGTAGACTATGAGGCTAGAATGTTGTTGAACATCAGTTAGTACATCAGCAATGATATCAGTACTCTTGATATCTGTATCAAAGATTTGAGGAAACATTTGGAGATAGGAAAAGCTTTCTACATACAGTGTACAAAATTAGAGACTTTGACAGCTGAGGAAGATCAGAAGATAAAATTGAAGGAAGCTGAGATTCTGAATGAAACAAACCTTCTATCTAACCCTAATGTGAAGGTTAGTAATGTTGAAAAGAAAGTTAGGAAACTTTTTGATGAAATCAAAATTTTACAAGATGAGAAAGATGGGAAGTTGAGGAGATATACTCTTTTGAGAGAGCATGTTACTATGAAGTTAAGTGTTATTGAAGAGTAGTTAGAAGATTGTCTTACAGCTAAGACATCTTTTCAGAAATTCAACTTTGAAAACCTCCAAGCTTGTCAAATAGCATCTTATGGACTAAGCGCACTACTCAATGTGGCTGATTCCATTAAGAAGTCATGGGAAAAGGAGATAGAAAACATGAAGATAGATTTTGCAGATTGTGTTGCAAGCTTGCTAGCTTTGCAATAAATACATTGAGGTATAACTCCTTTTTTATACAATTTTGTAGCCCTCCCTACCATTATTTTGTCATTGTTGTCAAAGGGGGAGAGATACTTAGCAAAAAATTGATAATATATGATAAGATTTGATACTCTTAGGGGGAGTATTGTATTATAGATAAGATTTTTTGAGGATTTATAAGGATAGTATATATATGTTATACTACGGCCACAATTTTGTCAATTTTGAGATTTTGGAGTTGCACACTTAGGTAATTTTCTCATATGTTGCCACCAATGACAAAGGGGGAGATTGTTGGAAATTTGGCTGATTTGATTGCATAGATTTTTTCATTATGAAAACATATGATCCACATGAAGATCATACAAGTTAGAGAGCAAGTATGACAAAGTGCATTGCATATTTGTCTAAGTATGAGATAGTATTTTTACCAGTGTACCCGGACATAGTTTTTGTTTGTGACATTGACTAGAATGAGTTCAGTGCTTGCACACTTGAAAATAGACTCTATAGTGACTAATGATGAGCCATCTCAGAGTGCAAGTTAGTACAGCATGTACGGAAGAAGTTATGATAGTTTTACCGAAGACAGTATGAAGCCGATAGGATAGTATATGAAGGTAAAATTGGTAAAGAGTTAAGGGATTATTTTTTTTATCAAAATAATGTCTTAACAATATAAAGGGATGAAATATTAGATGTTTACTCTCGGTTAAATCTATTGGTATATATGTATTTGTAATTGTAAAGAATAAAAAAAGTAGTAGTAAGCAGCAAGCATTTTGTAATAGTATGATGCGAAGTATATGAAGCATATGTAATAGCGATAGTGAAAGATCAGTGAAGAGATATTGATGCAAGTAGAATAAGGTTATGTACCTTGATCTATTTTTTTAATCATTGTATATTGTACATTACTTGTTTGGGCAGTGGGCTCAGCTGGTAATCACATTTTGTAGTACCAACTCCTAACAGGGTTGAGGCTTCTAACAAGGCCTATAGTCCCTTAATCAGGACTGATACACTATATGTTTGTAATAGACTCCTAATAGGGTCAACATCCTTAACATGATACTTTTGATTAGTGGATCTTTGTGGGTACCATCCCCACTGGGGTTTTCCCTTGGTTAGGGTTTCCTCAAGAATAAATCATGTGTTATGAGTTCTTTAGTTTTATTGCTATGCATGTTGTTTAGCTTCTTATGTTATGCATGTATAAAGATAATCTGTTATATCCATAATTGGGAAAAGATAAAGTTTGTAGAATACTGATTCACCTCCCCTCTTAGTATTCCCTATTTCTAACAATTTGTATCAAGGATTTGAGGAAGCATTTGGAAACAGGTAAATCTTTGTACATACAGTGTACAAAATCAGAGACTTTGACAGCTGAGGAAGATCAAAAGATAAAGTTGAAGGAAGTAGAGATTCTAAATGAAACAAACCTTCTTTCTAACCCCAATGTGAAGGTCTATGATGTTGAGAATAAATTTAGAAAACTTTATGACGAAATCAGAGTTGTACAAGATGAGAAAGACAAGAAATTGAGAAGATGCACTCTTTTGAGAGAGCATGCTTTTATGAAGTTGAGCATAATTGAAGAATAGTTGGAAGATTGTCTTTTAGCAAAGACATCTTTTCATAAATTTAACTTTGAAAACCTCCAAGCATGTGAAATTGTTTCTTATGGACTGGGCGCACTACTTAATGTGGTAGAGTCCATTAAGAAATCATGGGAGAAGGAGATAGAAGCCATGAAGATAGATTTTGCAGATTGTGTTGCAAGCCTACTGGCTTTGCAATAAATGAATTGAGGTATAACTTTTTGTAATACAATTTTGTGACCCTCCCTACCTTTTTTTGTCATTGTTGTAAAAGGGGGAGAGATATATAGAAGAAAATTGATAGTATATGATAAGGGTTGTTACTCTTAGGGGGAGTACTATATTAGAGGAAATAATTTTTGAGGAGTTATAAGGATAGTATGTATTTTATACTATAGCCATAGTTTTGAACATTTTTGAGATTTTGAGTTGTACACTTAGCCAATTTTCTCATATGTTGCCACCAACGACAAAGGGGGATATTGTTGGCAATTTGGCTAAGTTGATTACATAGATGTTGTCATTATGGAAACATATGATCCACATGAAGATCACACAAGTCAGAGAGAAATTATGACAGAGCGCATTGCAAATTTGTCTAAGTGTGAGACAATGTTTTACCAGTGAAGCTGGATACAGTTTTTGTTTGTGACATCAACTGGAGTAAGTTTAATGCTTGTGCACTTTAAAATAGACTCTATGATGTCTATTGATCACCCATCTTAGAGTGCAAGTCAGTATGGCATGTACGGAAGAAGTTATGATAGTTTTACCAAAGACAGTGTGAAGCCAACAGGACAGAATATGAAGATAGAACTAGTAAAGAGTTGAGGGATTATTTTGTTTATCAAAATAATGACTTAACAATATAAAGGGAAGACATCCTAGATTTTAACTCTTGGATAAAGCTATTGGTATAAATTTAAATGTAATTATAATTTTAATTATAATGGAAGTAGCAAGTAATTGTAGTAGTATTGAGAAAGAGAACAAGTGATATGATGAGAAGTATATGAAGCATATGTAATAGTGATAGTGAAAGATAAGTGAAGTGATATTGATGCAAGCAGTATAAGGTTATGTACCTTAACCTATTTTTTAATTAGTGTATATTGTACATTACTTCTTTGGGCAGTGGGCTCATCTAGTAATCACATTTTGTACTACAAATCCTAACAGGGTTGAGGCTTCTAACAAGGCCTATAGTTCCTTAATCAGGACTGATACACTATATTCTTGTAATAGACTCCTAACAGGGTGAACATCCTTAACAAGATACTTTTGATTAGTGGATTTTTGTGGGTACCATCCCCACCAGGGTTTTCCCTTGGCCAGGGTTTCCTTGAAAACAAATAATGTGTTATGAGTTCTTTATTGTTATGCATGTTGTTTAGATTCTTATGTTATGCATGTATAAAGATAATCTATTATATCCATAATTGGGCAAAAGATAAAGTTTGTAGAATACTAGTTCACCCCCCCTCTCAGTATTCCCTATTTCTAACAATTTGAGATGTTGTTAACATTGATTTTTTGTTGAGGATTAAATCCAAATCCATAAGAATTCTCATGCCCCCCATCAGAAGGAGTCAATGGAACTTTAGTATTCACTATTTCATCATTAGTAGGTTTGACAGGTTCATTGTTGGTAGAAGTAGTGATAAAGTTATTACAAAGGGCATTAGAAGTAGAAGAAAAAACTCATTGTTCAAACTCTCTTTGTTGCTTCATAAAATCAAGATCAGAAACCTTATACTCTCCAATAAAGGTAGGATTAAAATCCAAGGTTCCCCAATCATCGCCATGAAGAGAATTAGAGGAAGAAGGATTAGGAATAGGAGTATTGTAGGTTTGAATATTCAAACAAGGATTTGGTGCATCATTTGCATGAAGTGTATACATCATGTTGTTATATATAAAATTGACTTTATGGTACAGGGTGGAAGGAACATCATGCATCTCATGCAACCAAGGTCTACCCAAAACAAGGTTATAATTGAGAGGTCCAAGCATAACATGAATAGGTGTATTCAAGATAAATAGACCTACTTTGATACATAATGTAATGTTCCTAAAGTGTCCTTAGCAATGTTATCAAAGCCACGTATAGGAACACTGTGAGGTTGAAAAGTTGAAAGATCAGCCTTAATTGCTTTGAGCATGTCCATGATAAAAACATTAAGCCCTGATCCATTATCAATCAAGGTCCTATGAATGATACTTTTATTGATATTAATAACAAACATAAGAGAATCATATTGATTCTAAAATTCTTTAGAAGGTAAATCCTTTTGAGTAATACAATGTCCGGAGGACCCGGTGTAGCATGCATGCATTGTAAGAAGTTATTGATGTTCTCTTGATTAGGAGGTGGAGTGGGAAGAGTTTCTAGTCCTTTTTGAAAGGCTTCATAGCAGGTATGTAAAGTTTGAAGAATCTCCCATAAAGAAACATTGGTAGGATTATTTTTCAATTGGTTTATCAAATCATACTCCTTACTAGGAAGATGGGGTGGAGGAGGAAGAATGGGTTGAGAAAGTGGTAAAGAAGTAGAAACCACCAGATTAGGTTGATGTTTATTCCTTGTATGATAGGTATGAGCTATAAAATTTTGATAATTGAAAGACTCTAAAGAATCCATAGGTTTACCTTTGATAGTCAAAAAGGGTTTTAAATAAACCATGTTAGTTTTATCAACACTACAAATAGAGTCACAAGAAGGAAGAAAAGAAGAAATCCTAGGAGGAGATGAGGTAGGATCTTGATTCTCCATAATATAATCACTAAGAGGGAGAGAATTAAGGGAATTCATATCATTTTCCACTAATACCTCATCACTAGAAGGAATCCCAAATGGAGGTAAAGCATATATCATATCATCTTCTTTCACTAAAATATATTCATAAGTGGAGTGTGTTTTAGAAAAAGAGTCACCATCATATATGAATATGTCATCCATTAATGAATTACCCTCTTGTATCAAAGTTTCCTCATGAGGAGGGGATAAATCAATGTCTTTATCCAAGGGTTCATCCATAATGGTTTCATGAGTGTGAGGCCTCACCCCGAGCCTGTCATAGCCATTCTGTTCTGCATTTGAGATAGATATATTTGATGATTATATTTTGATGCTCTATGGATTTAATGATAATTTATGTTATGGTTTTATCACCTTAGAGTTTAGTTGCAAATTCAGTTATGTTATTTTGATGAAAATGTGATATCTATTTGGAACCTTTATGTGAAATTTAGTAGATTTTATGAATGATTATGATGTCTTGATTATGTTTAATTGCAATTGAATTATATATGCAATGACTATGTTATAAGTTTAATTTAGTGATGAATTATGTATTTCATGATGAGTTGTATGTATGTTATGGATGAATGATTATTGTCATGTGAATTATGAAATGTCAGATGAATTATCTTGATTATTAATGTTATGAATTTACACATTTTATTTTCTTGCACTACTGATGTTGGACTTTAGTGTGAAAGGAATTAGACCATGGTAAATTCAGGGAACCAAAGCATAGACTTTTGTGTAAATCAGTTCAAGCCAAGGTTGCTTCTAATGAGAAGCCAAATACTTTGTTGTATTGTATTTAATTCATAAAATTATGGTCCATGCATGTATTTGATTTATATGTTATTTGTAAATGTGATTTATGTGAGAATGCTCAAGTGGATATGCCACATGGCTTGTGATGTGTCATTTTTGTTTGTGTCACTTAACACATGTGTGTGTACTTGTGTCCATGACATGTCCACTTTGGGATTGGATGCCCATCAACCTAGGATAGTACCCCTTTAGGATCCCCATGAGAATCCCTTGGCTAGGGAGCTGGAAGTGGAGTCACTTCATGAATTTCGAATTTGAGCCTTACATGGGTTTGGGGGGGGCTTAAAAGGTGCCTAGGGGTGTGTTTAGGGCATTTTTAGTAAGCCCACTTGATATACCTATGGGTAAGGGGCATTTTTAACTATAGGAAAACCCATAGTTGACCAAAATACCCTTCCAAAAGTTAGATTTTCAAAATAGCCGAAAATCCACTTTTGAAGCATGGTCTTGGTTAGAGTTCCATCCAATTAAGTTGATAGTCTTTGGTCCACCTTTTTGGACTACCTTTTTAGGAATCCATATTTGGAAACCATGTAAGAAACTTGGTAAGACCATCCAATTAGAATGAGATCCTATCCCTAGGAGAGTGTGCGGAGGCCTTGTTAGAGGGGACTCTTCTTTTGGAAGAGTTTGACACCCACTCTCTAGATTTGGAGACTTTGCTAGTTTGAAGAAGGAAGGATTAGAGGAGGCTCTTCATCAACTTTCTTCCTTAAGCTTGGATTCTAGGTTGGTGATATTCATTCTTCTACTTGTTATGTTTTCATGTGAATGAGATCTCAAGAATATTTTCATCTTGCATGGAGAAAACTAGTTTTGTGTTATTATGTGCTTATTGTTTGTGAATCTTGTTATTGTATGTGAGTAGTTTTTATGTGAATTCTTGAGCTTTTTGTAGTGTATGATTTCTTTGTTATGTAAATGTAAAGCTTTGTTTCTCTTGAAGATTTCTTGTTGTTTTGTATTGTTAAGGGAGTTTTCTCAAGGATACACTCACCCTTGGGAGGGAAGAGTATCCTTGGGGGTGAAGGGAATTTTGGGAAAACCATGGGTTTAGAGTCTCTCCTTGGCATGAAGAGGGAAGAAACATGGATATATGGGCTCTATGTAGCCATTTTTTTTGGGGGGTCATAAGGGATTTTGTGACTTGAAGCCTTGGGGGTCATAAGGAGGTTTTGTTGGGTTGAGATTTTGTGGAAAAATGCACGTTGAGAAAGTTGAGAGTAGGCTTGTCTTGCATTTCTATGAAATGAGCTTTCTCCCCTTGAGTTTGGTTCCACCTTCATCCCAATTTATGAGTCATTTGGAGACTCTTTGTTTTAGCCTTGGATGGGAGTTCAAATGTGGTTTTTGTGTTATTGTGATTATGGTTTGTTTGAGTGTAATCCCATGCCTATGTGATGGTTCCCCAAGCTCGGGGGTGGCTTCAAAGAAGCCTAGGTTGGGAGGTGAGCACTCCATGGCCTATATTTGTTTATTTGTAGGATTGGAAGCCATTGAAGACTTCTTGAATGAAGTTTTTTCTTGAAGAAGTTTGAGGATTGCACTCAAAGGTTGTTTTGGATCCCATTTGTTTTATGTATATTGTGATTGAAAGGAAATCTTAAGGATTCCTTTGAGCTCAATGTTATTTTGTAAAGGAGTCAATACTCCAAAATTTGTGTTGTATCAAAGTGATGTATAATCAAAGACTAGAGTAATGTTTTGTTTCCTTTTTGATAGATTCATTTCCTTATGAAAATATTGTATAATGTCCAAATGAAGATTTTAGTGTATCCGTATTATTTTCAATAAGGAATGGGAAATGTATTAGTTCATTTGAAAGAAAATAAAGTCCTTGTTGGAGTAGTTTTTGTGAATATTTTGTGTATTTTTCCAATGATAAACTCTATGTATTCATGTTGATAGACTATAAAGAAGTAAAGTTCTGTAGCTTCATTATAGTTTCATTTTGCAGATTTCATTTGATTAAAATTCTAGTGATAGGAAAGGAATGATTCAAACATAATTTATCTCTCTTTTAATGCAGTTGTTTTATTATAGTGATAGTATTTTGTTGAAAGCAATGGACTAAAAGGAAAATAGATATTCAAATGTTAGAAAAAGTTTCATTTAATCACTTTATCAAACAATCCCTCTTGATATCTCATTAACAATAGACTTGTGAAAACAATAGAAAAAAAGAAAAAGAAGAAGAAGAAATCAATAGAAGCAAACTAATGAAAAAAACATGAGAGATGTGAAAAAGAGACCTACAGGTCTTTGGAAAATGTATGGGAAAAATTCCCATATATTTTCCAAAAACCACAGTCATTAAACAATTAGTTTCCTTCATCTACTTGGTATAAAAAGAATAAAATATATTAATATACTCCAGTCAATGATATCATCTCCTATGGAGTCTACTTGGGTGGGACCGACCTGGGTCACCACCGAAGAAGCCAAAAAGGACTTTTTGAAGACCCTTTAAAAATAAATCATATAAATATATTTTCAAAAAAAATGACTATAAAATAAAGCTTATGCAAAAAAAATATATGAAAAAGAGAAACGTGATAAGTTCATGTTTAAAAATTAAAAAAATTTCAATAAAAAAAAATTTAAAAATAATTATGGGAGGGGACACACGAGCCCCACTCCCCTTGGGCCCCACCCCCTTCCCAAGCGCTGCCATGCACAATGAGGTACATGGTACCCCCTTGCGCATGATAGCTTGGGGGGGGGGGGGGAACCCACGCCCAAGTCCCTTAAGGGACTTTAATCCTAAACTAGCGCTTTGACCTTTTTTGTTTTATTTGATTTTTTATTATTTAACTTAGTTAATATTAATAATTCAATTTAATTTATTATTAATTTATTTATTTATTAATTAAATTACTTATTAATTAATAAATTAATTAATTAATAATATTTTAATTTTTAATTTATTTGTTAATATTAATAAATGTTGTAGATAAATATAATAATTAATTAATAAATTATAATTATTAATTAATTAATATAATTATTAATTAATTAATACATTTATTTATTAATATGTGTTTTCTTATATAATTCAAATTATTACTTAATTTTAATTTAATACATGATGTTTTAATTAAAATAATATGTTTACTAATTGATTAATACTTTTATCAATTAGTATGGGATTAATTTAATAATCGATATTTGTTAATTAATTAATAGATTTAATAATTAATTTGGTTATTATAGATTAGCTTAATTTAATCATTCAATATGGTTATTTATAGTAGTAATGTGGAACCAATTATGGTTAAGAGTGAAATTTATTAGTATTAAAAGGATAATTAATTAATGTAAGAAATTAGATAAAGCTTATGTACCTAGTATAACGTAATTGTGTCATTGGGAATTATTTCCTTGACCTAGTAAGCATCACCTGAGATTGAGGGCAAAAATTGACCCGTACATTGTTACCCCTTTTCATGAACTTTAGTATGCAACTCTCTGATGACCAACAGAGCTAGAGTTATTAACCCATTAGTTTAAGAATAGATCATTGGAATGAATCTTCATCTAGCTAGAACTTGTCAGATAATTCTTTTGCTTAGGGTGACTATTAACGTAGCCCTTCAATCTTAGTCAACTATTAACCTTAAAACATAAACTTAAGATCTTTTAAAAAAAAGTTGGTGTGATTTTGACTATAAAATTATGGGCATGACAATGAGGAAGAGAGTAATCAACATCCAAATCCATAGGTTCATCCCAAATAGGAGGATTATCATCCCTATCAATAAAGAACATTGTAGGAGTGCCATAAGTCACTAAAGCTTGATCCCTAAAGGGGAAAGAAGTTAAATTATATTCTAAAGTAGGCTCATAAAAAAGACATATATTAGGAGAAGAATTATCATCAATCCCCAACTCATATATGTAAAGGTGAATTGAAGAGGTTGTGGAGGAGAGTGAAATAGGAATAGGATCAATGGAGATCTCATTCAAAAAAATTTCATCCTCATGTACCTCATTAAGGGATCTATCATCCAAGTATTCAAAATAAAAATCATACATGTTGAACACAAAGTAATACTACAAGAATGAAAAAATGTAAATATTTTTGTATTTTTGAAATATAAATTCAAGATCATAAAAGAAATATACTTTTATAAGCATGTAAGATCTACCAAAAAATGTAAATCTAACACCAAAAAGAAAGAGTTGTCGTAAATGGTTTCACCAAAATGTAAGATATAAAATATGGATGGGGTCTAGGATAATGGTTTGCACATAAAACAAACCCCAAAACCAATAATTTACACATACATGAGATTGTTATGATATGGAAAGTAAATGTAGAATACTAATATTGAAATGAATAAATAAAAAGTACTTACCTCTGAAAAAGAATCGGCTGAAAAACCTGTCAGGTGGTCTCAAAAACTGTTGATTTCCATATACTTAAACCTAAACTGTGAGATCTACAAAACCCAAAACTTTTTTTCTTTTCTGAGGAAGTTTGTCCTTGACCAAAATATAGGGTAAGATCTTACCTTAGGGTAAGATCGTACCCTAAAAATTCAACCTTGACTTGCACTTCTCTGATGGAAATTTTGTTCGTGGATCCTAAAAGTTCAGCAAAAAGGGTATCCGAATCTTTACTGATATTCATCATTCTGCACTTGTACCTACAAGAAAAATGGTTTTTTTTGTTGGGGGGAGGGTTTTTCCTTATTCAAACCCCAAATTAGGAGTTAACCTTGAAATTGAATTGAAATTGTAGAGATAAACAAAGTAAATAGAATAATTCACCTTGCTTATGTTGAAAATCCTTGTGGAGGATTCAAATGCTTGAATCCACAAGTATGGATTCTCCAAATGAATGTAGAATTGGATGTATGATGTCTCAAATCAAATTTCCTTATATCTTTAACACCAATCTTGAATGGATCTTGGAATAGTGAGAGGCTTGAATGGATAGATGGGGAAATCTTCAACAAGAGGGCTCCATAGAGCTTGAATCCTTTAATGGCTACTAATGGATCTCCTTGATGAATTCAACCTTGAATGCTTGAATGCTTCAAGATGAATGAATTCTTGAATGATTTCCTTCTCCTTCTATCTTTCTTCTTGATTTCTTGATCTTGCTTTCTTAAGAGATTATGAAAAGAGATGGATTGAAATGAGAGAGGAAGGCTTCCTTTCATAGTGATCTAGGGAAAAATATTCTAGAGAGGTCTACATAGAAGAATTAAATTCACTTATAAAAATTTACTCCTTGAAACATACCTAAATTAAATATAATTTAAGAGTTTACCATTCTAAAATCTAAAATAGCCGACTCAGAAGCAGGAAATAAAACTTTTCTGAAACCCAACATTTGAAAACTTCTAGATTTTGAAATTTGGACCCATGGTCAAGGTCGAGGTCGACCTTGACCTAGATCAGATTTGAGGTCAAACTTGACCCAAAATGGTCTTCCTTGACCCATCAGGTCATCCTTGACCCAAAAGTCAAGAATCTCAAAATTTTAGTTTAGGAAGCCAAAATTATGTAGAAAAGAAGTGGAAAATAGGCCAGAACAAGGGAAAAATCTAGATCCAAGTCAAAGACCCATTCAAGGAATTTGATGTGACCCCAAACCACTTACTTAGAGGGCTAAACTAGTCCTAAATGGAAGTGCTTCCATTTTTCAATGATACAAGTGATAACTACCTTATGCACCTATTCCCAAAAAGCTTGGGAGGAACTGCTATTGAGTGGTTCTAAAAAATACCTTATGGGACAATCTCAACAATTACCAATATCTCTAAGAAGTTCATTTCCTAGTATGCCCATAATGTCAAGAATGAGTTGTCTTTACTACACCTTTACAACTCAAAGCAGAAAGGAGGAGAAAGCCTAGGCAACTATTTGCAACGATGGAAGAACCTCATAACCAAGTTATCATATCAACCACCTGAGAAGCATCTAATGAAGATCTTTATCAATAATATGCATCCCAATCTATCCCACTTCATGATGATGAACTACATCAAAACATACCAAGATATAAAAATCAAAGGGATAAATATTGAAAGAGGTCTCTTAGATGAAGGCACAATTCGACATTACAAGGATGATTCCCAAAGTAAGGCCAATAATGATAAACCTCATTACTGAAATCACAACAAGAACACTATTATTAATGGAGCCAAAGACACCAAGCATGTCCAAATTGTTATGGCCAGTCCATCACCAGCTCCTGCATATAAAAAACATTAGCCTCAAATCAATCAGCAACCTATATAACAATATCAGCCCCAAAACAATCAACACCACTATCAACAACAATATCCCATCCATCAGCAACCCATGCAGAACTATCAACAACAAGAATTGTTGCCCAAAATTTCCCTCTCGTTCATTTTCAGCCACAGCCTTGTTTTCCAAGTGAAATGCTCAAGTGTCGAAAACCCAATGTGTTTTTGACCTCCTCTCTGTAGGCTCGGGATGTTTCTACCTTTTGGTCTGAAGGTTTGGTGTGTTTTCGACCTCTCCGCTCTGAAATTTTGGTGTGTTTTCGGCACCTTATGTGTTTTCGACCCTAAGCACACAACTCTGACAAGCGGGTCTCGGTGCCTAAGGCCATGCCAGCACAGAGAAGATCTGATGGTTGTCACATGATTGCATGGGATCTTCGGATCCCATGAGATCATACAACAACCATTGATGCGGTGTCAGCAAAGATTGGCAGTCAAGACAAGTGGTAAGCGGTCATTAGATTGCATCACACAGTTGGTCACATGATCGCATGGGCCTTCCTAGCCGCATGCGATCATGCAAAAAATGGTAAGCAACCAGGCAAACAGTGAGGTGGCGGTTGGTGCCTAACACCTTATGGTTGGTTGCATGATTGCATGGGCTCTTCTGAGCCCATGCGACCATGTGACAAATCGTCAATAGTTTCAGTGGTGGCGGTTTGCAGTCATCGGTTAACATCATGTGACAGGCAGTTAATGGGGCCTGAGGTTTTTGCATTGGCACAAGTCTGATGAAGATCAACGGTGGTCATATGATCTCATGGATCTTCTGATCCCATGCAATCATGTGACAACCATCCAATGGGGATCTACTAATTTTGAGTGGGTCCGTGTCAAGGGTGCCAAGGTGTTTGCTAATGTAGCGGCCAGGACAAATAGGGGAGTGACACATGGTGGTTCTAGGCTCAGGGTTGGAAAGATTTGTGAGGTTGTGTGGTTGGAGGTGGGCCTAGTTCTAGGTTCAGTCAGGTAATCTCGCAATAAAAAGAAGAATATTCTTTCTATCTAGCGATTACAAGACTTCCTTTAGTCAGGTAATCTCCTGATGGAAGGGAATATGCCAAAAGTCTTACGAGACTCAGTGACTACCATCAGAAAAAGTAAGGATCAACAGTTTTTGCATGGTCACTGGATGTGACCCGGGGTTAAGAGAGAAACAAGGGGTTCAGCGACTAAAGGGAGATGTGAACCTAAAGTGAACCTAGGGTCAGGATTGCGTGAACATCTAAAGCTTGTCGCATGATCTTATGTGGCCTCTTAGCTGCATGCGATCATGCGACAAGCCCCTAGTGGTCAATAGGGCTTCGGTGGGCTTGCGGTTTGGTGATGTGTCGAGTGTGCAGTGGGTGGCTAGTGGTCGGCAAAGGTTTGAGAGGTGGTGGATTTTGCGGGCCTGAGGTGTCATTTGTGGTGAAGAGCGACAGATTCTCAAGGTTGTCGCATGATCACATTAGTTTTTTTTTAGCTCATGCGATCATGCAACCAATGTTATTTTAAAGGTGGAGCAGGCTTCTAGACTTGGCAAAGAGCGCGGTTGTGCAGTTAACTGGTTTCGCGTGGTCGCCAAATAGAGCCTAAGGTTAAGAAAAGATAACATGATTTGGTGACTAAAGAAGGAGTGAGCCCGAGCTTTGTGTCAAGCGGTGGCATGTTTTCTCAAGGTTGTCGCATGATCGCATGAGGCTTTTTGAGTTCATGGGATCATGCGACCAATACTTTTTCAAGGTGGTGCAACCATTTTTTCATAGGGTTTCTTCCAAGATGAATGTTGCAGACGTGGGTAGCTCAAGAAATTGATGTTGCCAGGGTGGTTTCATGTTGCAGAGTTGATGAAGGAGGTCTCAGCATCATTTTGAGTCCTTTCCAATATCTGATCAAATTTGGAGCCTTTATGGCTGAGTGGGCTTGTAGGGGGTTGTCAGATCGAGGTCTTTTGTCTGTAGGCATGATCAATTTAGGGATGGACATGCAAAGAAATATCTAATTAGTTGAGATATTTTCATGAACATTATGATCAGAAGTGACTGATTTTAGGGATGATTATTATAATACATATCTATGTAGCCCTAATTCAGAGATATGTTGATTCCTACCTGCGTGCAGGGGATGTATATATTCTTTTATGGAGCCTGTAGTGCTCAGAATTTGCATTTTGTAAAAAGAAAGACTCTTCTTGGAAAACTATTTGTAGCATTTCTTCCTGCTCTCTAGTTTCCCACATCTTGTAAGTTTTCATTGATGAATTCAAATATTGCAAAGCATTCTATGGCACTCTTGTTGTCCTCATGCCTTCTTGTCTGAGTTTGTCTCTTATTGGATTAAAGTTTATGAATGTTGTCAATAGAAGTTGGGATTCCTAGTCCCTCTCACTTTCTGTGATTCTGTATGTTACTGTGTCTGATCTGATTTAGGTGTTTTGTGGGTATACTACAGCCCCTAGCAGCCTTGTCTCATCCCTACACCTAGTTGCAGAAGAGGATGTTTGTTTGCAAGTCATAGGTTGAGTTTTCTATTCAAGCCTTCCTATGAAATATTTATGCAAACCTATCTAGTGAGTGTTGACCTATTAGACTTGATTCCTCCATTGGTCTCATTCCTCTATACTGAGATCCAAACCCCAGTTTTGGTGCATCACCTAGTAGGTAGATTTGCCTTCAGTCATTTTCCATTTTATGCATTCCTTCTAACCCTTTCCCCTCAAAGTTTACTTTCCTATTAAAAGAAAATCAAGGTGATTATCCAAGAGGAACCAGCCTAGAATCTAGAGGTCTCATCTCAATCAACAAAATGTCCCACAACCTTGAGATGATTCCCTTGTTATACTGAGTTATCAAGACTACGAGAGCTTGAACTAAGGGTGAAAATTTAGTGTATAAAAAGAACATCAATAAAATCAAGGAAATCCAACCTATCAGGCCAATGCCATATCAACAACTCCAAATCAGAATGGGCCTGGAGCCCAAACTCACTAGAAGAGAATCTTCATACCTCTTGGTGAACCTTTGGAGGTAATCTTTTATCGCATGGCCAAGGCCAATCTCATCACATAGCCACCAACTCAACAATTTGATGATGCCACTCCCAAGCCTAACTAGTACAAAGATCATGAGTACTGTGATTTGTTAGGAATAATAGTCCATAGTACAACTGAGAGGTGGTGAATCAGTTGTATGGAAGATTATTAAACTTTAAACTTTAAGCAACAACAATATCAGATCCAATGAACATAATAAATCCCAACACAATAACACAATATTTTGGTCTTGGGAAAACCTTGTTAAAGGTAAAAACTCTAGTGGGAATTAGCACCCACAAATAATGTACTGATAGTATAGTTATCCTTGTTAGAAGATATAGCCATGTTAGGAACTTATTGAAACATTACATTACATAGTCCTTGTTAGAGGACAAACCTTGTTGGGAGTCAAAAAGAAAGGGAGGGCTCACTGCCCAAGGCTCATTTCCCAAAGGAGGTTGAATCCAACTTCAAAACTCACTATTTGCAACACAAGTGTATATGAAGAAATACATAATCTTTTGAACTGTTCGGCAACAATTGTCTTTCCTTGATCACTTCCAATGAATTCCACCAACAAACTTTTTATCTACATACAACAGACACAAGCTCACAACTTTTACAACCTCTCTATATCACCTTCATCACATCCATATATTTTCCAAAGAAAATACCTTTCATTTATACCTTATTACAATTCTCATGAACAAGACGACTGATAAGGTTTTCCTAATTACAAAAAATTTCATAAACCTTTGCTAAGATACACATGGTATCTAGAACAAGTATATAATGATTACATTACAACAATTAAGGACCTACATCCTTAATTCAAGTTCATCATCTATCATACACGTGACATCTTTGTAGTCGGCTTCCAAATAGATCACCTCTAGAACACATGCCAAAGTTGACATCATCCTTCTTTCCATACCTTGCATAGTTCATAGAACATTATTCAATACTCTCTCTTTGATCTCTTACATTTTCATACACTCATTCCACATTGCCTATAAGCTATACACAAAACATAGAGACTAACTCTGTCACTTCTCACTATTATAGTCAGTGACCAGTCTTCACCAAAACATCTGTAACTCATCCAATATGAAACATTACATGATGTGATCTTAGATATAAGATCACAATACTTTCTTGAACTCTCCTCTATCTTCATAGCATCTCAAACATTTGTATAGTGTCTGTACACTATGGTAATCAGCCTGATCTTCTCACAAAAAAACATATGTTTTCATCAGTGACAAAAACATAGATGACAACAGTATGAGTGCTCGTTTAGTAATGTAGTGATTTAAACATATTAAATGTCTCAATCACCTCACCATGCATTAGAAATATCCAACAATCTCCCCCTTTGGAATTGATGTCAACATTTGGGAAAATCCATCATTCAAAAGTTAAATCAACCCAAAGTTCTGCAACCAAACAATCTCCCCATAGAGTAGGGAATTTATCATAGAAACACTCCCTGTTTGACAACAATGGAAAATGGTGCCATGAGCCATCAGCTTCTTTTAACATATTTCTTCCATGATCACTCCCCCTAAGGAGTAGATCCCTGCATCTAGTCTAGATTATGATAAGGCTCTAAAAACCTCTGGACTAATGCATCTTTGCATCATTTAGTTCTAATTAGGAGGGGCTTGAAACCCCAGCATACCTTTGAGATATTCAAAGGTATCTTTTGGTAGTGGCTTTGTGAAAATGTCTACAATCTACTCTTTTGTACTGATATATTCTAATTTAATTTCTTTCTCTACCACCTTGTCTCTCAAGAAGTGATACTTGATAGAAATATGTTTAGTTTTAGAGTGCATAACCAGATTCTTTGACATATTCATTTTACCGGTGTTATCACAATGGATAACCATAGGATCATCAAAAGGTAGTCCAATGTTTATCAGCATTTGTTTCATCCAAACAATTTGAGTTCAATTAATAGAAGCAACAACATACTCTGATTCAATAGAAGATCATGCTATACAATCTTGTTACTTAGCCAAGAAACCTAATTTTTCCCATGGAAAAATGCACCACCACTAGTACTCTTTCTATCATCAATATTTTCTACCCAATCAACATTAGTATAAGCATGAAGTTCAAAACTATCATTTTTTCATACCATAATCCATAGTCTATGCCTCCTTTCAAATATCTCAATATCCTTTTCACAATAGCTAGGTGTGTTTCTTTGGGTTCTTCCTGATATCTAGCCACAATTCCAATAGCATTAGCAATATTCAGTCTGGTGTGGGTCAGATATTGTAATCCTCTAGCCATTGATCTATGCAAGGTCTGAAAAACATTCTTTGATTCATCATCAATTTTTAGCTTATTACCAGTTACCATGGGTGTTCCTACTAGTTTGTATTCTTCCATTCCAAACTCCTTTAGCATTTCTTTGAGATACTTAGTCTAAGAAATAAAGATATCATTCTCATTCTGAGTTATTTACAATCCAAGAAAGAATTTCATTTCACCTATCATGGACATCTAAAATTCACTTTCCATTTCCTTAGAAAATTTCTTACAAAGATCATCATTACCTCTAAAGATAATATCATCAAGAAAGACTTCTGTTATCAAAATTCCATCTTCACTAGTTCTTAAATACAAATTATGTTGGCAATTTGACTGAGTAGGATATCATGATGTTATCATTATGGAAACATATAATCAGTATGAAGATCACAATACAATAGCAAGCAGTTATGACCGAGTGCAAGTAAAATTGTCTAAGTATAAGCAACATTTTCCAGTCTAACCAGAGATAGTTTTGGATAGAGATGTTGATAAAAGTAATTTCAGTGCTTGCGTGCTTGAACATGGATACTTTTATGTATGTTGAAGACTCACCTCATAGTGCAAGTCTATACAACATGTATGAAAGAATTTATTACAAAATTACCGAAGATGGAGTTGAAGCCGACATGATAGAGAAAGAAGACAGAATTAGTATAATAGTTAAGGGATTTTTTTATAAATCAAAATAATAACTTAATCATATAAGGGATGATATCTTAGATGTTAACCCTTGGGTAGCACAAGTTAGTGTGTCTTTTTTAAAGTTCTTTATGTTTTGTAAAGCTGACTGTAAAAGTTATTATTCCTAATAACTTGTATAAATGTTAAACATATGTAATGTGAAGATAGTGTGTGTGATATACATGCAAAAGAAATTGATGCAAAGTTGTAAATTGTAAAAGTAAAGCAAGAAGACTTTGTATATGTAAGTGAAGATATAGATCAGAATGGGAAAGCTATTTGGTAGTAGTGAAAGGTTATATACCTTACCCTTTTTGTAATCATAAGTCATTGTATATTACATGGTTGGGCAATGAGCTCATCTTGTAATCATTCTATTTGTACTACCAACTCTTAATAGGGTTGAGGCTTCTAACAAGACCCAGAGTCCTTTAATCAGGATAGAGACACTATATGCATGTAATAGACTCCTAACAGGGTCAACATCCTTTATCAAATACTTTTAATTAGTGGATCACTTGTGGGTATCATCCCCATAGGGGTTTTCCCTTGGCCAGGGTTTCCTCGAGAACAAAACATGGTGTTATGAGTTCATTTTATCTATTGCTATGCATGTTATTTAGTTTACTCTATTTTGCAAGTATCAAGTTAATTTTCTATATCCATAATTGAGAAAAATTAAAAGTTTGTAGAATACTGATTCACCCCCCTCTCAGTATTCCATATTTCTAACAATTAGTATCAGGGCTTAGTTACTCAGAAAATAATCATTCAGAAAAAGCCTAGCAACTTGAGTAAGATCTCTATGGATACGGATCAACTATAGAAAAATCTTGAAGAAGCTCTTGAATAGATTGATATGCTTACTAAAGAAAGAGATACTCTGAAAGGAAAATATGATGATGAAAAGAACTTCATTGGGAAATTGAAAGAAAATCATGAAGAACTATAATCAAAGAAGGAACCTACAATTCAAATTGAAGACTATGATGAAATTTAAAATCTAAAGAAAGAAAATGAGATCCTTAAGCATGAACTAAAGATTGTAGATCTGAAGTTAAGTTTGAAAGATGCAAACAACAATAATGAAACAAATCTGAAATTTGAAAATGAAGATCTGAAGTCTAAACTGTGTAAAATGACATCTGAACTTGAGAAAACCAAATTAAAGTATGTTGAATTTGAAAATTACAATACAATTATGAAAGGTGAACAGACTCAGTCTAAAAAAAATCTTGAAAAAATGTATTCCACTAGTGAGAAGATTAATGAACCAATGTCTTATCAAAAGCCATTCTATGATAAAACCAGTCTTGGATTTAACTCATCTAAGATAAGTGAAGAAAGCAAGGAACCAAATTTGAAAGTTTATGAGAATAAAGATGAAAAGAAATCTGATGAAGCTAAAAAATCTAAAGATATACCTAATCCACCTAAAGAAGATGATCAACCTAAAGGTATGTAAATATAATTCAAAGGTATATATTTTATATGTAATACTTTTGGTCATATGAAGAAAGATTGTACAGGTAAGCAATTCAAATATCTTGATGGTTATTGTTATAATTGTCATGGTTTTGGACATAGAGCTATTGAATGTAAGAAGCCTAGATCTAATGATAATCATAGTAGAGTGTTTAGAGATACTAACCATGCATATAAGAGACCTACTAAAGATATGAACAAAAGAAATAGAGTTGTGTGTTATAGATGCAACAATATTGGACACATTGCCAGGAATTGCAGATCACAAATCAACTAGACAGCACCAAGATATGGAAACAATGGAATAGCTTGTTAAATATTTAACAAATTTGGTCATACAGTAAGGTTTTGCAAAATGAAAAACATGAGAAATCCCAACAACATGAACTACACAAGAAGAAATGAGAATGCAAGCAACAGTTAGAAAGGATGTTGTAGTAATTTAGAAGAAGTGAAATTTGTTAAAGGTACAGATCAAGGAGATACATTCACCACACAAGGTAATCAAATAGGTGAAGTATCTGATAGTAAGTGTGAATCTCTTCCTAACCCATCTCAAAGTACTTAATTCATAAAGTGCATTAGAATAGGAACTAGGATAATGTAGAAGTTAGAGTAGAATGAACTAAGTCTTGCACAGTTAATGTGAGGTAGTATGTGATATATTAATGCTATGGTTAAGAGCGCATGAGCTAATATGAATATATGTGAGTTTGCAAGAAGTATGTAGTTTTGTAGGAAATAGGAACAACTTTTTTGGAAAGAAGTGGCAAAATAATTGAATGCAAAGTCAAAATTGAAAGGTTAAAAGCTTATGATTGGTATCGGTTAAGCATTCAAGAGACTACAAGTGATAAGGAGATCAATACAACCATGATTGAAAGTAGTTTGCAAGATTTGGTAAAATAATTTTGCGTCGGATCTATGCAAAGTCCTAATTCATGAAATTGAGGCATTTTACTAAGAAAATATATCAAATAGTTAAAGCATTTGCAAAAGTCATGGATATATCATTTATTCACAACATAAGAGATACAGTTAGACCTAGAGTAAAAACGGAACCAGTAGAACCCTTAGAAGAAGACCCTAGTCTTGCTTTATCGACCGTTCTAGATAGAGTTTTTCATTTGGAAGATGTAAAAGGTTATTTGAAATGCAAGTTTGAAACCATCAGTGACAGTAGTGTGATTAAGGAATATGAAAATATATATAATCAGGATATTTTAGTGAAACTAGGGTTTGAACATTTAAAGGAAAATGAAATTGTGAAATACTCATTGTACTATGAATTCCAAGATGATGAATGCACAAAGATAATTTTAAGCATAATTCACAATGGGAAATTTTGGTTAGATGATAGAGTAATAGACATCATTTTAGACCTAATTTATGAAGTAACTAGTTTGTCAAAATTTGGAGTTATACCTTTTAATGAGAAGAATGTAAAGAAGATAGTACTGGATAACACCAAATTATCTTATAATGGTAGAGGAAAAGTAATTAGCAAGATAATTCAAGATGATGTTAGATATGTGTGTAAGATCTTAACATCTAAATTATGTGCTAATTTTAGAGAAGATGACATGAAAGCTGGTATGATTCATGCAACTTATTTGATGTGTGTAGAAAAAGTACAAGTTGATATGTGTGAAATCTTAAGAATTCAATTGTTTGAGAACCTTGAAAAGATAAAGAGAACCAAGAACTCACAATTTAGATTCTCATCTCTAATCACATACATGTTTTTTCATTTGTTGAGAATATTTCCATATACTATTGGAGAAGATTGGAATGATAATAGGACCACTATGGATAGAATCAACAAGGTGTATCTGAGACACCCTATAGACAAGGTTAATGAAAGTGCAACCTTGGTAATGAAAACATTTCAGAATCAAATCAGAAAAAGATCAAGGATACCTCATGATATAGTGGAAAAGTACAAAGATGAAATATGTTTCATGGTTGACACTCACTTTACGTTTGTTGAAGAAGTTGAACCTAGAGTAGAATTCATAGATCCACTTAGATATGAAGTATCTGAAAACTAGATAGAAGAATATGTGAACAGATTGCTTAAAAGAAAATTGGATGCAAGTAGTTCTAGATTTGGAACTTATGAGGAGAACTTTAACTCCACAAATTCTCTACAAGAAGAAAAGTTATCAAAGAAAAGAGTGGAAAGCACTATCAAGAAAATTCTTAAGGATACGAAAATGTCAAAACAAGAATTTCTAGTGGCAAAGCAGACTGCAATATAAATAAGAGATATTGCATAGAAAGAAGTTTTATCTATTCCACCCCTATGATCAATTGTATCTCAAACTAAAGAAGCACAAGTAACATAAAAGGTAATAAAAGTTGAAGAGGCAGAAGAAACAACGAAATCAACTAGAACTTCCACCTCTCCACCAGCAAAAAGAGTTAAGGAAATGGCAAGTGGGCCACAAAAGAGATAAAAGACTATTGTTACCCCTATTCCAAGGTACGTATCTGAAGGAATAGATGATAAAGAAATTGGAAACAACAAGAGAAAATGGAAATGAAAGATAGAGAAAGTAAATTCTTCAATCATTAATTATGGAGATTTTTCTAAGATGAACAAATACTATGAGTTATATAATTTTTCAAAGAAATTAAACTTAGAGAATGTAGTTTTCAAGCATATGATTTTAGCAGATAAGAAGTTTGACAGTAGTCAAGGGAAGATACCTAATGAATTGTTTGATAAATTAGTGAATAGAAAGAAGACAAAAGCTGAAGAAGACAATAAAATGAGAGAAAATTTTGTGAGAAAGCTCTGTGATATTAAAGATCAAGACCATTTCAAGGAAATAATGAAAGATCTTAGTATTCACTTAAGAACCAAAAAGAAGAACAATTTAGATAATGGGAGGAAATTATGAATAAATTAACAAGGAAATTGAACATGCAGTTGTAAAGGTAATGACCACAAGTATTAGTAAGCACTCAATTATAGTAGATCAAGCTTTGGAAGTTGAGAATCTAAAAAATCCCACTCCACCACCATCAATTAACATTGAAGATGAAACAATGAATGTGGAAGGATCACATATTATACTGGATAGTGATGACAATCCCTTCAGTAACCTTGAAAACATTATTGATGATTTGGCTATGGAAGAATAGGACATGACAAGTACAGAGGAAGAAAGGAAGAAAAAAAGAGAAGAAGAGCAAGAATAAGCAGAGATTCAAGTAAACACGGAGATAGCAAGACAAAAAGGAATACAAGGACAAGAAAAAATCAATCCCACTCCTAAGTTATCAACAAAGAAACCATAGTTAGAATTTATTTTTGACAATCTTGGAAAAGAAGTTGATGATGATGATTGAATTGAGTTGATCTCATCCTTAAACAAAATCATTGGTAAAAACATGAAAGTGAAAAGCCTTGAAGGATCATTTCTTAAAGTGACAGAGAAGCTGTAAAGTGTTGTAACCAATCAGATATCAGAGGTAGATCCATAGGTCAAAGCAAAAGAAGTTATGAAAGCATTTGACAATGAATTCACAAACTTATCAGACATTGCTACAATAAAGGCTCAGGCTGGATGTATGTATCAAGGAAATTAGAAGAAATTTGGATAGAGGAAAATCCTTGTACATTCAATGTGCAAAAATAGAGAATCATGTATCAGATTTGATAGAGAAGATAAAAGAAAAAGAAATGGAAATTCAAATAGTAGAAAATATTTTATCCAGTCTGACTGTGAAGATATCAGATCTTGAGAAGAAAATCAATAAATTGTATGATGAAATAAGAATTCTTAGTGAAGAAAGAGAAAAGAAATTGAGAAGATTTGCTCTACTAAGAGAGCACATTTCAATTAAGATAAGCATCATTGAAGGCCAATTGGAAGAATGTCTTTCATCGAAGACATCTTATGAGAAATTTAACTATGCAAATATTCATGTATGTGAAATAGAATCTTATGGTTTATGTGCATTACTCAGTGTTTCAGATACCATTAAGAAGGCATGGGAGAAGGAGACAGAAAGCATAAAAGTAAATTTTGTATATTGTGTTGCAATCCTACCAGATTTGTAATTTTCAATCATGAGTAAACATTTTTGTTACACAATTTTGACACCCTTTTTGTCATTGTTGTCAAAGGGGGAGTGATAGAAGAAAATTGTAAGATGTATAGACATTTTTTATATATAGTATATATGTGATGTATTCAAGGTTGGTGGATCCAATTAAGGACTGATTGACCCTGCAACCAAACCAATATGTAGCAAAAATACATAATAACAACCACATATCTACAATGAAACATAAGCCTTTATTCATCAAATCACCAATTACATGCAATGTGTTGGGCTATAAGGCCTTCCTAGTTACAAAAAGATACAAAGAAAATATCAGTCTACAAGATCTCATAGGATCCAAATATTTTCCACAACATCAGCATTTAGCTAGCCCAAGTCTGCAACATGCAGTACGCTGGTAGGGATCCAGGAAAAGATCTAAACTTGTACTCAAAATTCCAAGAAATCTTCCTGTTCCTAAGCTTATAGGCTACTAACTTCTTCTTTTTTCTGCAAAACTCCCCCTAAACAACTACCCAAGCACCTACTTAAATATAGAATCTCAACCACAAGTCGGGTGATGAAACAATTAACTTACACAAACAAATATTAAATTCTTAAAACATTAGTCGACTCTCAAATAGCCTTTAAAATAAATAAACTCTCAAAGATGGCCCCAAATGGTCATCAAATTCACATAGAAGAATACAACATGCCAGATCTAGGTGCCTACATGTCCAACGGTCAATTCATAACGTGAGGAGCACAACCCAAATCAAATGTACCAGTCGGCCAAGTCGATTCATCCAAACAATCTAGTTGGTAAGAAAGAACACCGAGCAACAGAAGAAATAATCGAGGGCCAGTCAACCACCCACGCCAAGCATGATCGAGCAACATAGTTATTGCCAAGAAATAGGAAACTGATGCCTTCAGTCATTGAGCATTCTTTAGAGATCGAGCACCCCGATGACCATAGAAACCGAGCAACCAGCCCCCAAACTGAGAAGAAACTTCTCCATACCAATATCAAAACTAATAATCTAGCTCCAAAGACAAACATATTATGGGTTGATACAATATTGCCAAGAATCCTAGGATGCTCCTGCATCAATATGGAGGCATATTCCTATGGGGAGTATAGATGATATAAGATGTTTTGTAGATATAAGGATAGTGAAGAATTTTTGGATGGCCACAATTTTGAAGTTTTATATGACTTAGCCAATTTTCTTATATGTTTCCACTAATGACAAAGGGAAGATTATTGGAAATTTGGCTAAGTAGGATATCATGATGTTGTCATTATGGAAACATATAATTAGTATGAATATCACAATATGATAGCAAGCAGGTATGACTGAGTGCAAGTAAAATTGTCTAAGTATAAGCAACATTTTCTAGTCTAACCAGAGACAATTTTGGATAGCGATGTTGATAAAAGTAAGTTTAGTGCTTGTGCACTTGAAAATGGATACTTTTATGTATGTTGAAGACTCACCTTAGAGTGTAAGTGTTAGCATGACCATCAAACAAAAAATTCATGTCAAACTGTCAGGGTCTACCAAGCAACATATGACAAGCATCCATAGGAAATACATCACACAATATCTCAGCATGGTAAGATCCAATCTGGAAATTAACCAAGCATTGTTCCTCAACCCTAACCTTAGAAACATCTTGTATCCAACTAATCTAATAAGGATTAGGATGTTTCCTTCTTTCCAAATTCAATTTACTAACCATTTCTTCTGAAAAAAAGTTCTCAAAACTACCACCATCAACTATGACATTACATACCTTTTTTGCACTTACATCTAGTTCTGAATAAATTCCTTCTTTGCACCAATTCAGAGACACATGTAGCTAACCTTCTAGTGACAAGACATTCACCTTTCTCTGGAACATTCTTGGTGGATTCTTTAGTAGCTAATGCCACTCTTTTCTTAGAACACTACCAACTTCTATGACCGGCTTCACCATAGTTATAACAAGTACTAGTGAACTCATTCTTCCACCTTCCTCTCTGTCCAGCATTCTTATTAAGTTGACCACTGCTAGATCCAATATCAGGCTTAGGGTTCTCTGTCACATTACTTTTGGCAACTGTCTCACCAGTCTTACAACCTCGGTTATTATTATTCTGTCTACCTTCAAACTTCTTATTCAACTTCTCTTCAATCTTCAATGCCACCTGATAAGCATCCCCTATTATTTTCATCTAAATAGTAAGTAACTCTTCTTGAATACTAGGTCTCAAACCATATACATACCTAGCAACCTTCTCGTTATCAGCTTCAGAATGACCAGTCCTAATCAAGATTCGGTAAAACTCCTCGATATACTCTTGTACCAATTTGTTAGTTTTCTTCAAAGATTGTATCTTCTTAAACATTTCCAATTCATAATCCACTATAATGAATTGCTTCTTCAACTTATCAACCATTTGGTTCCACTTAGTGATCTTTTCTTTTCCCCTTCTACCTCTTTCCAATTGAACTTCTCTCCACAAAATATTTGTATGACCCTTCAACTTAGTCTTTGCAAATATAAATCTATCAAGATCTTCTATTTCTTCATACTCAAAGTATTCATCAATCTCATTGATCCAATCAATCAATTCTTTAGGCCTAAGGCTTCTAGAAAATGTAGAAACTTCAATCTTAGGTCACTTTCCAATCTTATACATAGCTTTCAGGATTCTACTCTCCTCTGGATCTCTAGCTTCTTGTACAACTTCTTAAAAATAATCTTCTTCCTCAAATTAATCATCATTATCCTCTTTCAAGGTAGGATTTTTCTTTCTCAATTCCTCTTGCAGGTCTTGCACTTGTTTCTGCATAGCCCTAAAATCATCGAGACCAAATTCTCCAGTAGTCTCTTCATCTGAGATCTCACGATTTCTCCTCAAAGGCGTCTTTAAATCAAGATCTAGATGCAAACACACAAGATCCACTCAGCTCCAATAGGAACAGACTTTGCTCAAACATGAACAAACCTGGCTTTGATACCACCTAATGCAGTCAAGGTTGGTGGATCCAATTAAGGACTGACCAACCTTTTAGCCAAACCAATATGTAGTAGAAATACACAATAACAACCATAGATCTACAATGAAACATAAGCCTTTATTCATCACATCACCGATTACATGCAATGTGCCAGGTTGTAAGGCCTTCCCAGTTACGGCTAGATACAAAGAAAATATCAGTCTACAAGATCTCATAGGATCCAAATCATTTCTAGAACATTAGCATTTGGCTAGCCTAGGTTTGCAACATGCAGTATGTTGGTAGGCACCCAAGAAAAGATCTAAACTTGTGCTCAAACCTCCAAGAAATCTTCTTGTTCCTAAGCTCGCAGGCTACTAACTTCCTTTATTTTCCCCCAAAACTCCCCCTAAACAACTACCCGAGCACCTACTTAAATATAGAATCCTAGCCACAAGTCAACTGATGAAACAATTAACTTACCCAAATAAATATTAAATGCTTAAAACATTAGTCAGCTCTCAAATAGCCTTCAAAATAAATATACTCTCAAAGCTGGCCCCAAACAGTCATCAGATCCATATAGAAGAATGCAACATGCTATATCTAGGTCCCCACACATCCAATGGTCAATCCATAACATGAGGAGCATGACCCAAATCAAATGCACTAATCATCCAACCCGATTCATCCAAACAATCTAGTCGATAAGCAAGAACACCGAGCAACAAAAGAAATAACCGAGTGCTAGTCAATTGACCACACCAAGCATGACCAAGAATCATAGTTATTGCTGAGCAACAAGAAACCAATGCCTTCAGTCACTGAGCATTCTTCAGAGACTGAGCACCCTAGTAACCACAGAAACTAAGCAACCAGTCCCCCAAACTGAGAAGAAAATTCTCCAAACCAAGATCAAAACCAATAATCTACCTCCAAAGACAAACATATTTTTGGTTGATACAGGATTGCCAAGAATCCTAGGATGCTCCTACATCAATATGGAGGCATATTCCTAGGGAGAGTATAGATGATATAAGATGTTTTGGAGATATAAGGATAGTGAAGAATTTCTAGATGGCCACAATTTTGAAGTTTTATACGACTTAGCCAATTTTCTTGTATGTTTCCACTAATGACAAAGGGGAGATTATTGGAAATTTGGCTAAGTAGGATATCATGATGTTGCCATTATGGAAACATATAATCAATATGAAGATCACAATATGATAGCAAGTAGTTATGACTGAGTGCAAGTAAAATTGTCTAAGTATAAGCAACATTTTTTAGTCTAACCAAAGACAATTTTGGATAGAGATGTTGATAAAAGTAATTTCAGTGCTTGCACACTTGAACATGGATACTTTTATGTATGTTGAAGACTCACCTTAGAGTGTAAGTTTGTATGGCATGTACAAAAGAATTTATTGCATAATTATTGAAAACAGAGTTGAAACCGATAGGTTAGAGAAAGAAGACATAATCAATATAATAGTTAAGGGATTATTTTGTGTATCAAAATAATAACTTAATTAGATAAGGGATGACATCCTAGATGTCAACCCTTGGGAAAGGCAAGTTAGTGTGTTTTTTTTAAAGTTCTTTATGTTTTGTAAAGCCGACTGTAAAATTTATTATTCCTAATAACTTGTATAAATGTAAAACATATGTAATGTTAAGATAGTGTGTGTGATATACATGCGAAATAAATTGATGCAAAGTTTGAAATTGTAAATTTCAAGCAAGAAGACTTTGTATATGTAAGTGAAGATATAGATCAAAATAGGAAAGCTATTTGGAAGTAGTGAAAGGTTATATACCTTACCCTTTTTGTAATCAAAAGTCATTGTATATTAAAGGGTTGGGCAATGAGATCATCTTGTAATCATTCTATTTGTAATACCAACTCTTAGCAGGGTTGAGGCTTCTAACAAGGCCTAGAGTCCTTTAATCAGGACAAAGACACTATATGCATTTAATAGACTCCTAATAGGGTCAACATCCTTTACGAGATACTTTTGATTAGTGGATCACTTGTGGGTATCATCCCCATCAAGTTTTTCCCTTGGCCAGGGTTTCCTCAAGAATAAAACATGGTGTTATGAGTTCATTTGCTTTATTGCTATGCGTGTTATTAAGTTTACTCTATTTTGCAAGTATCAAGTTAATTTTCTATATCCATAATTGTGCAAAAGTAAAATTTTATAGAATACTGATTCACCCCCCCTCTAAGTATTCGCTATTTCTAACAAATTGCTGTCAGCATTACCTTTTGTGAATCCAAGCCAAAGTAAACACTTATCTAACCTTTCATACCAATCCCTTTTATCTTTCTTCATCCCATACAGATCTTTCTTCAACTTGCATACCATGTCTCCATCTTTACATAGAGGAAATCCATCTAGTTGTTCTATGTATACTTATTATTCAAGATCCCCATTCAAGAATGCAGACTTCACATCCATCTGATACACCTTGAAATCTTTATGTGCAACATAAGCCAAGAATAATCTTACTACCTCTATTCTAGCAATAGGAGAAAGTGTTTCTTCAAAGTCTTTGCCTTCTTTTTGTGAGTATCCCTTACATACCAGTCTTTCTTTGTTTCTTACAACAGTTCCTTCTTCATTCATTTCATTTCTAAAAACCCATTTTGTTCCTATTAAATTTTTATTTTTAGGTCTAGGAACCAATTCCCAAGTGCCATTCTTCTTTATCTGATCTAGGTCTTCCTTCATAGCCTTTAACCAATATTTATCTCTACATTCTTCATCTGTAGTTTTTGGTTTAACTTGAGAAATCAACAAATTTCTTCTCTAACCTTTGATCTAGTTGATACTCCTTGATTGGTATTGCCAATAATTTGATTTTTAGGATGGTTATTCTTTACATACCTTGGTGTTTTAGGAACCTTAGTAGCCTCACTTGTGTCAAAACCACAAGTCTCTTTTTCACATTTTGTCTCAACAAGTTCTTCTGTAGCAGTAGTAGCTTCTTTGATCTCTGAAATCTGATTACTATCATACATTCTTTCTTGAATCTGAAACTTTTCATCTATTCTTACATTGTTACTTTCAATCATCTTCCTCATTCTCATATTGTAACATTTGTAAGCCTTTCTCTTAATAGAGTAACTAAGAAAAATTCCTTCATCACTTCTAGCATCAAACTTTCCTATCTCATCATCTTTCTTGATATAACACTTAGTACCAAATATTCTAAAATATTTTACATTAGGTGTATGATCAAACCATAATTCATAAGGAGTCTTACTTATACCTTCTCTAATTTGAATTATGTTCAATGTATACATTGTTGTTCCAACAGCCTCTCTCCAATGTACATGAGATACATTTCCTTTAAGCAACATTGTCCTAGCAGAATCAAGTATACTCCAGTTCCTTTTCTTTGATATCCCATTATGTTGTGGACTCCTAGGACTAGATGTCTGTCTCTTTATTCCATTCTCTTCATAGTATGAATTGAATAAGTCTGAAGTAAACTCTCCACCTCTATCTAACCTTAGAAATTTAATCTTTAAACCTGATTCATTCTCTACTTTTTCTTTGAACAAATTGAATTTATCAAATGCTTTTGATTTTTCTTTCAAATAAGTAAACCAAATCATTCTAGAAAAGTCATCAACAAAGAGTATGAAATACCTTTCACCATAATATGATTTTTTCCTTGTAGGTCCACATAGGTCTATGTGTACTAGCTCCAACTTCTCTCTTGATGTATATGCTTTGCTTTTGTAACTACTTCTAGTCTATTTTCCCATGACACATTCTCTACAAAAAATGTTAGATAGTTTTACAATCTTCAGCAGATCTCTTATTGCATTAGTTATACTTGCCTTTACAATGTTATCAAAATTAACATGACAAAATCTCCTATGCCATAACCAACTATCATAAACCTTCGCAACAAAACAAGAGACTCCAATTGTATTCAATTCAAATACATTACATCTAGATTTAGTACTAGTTGTACTCACCTTACCTGCCTTACTTCTAATAAAGCATTTACCATTAAAAAAACTTAATTGAAACTCTTTATCCATTAACTTTCCAACACTCAACAAGTTATGTTTCAATCCTTCAACAAGTAGTACATTATCTATATTTGTCTTTCCATCCAGAGTAATAGATCCTACTACTAAGATAGATTTAGGATGATTGTCTCCAAACCCCACACCACCACCATCATACTTTATTAATTTAACAAACTTGTTTTTATCTCTACTCATATGATGAGAATAACCACTGTCAATTATCCATCAATTTTCTTGTCAACATGAGATACTAAGGCATTTTCCTCATGCACTAGCTCATCTCTAATAGAAAAAAATCCAATCTCTTCATAATCTAAATAATCATCATTAGAAATTCCTTCACTAGGATAGTAATATTCTTGTCCCTTTTAATCTTGGAAAAATCAAGTTTATACTTAGGAACTCTTGTAGGACATCTAGATGCAAAATGACCTACCTTATTGCATGAAAAATATTTCGAAGGTAAATTGCCTTCAAATTTTACCTTACCTCTCTTTTCTCTTCTAGTAATCAATGCAACAAGTTCATCCATCTTTCTTTCTTCTGCCATTATCTGTTCCCATTCCTCAACATACTCACCAAGCTCTTCTCTTAGGTCTTCATTGCTAGTGCTCAAAAGTGTAGACAATTTCTTATGTGCAGATGCCTTAAATGTAGATTCAAATTTAGGTACAAATTCTCCTAGTTTTGCAGCTTCAAAAGTAGTTATCTTTTCAATCAACATCTCTTTGTTAAACTTCAAAGTTAGAGGTATAGTTTCTTGAATAGACATAGTTGTGAACTTGTAAGAATGTATCAATGATCTAAGGATATTTGCAATAACTTCATCTTCATCATAAGTTCCCCCATAGTTTTTGATTCCAACTACAACTTTTGTGACCCTTTGAACATAATTCCTAATGCTTTCACCCTCATTCATTTGTAGCTTCTCCATCTTTGTCTTCCAATTTTGTAACTTTTCTTGTTTTGTATACTTGTCTCCCTCATATAGTTCTTCTAATCTTTCCCAAAAAAGGTATGCCAAATCTAGGTCTTTAACTTCAATAAACTCTCCTTTAGAGAGTGCACTAATCAGTGCTTCCCTTGCAATCATGTTGAGTGAAAATATCTTCTTTTCATCCTCACTAGCCATAGGTAGACCATCACTAGACTTTATATGTACCTTGTTTCTTGTAATCAACCAATAGTCAATGCCTAAACAAAATAGGTGAGTTTGCATCTTGTTCTTTCAACTGTCAAATTTCTTAGGATCAAATTTTGGACTATCCTTCCTATAGAACACCATCTACAAGATCACCTCAAGTTGTTAAGATTTCTCTTTAAAGAGCATTAGCTCTAATACCAATTGTTAGGAATAACATTCTACACTACAACTGGGAGGGGGGTGAATCAGTTGTATGAAAGATTATTAAACTTTAAACATTAAGCAACAACAATATTAGATCCAATGAACACAATAAATCCCAACACAATAAAACAATATTTTGGTCTCAGGGAAGTCTTGTTAAAGGTAAAAACCCCAGTGGGAATGAGAACCCACAAATAATGTACTGAGAGTATAGTTATCCCTGTTAGAAGATATAGCCATGTTAGGAGCTTATTGAAACATTACAATACATAGTCCTTGTTAGAGGGAAGAGCCTATTAGGATTCAAGATGATAGGGAGGTCTCACTACCCAAAGAAGGTTAAATCCACCTTCATAACTCACTATTCGCAACACAAGTGTATGTGAAGAAATACATAATCTTTTGAACTGTTCGGCATGAAATGTCTTTGCTTGATCAGTTCCAATGAAGTCCACCAACAAACCTCTGCTCTACATACAACAGACACAAGTTCATAGCTTTTATAACCTCTCTATATCACCTTCATCACATCTATATCTTTTCCAAAGAAAAGACCTCTCATTTATACCTTATTACAATTCTCATGAAAAAGTCAGCCCATAAGGGTTTCCTACATACAAACAATTACATAAAGCCTTGATGAAAATAGTATGAGTGCTCATTAAGTAACATAGTGATTAAATATATTAAATATCTCAATCACCTCCCCATGCATTAGAAATATCCAACATTATTATCATTGTGTTAAAGGAAACACTACCCTAAGGTGTTTGAAACTAAAGCATTACATCCAAGATATCATTGACAAGAAAGAGAGCAAAGTGGACACACCATCCCAAGCCTCACCTAACGCCAATCTATGGATCTATCAAAATGTAGTCCCTCAATATAATTTTGGGAAGAGCCAGGCCAATGCCAATACTCCACCCCAAAACTAAGGAAAAGGAAAGCAAGGAGACCATGCTAATCACAAAGACTATACAACTACCCATATCAATTATGACAAATTTGTTGGATACATAACCCAAGTCGAGCGCATAGTCAATGTCATCCATGTCAAAGGAGTAGATAGTCAGTGTGCTATCACCACATGCCGAGGCCAGATATCTATCATCAATGATACTCCAAGGCTAGCACATAATTCATAGTACAACCTCATAGAACATCTTGGGAACACCCTTGCCCAAATCTCCATCCTCGACCTTCTCCGCACTTCACCCCTCCATCAATAAATCCTCAATAGAGCCCTCCAAGAAGGACATGTCTTCACAAACATAAATGTCATCCTATTTGGAAACCTTGTGGGACATCTATCTACATCCTGTGCTTTATCCTTCAATCTATCTGACATAACACCTATTGCACTTGACCATAAAATCCCTCTCTGCATCACCATCATGGTTAGATATTTTTCCATCAAAAGGGTCATAATAGATAATGGGTCAGCCCTAAATTCATGTACTTTGAAATTCATTCAGAAGATAGGGTTTGTAGAGGCTGATATATCACATGAAGTCATCACCATCATGGCATATGATAACTTGGAGCGTACCTCTAAAGGTACCATTATTTTTCCTATCAAGTTAGGCCCTACAAATCAAGACACTCTTTACCATGTTGTTGATCTTGACATACCATTTAACATCCTCCTTGGAGGACCATGGATCCATTTCATCAAGGTTGTACCATCAAATTATCATTAGTGCATCAAACTTATGCATCAAGGCATTGAGGTTAACATCCATGCATACCCCCAACCCTTCACATACTATCATGTGATGGAAGCATCATTCCCTTATTCGACCCACTATCCTAGAATTGACATTGGCACTTTTGTCACCATTTCTTCATGATCCCATAGAGATTTAGGGACTATCCTTTCCTCCACTCTCTCCTCCATAAGGATCAATAACCTAGGTTATGGTGAGTATAACTAATGCATTTTTACTAGGATCTCTCCTACTTGATCCGCATACACAAGGGAGTCCAAGTCACCAAAGAAGGTCCACTGAAGAAAATCATGAAATCAAGAAAATGGGACCTATGACTTTTGTTTCCTATGGTAACATAGAAAGTCAAGAGATTGACCTTGACATCATTAGGTGGTTGTAAAGAGATCCTCCACCTCTTGACACTCAACTTCTTTTCTACTTCAAAGACAAATATCCACAATCACACAAGTACACCACAAAATAATGGAAATACCAAGGTGGTGGTTTAGGACCACAAGAAGGTGGAATAAAATATCCAATCAAAGCCTAGAAGAATCCAAATCATCAAGGTCTTGGATTTAATACCCCTCTCCTACATATACAAGAGCCCAATATCACAACTAGGGTCACCAACATGACCAATGTTCCCTTCTTTAATAGCCAGGATGACCTCGTAGAGATCAAATACATCCTTGAAGAGGAAGAAATAAATCATATGATGACATCTTCAATGATGATTCCCTCCTAGACACTTCTATCCTCCACCAAATTGCCATTAACATTATATAACTTCTCCTCACCCATCCCAAACTCATAAACTAGGATCAACCAAGAATCACACACATCTATGAGTTCCAAATCATAGAAGTGCTCCTAAGATTCATGGGAACATCAAGACAACAAAAAAATTGGCATCAAGAACCATTTAGTGTCTGTAACCTTGACCCTAAAGGATGTTTTGGGGGAGAGGTAAGCTCTAGTCCCAAAATTGAAATAGAAAATGAAAAGAATGAGTCCTTATGTGAAAATCCCTCTATGACACATTTTCATTCCAATAAAGAGAAAATAGCAAGTGAATCTTCTGGTGAAAACCTTTCTTAGATAGCAAAAGATGGAGACTTGCCTCTTCTTCCCATCGCAGACTATAGACCTAACCAATCACCTTGTTGGCTCTTAAAAATATTTTACACTCAAAAGGATACCAATATACCTAAGACTAATTTTGGGAGTGGTTAATTCCAAATATAAGGGAATCATCAGGTAACTAGACCAACTATAGGGACAAGATTTCCCTCTTCACTTCTAGCTTTGCAAAACTAAGGTGGGTACACTTGATCCAAAGGATGCACCTCTACTTAAACTTAATACTGGATCTAATAACAGATTTCAGTGATAAATTTGTAAATAACTACTTATTTATTTGTTGACTCTCCATCACTAGGTAGGACATTTACTTCTATAACAAAAAATAAAGATTAATAACTGGTTTTGATTATTTTTTTCTGATTACAATAATCCCCCATAAATCCTTATCAAAGAAAGATATACTTATTCAGGCTAGTACCTTATCCATTGGGCTAATATTACTTAAAGCAAAGGGAACACAAAGATCCTGAGGTAACTTAATTCATAACCATAAATATAAATACTTAAAAATTTCCTTCTTGTTGATAATCCTTGCATAAATCATATGAACATGTATCCCATTTGGAATAGTATTTAATCCAATTCTAAATTAGAACTTAAAATGAAAATACATAAAAAGAAGTCTCTGAAAAAATTAGAAATTCATAGATTTGACATAGAGGAGAGATAAAGACCTAAAATCTATATTAAGTATAATGAACTTGATCATTTGTATACAACATGCTTTGAGAAACAAGCTTGCAAATAATAGTAGCAACCTATACTTTCTTCTATTACTTTGATAAGAAAACATATAAAATATAACAATCCTTGATTGAGACCTAGGGTTTCAAAAAAATTCTTCTAGACACCTAATGACTCAATGCCCAATATGATCATGAAAAATTCTTTTATAGATAATGATTACAACAAACATCTGACATATTAGGGTTTACAAAACTTTACCCTAAAACTACAACAACCACACAGGGCTTGTAATTAATGGCAAAATCAAATCCTAGATATATATCTTGATAGGCAAGTTGCATGTCTTCAAGTCTTTAATTATTCTCTCGATCCATTCAAGAAATTTTATTGCCTTCTCTTCATGATTGTTACTATAATAAATACATTTCAACTCTTACCAACTCAAAATTTATGAGTCATTACGCTTTTCTCACCTCAAGAAGTAGATGGAGTGTTTTCCTTTTCAACGTGAGGCATGTACTAGTATCTCCATTCATTAAACACTTCCTCACTTGGGAATACAAAATTTATTATTTCAGCCTTTCTACTAGACAACTATTCCCACTTTCTTTCCATCTAACTAATTTCCCTCTGAATAAAATCAAATCTTGATTTTGCAGTTATCAACGTTTCAATGGTATGGATGAAAAAAATAGTATTTTCCAAAGTTAAAATACTAGTCATCCTAGCTAAAAAGTCTTCATCAATCCTCTCTCTCCACTTGACCAAATCCTTAAGCTCACCATTTCTTTTGAATACTCCTAGAATTAGCTCACAATAGGAGAGTGTCAAGTCTTTCTTCAGCAGACTAGATTTCCTTTCAAAATCATCCAAAACTATCTTGTATTCCACTAAACTCTTCAAAAACTTATGTACCGGCTTGATCAATAGGTCAGGATCAACTTGGCCTTTAGAGAGCCAACCAAATAATTTCATATTTGGGCATCTCTCAACCCATTTATTCAAAATTGGTCCTAACTTAGCCTTATGATCATGTAAAAATGTTAGCAATGCTCGTAATCTCCTAGCATGATCAAACAAAATTATAGGATTCAAATTGTTGGCAAATTGCATCACCACCTCTATGACCTTCTCTTCATATCTTTGGTCTACAAGGAACTCATCCTTCATATGTTCATCTCTTTGTTTTTCTAGCTCTCCTCCACTTTCCCTCAATCTATCCCTTTCTTCAAGAAACTGCTACTTTTCCCAATTGACTCTTGCATCTATATTTTTTTTTGGGAAGGGGGATGGTAAGAATTCAATAATGGGGCTAGAAGAAGAAACCACTATAGGTTTATTAGAAATCATTAGATGAGGTGTTCTATGGCCCTATGGTCTAGATAATTGTGATATGAGTTTAACTTTCTCAATCATCTCTACCTTCAGCTCATTGTAAGACTTGAGAATAGTCTCAAACTTAATCCTCAATTCCTCTTTCTCTTGAGAATCCTTCTTTGCCACCTTCACATTATACTTATTTTTTTTCCAAGATAATATTTGAGGCTTCAACATTGGAATTCTCATGCACTCTATGCACTAACAAACTTCCTCAGTACTTCAGGGAGTATGCCTCATTCTTATTTTTGTTTCCTTCCCTCTTAAGGGACCACATTACTAGGGTTGCATAATCATCATAGAAAACCACACCCCTAGTAGCCTGTTGTGCTTTCTCTACCGTAGAATGAACTATAACTTTAATTTTTCTAATTGCATAAAAAACTATTGCATTAGCAATATCCCATTTAGGGAGAATCAACACCCCTGCAGTGTGAATTAAGGCCCTACCTTCTTTTGGGGTTATACTCTCAAATTTTTTCATCATTTCTCCCTTTGTCTCACTCTCAATCTCACTAATATCCATATCAAGGAAATCTTCTTTATTTTTTCTCACAAATATCTATGAACTAATTTATGTTCATTCTCCACATGGATTGAAGGAATGTCCTATTCTTAACAAAATTATCATCTAAAATAAAACCATCACTAGCTTGCTTCAAAATTGGGTCTAGTTGTTTACCTTCAAACTCTACTACACTAAGGTCCATCTTAATTCCTTTGGGTGGTTTTGGCATCCCCTCTTATATCTCATCACTTGAAAGAAACATGTTCCCCTCATTACTCATTTGTACTAGTTGCTGAGCAACTCCCTATTCATCTAGTTGTAATGGTGATTTAGAAGGAGAATACATCTCTTGTTCTAGATGAGGCTCCTCATGTCTTTACCTCTTTGGAGAGGGATGCTCCACTACTGGATCATTCATAGGTCACTTTCCCTTGAGCTGGATGGAATAGTTTATCTTTGTGTTGTGCTGGGAGAAGGACACTGCATACCTTTCTCTCTTGAACTATGTATATCCCCTTAGGGGTCAACTTTGCATATCCAGGTTGATTCAAAATTCTTCTTGACTTATCTGGATCAAATTGGATAACCACACCCTTCTTCTCATTTGATGCTTGCATAATTCCCTCAAAATGTTCCATGAGGGTGTCCACCTTCCTTGCCGGTGAACCCCCAATAGTAGGTTGCACATTTTTGCCTAAATGGACACTGAGCTCTACATTTTGAAAAAACCTTTCAGATTTAGATGCCTATTGTTGTTAAACCATAAAGGAACATAAAGTAAATTAGAGAATTTTGGGATTTTTTGTCTAGATTGTAAATATATTTTTTATTTTAATTTTTGAAATGATTTGAATGATTTTTTTCTTTCTCCCATGAAAACTAGTATGTGGATGAAAATGTCATTTTCAAAGAGTTACTTTGTTTTCATAAATTATAACTTTTTTTCTATAATATATATCAATGTGATTCTTTTGAATTTAGTTTTGTAACATCTATACAAAGGGAATTCAATTAGTTTGATGTCTTAGAATAACTGAAAGGGGAGTGAATCAGTTATCCACAGTCCCAAATACAAAATGCATAACTCAAAACAAATTCAGCTTATTCTGCAGCTTGGTAAACAATAATACTAAACTATTTGTGCTTTTACCAATTTTTAGTTAATTGTTCATAGTGATTACTGATCAAATCAGATATGAAATATGTAAAGTACGATAACCAAATAATCACCACAATAAACACATAACAAAACTATTTAATGTGGAAACCCTATTAAGGGAAAAACCACTTGGGACCGGTAACCCAAAATATTTTCACTCTTCTGAAGTAAGCTCGGTGAAGAGCCAACCCTATTAAAGGTTACAAAACACACTAAAAGGTGTGACCTTGTTAGAGGATTTAACACTAACATTTATCATCCAGCCAGCATTCACTATGGGGATGATAGGATAAAAATGTACATTCTTGTTAGGAATGAATGCTAGATGTTGGCAGTCATTCTATAGTAGTTGTTGTTGCATTCATGACTATGATTCTCATTGATGTCAACATAGTGATCTTCTAGAGACCAGTAGAGAAGAAGACAATGTTTTGATTAGCACACATGGGATATTGTAGCTAGAGCTATGTGATCATGAGGTTATACTCTTTGATATGTTATATGTCTATAGTTAAGAGTGGAGATAGTAATTCATTGATTCATGAAAGTTATGAGCATTTTGGTAAAAGCGGTATTCAGGCAACGTTCCTGAGTAGCGGTTTGTGAAAATTGGATGATATCTCCTAATTAGGATCGAATCTAGTTTTGTACAGTTAAAGGGAAGTTTGAGACACATTGATGGTGATGTGATTCATAGTGAAAACTTTGAGGTTGCATGACTAAAGAGATATTGCATTTGGGAGCTGACAGTTTTTGTGTAATTTTGATGTAGCATATGGAAACTTTTATTTTATAATTATTTGAGTCTGGTATAAAGAAAGGAATGTTTTTCCTTATTTTATGTATTTGAAATGTGAAATAAGTGTGAGCATGGTTTGGTTGCATGTGAATGTAAGCATGAAGTGAAGAAAAGAGCCTAAGAGATTGTGAAAGCGAAATTATGAAGAAAGACATGCGAAGTATAGAGATCTAGAATTAAGATCTGGTGTATTAGTGAGTGCAGTTTGGGATAGTAAGGAGGTAACATATTTCATATTATTATACTAAATAATATCAAGGTTATTTGGATAGTGTGTTCAGTGATATTACCCTGAAGCTGTTTGGTCAGTGGGTCCTTCTGTCTTCCATAACTCTTAATAGGGTTAGAATCTTTTAACAAGGATTCAAAATCCCCTAATAGGGATTTATATGTACTGAATGTATTTCATAAGACTCCTAATAGATTCCATCCTCTCACAAGGAATATTCATATTAGTGCATCTTTTATGGGCATCATTCCCACCAAGGTTTACTCTTTGATCAAGAGGTTCCCTAGTCAACATATCTTGTGTTATTGTGTTATTGTGTATGAATATCTTTGTATGGTTAGTAATTGCATTGCTTACATGGTTAAATGTTGTTAAAGATGATAAAATTTATAATTATTTGATAATTGATTCACCCCCCCCCCCCTCTTAGTTATCTTGGTGGACTTAAATTTCTAACAATTGGTATCAGAGTAGCAGGTCCTTGAAAGGAAAGTTTAACAGCTTAAGGAGATCCATGGTGAATTTTAGGAAAGAAAGCCCTAAGTTTGATGGAGTAAATTTTCACAGCTCGAAGGAAAAGATGAAGACACATCTATTGTGTTTAGGACCAGGATATTGGTTGATTAACAAGAATGATAGGACTATAATTGAAGAAGATAGTCTTGAAACAAGTTCTAAAGATGAGGTGGATCTATTCATATGTAACATACTTGCAAGAGAAGCACTCTTGACAGCACTTCCAGAGAATGAATACAATCAGGTAAATTGTTTTAAAAAATCTAATGAAATTTGTAAAGCTTTACACTCTACTTTTGAAGGTGATGAACATGAAAAAAGAGCTAGATTACATAATTGGATATGTGCATTTGAAGATATAAGAATGATGGAAGATGAATCTATTAGAAGCTATATTGGTAGAATGTCAAAAATTGTTGCAGGGATAAAATCTTGTGGAGGATCAAAGATAGAGAATGAAGTGATATGGAAAATTATAAGGACATTGACTCCTGTATTTAAGTAGACAACATAATTGATTGAACAAGTTATACCTTTTACTATAAAATTTACAAGAGAGACTCTTCTTGGAAGATTGGAAGCAGCAGAGATGAACTTGAGGTTATCAGGAGACTTACCTAGAATGGAGATAACATTCAATGCTCTTAGTATTCATCCTACTTTGTCAAGAAGTACCAGTGTGAGTGGAGATTATTCCAGTAGTAGTAGATCTAGAAATGAAGAAGATTGAAGAAGGTATTCCCTTGCTTTTGAAAAGAGAACTAGACAGTAAGAAATTTTTTAAATGTTGGACTTGTCAAGAATATGGTCATTTTGCATCTAAATGTCCTAAGAGAGTTAAGAAGTATAGAAATAATTTTAAGCCTAGAAGATCTAAGGAATGTTATTATGCTAATGATGAAGATCTTGAAGCTAGTATAGAAAGAACTTTGAGTGAAAGTGATATTGAGAATAATGATGAAATAGGATTTGTAGAAATTAAAGAAGAAAAGTTTGAATCTAATGTTAAAGAAGAAAAAACATTAGTTTCCCAAGTTGAAAAGAAAGCTGATTGGATTATAGATAATGGTTGTTCACATCATATGACTGGAGATATGAAGAAGTTCATAAAGTTTAACAATTATGATGGAGGATTTTTTAGAGTTGGTAACAATGCACCTTGTTTGATTAAAGATATAGGATCTATTACTCTTGATGGAAAGACTAATACTGATGATGTTTACTTTGTTGATGGATTGAAACATAATCTTTTGAGTGTTGGACAGTTAGTGGATAAGGGATATCAAGTTTGGTTTATTGAGAAAACTTGTGTGATAAAGGATAAAGATGGAAATCTAATTGGAACTAGATCTAGAACTAGAGGTAATGTATTTCAGTTGAATCCTACTAAGATGACATGCTTGATTACTAAAATTGATGACAATTGGTTATGGCATAGAAGGTTTTGTCATATAAACTTTGATAATAATGTGAAAGTGAGTACTACACTTACAGTAAGGGATTTGCCTAAAATTATGAAGCCTACTAACATGATTTGCAAAGAATGTGTGATGGCTAAGCAAAAGAGAAGTTCATTTCCTAGTAAGAAGTTCACATCGGCAAAGAAGTTGGAGATTGTTCATACAGACTTGAGCAGTCCTACCAGGACTAGAGGATTCTATGGAGAAAGGTATTTTATGATTCTTGTTGATGATTTTACAAGAATGATGTGGATTGTATTTCTGAAAAAAAAATATGAAGCATTTGATAAGTTTAAGATCATTAAGAATAAAGTTGAGAATGAATCTGGAATGAAGATTAAATGTTTGAGATTTGATAGAGGTGGAGAATTTACTTCTAGAGAGTTTAACACTTTTTGTGAAGTGAATGGTATTAAGAGATAGTTTTCATCCCCTAGAACACTTGAAAAGAATGGTATTGCAAAAAGAAGAAATAGGTCACTAAGTGAAGCAGCAAGATCTATGTTATTTGAGAATGACTTGGCAAAGACATTTTGGAGAGAAGCAATGAATACAACAGTATATTCAATAAACAAAGTACAAATTAGAGTAGACATAGATAAGACACCTTATGAATTATTGTTTGGACATGCACCCTCAGTTAAGTATTTTAAAATTTTTGGAAGAAAATGTTATATAAAGAGAGATGATGATATTGGAAAGTTTGATCCTAGAAGTGATGAAGGTATTTTTCTTGGATATTCTTTGAAGAGAAAAGCATGTGGATGTTACAATAAGAGAACTAAAACTATTGTTGAGAGTGACAATGTTAAACTTGATGAGAAGTTTAAAATTTAGGAAAGAATGCTTGATTATGAATCTAATGAAGAAGCTAATCCTCAGCCCAATATTGAAACTACTGAATTATTCTATGAGACTGCCAGTGAATTGTTGAATGAGAATCATACTACAAAAGAAACCAGAGAAGAAACCAAAGAAGAATCTATAGTTGAAGCAAGATCTATGGCTATGACACCAAAAAGCTATCTATCTAGACATCATCCTATTGAAAAAGTTATTGGAAGTTTGGACAGAGGAGTTATGACTAGAAATAAGGTACATTTAAGTGTGATTTCTAAAACCGAACCTAAATCTACTAATGAAGCTTGTGAAGATGAACATTAGATTAATGCTATGAAAGAAGAACTAGATCAAATTGAAAAGAACAAGACATGGGAATTGGTTCATAGACCTAAAGACAAGAATGTGATCGGAACTAAATGGGTATTCAGAAACAAGATGAATGAACAAGGAGAAGTAGTAAGAAACAAAGCAAGATTAGTATGTAAGGGATACTCACAACAGGAAGGAATTGACTATGAAGAAACCTTTGCACTAGTAGCAAGACTTGAAGCAGTAAGAAAATTTTTGGCTTATGTAGCTTTTAAGAAATTCAAAGTGTATCAAATGAATGTGAAGTCTATATTTCTAAATGGTGAATTGGAAGAAGAATTCTACATTGAGCAATCTAAAGGTTTTCCTTTGACTCAAGAAGGAGATATGGTATGTAAACTGAAGAAAGCATTATATGGACTAAACCAAGCACCTAAAACTTGGTATGCTAGATTGGATAAGTATTTGTTGAAATTGGGATTTACTAAAGGAACATCAGATAGTAATCTGTACACAAAAAAAATTGAAAATGGATTGTTAGTTATAGTTATTTTTTTTGATGACATTATCTTTGGAGGAGAATATGAAGCTAGTGACAAATTTGTTGATGAAATGAAGACTGAATTTGAAATGAGAATGATTGGTGAGATGAAATACTTTTTGGGATTATAGATAACATAGAACAATGATGGTATCTTTGTTAGCCAGACAAAGTAATTCAATGATTTGTTGAAAAGATTTGGAATGGAAAACTGTAAACCAGTTGGAACACCTGTGGTTATAGGACACAAACTATCGAGCAAAGATGAAACACCAATAGTTGAGTAGAAGAAATACAGATCCATGATTGGAGGATTGCAGTACTTAACACACACTAGACCAGATATACAACATTTAGTTGGAATGGTAGAAAGATTTCAAGCTGAACCTAGAGAGTCACATTATGTAGCAGTAAAGAGGATAATGAGATATTTAAGAGGCACAATGGACTATGGATTGTGGTATGAAAAATTTGATGATTTCACCCTATGTGCATATATAGATGCTAATTAGGGAGGTAGTGTTGATGATAAGAAAAGCACCAGTGGTGGAGCCTTTTTTCTTGGAGGAAGATTGGTTTCCTAGTTGAGCAAGAAGCATAATTGTATTTCACAAAGTACAACAAAAGTAGAGTATGTAGTAGTAGAAAAAAATTGTAACCAGATAATTTGGATGAAGTAGATGCTAAAGGATATTGGAATTAAGTTTGTTGAGCCTGTTGTCATACATTGTGACAACACCAACATAGTCAATATGTCTAAGAATCTTGTATTGCATTCTAAAACTAAGCATATAGAGATCAAGTATCATGTTGTAAGAGAGAAAGTTGTTGAGAAAGAAGTCAGATTGGAGTACATAAGCACAAAGGAACAAATAGTAGACATATTTACAAAGCCTTTGCCTAAGGATACATTTGAGTATCTGAGAGGTATGCTTGGGGTTATGCCCCAACCTACTTTTGAGTTATGATGCAGTTGATTGCATCTATCTAGTGGTATATGAGCCCTATCTTTTTCTGGATTGGATGTTGGTACTTCCTCTATGGGGGAGTATGTGTATCTGAGCTAAGTCATGAGGACTCTTGTGAATGTATTTTCTGAAACAGTGTCTTTTGACATTGAGTTGTTGTTGACATAGTGATGAAATTTCTATCATTGATGTCAATGGTAGAGAAGAGTACATGAAAAACCTTGTGTACCATTTGTTGGAGAGAACTGTATAGGAAAATGAAGAAAGATTTGATTGATGAAGAGGATTTGAAGAATTTTCAGAGCATCAGTGCAGTAGTGTTGCAGTATTGGATTTTTGGAACATTAGATTTTTTTCATCTATGTTACCATTAATGCCAATGGGGGAGATTGTTAGGAATGAATGTTGGATGTTGGCAGTCATTCTAAAGCAATTTTTGTTGCATTCATGACTATGATTGTCATTGATGTCAACACAATGATCTTCTGGAGACTAGCAGAGAAGGAGATAGTGTTTTGATTAGCAAACTTGGGATATTGTAGTTGGAGCTATGTGATGCTGAGGTTATACTCTTTGATATGTTATATGTCTATGGTTAAGAGCGCAGAAAATAATTCATTGATTCATGAAAGTTATGAGCATTTTGGTAAAAGAAATATTCAGGCATTGTTCCTGAGTAGCGGTTTGTGGAAATCGGATGATATCTCCTAATCAGGATGGAATCTATTTTTGTGTAGTTAAAGCGAAGTTTGAGACACATTTATGGTGACATGGTTCATAGTGAAAACTTTGAGGTTGCACGAGTGAAGAGATATTGCATTTGGAAGCCAACAATTTTTGTGTAAATTTGATGTAGCGTATGGAAACTTTTATTTTGTAAATGTGTGCCGACTTATTTGTAATTATTTGAGTGTGGTATAAAGAAAGGAATTTTTTTCCTTAGTGTACATAGTTGAAATGTGAAAGAAGTGTGAGCATGGTTTAGTTTCATGCAAATGTAAGCATGAAGTGAAGACAAGAGCCTAAGAGATTGTGAAAGTGAAATTGTGAAGGAAGACATGCGAAGTACAAAGATCTGGAATTAAGATCTGGTGTAGCAGTGAGTGTGGTTTGGCATAGTAGGGAGGTAACATAATTCATATTATTCTTTTGAATAATATCAAGGTTATTTGGATAGTGTGTTCAGTGATCTTACCCTGAAGCTATTTGGGTAGTGGGTCCTTCTATCTTCCATAACTCTTAACAGGGTTAGAATCTTTTAACAGGGATTCAAAATCTTCTAACAAGGATTTATATGTACTAAATGTATTTCATAAGACTCCTAATAGATTCCATCCTCTTACAAGGAATATTCATATTAGTGCATCTTTTGTGGTCATCATTCCCACCGGGGTTTACTCTTTGATCAAGAGGTTCCCTAGTCAACATATCTTGTGTTATTGTGTCATTGTGTATGAATATCTTTGTATGGTTAGTAATTGCATTTCTTACATGGTTAAATATTGTTGAAGATGATAAAATTTATAATTATCTGATAATTGATTCACCCCCCCTCTCAGTTATCTTGGTGGACTTTACTTTCTAACAATTCTATGAATGACATATAAGACTTTCAAGTCCACTTGGTTAAGAGATTTTATCCATTTATAATTAAACTATAATAGTAGGTGATCTAATTACAATACAACTTTATTTGTAGATATTTAGATATATTCTAAGCCCATAAAATCCTTTGATCAATATTTCTATTTAGTTCATCAACATTCAATAACTTATTGTCCCTCGGTTAACTCTACAGTTCGGTTCTCCTTTAATCAGTCTGATCAAGTATGCATCGGTGAACACAAGCTCGGTTGATATCGTCGCTTGGTGTACACTATACTAGCTTGTTGTATACTGAAATGCTTCATTAACCAACCACATTGCTTTATAAAAATTTTCTTATATCTTCATAACAAATTAATGAAACATAATCAAGTCAACAATATGAATTCATAGACTCACCAATAAGTTACCAAGAGTAATCCTTATCCTCATCTATCATATCCATCTTTCTCAATGTAGATATCTTCGTGCTTCATCTTTTCTCCTCTTTTACATATGTTTAGATATTTGTAACTATCATGATAAAACCTATCAAAACTAGTTGACATTAATGAAAACATAATGACTGATTCAATTATCTTACATAATAATTCAGTGCTTGATGATCTCTAATAAATTTTTGTTGATCAATCAAGTTCTCAATCAGTTTCAGTTCATCAATCTCTCCTTTTGGTATTGATGGAAACTCAAGCAATATGAAGTATACCATACACATACCAAACATGTATTCTACAACTCTGTAAGAAAATATTGTAGCTTGGTAAGCTCTCCCTAGCTTAATATGTTTAATCACTATGTTACATGATAACATCGCAAGTGAAGACTTTCTTCTACAGATATGATCTTTCCATTTTTCAGATTCTTTCTGTTCTCGTCAACAAATCTTCAAAACTCTCCCTGACTTTCTTAGATTGTCTCTCCCTTAGATAGATGTTCCAATGATCTCCTTGGTTATCATATTGTTTATCTCTCCCTTTAACAATAATGCCAAAGAAACACATAAACATACAACTCTATATTAGCCATGTGACTCTCTATTGTCTGGTGCATATACTGTATCTTGGTATACTGATATGCAAATAGTGGTTCCTAAAATCTTTCACAACCTTAGATAGAATCCAAAGTGTGAACTATGCTACATCAACATGAATGATCTTCTGATAAGATTAGGTTGATGCAACCTCCATATCACATTAGTGACCGGTAGATAGGGGACGGACCCCAAGTCTAGTCCTCAAGTATTTGAATGTATCCTTCAATAGAGGCTTGATAAAAATGTCTACAAGTTTCTCTTTTGATGTAACATATTCCAACTTTACTTGCTTCTCCTATACTTGTTCTCTTAAGTAGTGATAATTGATAGATATGTGCTTTGTTTTTTAATGCATCACTAGATGCTTTTAAATTTTTATTACACTCATGTTTTCACAATATATAATCACTGGCTCATTGATTACCTCATTAATCCCTTCCAACACTTGTTTAATGTATGCAATATTTGAATAGTTTGTAGCAGAAACAACATACTCTTCTTCATCTATAGACTGAGAAATACTGGAGACTACTTCTTACTTGTCAAGGTAACAAGTCTTTCACCAAAGAAAAATGCTCATTCAGTTATGCTTTTGTTGTCATCTATATTTCCAACCCAATCATCGTCAAAGTAGACTCTGAGTTCAAATTTTTTCCATCCTTTGGATACCATAATCCATAATCCTCTATTTTCTTCAAGTATCTCAAGATTATTTGTGTAGAAACCATGTGTGACTCCTTAGGATCTGCAAAAAATCTAGCAACAATCCCCACAACATGTGCAATATCTAGTCTACTATGTACTACATACATCAACTTACCAATCATTGATTGGTACAATATATGGTTCACCTCTATAGTTTCATCATATTTGGTCAATTTTCATCTTGTGACCATTGGTGTTCCAATTGGTTTAGCATCTTCCATGCCAAATGTTCTCAGTACTTCTTAGATATACTTAGAGTGTGTGATGAATATCCCATCATTCTGCTAAATAACCTACAGTCCTAGAAAGAACTTAATCTCTCCAAACATAGACATTTAAAAACAATTTCTCATCTCATTGGCAAATGATTTACATATGTGATCTTGTCCTCCAAAAATAATATCTTCCACAAATTTTTCAGCAATCAAGATAGTGTCATCTGATTCTCCTTTCATATACAAATTGTTGTTCTCACCAGTTCTAACAAAACCAATACTTAACAAATAAGTATGCAGCCTTTCATACTAGGCTCTCGATGCTTTCTTTAATCCATATAAATCTTTATGTAATCTACATACCATGTCTTTCTTTTCTGGATCAACAAACCCTTCTAGTTGTTCTATGTAGACCTCCTCTTCTAGTATCCCATTCAGAAATGCAGACTTAACATCCATTTGATAAAATTTAGACTTCTTATGTGCTACATAGCCCAGTAACATGTGAACTCCTTCTAGTCTAGCAATAGGTGCAAAGGTCTCACCATAATCAACTCCTTTCTCCTGTGCATACCCCTTGCAAACCAGTCTGGCTTTATTCCTTGTAACCTCTCCATTTTCATTTAGCTTGTTTCTGAAAATCCATTTAGTACCGATAACATTCTTATCTTTAGGTCTAGGTACTAAAGTCCATGTCTTATTTTTCTCTATTTGTTTAATCTCCTCAGTCATTGCATTTATCCATTCATCATTTTCCAGTGCAACCTTAACATTCTTCAGTTCAAATTCACAAACTAAGCATGTACCTTGTCTTAACTTACTTCTTGTTTTTATGCTAGCTTGCTTGTCACCAATGATTTGGTTCTTTGGATAACAAATCTTTCCATTACCTGATCTCTTCTTTTTTGTTCATCCTATTCGGGTTCATTTTATTTCTTGGTATCCTCTTCCTGATTGTCGATGTCCCTTTCCTATTCCTCGATGTTATTTTCTTGATGACTGGTTGACATAGTTTGCAGATTTGGTAGGTACTTTGGATGTTCAATGTAAGTTAATCTACCATAAACTTCTAGTTCCCTAGTTCTCTCTTCACCATTCTTATCATCAAACTCATCAACCCTGACATTAGTACATGCAATCATTTTATTATTAACTCTATTTAGACACATGTAAGCTTTTCTTTTAGTGGAATATCTGAGAAATATCCCTTCATCACCTTTAGAGTCAAAATTTCCATTTCTATCATCTTTTAGGATAAAACATAATTTGCTACCAAATATTTTGAAGTAACTTACAGTCAGTTTGTGACCTAACCATAACTCATAGGGTGTTTTGTTTGTGGCCTTCTTTAGTTGTACTCGATTTAGAACATAAACAATGGTGCTAACCTCTTCTCTCCAGTATGTCTGAGGCACATTCTTTTCTATCATTAGTGTCCTTTCACAATCAACAATTGATATATTCCTCTTTTTAGTAATCCCATTCTGTTGAGGTGTTCTCGGTGCGGAAACCTATCTTTTTATACCATTCTCATTACAATAGTTAGTAAATTCATGATAAATAAATTGACCTCCTCTGTCAGATCTTAAGCATTTTAGTTCTTTCCCGATTTCTTTCTCTACTTTTTCTTTATACCATTTAAACATTTTAAATGCCTCTAATTTTTCTTTTAAGAACATCACAGTCATCAATCTAGTGTATTCATCAACAAAAAAAATGAAATAACTATCTCCATAGTAGCTTTGTGTTCTCATGGGACCATATAGGTCAGTGTGAACTAGTTCCAAAATTATCTTTGTTGAATAATATTTACTCTTAAAACTAGATCTTGTCATCTTACCTTTTTGACATTGATGACACATTACATGATCTGGCTTTGTTAGGCTAGGTAGACCTCTAACCCTTTTCTTTCTACTGATCTTGATTATGTCATCAAAGTTTACATGACATAACCTTTTATGCCATAACCATGCATCCTCATTTTTCATCATTAAACAAGAAGACTTATCATTTTCAAGATAAAACAAGTTAGCTTTCATTTGTGCTCCTGTTCCAACAAGTTTTCTTGCTTCATCAAATATCTTTACTTTATTGCTCTCAAAAGCTACATGGTGACCTAAGTTGTTAAGTTGTACCACACTTAGCAAATTTTAATTTAGTCCTTCTACCCAATAAGAATTTTCACATCTAATTTTATCATTTATTAGTAAGGATCCTTTTCCTCTAACCATACAAGGTGTATCATTACCCATTTTTACAAATCCTCCATTGTATTGCTCTAGATGATCAAATTTTTCTTCATCACCACTCATGTGATGTGTACAACCACTATCAATGATCCATGTATCATTTTTATTAACCTTAGAAATAAGTGATGTATCTACATACCTTTCTTCTTCCTCTGAATCATCATTCATTGCAACAAAAACTACTTCAACATAATCATCTATCTCGGTCTTGGTATCATTCTCTTTAACTATGTAACACACCTTTTTGCCTTTATCATTGTTGTCTCGGTTATCTCTGTTGTAGTGTCAATAACTTCTATTGTTTTTCCTTCCATATCTTCCTTCACCAGATCAATCCTTATTTCTATCATCTTCTTTCATGTTTGTGCATCTAGCAGCAATATGACCAACTTCTTTGTAGTTAAAGCATGCTAAAGGTAGTTTAGCCCTATATCTACCTTTACCTTTAGGTAACCTCCTAGCCATAAGAGCTTCAAGCTCATCAAGCTCGTCATTAGTATTAGTGTCATTATCATCATTATTACTTCTACTACTAGACTTACTGATCTTCAGAGAAGTCCTGAAAGTAGATTCAACAGATGGTACAACACTATTATCAAATTAGTCCAGTTCAAAAGTTGTTAGCTTACTAATCAGATTATCAAAAGTGAGAGTACTACCAAGTGAATACCTCATTGCATGTATTGTAGATATTCTAATTACATAAACAGGCAATAAGGTTCTGAGAATTTTACTTACCATTATTTCTTTAGTAATTACACAACCAGATCCTCTAATAGCATTAACTACTTCCTTTATTTAGTTTGTATAATGCACTATATTTTCTCCTTCTTTCATTTTTATATCATCAAATCTTCCTCTTAGAATTTTAGCTCTAGCTCTTTTGACATTTGCATCACCACTATAAACTTGAGCAATTTTATTTCACATTTCCTTTGAAGTAGCACAATCCTTGACATCTTCAAATTTGACATATGATAGAGCAGCAACAATCTCTATCATAGTAACATTATGCTCATGTCTATCTCTTAATTGGTCAAGAGTCAAAGGTCCTGTAGGCGGTGCTAAGTAACCATTATCTAATAAGGTGAGGGAAGAGTTCTCAATTCTAGATATATGAAGTCTCATTCGGCTTTGCCATATTGTAAAGTCGTCCTTATTCAGCTTTGGCACTTCCCTCTTATACATTTTTTGATATTTCTACTGAATTCCTTAAAAATATATTCCAAGAAACCAAGCAACTCTGATACCAATTGTTAGAATAACTGAGAGGGGGGTGAATTAGTTATCCACAGTCCCAAATACAAAATGTATAACTCAAAACAAATTTAGCTTATTCTGCAGCTTGATAAACAATAATACTAAACTGTTTGTGCTTTTACCAATTACAAATTAATTGTTCATAGTGATTACCAATCAAATCAGATATACAATATGTAAAGTATGATAACCAAAAAATCATCACAATAAACACATAACATAGATTTAACGTGGAAACCCTGTTAAGGGAAAAACCACCTAGGACCGGTAACCCAAAATATTTTCACTCTTCTAAAGTGAGCTCAGTGAAGAGACAACCATATTAAAGGTTACAAAACACAATATAAGGTGTGACATTGTTAGAGGATTTAACACTAATAGTTATCGTCCAACCAGCATTCACTATGGGGTTAACAGGATAACAATGCACATTCTATGAATGACATATAAGAATTTCAAGTCCACTCAGTTAAGAGATTTAATCTATTTACAATGGTTAAACTATAACAGAAGGTGACCTAATTACAATACAACTTGATTTGTAGATATTAAGATCTATTCTAAGTCCATAAAATCCTTTGATCAATATTTATATTTAGTTCATCAACATTCAATAACTTACTCTCCCTTGGTAAATCTCTTTGACACTCAGTTAACTCTATAGTTCGGTTCTCCTTTAACCACTCTGATTAGGCATGCATGAAGCTTTTTTCATGCAATATCTCTGCAGTATCCTTCCTCTAGCATAAGTTTCACTATGAAACCCTAGTCTCTTAAATAGACAAGTAAATTGTTTTCTTTTCATCCATTATATTTTACCTCTTAATCTCCTTCATTGATTTTGTAGAATTTCACAAATGTGCAAATCCACAGAAAGCCAAGATCACCTGCAAGCAAAATACCAGAAGCTGGAGTGAAAACCTGTGAGAGAGAGAGAGAGCTAGGGTTTTGAGAATCTCAGCGGAGTGAGAGCAAAAATATATTTCTCAAAAGTATAAAACAATAATTACAAAAAGCGGCTTATAAGGTGAGAAACCCTAAAGCCGGAGAAAGCTAGGTTTGTGCAAATAATAATTAATAAACATATTAATTATTATGCACCTAAATGACAAGCTTAAGTGAAAATAGAATAATAGTGACCTTTAATAATTAAATCAGATAGACTTAATTATAAAGGTAAATTTACTATTACTCTAACACCCCCCCTTAAGCAAAGCTCAGGAGGAAACTAACCTAGCACAGCTATGAAAGCAAGAAATGGGTCCCGGCAACAAGGCCTGATAAGGTACCCAACAACAAAGAAATCTCTGTGAACCGGGGAAATAGAGAAAACCCAGTGGGAAAAACCCTACCCCAAAAAGAGATACAACAACATGCTAAAAGAAACATGAAGGAAGGAAGGCCTCAACAAGACCCCCCAAGGACAACTTCCGTCACCCCAAGCATAGAACACAACTGAAGATAGCGCGGAGATGCAAAGGGTTTGATGAAGATGTCAGCAACCTGCGCGTCAGTGGGAATGTACTCCAAAGTGAGAACACCATCCTGAATCTGCTGACGGATGAAATGCATATGAAGCTCAATGTGTTTAGTGCGCTGATGCTCCACCGGGTTGTGGGAAATGTGAATAGCACTCTGATTATTGCACCATAGAATAGTGGGACGATCAGGAGGAAACCCAAACTCAGTCATCAACTGCCGAAGCCATAAAATCTCCTGACTAGCATGAACTGTTGCTCTGTACTCAGCCTCTGTAGATGAAAGTGCTCGAGCATTCTGCTTCTTGCATGACCATGTGATAGGACCAGAGCCAAGACAAAAGACAAAGCCAAAAGTAGACTTCCGATCATCAACATCACCAGCCCAATCTGAGTCAGTGTAGCCAACAATGTGAGGAGCCCCTGATGTGTAGTGGAGGCCATACATAAGTGTGCCCTGAATGTATCTCAAAATACGCTTGGCAGCTTGCCAATGACTCTCATGAGGCTCATGTGAGAACTGAGAGACTAGACCAACTACAAAGGAGAGATCAGGACGAGTGTGTGTCAGGTATAACAGACTGCCAACCAACTGCCGATACAAAGTAGCATCCACTGAAGACGTAGTGCAAGAGGTAGACAAAGTAACACCCGATTGAAAAGGTGTGGGAGCAGGCTTGCAATCAAGCATATCAAAGCGCTGAAGCATGTCAAGAGCATACTTCTGCTGGTAAACAAAGATCCCAGTAGGTGACTAAACAATTTGTAGACCCAGAAAGAAGTGTAAAAGACCAAGGTTTGTCATCTCAAACTACTCCATCAATGCGCGCTGAACATCCTGAATCATAGAAGATGAGCTACCTGTGATGAGAAGATCATCAACATATAGCACAAGGATCAAAACCTCATCCTCAAGATGCTGAATGTAGACTGTAGGATCAGAATGACAGCGTGTGAATCCTGTAGAAAGAAGAAAAGAGTCCATCTTCTCATACCAAGCCTGAGGGGCCTGTTTGAGACCATATAAAGAACACCGAAGTCTACAAACCAAGGAGGAATCCTGCACAAATCCCTGAGGCTGCTCCATGTAAATCTCCTCACTAAGATCACCGTGCAAGAAAGCACTCTTCACATCCATCTGAAAAATGGGCCATCCCTGAGAAGCTGCGAGGGATAAGACAAGGCGAATAGAGTTCATCTTGGCGACAGGGGCAAATGTCTCAGTGTAATCAATACCCTCAACCTATGAAAACCCCTTCGCAACAAGACGTGCCTTGTACTTATCAATAGAACCATCAATAGAAAACTTAGTACGATACAACCACTTGCATCGCACTAACTTTCTTCCCTTAGGAAGCGAACAAAGATCCCAAGTATGATTCTTCATCAAAGAAGAATACTCCTCCTCCATAGCACTATCCCACTTAATATGTCCGATCGCTGCCCCAAATTTCTGAGGGTCACCACAAATGGCATGACTCAGAAGACTAGAACCGGCAATATGAGACCGGGTGCGACGAGAGGTGGAAGGGTCACCAGCTAGAGATCCTGTAGCATCAACTATAACACGAGCCCATCTAGGCATCTATGGAAGATCCTGTGGTGGAGGTAAATGGGGATCACAAAGATCATCATCGTCATCATCCTGAAACACAACTGGAAGAGATGAGGGAGTAGTGGTAAGTGAAGTAGACTCTGGAAGTGGGGTATCTACTGCAGGAAGGCGCTCATCAAACTGGACATCCCGTCAAAACAGGACCTCTCTGGAATCAGGGTCAAACAACCTATATGCCTTAACATCCTCGCAGTAGCCAACAAAAATGAGGTGTCAGCTCTTTCGCTCCATTGCTCTCCTCTGAGCGTCTGGCACAAATGTCCATGCTTCACTACCAAAAACTCAAAATGAAGATACATCAGGCTTGACATGAGACCAAGCCTCCTTAGGAGTCATATGTCAAACTGCCTTGTGAGGCATCCGATTCTGAATATAGTTGGCATAATTGACTGCCTCTGCCCAAAAAGATGAATCCGTGGACCTGGACTGTATCATACAATTAGCCATCTCCCAAAGTGTTCTGTTCTTTCTCTCGGCCACAGCATTTTGCTGAGGGGTGTAGGGCACTGAAAACTGATGCTGAAGACCATGTTCAGAGCAAAAATCCCTGAAAGCCTGGTTTACATACTCCCCCCCATTATCTGTGTGTATCCGGCGAATAGAAAGATCAGATTGCTTCTCCATAAATGTCTTAAAGACTCGAAATGAATCAAAGACATCAGACTTGTACTTTAAAAAGTACACCCATGTGCGCCTGGAGAAGTCATCAATAAATGTGAGCACATATCTGGCACCAGAAAAAGGAGTAGAAAAGGACATGAGGTCACTGTGAATCAACTCCAATGGTGCCAAAGCACGAGTAGCTCATCCCTGAGGAAAAGGATCCCTATGTTGTTTGCCAAGAACATAACCCTGACAAACCCCATCAGTGCAAGTAATCTGTGGAAGCCCAAGAACAAGTGCCTGTGTGCTCATCTGCTGAAGATATCTGTAATTGACATGGCCCAAATGCTCATGCCAAAGTCTACTCACTAAATCTGCATGTGCTATAAGACAGGAACCTGTTCCAGTAGAAGACTCAAATCCATCAAATCTGTATAGGCGGGATGCAGTGTCAACACTCCCAATAGCCACAATCATCTCAGTATCATGTAAGTCCCGAATAACCACATCATGTGGTGAGAACTCAACTATCTTACCAGAGCCAGAGTGGCAAATCTGATAGATAGACAGAAGGTTCGTCGAAATGTCGGGGACAAAAAGAACATCCTGAAGAGAACCCCCAGCTAATGCAACTGAACCAGAACCCAAAATAGAAAGATGAGATGAGTTCCCAACAGCAATCTGCGAAGTAGCACAAGGAGCAATTGAGGTGACCAACTGCTGAGTGTGAGTCATGTGGTGAGAAGCATCGGAATCAAGAATCCAGGTGGGCCCAGAAGTCATAGCTCGTGCAGTAAGAGCATGACCTTTCCCTGCAGGGGAGGAGGTGGACTGGGGAGCTGAAATGTGATGCTCCTGCATGGCTTCCTCTAAAGCCTCCAAACATTTCCAACACCTAGAAACGGGATGTCCATCCTTTCCACAAAAGCTACAAGTCTCAACTGATTTCTTCTTAGTCTTGGAGGTAGACTCAGTAGACTTTGAAGAAGATTTACCCTTAGAAGGGTTAGCTGGAGGTTTTGAATCATTTTTCTGTGCAGGTTTGGAGGAAGACTTAGTGCCTGCGGAATCTTTCTTTGGTTTGACTTTCTATTTTGGTTTCCCCTGTGAAGACTGAGCAACCAACGCTTGGCTAGAAGAGCCAGAAGCATCCATCTGTTGGATCTTTGCCTGTTCCCATGTCAACCGATCACAGAATGTCTCAAAAGAAGGCATGGTGTGCCTAGCACCCAAAGCATCCATGGTGGAGTAGAAAGTGGAAGAAAAGATTTGATACTGTCCTCGCAACTTTGAGAGTATCAAGAAGATACACTCATCATCTATTTTTGTTTTCCCACATCCCTGCAAAACTGAACGCAGAGACTTGAACTTCATCAAGAAGTCCTCAATGGTGGGAAAGCTAGTAGGTGTCAAAGTAGTCAACTCTGCATCAACTTGAAGTGCCCAGAACTCATTAACTATGCCAAAAAAATCTAAAAACTTTCCCCAAATGGCCCTAGGAGTGGTCAAACCATCCAAGTGAAAGAAGAGACTGCCTGAGATGTTCAGTGCAATCAAGCCCATGGCTTCATCCATCTTATTTTTGTGCTGAAGAATCTCAAAGGGATGTTGCAGGATAGGTTGGTTCTCATCCAGACATGACCATAAGCCACGTGACATAAGAAGTCTGGTCATGTGTGCTTTTCAAGTATGATAATTATGCGGTGTCAGCTGGGCCACAGAGGGATCGGACATTGAGAGAAGAAGAAGATAGAAGTAGAAGGGTCTGTTCTGAAGTAAATTACAGAAAGCAAAAGCACCCCCCCACAAAGTAGGATTCTAACCCCCGTACAGCAAGTAATCAACCACTGAAAGTACAAAAAAAACTAGAGAAAAACTTGGAATACTAGATGCAGAGTAGGAGGGAAAATGAAGCCTCTACTTCAATGCTGAAAATAGGTGCTCAAATGGTGGAATCAACAAATGAAACCAGCACCATCACATCCATCTTAGAAACACCTTTCCGGCGATATTTTATTTTCCAAAAAATGATATTGGATGCTCAAGATATGGGCAAAAAACCAACTGTCTCTCAAAAAGAATACCTCTCTGGAAAAACACAGAGAGGAGCTTAAGTTTGATGGCCGTTTGGTCATCGCTAGCCATCGGCGACGCGACGGTGGTGAGATGGTGGCGGCACCAGAGGAGGCAGAGCACAGGCGGCGGGTGAGCCGGGCGCGGGCGGCGCCCTGGCTGAGAGGAGGCGGCGACCGAGCGCGGCGGCTTAGTGGCGGAGCCCGGCGGTGCAGCGAGGGCGTGGGGGTGGCGCGCTGCCCAGCAGCTGCGCGCGGGTAGCGCGCTAGCTGAGTGCAGGTGGCGCGGTGGCGGCCCGCCAAATTTTGCAAAGAAAATGCATTTTTAAAATTTTTTTTAAGGTTTCACCTCATTTTTCGAGCCGTACGGCCTTCGTAGGCTCAAAAATTTGCCCTAGGGTCACAGAGACCAAACGTGGTTGAGTTTTATATGATTTTGACTCTCTCGGGCCTTTTGAACATAATGGCGGTGTCTGTTTTTGCTTAATCTACTCCAGAAGCTCGTGCCTCCTTCAAAGTGACAGAAAACCTCAGAAACAAGCTGTGGCTGTCGTCTTCGAATCCAAGCTTCAAGAACTTCAACCTCGGCAGTGGCAGGGTTGCTCTGATACCATGTAGAATTTCACAAATGTGCAAATCCACAGAAAGCCAAGATCACCTGCAAGCAAAATACCAAAAGCTGGAGTGAAAACCTGTGAGAGAGAGAGAGCCAGGGTTTTGAGAATCTCAGCGGAGTGAGAGCAAAAATATATTTCTCAAAAGTATAAAATAATAATTAAAAAAAGCGGCTTATAAGGTGAGAAACCCTAAAGCCGGAGAAAGCTAGGTTTGTGCAAATAATAATTAATAAACATATTAATTATTATGCACCTAAATGACAAGCTTAAGTGAAAATAGAATAATAGTGACCTTTAATAATTAAATCAGATAGACTTAATTATAAAGGTAAATTTACTATTACTCTAACAGATTTTTCCGCTTAAAACTTCCTTGGCAAATGTGTTTCAATTCTATCCTTTAGATCTTCCTTGAATTTTTCTAGTCATTGATCTCCGCAACAAACTTTATCTTTCCACCTCATAAGCATACACTTTACAACTCTTCAATTTCTGTTGGCTAAACTGATCATTTATTTCTTTTGTCCATACTTGGTTAACAAAGAAATGTGTCGATGAACACAAGCTCAGTTGACACTATCGCTCGGTATACACTACACTGGCTCGGTGTATACTGGAATGCTTCATTAACCAACAAAACTACTTTGTAACATATTTCTTCTATCTTCATAACAGATTAATGCAACATAATCAAGTCAACAATATGAAATCATAGACTCGTCGATAAGTTACCAAGAGTATTCCTTATTCTCATCTATCATATCCATCTTCCTCAATGTAGATATCTCAGTGCTTCATATTTTATTCTCTTTTATAGATGTTTAGATATTTGCAACTAACATGATAAGTGTTGTCAAAACTAGTTGACATCAATGAGAACATAATGACTGATTCAATTAACTTACATAACAATTCAGTGCTTGGTTATCTCTAATCACTTGTAGTTCATCAATCAAGTTCTCAATCAATTTTAGTTCATTATGATGACATTATCACTATTATTGCACATTTTATTAATGTTTGAAGTTGACTAAACCATAATTTTGACATACCTTGACTACATAGCTTATAACTTGTCGTGTATTTTTCCAATTTCATTTTTTATTTTTTTTAATAGAAAGAGAACTTCAATACCTAGGGCATATATATTTTTTAGATTTTTTTCTCTCATTTACAATTTTTCCATAAGCATTAACCATATAGGTCAACATATGGTGAAATATCTATGTTTAGTAAAACTAAAAATACAAAGTCATAATAAACTTAATATATATTAACACTATAATCATTGGAAATATTTTTCTTAGTAGTACCATACTACATAGATAGGTTTTTCAAATTGATTCATTTGATTTGCGAAAAGATAAAGTTGAAGTGATTTTTTGTCAGCATTTTAATAGGTGTGAAGAAGACTCCATTGTAGGTATGAATGAGGAGTATAGATGTTATATGAATGTTTTTCCTATCTAAGAGGCTTTGAGATAACCATTTTTAATTAATTCCTTCAAATGGAACCTCTCAAGGCTTAAATCATTATATTTTATTAAAAATGTGTTATTTCAGCAAAAATCAGCATGTCTAAAAAAGTGTAACCCACTATTGTGGGGTCTGTTGGAGCTCAAAAAATCTGTCTATGTTTTTGAGTACATATTTCAAAATATTGTCGAAGTGTCAGAATTGTGCTTTAAAGTCTTTGAAAGAGGCCAAGTTTGAAGGCATTGAAAATGGAGTCTATTGATTTTCATGAGAAGTCACTTGGATAGGGTGTTCATCACCTATCATTTGATGTTTTTAATAGGTTTTAGGTCTTGGGTTTCAGTTCTCACAAGTTTTAGAAGTGGTCATTTTAAGGTGTTCCTAAAAATCTGCATATTGAGTGTTTCCTTATTTTTACAAATTGGTCCTCTTTGGAGGTTTGTATCTTTTTCCCAGTGATTGTTCATAGCATTCTGGTAGTTGCATCATACTGTAGGTATGAGAGTGAGTCATTATGCCAATTTTTAGCTCCCCATGTCCCGTTTAGTCACTTTGCCAAAGCTGTTTCATTTACAAATTGTGAAGTTTTGTCAGGTTTGCACTGTCCAATTTTCTAAGAAGCCTACTTTGAGGCTTTTTAATTTGTGGCTTGTGCGAGGTCCAACATAATTGAATGTTTTTCTATACTATGTGCCTAGAAGAATACTTAGCTGATGATTTTTAGGTCTCTACCAATCTATTTGACCACTTTCCTAGGCCATTTCCAAATCAGATTTCTATGATTTTCACTGTTTTAAATTCTGAACATATCTAGAAGACCAACTTTGGTGTTTGACTATATTTTTCCATGTGACCTTTTGAGGAATCTAGTTATGGATTCATATTCACTGTATGAGGTTGAATCAATGCCCCAGTTACCATTTCATGAAAGTTTCAATGGGTGAGTTTTTGAAGCCGATTCTAAAGGAGATTTGTGCAGTTTGATAATGTGGACAAAATCAGTCTTCCAGAGGGCCATGTTTGATTATTAAAAACTTTTGGCTAAGATCTCTCCATGAATTTTCCTCTAGCACACATGCCAACATGTTGGAGGTTAAGGTGTGTCTCTATTGGCATGTTCCCATGAGAGCTTTTTGTTAGTTTTTGAAGCCACTTTATGGAGGCTAGTTGATGATGCTGGTTAGCTTTTATGATGTGTGAAAAGGGGGATTATATGTTTAAATTTGAATGCATCATGGTTTGTTTTATCTAAATGACTCCATTGTGGCTTGATGGGGGGAACACTTATGAATAAAAGGGGAGGATCATCCTTTTATTGCTCAAGCTTTCAAGGAGTGGGCAAAGGCTCTTACAGATGGTTGGAAGTCTAAGCTTGATGTGGATGGGGACCTAGCCAATACAAGGAACTTGGAGATCAATGCCTTCTTGTAGTTTGTGGTTTCCTTTGGCATTGCAACATAATTTGACAAAGGTGATATGCGCAAGCTTATCTTAGTAGCTTCATGGCCCAGACAGATCACTAAGCTCTGTGGATGACTTCATATGTTAGAAATAATACCAGATATTATAGAGGACTTTATAAATAAGGGAAAATAAATTGATGCTGTATATTTTGCACAGTCATCTAGACTATCTGAAATTTCCTCCCGTGCCTTTGCTTAAGTCATATATGAAGAATTAAAAGAAAGCTTCTAGTGGAAATAATTATGGTGCAGTGAATGAAGCAATCTCAAAAGAGCTCAATGCTTTGAGGGTTGTTATTAAGTGCATTGAAGGGCTTAATCTTCAAACCAATTTTTTACTTGATAGCTTGGAAAACTGTGTTGGTGAGCTAGAGAAGAAAAAGTCAGAAAGAAAACATGAGATGGCAATATGTATTAAAGAAAGGCATGAAGTGCCATCGAAGAATCAAACATTTTGTAGGCACGTTTTGGGTGTGAATGCACAAAGAGCATGTTGAAAGTTGTAAAGTGGAAGACCAACATTTAATGTTGAGCATTGGTCTACAAGAATAAACCATGAGATCAGGGCACGTAATTTGTTTGCTGGCTCCCTACTTTGTGAAGTGTGAATTCCAAATGGGGGTAGCCAGTCACATAAGGAAGTGCGCATGATGGTGTTGCATATACTGCTGCCCAAAAAAAATGAAATGGTGCATAAAATTTAAGGTAGTTGCTGCATGTGCCATGTGGAGAGGTGAATGGCTCTAGCATAGAGGCTACCAAACATTGTGTAGGCTGACCGTGCATGAAAACTAAAGGTAACTATAAGTTCATGCCATGTTGAATGAAGGTGTAGGCATGTAAGGAGAAGGCTCACACATAGCTTGTGTGAGACATACTTGAAATGGCCCACAAATGTGAATGGAGCCAGCACCAAAAACAGAGGGAGGCCAACTCTCACATAAGGTAAGGACTCATGCAACAAAGAATTTGGTGGGTATAAATAACCATCCCTGCTACTACTCATGCACCAAATGGAGAATGAATGGTGTATAAGGTAAGTTTTGAAAGGGGCACACTTAGTTTCTTTGCTAAGGTGTGCTGACACTCACCTACAGGGAAATGCAAGATATGATGAGTGTGCTGCTACAAATATTTCAAATGGAGACATGCCTTTGAGTGGCAAGGTGCATTACAAGTAAAGGAGATGCCTTGTGCAAATCTAAATAGCTAGCACATTAAGAGGGGATTTCCCTATGTGTGAGGCATGGGGAGAAGACAAAGTGAAGAGGTTGCATTTTTTATGGATTATCCCACATTCATTAAGTTTCATGTCAATGATGTGTTGAAATAGAAGGCCACCCAGGTATAGTATAAAGTAAATAAAAGAAGAGGCAGTGGTCGCCTCTGCCCTATGGGCCCACCTGGATGCATGTGTAGGTCGGGCATTTTTACAATATTTTGAATGGAAATTTAATATCATCTAAATGAATTATCCCACATTCATGCCGATTTTGGCCTTTCAAGTGAATATATGCAACCCCTTACTCATTGAAGATAAATGAAGAGCAGAGGCTCTTTGCATGCAACCGTTTGTGAAGGCAACTCAGGATTCCTGTTGATAGATGAATAGGTAAGAAATTTTGTAGGATAGCTGGCATAGTGATCTAGATAAGGTTGACATGTGGCACATGGTCACAAATTCATTGAATAAGGTGGCAGTTACTCAAACATTTGACAACTTGGAGATGACTGTGGTCACACATTTGCGTGATGGTCGGTGGTTAGTCCCTAACACTCAGCAACTCAAAGATTAGTGGTCGCCAGTTCTCCAGATATCCTAGCAGTCAGTGTTAACATTTAGAGATTTGAAGATTGCCCCAGTCACTGAATCTCTAGATCTTGGCAGTCAATAAAGAAACATTCAGAGATTGGGAGAATGGGCTTAGTCACCCATTCTCCAAATGAAACCCAGGGTCAAAGTTTGATTCCAAGATTCAGAGGTAGTCTATTCGCGTGATCATGAGGCTTAAACAAAGTTAAGGAATGTGCTCAAAGATTTGGAGAATGAATGCAGTCACCCAATCTCTCAATGAGGTGGTTAACTCGGGATCAAATCCGAGCATCAAATCACATTGTGACAAGTGTCACATTTTGGTGCCTCCTGTGGAAAAATGAAATAATAATATAAAAGGTCAAAATTTCAAAGAATTTAAATGTACAAAATAGTCCAGACATTAGGGAAAATTCAAAAATTTAAATGAGGGCCTGGTTATAGAAAAATAGCTTGGAGATTCATTTTTTTATCAAAACATAGGAGTGTTATATGTTTTTGAAAATGGGAAAAGACAAGGAATCTTATGGTAATGATGATTTTCAGTTTCAAGAGTGATGGGAAAGAGTAGTTTGGGTTTGAATTCTAAGAATCAGAATTAGATCATTTTGGGAAATGATTGCAGAAAGTGGATCAGTTGAGAAAGAATCATTTGCAGATAAAAGTTGTGGGAAAAAGCTTGGAGATATTTTGTGCAAAGAAATGGACAGCTGTCAGTTGGTTTTCAACTAACCACATTCTCCTATAACTGGGTTTTTCTTCATTGTAATAGGGATGGTGAAATTAATGCTATAAGGTAGATTTTTTATTCCAGGGTCACATTTTCTAATTTCTTTTTGTCATTCTGGATGTATTGAAGCCTAAATATCCTAATAAAACATATTTTAGTTCCTGTTCCATATTATTATTGTCTCTTTATATTTTGTTGGTGCTCTTGTATGTTTAGTTTGTAACGCATTCTGAATATACTGGTTACAAGGTAACTATGCAATTACCTGTGAGTTTCCTTCAAGGAAGGAGCCAATCTCATGAGTGATTTCAAAGGGATAAACATTTGTATAAGGATTTGATATAGTAGTATGGGAATGATAAGATAGTCTATAAGGCATTCTATCTGAGCTACATATAGATTGTAAGGCATTCTATTTGTCTTCCTATTAAGTGATTTCTATTGATGTAAATTTGTATGACTCTATTGCCCATTAGATAAGGCACTGGTCTTTGCTAGTTATGCAGTCCTTACCATCAATCTTTAATTCAAATCATTTTCTATTTCCAGTTTAAGAGCATTAATGTTTGTAAATTTTAGTGAATAGTGAAAATGCTTTTGGTGATTCCTTTTAGAAGTGAATCTAATAGGTTAGCCTTCCTAAGCCCTTAGGTTCAACAAGAATGGAGAATATCCTTTTTTTTACTATCCACTGATTTTTGTGTCTGCATAAGGGGTTTTGGTGAGAGAGTGTTTATGTATGTAGATTTAGTATGTTTTAGGTACACCCGCCTAGGTCTATGGAGCCCAAAGTGTAGGAGGATTAAATCCTTGTTAATTAGCCTTTTCCCTATAAGAATATGGAATTGGGAGTCTAAGAGTCAAGCTTAATAGCTATATAGTGATTCTACATGAAAAAATGCTAATAGGGTCACCCTTTTCCATGGCTGAAAATCTTTTAATGGGTCATATTTCTTATCAAAAATCTGGATAAAGTCTATAGTCTTCTTATAGATTATCCACTTTTCCTTTTTAATTTCTTGAGTTTGAAGATCAAACTCATTTTTTACTATATCCTCAGGAAAATTGAATTGGTGTTCCATACTGACACACCTTATTTTTTCCTTAAACATTCCTGATAAAAAACCCTCATTATTAGCACACCTTATTACTGCAGTAGCCATTCTATAAGGTTGCAAAACCTTATTTAGGTACACCCATCCACCCTTAACAATAATATACTGGTGGGCTATTGTAATACTTGGGAATAAATTTCCCCTTCCTCTATTAGTCAGAGCTATCTCCTATAGGTCACCAATTTGCCTTAAAATTTGTACATACCCTATCTTCAAACAGACTTGGTAGGGTTCTACATAAGGTTCCTTCTTGTAGCCATACACTCTAAAAACTATGGAAACTAGATAAAAAATAATGTCACAAAAATTATGGACTATGGTGATGTCCTTACAATATTCCTTTGGCCTAATTAGCCTGAATAATTCCATGGGGATTCTCGGGTTCTCAAGAAATAACAAGGATTTTAGCCTTGAAGCAAAATTTCTATCAAAGATAACATAACTAGCATTAGTCCTATCCCATCACAATTCTATAGTCCACAATTGGACTAGAAAAACTTGTCCATTCTTCTCCTTTACTATCTCCATTGTCTTACAAAAGAAGTTAACACCATTGTGCAAGAACATATGCATCAATATGGAGTACCACCCAAAAGGTCTATCCACCTTCATATTTTTTATCCCTATTAAACCTTGGTAAATTAAGTGTGCAAGTTAGGGGAAAAATAAAAAATTAAAGCCAAGTGGGGATGTAGGATTTGTACCATCATGAACATATAGGGAATAGGCATGTGTGTAGCTTCATCTTGTCCTAGGATAAAATTCAGAGACTTGTACATTCCTAGTGCTCTCAAACTGAAAAGATCTAACCTGAAAGGCTATACTATGCTTTGACTAACCATACACATGGCACCAATTTTTCCAAAGAAATCTCTTAGGGGACCAGACCTCAAATAGTCTCTTTGTGCCCAATAAAATTTACCAAACTCATCAAAATAAATCTTCTCCAATCCAACAACATGGTGATTCAGTGAAAAGACTTGTCTGATCTCATCTTCTATGATACTTATCAAGACCTTCCCATTTACTTCCCTAACATACCTTGTTACTGGATCATAGCACTTGGCTATCTATATGAGGAGATCAACATCCATAAAGACTCCAGGCACAATGAGTTTCCCCACATCAAACTGCCATATATTACTAAGGGGATTACAAGCATTTCTCTAAGAGTATGCATCCTTAAACAAAATTAAACCATTATATTTCTCCCCAACCCTAGCATCTCTGATCCACATTCCTCTATCAAACAACCCATCATCAATATAATCCCTAGGGTTTCTAGAAACCAATTCCTTCATCTTGGATTTATCAAGCTCTGAGTGTGGGAGCAACTGAAGTAAATCCTCATATACACCCTTGTCTTTGTATTCTATTTTTCCTGAAAGATCTATTTTGGGTGCCATTTCACTAACTAGGGTATCAGAAAGAAAAACAAAAACTAGATAAAAAACCACCCTGATATTCCAAGCAACCACAATAGATAATAATCCAATCACTAAGACTAAAATTCTAAGAACTTTCAATTAAAAATGCCTACCGTATACTAGAAAAACTTGTAGATGACGCTTGCAGAGAAAGCCAATTCACTGTAGAGAGACTAAAAATAATGTGTCACTTCCAACAATCAAATCCAACCTTATAACTCCTGCCAGTCCATTATAGCTGACTCACATGAAGTACATTAAGCTCACCATTACTGAAAATGGCAACTACAATGTTCACAAGATGCAATAGGGTTTCCAAATATCAAATTTGAATTTGCACCGTCGATCAATTTTTTCCTCACACATCAAAGGGTCGACAAAAATACACATAACATACTTTAACCCTGTCCTAAGCTTAGTTCTCGACCAATAAGAACATTTCTGTAATGCCCAAAAGTTCGGGTCAAAACACAACCAAATTTTTTTTTTTTTAAAGGTTAAAAGTTCCACGTTTAAGATGCGGGTAAGAGGAGTCAACGATGAGGTCACAAAAGATTCAGGTGATCAACCTCAACAATGTTGTTTTCCCATAGGATGCTAGTTGAAATTTCAATATAAGAAGAATTCGTAAATCATCTTAACGATCAATTTTGTCGATCATCAATCTATTAATCTTATAGATTATCCAAGAGTAAAAGAAGATTTATTTAATAACATTATTATACATATAGATTAACCAATTTCCCATATATGTAAATCAAGTCCAATTTTGATTATTATAATTAGATTGTCAGTTAATGAAAATATTGAATATTAAATTTAATAATCGTTTACACCAATATTTGTTGCAAAATGAATATATACCAATTTAATTAATAATTACAACATAACAATTGATTAATGAACTTGTTAACTATTCAATAAATTTAAAGAAAAACATTAATTAATGATATATATTACAAAATTATAATTAAATAACATATAAGAAATTAATTAATAATTATAATATATTAATTAATTAATATATTTATTAAATAGTTAATATACTATAATATATCAATTAATATTATAAACATGCTATACCATTAGCACATGGTACCTTAAACCATAACAAAAATAACTTATTAAAACATTGTCAAATAATAACCATTTATAGATATTAACATTACATTAATTAAAAACATTTCAAAAAAAAATACTAACTAACTACAATCATTAACAAGACTTAATTTTCAATTGACATATTAATCTAACATCCTAATCTAACTTAACTAAAATACTAACTCACCCACTAAACTAAACATCCTACTAAATAAAACTAACCTACTAACCTACTCTATCCTACTCTAACTTCCTATCTTTCTAGCTCCCTACCTAAGTCTCCCTTCCTACTCCCTCCATCTACATGCCCAAGGGAAAGGACACAACCAAAGCCTGCACCATTTTAGGGAGATGTAAAAGTCTCCAAAGGCAGTGCATATTAAGGAGGATAAAAGGGGCTGCATTAAATTTGAACAGACCTTTATAAGTCTTGGCCCCCACCAAGCATTAATTAAATGAACAAGACTGCTCTACCATCAACATGCGCCAATCTTCTATGGAGAGTGGTCAATGCATTAATTTTATTGTAGACATAGAATAAACAATTCTAAAGTGAGTATCCCCATGCTGTGCACCCATGATGGGGAGTCAGCTAAGGTACATTCCCCTGCCCAATAAGAAGGTTTCAATAAATTAACAAGACATGACATCCAAAACATGCGCCATGTAAAGGGAAAGGTAATAAATAGGGTAAGGGGAAATAATACAATGATATTTTATTTGTTTATTTCATATTGAGGTGGCAATATTTAATAATATAATATGACTATGGCATGGATTTTGAATGGGATTTTTATCCCATACAAAATCCAGAGAGTGTTTTTGCTCTCCAAAATCTGAAGAGTGCTATTTTAATAGTGCACTATATTTTTGTAAACTTGCTAATGATGGGTAATATAATATCATAATTTTATTAGTTTCCTTAATGCATTAGGAAGTCTATGGACTTAAAATTGATAGTGTATCAACAAGGATTAATATAGTTTGATTGACAACCGAATAAGATTTCCACGTAGAAACTAACATGATCATTTGTTCATAGTTGTTCCATTACAATTTATAGAACTAAAAGAGTGATATGAATCAAATGGAGATTATTTTCAATGATCATGACATTTAAATCATCATATATGAATCTTCAATATTCCTACTTCAACCAAAATATGAAATCTTATTGAAATTGATACAATATCTATTCTATCAATATTGAGAGCTCATTGCAAAAAGGAGAGTAATTTCAACTATATCCTTTATCTATTCTATCAACTTTGATTTTCATTTCACAAGAAGGAATAACTTCATTATCTCAAGAAGTAGAAAACATTGGATATGGAAGAAATGATTCATCATTTTCAATATAGTGATCTCCTCAAATAAAATACATATTCTTTGTGATAAAGAAGTAATCACATTTACAACTAATTAATCCAAACTGGTGTAGATACTCAATGAGAGTTCAAGATGGAATAACAAAACTCATCTTCATTACTAATCTCTTACAACTTCACAATAGCCAAAAGGCATACAAACAACATTAAAAAATACAACAAGAAGATGATCTTCAACAAGGATCAACAATACCACATCATAGGATAATTCTACACCAAGAGAGTGGACTTTTTCAAGCATCATCCACATGAGTCTTGACATCCAAACCTGCAAATAAAATAAATGGAGAACCATGGGTGCTCACCACCCAACCTAGGTCTCTTATGAGACCACCCCCGAGCTTGGAGAACCAAGGCTAAATGGGTATGCAACAAGATCAACAAGATGCTCACAAACAATATACACAAATGCACATACGACAAATTACTCCCTTCCAAGGTTACACAAATGAGTCTTACAAGCTCATTGAGAGGGTGGAGGTGGGCTTTTCCAAGGGGAGAATGCCATTACATACAAATTTTCTCACCATGAGTATTCAAATGCCTCTTCAAGGCTACATATCCAAATGCCTCTTCAAGGCTACATATCCATGCATATCCAAATGCCTCTTCATACACATACTTTTCTTAACATCCTCTTCAAAATACAAGAATGCAATGGCTTCCATGGTGCCCATACACCATGGACTTATCCCTCTTCTCCAAGAGAAGAGACTCTCACCTCATGGAGAGCCCAACTAACCCCTCCACCCATAGGCCACTTCTTCCCTTCCCAAAGGGTGAGTAATGCCTCACACCCATAAACAAGAACTCCCTCAATCAAGCAAAAAGAACAAGATCAAACCATGAAATCAAAACCCAAAATCCCTCCATTACAACACATTGTCACAACAAGAACCAAGATTCATATGCATGAGAAAGCAAAATATAAGTTAATCTAAAGAGCAAGTAGAAAGGCTTCCATGAGAAGAGTAACCAACCTCCACAAGTGTGATGGAAATGGAAATTTGAGAAGAGCTTATCCACTATCTTTCCTCAATCCAAACCCTAATGTCTCCAAATGTAGAGAGTGGGTGAACACCCACTAAATCTCCTAAGGGCCTCTAAAAAGGCCTCCAAATCTCTACCCACCCACCATCCATAAATGCAGACTTGACTCTATGGCCTTGTTGTCTTCCCTTGTCCCCTCATGATAAATGCATGATTGAAAGAAAAGGTGGAGTTGGGTAAAGATCATGACTTATCCAATTTCGAAGTTGAGGGCAAATGGGTCATAAAATAGGTTACCAAGGTCACTAGGGAATTAGGGACATGCTCAAAACCTTCTTAACTCATAACCCTATCCATAAGGTACTTAAATTATGCCAAAAATGACCCTTAGAACCCCTTATTGGCCTCTAGAAGTGACTAGAACAAGGATGAATTAAAACAAGCACATAACAAGTGTCAAATGACACTAACGATTACACATTACATACCCAAGGTCATGTCCTGGATGACAATAAGAAATTAACTAATAACACACATGCAAAAATCCACATTTACAAGGAGTTCACATTACAACGAGGCTTTTAATCCCATATCGGATTAAGCTTTGGCTTACTCAATTCACATATGTTTAACCTTGGTTCTCTGATTAATTCCATGGTTCTCTTACCTGCACACTCCTCAATGCAGCATCAATAATTCAAGGAAGAAAAACCAATACGAATAAACATATAAGATATAACATCTTCAATTTAATCAAAATTCAATTGCTTAGTTCAATTTCATAATTCAATTGCATCTCTAATGCCTACTAATCTTGTCATTCAATTGAAATCATGATCATCAATAATCTAACATCATCACAAGGTAATCATCAATTACTCATAACATCAATGCAGTGAAGATGTCTAACATGATATTCATTTGCAACATAGAATTTGATTGCATTCTTACAATCACTTTCTCATAATTCATGATTCAATGCATACATCTAATCACTTTCATATAGTGCATAATTTAATTGCAGATAATTTTATACACATAAGTTATAATTTCTACTGCGTACTCAAAGTCACGTAAAGTACAATGCCCACATATAGATCATAATCCAAATTCAAGCTTGCAAACATATAGAATACATTCATTATTTCAATTCAATTCAATCTACATAATTTGATTGCATAACTTCATAGTACTCCTAATCTCAAAGACTCTCAATTTTCCTTAGCATGATATTTAAGATAAATCGATGGTTCAACATCGGTAAGGGGGTAACCATAACAATCAGGTCCTATAAAATTCTTATCACAAGTATGATTAAATTTCCTAATCTAGGAAAACAAAATGCAGAATAATCCTATTAGTCTAGGATCTAACAAATCCTTATTCAGGGTTCTAAGAATATCACCAAAATGTCACTATGGTATAACCATATAATACATCATCAAAAAATTACTCATCCTCCTCGTAGGAGTTACTAGAATCATCACATCAACCTATTAATTTAATCCAAGATAAACTTAAGACTTAACACATACTAATTTGGCATTTACATCTCGACTACTTGAATCTAATCCTTTCGACAAAAGTATTCAATGGAACCTTAATAGTCTAGCTGGATTTATGATTTGCAGGGTAACATACTACATCCAAGATTCACTTACACAATTAATAACCGAAATATATCACCTTTGTCATTGTGACACTTAGTTGATAGGTACTGATATGAAGGTACAATATATAGGTCTATCCTAAGGTATAATTCTGTTAGGGATTTACCAATCATCCAGATACTACAACACCCCTTAATCTTCTGTCATCGAAGTGTCGAGGAAAAGGTAGAAACAGGTTGGGCCTTACAATTTCATTATATCCATGTGCAAATTTTACACCTTACTATAACTTTACTCAGCCTGGACAGGTGTCAACTCGTCACAATCCCGCAAACCTTAACCATCGAGCACCTTATAATCAAGGCACAATGCCTGTCATTGATTCCTTCAAGATTTGACAAATCTTTACCACTTTTGAAAGTTTGTGACCCCACTTCACAGATGAACATGTGGAAGCATTTGAGAACTTTGGACCCACTGGTAGGTGACATCATATAGGAAACATGTCACTCAGTCACATCCCTGCAAGTCAAAAATCATCAGTGATGTTAGTTTAAAGGATAGCGACAACTGTAGATCTTCTTTCATCGAAAATCATCGTTTATTAATGAAAATTGGTCCCACCTTCATCATTCCCTATTCTTCATCCAATTAGATGGTTGTCATATTTCTACAAGGCTTAACAAGTGGCCAACATAGATTTAAGGCACTGTGACAACCGTAGATCTAATCTTCTCATTAGTGACCATGTAGCTTTTAGAATTGGGCCCGCAATGACAGGTGTCACTTAGTCACATCCCTGCAAGTTAGAGACTTTGACAACCAAGGAGCTTAAGGGATAATGAAAACCACAAGATTTAAAGTGGATCAGATGGCTAGGATAAAAATGGGAAAAGCCAAAGCTTTAGCATGAAATATTTTATGAAAAGGGTACCCGCTTAGAAACCTAACCATGAAATATATAGGGTAGACAACTTAAGGGGATTTAATTAAACACATACATTTTTTGATCCTTAGTGATTGAAAAAGGTAATGCTTAAACATAACAAGACCTAGGGTAATTAGGGCTTTTTGCATTTTTTCATTGCTAGGTCAATTTACTGAAGGGTTTAACAAAATTTTTGAAGGGTAAGGGCTAAAAACTTTTGACAATGCCAATAGTTTCTTTTACTTGGGGATGTGTATCTCTTGTAGATATAATGAGAAATTTAGAATCTCTTTGGGGAGTAGACCACTAAAAATTTTTGACCAAAATCCAGATGACTGTACACAAAAAATCCTAAACTAATACTGTGAGAACATAAGAGACCTTGGGAGAAATAGAGATTCAAAAATTGCCCATGAACTGGCAATTTCACAATATCTCCTGTCAAATTTTTCAAAATATATGAATCTATTCCCCAATTTCCTTCAATGATGTAAGGGCCCAACTAGATGGGATCAAACTTCTCATTATTGGAAACAATTGTCTGAAGGAAATTGCTACTCAATTATGTATTGTCCTTGATGTCACACAATGTCATAGTCCGCAGCAATCAGATCCTACCAAGCTCAGTCGGTCTACCAGATAGGAATATTAGTGCTTACCGAGTCCACTCAGTTATCAAAGAAAAGTAGTGTCTACCGAGTTCACTCAGTTACCAAAGGAAATTTAGTATTTACCAAGTTCACTCGGTCATCGAAGAAAAGTTATTGTTTACCGAGTTCAGTCAGTCATCGAAGAAAAGTTATTGTTTACCGAGTTCAGTCGGTCATCGAAGAAAAGTTATTGTTTACCAAGTTTAGTTGGTCATCGAAGAAAAGATAGTGTTTACCGAGTTCAGTCAGTTGTCGAAGAAAAGTTAGTGTTTACTGAGTTCAGTCGGTTGTCGGAGAAAAGTTAGTGTTTACCGAGTTCAGTCGGTTATCGAAGGTAAAAGATTGTCGGTGTTTACCGAGTTCCCTCGGTCTCTGAAAGAATATAGAAAGTTATGGTCACCGAGCACTGTCGGCCCTTGAAGGATTTTTGCAAATAGAGTTTTCTTAATTCAGCCGACTGTTATACTAAATAATGTCGATTTGACAAATCTAAAATCATATAAATAAAAGGTCAAATGTGAAAAGTAAACAAGAAGTACAGCAGAAGATTTACAAAAGAAAAGTAGGAAAGGTGTATGCGAATTTGTGAAGGATGTTCAGATATCCTTGAGGTGCAGCAAAGATTTATTCGATCAGAAAGGATCAGACTTATGCAGAACAGAGATCTGTAATCAGCAAGATAGTTGCATTATTATACAGGTCATTTTTCATTGTTACCTTCTTATCATTGTAACAGTGAATTCTGAATCTCTTAACCGAGCTGGTTTAACAACCATATTGTAAATCCTCTAACAAGGTGACAATTCCATTGAATTGTTTTCAAGACCTCTTACCAGGCCACTCCTAGTAGGGTGTTTTAAATCCTCTAACAAGGTCACACCTAACAGTGTGTTTTGTAACCTTTTACCGGGTTGGCTTCTAACCGGGCATCACTTCAGAAAAGTGAAAATCAATATCTAGATACATTGGTGGTTTTTCCCATATTGGGTTTCCACGTTAAATCTTATGTCTCTTGTGTTCTTAATTGCTTTCTCAATCATATACATGTGCTGATGAATATCTAAAAGATAATTTTTTTCTGCATCTTCAAAGTTACTGCAATCTATTTACCGAGTGCTAAAACAGATAACATTGTTAAGATATCTTAAGGGATCTACAAAGAATTAATTGTGAAGTGTTTTATGGTTGACTGATTCACCCCCCCCCTCTCAGTCACTTCATCCATATTCCATCAATTGGTATCAGAGCTTTTGGTGCTTGCAGGAAGGGTTTCAAGGACCTAAGCTAAAGATCAGGATGTCTTACAAGAGGGAAATTCCAAAGCTCAACAGAGATAACTTTTCAGCATGGCAAGGTCTCATGCGACTTCATCTGGCTTCCATTGGTGATTCAGGATGCAAATACATTGATGAAGAATACACAATTCCTAATGGCACATTAACTGTTGAAGACATTGCAGATAAAAAGACTCACAACACCATGATGATAGACATTGCATCTTCTCTCAGCTATGAAGAATTTGATGATATTAAAGATTGCACTACTGCATATGAAATGTGGATGGCACTGAAGAAAATATATGGTGGTGATGCAAATGTGAAAAGAGCTAAAGCAGAAAGCCTAAGAGGACAGTTTGACAAGATGAATATGAAGGAAGATGAAAACATTGCAAAATATGTTGAAAGAATCAAAGCAAGTGTAAGTGCAATTAGAGCTTCTGGAGGAACAATCTTAGATGAGACTGTTATAAGTAAGGTACTCAGAACATTACTCCCTATCTATGCAATAAGAGTATCAGCTATTCAAGAAAGAAGATGTGAAACAAACCACAATATAATTTTGGATGCTTTAGTTGGAAGATTGACAACCTTTGAATTAGACAACTATGACAACTATGTTCCTAGTTCCAAAAATATTGAATCAGCATTTGAGGCCAAGGTTTCACTAAAGAAGAACAAGAAAATTAAAGAAGTTCAGTCAGAAAGTGAAGAAGTATCAGAAGAAAGTTCTGATAGTGATCTTGAAATTGTAGAAGCATTACTTGCAAAGAAGTACTCTAGAGGGAAAGGTAAGTATAAAGGTAAAACTCCTTTAATCTATTTTTCATGTGAAGAAATTGGACATATTGCAGCTAGGTGCCCAAACAAGCAAGTCAAAGAAGAGAAGAGAAGTCACAAGTACTATGGCAAAAAGAATTTCAAATCATACAAGGATAAAGGTAAGAAATCATGTTTTATGGATAAAGATTCTGATGATAGTGAAGAAGAAATTGTCTTTATTGCTATAAAAGATGAATCTGATGATGATTAAGATAAGATGGCACTTATTTCTCATATAAGCAAAGATGATATATGGATAATAGACAGCGGATGTTCACACCACATGACTGGTGACAAAATAAAATTTGAATATCTAGAAGACTATGATAGTGGTAATGTAAGATTTGGAAACAATGAACCTTGTTGTATAAAAGGAAAAGGAAGAATCTCATTAACCAAAGAACTCATATGTGATAATGCTTATTTTGTTGAAGGACTAAAACATAATCTTCTAAGTGTAGCACAGCTAATCAACACTGGTTTCAAGGTTGAATTCATGAATGGTCAAGCAAGACTGCTAGATGGAAAAGGAAAACTCATTGGATCAGGCAAACAAACAAAAGGTAACTTATTTTATCTCGATCTCAGTGAATATTCATGCTTTATTGCTCAAATAGAAGAAATTTGGCTATGGCACAAAAGGTTATGTCATGTGAATTTTGATAACATGATAAAAATAAGCAAATTCAAGAAGGTTAGAGGCATTCCTACTTTGAAGAAACCTGACACTGGTCTATGTAAGAATTGTCAGATTGGAAAAATGAGTAAAACTAGTTTCAAGAGTAAGAACTATCAGTCTAAAGAAATTTTGGAAATTGTGCATACTGATTTATGTGGACCTATTGGTATACAAAGCTATACTGGAGATAAATTCTTTATTCTTTTCATTGATGATTATTCTAGAATGATGACTGTTATGTATTTAAGAGAAAAATCAGAAGCATTTGAAAAGTTCAAATGGTACTTAGCAAGAGTAGAAAAGGAAACAGAGAAAAGATTGAAATGCTTCAGATCAGACAGAGGTGGTGAATTCATCTCCCATGATTTTAACAACTTTTGCATTGAAAGAGGAATCAAAAGACAAGTATCAGCTCCTAAAACTCCTGAGTAGATTGGAATAGTAGAAAGAAGAAACAGATCTATTATGGATTGTGCAAGGACTCTAATGATAGAAAAGAACATCACTATAAAGTACTGGAAGGAAGCTATCAGCACTGCAGTTCATACCTTGAACCGGGTACAACTGAAGAAAGACACATTCAAAACTCCTTATGAATTATGGTATGGCTATAAACCCAATATAAGTTACATGAAAATATTTGGTAGCAAGTGTTATATCTTAAAAGAATCCAGAAGAAATAAATTTGATGTGAAAAGTGATGAAGGAATATTCTTAGGATATTCTAGCAAAAGCAAGGCATACAAATGTCTGAACTTATCTACTCACAAAGTCATAGAAAGTATACATGTAAAATTTGATGAGTTTGCAGAAAAGACTGAGGAAGAAAGCAAAAGGGAACCTGAGAACTACAGAAGATTCATTTACATTGAACCTGAAACATTGGCAGACACAACTATCAGTAAGGAAACTATATCTACCGAGCCAAGCATAGTTACCGAGTCACAAACCGAGTCACAGGAAGAAATTCAGACCGAGTCTCAGCCTGAAGTTATCGAGCAAATATCTACCGAGCCCGAGCAACCTGAAGAAGAGATCCTAGAAGACAACAGCATGAATCATTCAAAAGGCAAGGAACCTATACTAGCCAAATATGTCAGAAGACATCATACAACAGATCAAATCATTGGAAACAAATCAGATGGTACTATGACAAGAAGCAAGCTAAAAGGTACATGTCTGCTTACTGATTTTGAACCTAGAAATATCAAAGATGCATTGGAAAATGAAAGTTGGATTGAAGCAATGAATGAAGAATTAGAACAAATACAAAAGAACAAAACTTGGACTCTTGTACCTAGACCTAAAGATAAGAATGTAATTGGAACAAAATGGGTATTCAGGAATAAGCTGAATGAAGATGGTCAAGTATCTAGAAACAAAGCTAGACTGGTATGTAAAGGTTATTCTCAAGAAGAAGGTATATATTATGGAGAAACTTTCGCTCCTGTTGCAAGATTAGAAGGTGTAAGAACTCTACTTGCTTATGCAGCACACAAAGGATTTAAGGTATATCAATGGATATAAAATCTGCATTTCTCAATGGAATTCTTGATGAAGAAGTCTACATTGAACAACCTGAAGGTTTTGTTGATCCAGAAAAAAGGGACATGGTCTACAGGTTACACAAAGCATTGTATGGTTTAAAACAAGCTCCTAGAGCGTGGTATGAAAGACTCCATAACTATTTGATTCAGATTAATTTCAAAAGAGCTAATGATAATAGCAATCTATATATTAAAGAAGGACCTGATGACAAAATTGTATTGGCAGAAATATTTGTGGATGATACTATATTTATAGGGAATGAGGATCAGTGCAAAGAATTTTCAGAGCAAATGAACAGAGAATTTGAAATGTCTATGTTTGGTTTAATAAAATTCTTTGTTGGTCTTCAAATTCACCAAAGCAAGAATGGTATATACATTACTCAATCTAAATACATTAAGGAGATACTTAAGAAGTTTGGTATGGAAGATTCAAAACCAGCTAGTACACCCATGTGTACTGGACTGAAACTTATGAAAAATGATGATTCAAAAGAAGTTGATCAGACCCTATACCGATCTATGATTGGAAAATTGCAGTATGTAGTACATACAAGACCTGATATTGCCTTAGCAGTCAGTATAGTAGCTAGATTCTCAGCAAAACCTAAGGAAAATCACATGATGGCAATCAAAAGAATCTTAAGATACTTAAGAGGAACTGAAGAATATGGTTTGTGGTATAAATTTGGAGGCAATCTAGACTTGAAAGTGTTTACTGATGCTGATTGGGCAGGAAACATTGATGATAGAAAAAGCACAAGTGGTGGAGCATTTTTTCTTGGAAAAAGACTGGTATCCTGGACTAGTAAAAAGAAGAATTGCACATCTCAATCCACAGCTGAAGCAGAATATGTTGCTGCTGCAGTAAACTGTTCAAATGTTGTTTGGTTTAAACAGCTATTAGAAGGTATGAAGGTCGAAATCAAAGAACCAATTGTTATATTGTGTGACAATACCAGTGCAATAAACATCTCTAAGAATCCAGTGATGCATTCCAAAACCAAGCACATTGCTATTAAATATCACTTTGTCAGAGAATTGGTGCAGGACAAGGAAATCAAATTAGAATATATTCATACAAAAGAACAGATTGCAGACATTTTTACCAAACCATTACCTAAGGATGCATTTGTGTATCTAAGAGGTAAGTTAGGGGTCATTCCCCTATCTGAGGCTCACTAAATACAGTTTTAGTGATGCATCAACCAGAACATGATTGAAAATCAACTTGTTGATGCAACATATTCAAGGAATCATTGCATATGAATCAGTACTTGAGGTACATTAATTTTCACCAGTAATATGTGAATTGTCTTTGGCATGTGTTGTCAAAGAGGGAGTGTTTGCTATGTCTTTGCTATTATTTCAAGAAATTTTCAATAGTCAGAAGGAAGAATTTTCAGGATAAAGGAAGTTTGCTGACAGAGGGAGATTTGAATCTGAACTGAGCTAACTCTTTCAAATTTCTTATGATATGACATATTGTGTTCCATCAATGCCAAAGAGGGAGATTGTTGGAAACAATTGTCTGAAGGAAATTGCTACTCAATTATGTATTGTCCTTGATGTCACACAATGTCATAGTCCGCAGCAATCAGATCCTACCGAGCTCAGTCGGTCTGCCAGACAGGAATATTAGTGCTTACCGAGTCCACTCGGTTATCAAAGAAAAGCAGTGTCTATCGAGTTCACTCGGTTACCAAAGGAAATTTAGTATTTACCAAGTTCACTCGGTCATCGAAGAAAAGTTATTGTTTACCGAGTTCAGTCGGTCATCGAAGAAAATTTATTGTTTACCGAGTTCAGTCGGTCATCAAAGAAAAGTTATTGTTTACCGAGTTCAGTCGGTCATCGAAGAAAAGATAGTGTTTACCGAGTTCAGTCAGTTGTCGAAGAAAAGTTAGTGGTTACCGAGTTCAGTCGGTTGTCGAAGAAAAGTTAGTGTTTACCGAGTTCAGTCGGTTATCGAAGGTAAAAGATTGTCGGTGTTTACCGAGTTCCCTCAGTCTCTGAAAGAATATAGAAAGTTATGGTCACCGAGCACTGTCGGCCCTTGAAGGATTTTTGCAAATAGAGTTTTCTTAATTCAGCCGACTGTTATACTAAATAATGTCGATTTGACAAATCTAAAATCATATAAATAAAAGGTCAAATGTGAAAAGTAAACAAGAAGTACAGAAGAAGATTTACAAAAGAAAAGCAGGAAAGGTGTATGCGAATTTGTGAAGGATGTTCAGATATCCTTGAGGTGCAGCAGAGATTTATTCGATCAGAAAGGATCAGACTTATGTAGAATAGAGATCTGTAATCAGCAAGACAGTTGCATTATTATACAGGTCATTTTTCATTGTTACCTTCTTATCATTGTAACAGTGAATTCTGAATCTCTTAACCGAGTTGGTTTAACAACCATATTGTAAATCCTCTAACAAGGTGACAATTCCATTGAATTGTTTTCAAGACCTCTTACTAGGCCACTCCTAGTAGGGTGTTTTAAATCCTCTAACAAGGTCACACCTAACAGTGTGCTTTGTAACCTTTTACCGGGTTGGCTTCTAACCGGGCATCACTTCAGAAAAGTGAAAATCAGTATCTAGATACATTGGTGGTTTTTCCCATATTGGGTTTCCACGTTAAATCTTATGTCTCTTGTGTTCTTAATTGATTTCTCAATCATATACATGTGCTGATGAATATCTAAAAGATAATTTTTTTCTGCATCTTCAAAGTTACTGCAATCTATTTACCGAGTACTAAAACAGATAACATTGTTAAGATATCTTAAGGGATCTGCAAAGAATTAATTGTGAAGTGTTTTATGGTTGACTGATTCACCCCGCCCCCCCCCTCTTAGTCACTTCATCCATATTCCATCACCCATGCCTTCTCTTTTCCTCCAGCCTTTCATTCCATATTAATACAAGGTCACCATTCAAAGAGTTTCTTTTAGTAGCCCTCTTATGATATAAAACTTTACATTGGGTCTGAAATCTCTGATTTCTTTCATGTGCATCATTTCTTACCTCATTCATCTGGATTAGGTCATTAATCCTAATTGTCATTCCACATTCTAAATTATCATTATATGTCTGGATGAATTGGTACATTCATAGAAGATTATTCTGGGGTAATCTAGCATTGAGTCCATAAACCAGATCAAATGGGACACATTCTATTTCTTTCACAATTACCCTATCAGCCCATAAGGCTTGCAACAACTTTGAGTCCCAAGCTTTCTTATTTTTGTCCAATACCCTCTTCAGTATCTTAATCAAATTTTTGTTACTGGACTCAGCTTGGCCATTGCCCTGTGGATGACAGGGAGATGAGTATGAAATTTTTATACCATTTTCTTGACAAAATTCAACAAATTCATCTGATCTAAAACACATTGCATTATCAACCACAACAATTTCTGGGAAACCAAATCTAGTAAGAATATTTTGCATCATAATGTCTACCACAACTTTACTAGTTTCTTTTCTAGAAGGGATTGCTTTAAGCCACTTAGTGAAGTAATCTATTGGTGGCAATATATAAGAATATCCACCACTAGATCTATTAGAAATCTATCCAATAAAATCCATACCCCACTTTTGAAAAGGGTCTTGAACTCTAACAGGCCTAAGAGGTAAATTCCCACTGAATTTCAACTTAATAGAAAATCTTTGACATGCATCACATTTCTTTACAAATTGATGGGGGTATGTGCAAGATCATGAGGGGCCAAACTATGCCCTTAAGTGGCAATGAAAAATCAGCAAATCTGGGTTAGTCAACTTGACATGAAAATTTGAACTAGCTATCAACCTAATACTAAAAAGTTGTAATAATAGAATCTGTAGGAAATTGAATCTAGTTTCTAAACTACTAGGCCTTTTCTATAAAAAAAATTTAATATAATTAGTGAAAAGTATAGATTTCAATACAGTAGTACAAAAATTTTAGGAAAAAAATAAGTAGGTGTATGTCTAACCACCTTAATCATGATCAAATGATAATATTTTTTTATAAGATTTTATATATAAGTAGTAGACTCATGCCTGAATGTGACGCATATTTTTTTGTAATTTTATTCCAAAAAAATAATTAATTATGAATTTTCTGCTACAACATTTTCAGAATAAAAAAACTCGTGTCTGACCACCTTAACTTATTCAAAAGTTTAAAAAATTCAATTTTATTTTTTTTCCTTAAGTAGGCGAAAGATAGAATGTGACGCATTTTTTGGATTTCAAAAATGTTATACCGTCTGAAAGTTATAGTCATTTTTCAATCAGTATATAAATCAACACTTTATAGGTAACTCAATTAGAAAATAACTAATAATTACTTACCGAATTCAAAATTTGACATCAATTATATCGATAGAAAGCTGATAATCTCCTTAAAATACCCTTTTCATTTCATCAAATTTGGGTGAAAAATAATTGTTAGCTACATGGTCGACATCTGGAACTCAGAGAAACAGGGGAAAAACATATTTTTGTGACATTTGAAGAGTTGACTAGGTAGGTTTGGAGCACAAAGCAATACCGAGCCTAATCGGGTACTCGAAAATCTTGGCAGAATTTTGAATTTTAAATTTTCCCTCCCCTTTCTCCCTCTTAGTTTATTTCCAACCCCTTTCTCCCTCCAATTTCTCCATACTTCAATATATTATATATCAAAAATTATATATCAGATTATATATTATATATATTAAATATTACATAATATCTATTCTATATTAAATATTATATAATATACATTTTACATTAAATACTATATAATATATATTAATACTAAATGTTACATTATACATCATATATTATATATTATTTTATATGTATTATATATTAATATGTATTTTACAATATATCACATGATATCTTCATATTTAAATTGTATGTAATATATATTTTATATTATAATATATATATATATATATAATTTATAAAATATTGTTGTATATATAATAAAATCAAGTATAGTATATATATATTATATATATTATATAGGACATATTAATACATAGGTTAATTACACCAATATAAGGCATCCAAAAAGTTTCCAAAGGGGTCATAGAGGGTTCCTAAGGGTCCTAAGGCTTGAGAAAGTGTACTAGGACCCCTTAGGTCCCGGTGTCACCCCCAACAACACATTAGAGCACTCAATTATGTTCCAAGGGGTCGTACGACCCCTTGGAACACACTTTAGTGTTGAAATGTGTCAAAAGGGCTCATGGGGACTTCATAGGGGTCCTAGTATGCCTTATCACATGTTAGGACCCCTAGGAAGTCCCCATGACCCCTTTTGACACATTTCAACACTTAAGTTTGTCCCAAGGGGCCGTATGACCCCTTAGGACACACTTGAGTATTCTCATGTGTCGAAAGGGGTCAGCAGGAATTCTTACGGGTCCTAGTATGCCATATCACGCATTAGGACTCCAAGGAAGTCCCAATGACTCCTTTTGACATATTTCAACACTCAAGTGTCTCCCAAGGGGTCGTATGACATCTTATGACACACTTGAGAGTTCTAATGTGTCAAGAGGGGTCATGGGGACATACTAGGGGTCCTAACACGTGATAAGGCATACTAGGACCCCTAGGAAGTCCCCATGAACCCTTTTGACACATTTCAACACTCAAGTGTGTCCCAAGGGGTCGTATGACCCCTTAGGACACACTTGAGTGTTCTAATGTGTCGAAAGGGGTCATGGGCACTTCCTAGGGGTCTTACTATGCCTTATCACATGTTAGTGTGTGTGTGAATTTTGTACCTAGATGTAGACACAACACTTCAGTAAAACACTAGAGGTTAGCTGAAATTGAAATCATGCAATAAAATGAAAACTAAACTAACCAGGTGATTTACTGCCTTTTAGTAGATGCGAGTATGTATTCTCAGATTGGACTGAGATTAGTGACCTTGATGACACCTAAACGAAGGATTTGAATGCAAAATCTAGATATGAGATGAATGCAAATTAATCTATATTTTTTTGGCTTTTCTATGAAATAATATGAAAAATCTGATATGAAATCTAATCTATATGAAAAAATGATATGCAATACAATTAATCTAACAATGATATGCTAAATATGAATGATCTCACAAAAGTTGTTGATTCACAAAGAAGCTTCAATTCTTTAGATACCAATTCACCAGCATAAGTTTGCAAAATTATGAGATTCTATGGATTCTGTGGATGAGGTACTGGCAGCTGAGCAGGTGGTAAGCGGTGGTATGGACTCAACAGAGGGGATACTAGTTTTGATTTAGGTGCTGAGGTTAGACATCGTAAGGCACAGAGGGAAGAGACCACTAAGAAAGTTTCCCCAGATACTGAGATGCCAAATGTTGAACCTACTGCTCCTCCTACTCCATAGGACACTATTAGATGGCTTAGTGCACAAGTCAGGGACATGAAGGTGCACACTGGTTGATGGGAGGAGTGATGCATAGAGGCAAGTAGATAGCGGACTGAGCTGCGTGCGGAGGTACAGAGATTACAAGTAGAGGTGATTCATTAGATCTCATGGGAAGCTTACTACGTGTCCACATATCATACAATTGTTCCTACTGCACAAAGAGTTTTCCCCTATTCACAGTACATGATGGCATCAGAGGGAGCTAGAGCACCTAGAGCAGAGGCAGTACCAGATGCACCACCTCCTCCTCCACCAGATGTAGAGGATCATGCTGATAGCTGATTTTTTTTGATACACTGATATACTGTACTCTTTTTTATCATTGATATACTATTTTGACTTTGATAGCTCACATGAGCATATTCTTTTGTACACTGTGCCAGTAGTGCACTCCTGACTAGTTCAAGATTTTTGATATATATATATGAGATCGATATTTTGGTTGTGACTTCATTTGTACTTGTCATGTTTCAATTTATGATGATATCATGTGATGTTTATGTTATGAGTAGAGTAGAATGTATGTATGGATATATGCAATGTAATGATTTCTTTCATATGTATGGATGTTATGCAAATGTATTTGATTATGGAAAGATGTATGTATGATTTATGCTTATGCAAATGGCTGAATTGTAATGCAACAGATGATTATGATATAAAAATGCAATGATACACATGATATGTTTTGCAAGTATTTATGAAGACAAGTACTTAGTCTTATGTCAAAAGGATGTTTAACCCAGGAGGATAACTGCTTGCGGTTCTATGAAGAGACCTTCGAGTTAGGTTTCAACTCTTGTTAGATTTGAAGAACATTTGAAGAATTGTTTAAGCATTGAAGTTCATTTAACCATTGTGAGATCATGCAAACATGTAAAATACAAAGAAACATGCAGAATGAAATGCATCCTAAGACCTAGGACCTAGTCACTGATCATGTGTCAATCATTCTCATCATTGAATTTTTAGGTAACCAGATAAATCAATACAATGCCCACTAGTTATAAAACCATAGACATATGAATATTGATTTGTATATGCAAGAATCAATACAACACCCACTAATTAGGCAACCATGGACATATGAATATTGATTTTATTTTCAAAATGTCAGATTAGATATAAGCACCAAGGCACAAACGCTAGGATGACCTGAATATCATGTCCATTTTGATATAGCAATTTGTATAAGCATCAAAACATAAATGTCATGATGACTAGAATATGTCTTGTGGTACAAACACATCAAGAAATCAAGAGGTCATTTGAAATCCAATGTGAATTACCCGTAGTGATCTTTTATCATTCACATCCTTAGGTAAGATTACATTTCATAGTAGGAGAAAGAACTCACTCAAAAAGACAATAGTTAGATCAAAATTCCTTGAATTTTCTCGGTATCCATGGTCCAGGTATGCATGGCCATCCAATTCAAGATAGAGGCTCTTACAGTCGAACACCATTTCAATCTAGAATTCCCAAAGTTGTTAGATTTTCACATACAAGCAGAAGACAAAGGATAGATTATACCCCCAGCCAACACTCTCTAAATCTTGTAAAGGACATCATCGAAGAGCTCGAAGGAACATAATAAGCAAAAATCTCAATGTGAATCAGTAAGCATACAAGGAGATAAAAGCATGTAAAGCATAGATTATTTTCAGTTTGTGTTTGATTGCATTGTTGTAGATGCAAAATCCTTTCTAGAGACAAGACTAACTAACTGACTCAAATGAAGCTTCAAAGGACTCCGACTGGATATGATATGTCTAAGATACATTGGAGGCCATAGGATATGACATTGATTGCCCCCAAGTTTTAACACTGATAGGATATCGACGCTTGAGCTGATTGGTGTACAGACTGACTTATTGAAAATAGGAATGCAAAAACAAACCGGGAGATATGTACAAACTAAAGCAAGACTGAAAGCTGGGAAAGACCAAGATTGCACTGATATATGGAGTGTTTGAAACAAGTGGTGCCCATTTGCCAAGTTTTTACCATCTTGGCAGAGATTCTATTTTTTCTACCAAGGCCCCTGTTTCCAGGTTTTCACCAAGGCACTTTTACTTTTTCTCATTCTTTTTGTATTTTTCATTTTTTCAATTTTTTTGTACTTTTGATATTTTTCAATTTTTTTGTAATTTTGATATTTTTCAATTTTTTTGCAAATCATCAAGGTGCCTATTGCTAGGTTTTCACCAAGATGTTCATTTTTTCAGGACCTTTTCTAATTTTTATGATTTTTTTCAAGACATTTTACCATACACTTAATGCCTTAGGCATATAATTTCCTTAGATGTAGAACGTTGATTGGTTCTTAAAGCTATTCTCCTTCAGTCATTGAGATTTGATAGGCACCAGAGCCAAAAGTAGTAGTGATTACAAAGGGACCCAACTAGTTGGGTTCAAATTTCCCCTTGCGTTCTTGATGTGATTGATTTTTAGGTTTCTCTCTCAAGACTAGATCACCAACCTGAAATTCTCTGTGTTTGACTTTCTTGTTGTAACCTCTAGACATTCTCTTTTGATATACTCTGAGATGATCATATGCTACTTGTCTATGCTCATCTAGTAGTTCAATTTCTTGCAACCTAGACACTCTGTAGTCATCATCAACTACTAGACCATGCATTATGATTCTTAGTGATGGGATTTCAACCTCAATAGGCAGTACCACTTCAGACCCATAAACTAAAGTGAATGGTGTAGCTCCAGTGGGCATTCTGATACTTGTTCTATAGGCCCAAAGAGCTAGATTGATCATGAGATGCTAGTCTCTTCCTATTTTATTAACTATACGGTGCAAGATTTTCAATAGATTCTTGTTAGAAGCCTCTACTTGTCCATTCCCTTGAGGATAGTAGATAGATTACCAATGTTGTGTAATCTTGAATTTTGCACATAAATCATCTAGATCTTTGTTCTTGAATTGTCCACCATTATCTATGATTATGGAATGAGGTATCACATATCTGCATATGATATAGTTCAATATGAACATAGATATTTTCTTTCCAATTGCTTGTGTCAAAGGGATTGCTTCTACCCATTTTGTAAAATAATATGTAGTTGTGATTATATGGGTATGTCCATTAGAAGAATGAGGATGTATAGCTCCTATAAGATCAAATTCCCATTGGTGAAAAGGCCATTATGTAGTAAAGGGAATTAGATCTCTCCCTGGAACATGAATTAAGTTTCCATGCACTTGGCACTTTTGACAATTCTTAGCAAACTTGATAGACTCTTTCTCCTTTTCAAACCAATAGTACTCAGCCCTAATAAGTTTTTGAGCTAGTGTTAAACCATTCAAGTGTGACCCACAAATACCATCATGGACTTCCTCTAACGCACATTGAGACTCTTCCCATTCTAAACATCTAAGTAGTGTACCATCTAGACCTTGTTTGTATAGATCGTGACCAATGATGACATATTGGGAGGCATTACAGATAAGGTATCTCTTTTCATGGTGGTTGAAGGTATCGGGAATGATTTGGTCTTGGAGATAGGAGAATAGGTTCTTGTATCTAGATGAATCATGACCAAAAATAGTGCAAATCATGCAGGTTTTAGGGGAATCATATGTAGGATAAGATAGTGTTTCCACTAGGAACTCATAGTGTAGCTCATGTTCAGGCTATTTTAATAGAGTATATAGCATTGTCATTGCATCGAAAACCTTATTCTCTATTCTAGGTATTTTCTCAAATGTGATAGATAAGAAATACTTGTTTATATCATCTACCATTCTCTTATATGGAATGAGCTTTTCATGTTTAGTCTGGTACACATCATTGACTTGATGGATAACAAGTTGAGAGTCTCCATAAATGTGTAGCTCTGTCACTCTCCATTCAATTGCTATTTTCATGCCATTAAGAAGGGCTTCATATTCTGCAATATTGTTTGTGTAAGGGAACTTTAATCTAAATGCTTTTGGGATTGAGTATCCTTGAGGAGTTATGAACAATATGCCTACTCCTAATCCATTCTGTGTATAGGAGCCACCAAAGAATAACTGCCATTCTCTAGAAGAAAGAGTCATGATAGAGGAATCTAGAAATTGCATTTGCATTGGTGTATCATCAATCATAGGTGCATTTTATAATTGATCAGCAATAACCTATCCTTTGATATCTTTTCTTTCCACATATTCAATGTCAAATTCACTTAAGAGCATGACCCATTTAGCTAGTCTACCTGTAAGGGAAGCTTTTCTTAGAAGGTACTTGAGTGGATCAATCTTAGCTACCAAATGTGTGGTATGAGCTAACATGTAATGTCTCAGTTTTTGTGATGCAAAGATCACAACTAGACAAGCTTTCTCAATTATTGAATAGTTCTTCTCATATGCAACCAATGTTTTAATGATATAGTATATAGCTCTTTCCTTTTTGTTCTCATCATGTTGCACAAGAAATGCCCCTAGTGATGTATCTGTAGTAGAGACATATAAGATCAAAGGCTTCCCTAGAATGGGAGGCATCAAGATAGGAGGATTTGATAGATATTCCTTGATATGATTAAAGTTGTTCTCACACTCTTCATTCCATGCAAAGGTCACACCTTTATGTAATGTTTTTGTAAAAGGTTGTGATATGTCTGCTAGCTGTGATATGAATCTTCTGATAGATTGAACTCTTCCTTGCAATGTCCTCATTTGACTAATAGTCTTTGTAGGTTGCATTTCCATGATAACCTTTACTTTAGCTAGATCAACTTCAATGCCCTTCTTTGAGACTATGTATCCCAAGAGTTTTCCAGAAGTGACACCAAAAGCACATTTCTTAGGATTTATTCTGAGACTAAATTTTTCCATTTTGTCTAGTATCTTACTCAAGTCATTAGATGTTTAGCTCTAATCATAGATTTTTCTAAAGTATCATCAACATAATCCTCCATTGTCCTATGTATCATGTCATGAAAAATAGATGTCATGGCTCATTGATATGTAGCACTAGCATTTTTAAGCCCAAATGGCATGACATTCCAATAGAAGGTGCCCCATGCACACATGAAAGAAGTTTTCTCTTGATCCTCTAAAGAAATTTTTATTTGATTATATCCAGAAAAACCATCCATTAAGGAATACATCTCCAAACCTGCAGTCATGTCCACTATCATATCAATGTTAGGTAATGGAAAATCATCCTTAGGACATGCTATGTTTACATCTCTAAAGTTTGTGCATACTCTTATTGATTTATCAGGTTTTGAAACAAGTACAATATTGGAGATCCATTCTGCATAATCAATAACTCAAATGAATCTGGCTTTTAGGATCTTCTCTAATTCATCTTTTACCAAGAGTGCAACATGAGGATGCATCTTTCTTAATTTTTGCTTAACAGGTTTGACATTTGGAGCTATAGATAAATGATGCATTATAAGATTAGGATCCAACCTCAGCATATCTGAATATTTCCATGAAAAGTTGATCTTCTTTTTTATTATGAAGATTATGCTACATGAATCAACTGTGGTTCTTATGTTGTTCCCAAATTGATGGATTGAGTGGGCTCAATTAGAACTAGAGATCTGTCCTATAAATGACTTGAAAGGACATCAAATATCTCATCCTTAGGCACCTCAAAGAGGTTTTTACCTTTGGATACATCTTATTTTTACTTTTGTAGGTTCTGAAACTGCCACAAAGTGGTTTTCACCCTCAGAGCTCCTTTTCTTTTTATTCTTATTCTTATTTTTCTGACTAAGATACTTGATGTCCAAATCTGTCATGCTAATGCTCGATTCACTGATGGAAGTCCTCATAGGCTCAACTGCATTGAGGTAGCAAGAAAGAGCATATTCATTTGGGAAGGTATAAATACCATGGCTCAAATTTGTGGAGGTTTGATCAAGAAGTTTAGGTTGTTGGATAGTCAAAATGGGAAAAGATTGGGAGATAGTGTTTACGGATATGGATCTATCATTATTGGTCCTAACCTGATGCTCGAGTTCAAAGGTGATATTACAACTTAAGACATTCAATTCATGAATAGGCTCAATGTCATCATGGGAGTCCACTTTAGCCATCGGTGGATTAGACTCGATAGGTTCATCATTTTTTTCTAGACTTACATTGGGTTTAGGTGCATATTGGTGAATAACATCAACATGTTTCTCTATAATAAGCTCATCTTCTTCTGGAATGGCTCCCCATTCATAGTTATTAGATTCTTCATCTATGCCTCTAGGAAATCTAAGAACATGAGTAAAGTCAGGATGAATACCCCAAGAAGGGTTACCCTCAAATTATGATTTGAATTCATACTCATGAGAATCTATCTTAGAATAACTACCACCTTCCTCTTTTTCTGTTTGATTTTCTTCGAGATTAGCTAGTTCTTATGTTGCAACTATCTCTTGCTCTATAGTAGGTTCTTGTATTTCTACTACATTTATTCTTTTTATTGGATCATCTTCATCTTCAAGGAGGTCTCTGATTTCCTTAGGAAAACACTCATAAGGGATAAGTTCTGAGCTATCTGAATCACTATCTGATGGTTTAGTTTCTTCCTTCTTAAGAAGGGGTTTTCTTGGTGTGATCTGCTCTATGACATGGGAATAATTACCTTTGAGGTGCAAGGGTTTCTTTTTAAAGCCTAACCCAATAGTATCTTTGTTTTCCCTACCAGTATGTGAAATAGGTGTTATAAGACCTTTTCCTATGACTCTTAGAGGTCCTTTACCTAAATATCCCATCTTAGCTATCAGTTTATCTCCTAGACCATATGCCTTAGAAGGGATTTTGGATATTGTAGAGTCACTAATTGGAATAGCTTGAGATTAAAGTTCATCTATGTATAGCCATGTAAGAACAACTTCATCCTCTTCAAATTCTTGCTTAGAGACTTGTTCTGCTACAAAATTCTTTTTATATGCCTCAACAGGTTCTGTAGAGTCTGGTTTGGACTATTTCAAAGATTGTCCATAAGACTTAAGTGAGATAGGTAGAGATGTCAAAGATAAGCTAGCTCTATAGTATATTCTCCCATACCATTTTCTTTGATATTGACCTCTTTTGCAAGGTCTTCCATTTTAGATGTGGATGCTTCTTTTGTTGGCTCAATGGAAGATACTCTGTTATTAGGCACAAGTTTACCTGCACTCTCCTTCAATGTATTGCCAGTGGTGGATATGTCTACTGGAATGGTGACCTCTATGTTCCAAATGAATTCTGGATGTTGATAGTCATTCTATAGTAGTTGTTCTTGCATTCATGACTATGATTGTCATTGATGTCAACATAATGATCTTTTGGAGACTAGTAGAGAAACAGATAATGTTTTGATTAGCACACATGGGATATTGTAGTTGGAGTTATGAAATGTTGAGGTTATACTCTTTGATATGTTATATGTCTATGGTTAAGAGCACATACATTAATTCATTGATTCATGAAAGTTATGAGCATTTTGGTAAAAGCAGTATTCAGGTAGTGTCCCTGAGTAGCGGTTTATGGAAATCGAATGATATCTCCTAATTGGGATGGAATCTAGTTTTACATAGTTAAAGGTAATTTTGAGACACATTTATGGTGATGTGGTTCAAATTGCAAAATTTGAGGTCGCATGAGTGAAGAGATATTGCATTTGGAAGCTGACAGTTTTTGTGTAATTTTGATGTAGCGTATCGAAACTTTTATTTTGTAATTGTGTGCCGACTCATTTGTAATTATTTGAGTATGGTATAAAGAAAGGAATGTTTTTGCTTATTTTATGTAGTTGAAATGTGAAAGAAGTGTGAGCACGGTTTGGTTGCATGCGAATGTAAGCATGAAGTGAAGAAAAGAGCCTAAGAGATTGTGAAAGCGAAATTGTGAAGGAAGACATGCAAAGTACAAAGACCTAGAATTAAGATCTGGTGTAGCAGTGAGTGTGGTTTGGCATAGTAAGGAGGTAACATATTTCATATTATTCTCCTAAATAATATCAAGTTTATTTTGATAGTGTATTCAGTGATCTTACCCTGAAGCTATTCAGGTAGTGGGTCCTTCTGTCTTCCATAACTCTTAACAAAGTTAGAATCTTTTAACAGGGATTCAAAATCTCTTAATAGGGATTTATATGTACTAAATGTATTTCATAAGAATCCTAAATGAGTCCATCCTCTCACAAGTAATATTCATATTAGTGCAGCTTTTGTGGGCATCATTCCCACCGGGGTTTACTCTTTGATCAAGAGGCTCCCTAGTCAACATGTCTTGTGTTATTGTGTCATTGTGTATGAATATCTTTGTATGGTTAGTAATTACATTTCTTACATGGTTAAATGTTGTTGAAGATGATAAAAGTTATAATTATCTCATAACTGATTCACCCCCCCTCCCTCTCAGTTATCTTGGTGGACTTTACTTTCTAACAATTGGTATTAGAGCAATAGGTCCTTGAAAGGAAAGTTTAATAGCTTAAGGAGATCCATGGAAAATTTTAGAAAAGAAAGCCCTAAGTTTGATGGAGTAAATTTTCATAGCCGGAAGGAAAAGATGAAGACACATCTATTTTGTTTAGGACTAGGCTATTGGTTGATTACAAATAATGATAGGACTATAATTGAATAAGATAGTCTTGAAACAAGTTCTAAAGATGAGGTAGATCTATTCATGTGTAACATACTTGCAAGAGAAGCACTATTGATGGCACTTCTAGAGAATGAATACAATTAGGTAAAATGTTTTAATAAATCTAATGAAATTTGGAAAGCTTTACACTCTACTTTTGAAGGTGATGAACATGCAAAAAGAGCTAGATTACATAATTGGATATGTGCATTTTAATATATTAGAATGATGGAAGATGAATCTATTAGAAGCTATATTGGTAGAATGTCAGAAATTATTGTAGGGATAAAATCTTGTGGAGGATCAAAGATAGAGAATGAAGTGATATGGAAAATTTTGAGGACATTGACTCTTGTATTTAAGTAGACAACACAGATGATTGAACAAGTTATACCTTGTACTACAAAATTTACAAGAGAGACTCTTCTTGGAAGATTGGAAGTAGCAGAGATGAACCTGAGGTTATCAGGAGACTTACCTAGAATGGAGACAACATTCAGTGCTCTTAGTATTCATCCTACTTTTTCAAGAAGTACCAGTGTGAGTGGAGATTATGCCAATAGCAGCAGATCTAGAAATGAAGAAGATAAGAAGATTGAAGAAGGTATTTCCTTGCTTGTGAAAAGAGAACCAGATGGTAAAAAAAAATTTAAATGTTGGACTTGTCAAGAATATGGTCATTTTGCATCTAAATGTCCTAAGAGAGTTAAGAAGTACAGAAATCATTTTAAACCTAGAAGATCTAAGGAATGTTATTCTACTAATGATGAAAATCTTGAAGCTAGTATAGAAAGAACTTTGAGTGAAAGTGATACTGAGAATAATGATGAAATAGGATTTGTAGCAATTAAAGAAGAAAATTCTGAATCTAATGCTAAAAAAGGAAAAGCATTAGTTTCCCAAGTTGAAAAGAAAGCTGATTGGATTATAGACAATGGTTGTTCACATCATATGACTGGAGATATGAAGAAGCTCATAAAGTTTAACAATTATGATGGAGGAGTTGTTAGAGTTGGTAACAATGCACCTTGTTTGATTAAAGGTATATGATCTATTACTCTTGATGGAAAGACTAATATTGATGATGTTTACTTTGTTGATGGATTGACATATAATATTTTGAGTGTTGGATAGTTAGTGGATAAGGGATATCAAGTTTGGTTTACTGAGAAAAATTGTGTGATAAAGGATAAAGATGGAAACCTAATTGGAACTGGATCTAGAACCAGAGGTAATGTATTTCAGTTGAATCCTACTAAGATGACATGCTTGATTACTAAAATTGATGACAGTTGGTTATGGCATAGAAGGTTTCATCATAGAAACTTTGATAACATTGTGAAAGTGAGGACTACACTTGTAGTAAGGGATTTGCCTAAAATTATGAAGCCTACTAACATGATTTGCAAAGAATGTGTGATGGCTAAGCAGAAGAGAAGTTCATTTCCTAGTAAGAAGTTCACATCAGCAGAGAAGTTGGAGATTGTTGATACAGACTTGAGCGGTCCTACCAGGACTAGAGGATTCTATGGAGAAAGGTATTTTATGATTCTTGTTGATGATTTTACAAGAATGACATGGATTGCATTTCTGAAAAAAAAAATATGAAGCATTTGATAAGTTTAAGATCATTAAGAATAAAGTTGAGAATGAATCTGGAATGAAGATTAAATGTTTGAGATCTGATAGAGGTGGAGAATTTACTTTTAGAGAGTTTAACACTTTTTGTGAAGTGAATGGTATTAAGAGATAGTTTTCAGCCCCTAGAACACCTAAACAAAATGGTATTGCAGAAAGAAGAAACATGTGAGTAACTGAAGTAGCAAGAGCTATGTTATTTGAGAATGACTTGGTGAAGAAATTTTGGAGAGAAGCAGTGAATACATCAATATATACAATAAATAGAGTACAAATCAGAGTAGACACATATAAGACACCTTATGAATTATGGTTTGGCCATGCACCCTTAGTTAAGTATTTTAGAATTTTTGGAAGCAAATTTTATATAAAGAGAGATGATGATATTGGAAAGTTTGATCCTAGAAGTGATGAAGGTATTTTTCTTGGATATTCTTTGAAGAGAAAAGCATATAGATGTTACAATAAGAGAACTAAAACTATTGTTGAGAGTGCAAATGTTAAAGTTGATGAGAAGTTTAAACTTCTAGAAAGAATGCTTGATTATGAAACTGATGAAGAAGCTAATCCTCAGCTTAACATTGAAACTACTGAATTATTCTATGAGACTGACAGTGAATTGTTGAATGAGAATCATACTATAGAAGAAACTAGAGAAGAATCTATAGTTGAAGCAAGATCTATGACTATGACACCGAACAGGTATCTATCTAGACATCATCCTGTTGAACAAGTTATTGGAAGTTTGGATAGAGGAGTTATGACTAGAAATAAGGTACATTTATGTTTTATTTCTCAAATTGAACCTAAATCTACTAATGAAGCTTGTGAAGATGAACATTGAATTAATGATATGAAAGAAGAACTAGATTAAATTGAAAAGAACAAGACATGGGAATTGGTTCCTAGACCCAAAGACAAGAATGTGATTGGAACTAAATGGGTATTAAGAAACAAGATGAATGAACAAGGAGAAGTAGTAAGAAACAAAGTAGGATTAATATGTAAGGGATACTCACATCAAGAAGGAATTGACTATGAAGAAACCTTTGCAATAGTAGCAAGACTTGAAGTAGTAAGAATGTTTTTGGCTTATGCAACTTTTAAGAAATTCAAAGTGTATCAGATGGATGTGAAGTCCACATTTCTGAATGGTGAATTGGAAGAAGAAGTCTACATTGAGCAGCCTAAAGGTTTTCCTTTAACTCAAGAAGGAGATATGGTATGTAAACTAAAGAAAGCATTATATGGACTAAAGCAAGCACCTAGAACTTGGTATGCTAGATTGGATAAGTATTTGTTGAAATTGGGATTTACTAAAGGAACAACAGATAGTAATCTATACACAAAAAAAATTGAAAATGGATTGTTAGTTATAGTTATTTTTGTTGATGACATTATCTTTGGAGGAGAAGATGAAGCTAGTGACAAATTTGTTCATGAAATGAAGACTAAATTTGAAATGAGCATGATTGGTGAGATGAAATACTTTTTGGGATTATAGATAACACAAAACAATGATGGTATCTTTGTTAGCCAGAAAAAGCACTTGAATGAATTGCTGAAAAGATTTGGAATGGAGAACTATAAACCAGTTGGAACACCTATGGTTACAGGACACAAACTATCAAGCAAAGATGAAACACCATTAGTTGAGCAGAAGAAATACATATCCATGATTGGAGGATTGTAGTACTTAACACACACTAGACTGGATATACAACATTCAGTTGGAATGGTAGCATGATTTCAAGCTGAACCTAGAGAGTCACATTATGCAATAGTAAAGAGGATATTGAGATATTTAAGAGGCACAATGGACTATGGATTGTGGTATGAAAAATTTGATGATTTCACTTTATGTGCCTATACAGATGCTGATTGGGGAGGTAGTGTTGATGATAAGAAAAGCACCAGTGGTGGGGCCTTTTTTCTTGGAGGAAGATTGGTTTCCTGGTTGAGCAAGAATCAGAATTGTATTTCACAGAGTACAACAAAAGTAGAATATGTAGTAGTAGCAAACAATTGTAACCAGATAATTTGGATGAAGTAGATGCTAAAGGATATTGTAATTAAGTTTGTTGAGCCTATTGTCATACATTGTGACAACACCAACATAGTCAGTATGTCTAAGAATCCTATATTGCATTCTAAAACTAAGCATATAGAGATCACGTATCATGTTGTAAGAGAGAAAGTTGCTGAGAAAGAAGTCAGACTGGATTACATAAGCACAAAGGAACTATTGGTGTAATTAAATATTCCTAATTACACTTTACTTAATCTTACTTAGGTTAATGCATTGCATAGTAGTTTGTGATTGAGACACCTAGAAGTGTGCACATCTATTAAGCACATGGTGTAGGAGAAATTCTACTTTTGGTGTGATAGTTGTCATCACATACCTCGTTGTGTGTGAGATCCACCTTTTGTGCTCTTATCACATTATCATCTTAATCCAATGCACATACTTCATTGCATAATGGAGGATGATCCACATTTGGTGGACATGTGATTACACCTAGGATAGGTGATAGATTATCAGCTCCTTATCATTGTCTCTTATCTCCTTTCCTATATAAGGAGGCCTATTATGTACATTTTAATCATGTCCATGATCAATAATATCATTCTTGTATCTTAATGCAATTGTATTTCCAATCTCTTGTGGAAGTTATCTTGGTCTTGCATTCGATCCTAGGGGTGTTGTAGAGTCACCTAAAACTCTAACAGGAACAGATAGCAGACATATTTACAAAGCCTTTTCCTAAGGATACATTTGAGTATCTAAGAGGTATGCTTGGGGTTATACCCCAGCCTAATTTTGAGTAATGATGTAGTTGATTGCATCTATCCAATGGTATATGAGCCCTATATTTTTTTGGATTGGATTTTGGTACTTCCTCTATGGGGGAGTATGTGTATCTGATCTGAGTCATGAGGACTCTTGTGAATGTATTTTCTGAAATAGTGTCTTTTGAAATTGAGTTGTTGTTGACATAGTGATGAAATTTCTATCATTGATGTCAATGGGGGAGAAGTGTACATGAAAAACCCTATGTACCATCTGTTGGAGAGAACTGTATAGGAAAATGAAGCAAGATTTGATTGATGAAGAGGATTTGAAGATTTTTTAGAGCATCAGTGCAGCAGTGTTGTAGTATTGGATTTTTGGAACATTGGATGTTTTTCATCTATGTTGCCATCAATGATAATGGGGGAGATTGTTAGGAATGAATGCTGGATGTTGGCAGTCATTCTATAGCAGTTGTTCTTGCATTTATGACTATGACTGTCATTGATGTCAACGCAGTGACCTTCTAGAGGCTAGCAGAGAAGCAGACAATGTTTTGATTAGCGCATGTGGGATATTGTAGTTGGAGATATGTGATGTTTAGGTTATACTCTTTGATATGTTATATGTCTATGGTTAAGAGAACAGATAGTAATTCATTGATTCATGAATGTTATGAGCATTTTGGTAAAAGTAGTATTCAAGTAGTGTTCCTGAGTAGCGGTTTGTGGAAATTGGATGATATCTCCTAATCGGGATGGAATCTAGTTTTGTGTAGTTAAAGGGAAGTTTGAGACACATTGATGTTGACATGGTTTAGAGTGAAAACTTTGAGGTCACATGATCGAAGAGATATTGCATTTGGAAGCTGACATTTTTTGTGTAATTTTGATGTAGTGTATGGAAACTTTTATTTTGTAATTGTGTGCCGACTCATTTGTAATTATTTGAGTGTAGTATAAAGAAAGGAATGTTTTTCCTTATTGTATGTAGTTGAAATGTGAAATAAGTGTGAGCATGGTTCTTTTTCATGAAAATGTAAGCATGAAGTGAAGAAAAGAGCCTAAGAGATTGTGAAAGCGAAATTATGAAGGAAGACATGTGAAGTACAAAGATCTGGAATTAAGATCTGGTGTAGCAGTGAGTGCAGTTTGGCATAGTAAGGAGGTAAAATATTTCATATTATTCTAATAAATAATATCAAGGTTATTTGAACAGTGTGTTCAGTGATCTTACCCTGAAGCTATTTGGGCAGTGGGTCCTTCTATCTTCCATAACTCTTAACAGGGTTAGAATCTTTGAACAGGGATTCAAAATCTCTTAATAGGGATTTATATGTACTAAAATGTATTTCATAAGACTCCTAACATAGTCCATCCTCTCACAAGGAATATTCATATTAGTGCATCTTTTGTGGTCATCATTCCCAACGGGGTTTACTCTTTGATCAAGAGGTTCCCTAGTCAACATATCTTGTGTTATTGTGTCATTATGTATGAATATCTTTATATGGTTAGTAATTGCATTTCTTACATGGTTAAATGTTGTTGAAGATGATAAAAGTTATAATTATCTAATAACTGATTCACCCCCCCCCCTCTCAGTTATCTTGGTGGACTTTACTTTCTAACACTCTACTCCTTCATAAGGAAATTTCAAGCATTGGTGAAATGTAGAAGGAATAGCCCTCATCTCATGTATCCATGGCCTCCCTAGAAGAATGTTGTAAGCCAAAGGTAGATCAAGAACTTGACATATAGTATCTCTGATGACTAGACCTGCTCTGATAGGTAAGATAATGGTGCCTTTAGAAGATCTTTCTTGTTCATCATAGGCTTTTATAGTTATTTTCTTTTTGGGATCAATAGCTAATTCTGAAAATCCCAATTGTGTGACCAAGCTATAAGAACAAATATTTAGGCCAGCACCTCCATCTATCAACACATGTTTGACTCTAAGGTTCTGGATCAAGACTTCTATGTGGAAGGGCTGGTTATGCAGGTGACTAAAGGAGTTGTCATCTTCCTCTGAAAAGGATATATATTGCAGAGAGGTAAGATGTCCAACCATAGTCTAGAACCTATCTAAATCAAGGTCATCAGGAACATTGGATCTGAGCAAAGCCTTGTCTAGAATGGTTCTATGAGCTGGAGATATTTGAAGCAACTCAAACATGGAAATTTTTGCATTAGTGTGTTGGAGTTGTTGAACAATGCTATATGATGTTGGCCTCGTATCTTTAGGATTGGAAGATTTAGAAACAACCTTTTGTTTGGAAGTGGAAGAAAGATTGAAGGGCATCTTAGGGACATTTGATGAATCTGGGATTTGTCCATTCAGATGTGCCTAAGCCTGTGATCAAGTCACTGCATTAGCTAAAGTATGATCTCTATCTCTTCGCACAATTGTGATGACAGTGCAATGCTCAGAGAGACTAGGTTCAACCATATTGATAACAACATTATTTTCAGGGTAAGCATAATTGACCTTTGCCCCCATATTAGGCTGAGAAGATGAAACTTCTTGACCATGTTTTAGAAATGGTTCTATGAATGTTGTATGATCATTATTGCTCTTATGATTGTCAATTGTGATGTCTCCCTTATCAATTAGATCTTGAATAGTATGTTTCAAGCGTAAGCATCTATTAGTTTTGTGACCTTTACCTCGATGGAAATCAAAGAATTCATTCTCTCTCCACCATTTTATTTTAGGATCAAGATTAGATTGTTGGATCTTAGGCAAAGAGATGATGTTATTAGCTAGTAGAGATCTCATAGCTGATTCCAAAGATTCCCCAAGAGGAGTGAACTTTCATTTATTATTAGCGGACCAAGATTTTTATTCTAGCTTCTTTCGAGATTGTTTAGACACCTTTTGCTTTGAGGTTTTGATTGCTTGGGTACCAATAGTTAGATTGAAATCTGGTGCCTTTGATGGGGCATGGATAGTATCAACAACACCATCTATGACAATGCCTTTATTCTTGTTCCAATTTTTGTTCTTGTCTTTACAACTAGATCTTGATTCATACTTGTCTTTTTGAAGTGTGATGTCTCCTTTTTTCACAAGTACTTTTTCAATTTTGATCGCATTGTCTAACATCCTATCAAAAGTTGTATGATCTTGCATTTGTAAAGGGTAGTTGATCTCTGGAACAAGATTATTGATGAAGATCTCTAGTTTCTTAGTTTCTAGAATAGGTCTAGCATATAGAGAGAATTTCTTCCTCCATCTCTTGAGAAATGTCAGGAATGGTTCTCCTGGATATTGTTTGAGATTGCAAATATCAATCATGGTGACTAGATGTTGAATGTTGTAGGAGTATTGCTGATAGAACAATTTGATGAACTCCTCAAAAGTTTTGATAGTAGAAGGAAATCTAGAGAACCAATGAATGGTTACTCCCCCAAGAGATTGAGGAAAGAGATGCATCAAATAGGTTTGTTCGTGCATGAACTCCATAGATTGTGTGTAGAATTCTCTAACATGATCTTGAGGATCTGAGTGTCCATCATACTTATCATATTTAGGCATCTCCACTCTTTTTTGGAATGGTGGCATGTAGAAGTCTTTGTTAAATGGAAAAGGACATAGGGCCTCCATGGAGAACTCCTTGGGTTCCTTTTCTTTCTCAAGTTTATTAAGTTTGACTTGTATGGCATGCATTTGTTTCATCATAGCTATGAGTGGAGTTTCTTCCTCATTCATAATGATATCTTCAACATTAAAGTTGGGAGGAAGTTTAGCTCCTTGATGAGCTAATTGTAAAAAGTATGCCTCTTTGTCTTCTTTCAAGAAATGCTTCATCATTATTTTGAAATTATCATCGTTTTGATATTGAGCAATTCCTTCAAGTGTGGGTTCCTGATCTGCACCATGTTAAGATTGAGCTCTTTGAGAGCCAAGGTTTGTCCCTACTTGAGACATGGTAGGAGTTCTCCCTAGGATAGATTGAGGAGGAGTTTGTTGATTACCTCTGTGAGTTGATGAAGGAGGAATGTAACCAGTTTTTAATCGAAAGTTGCCAAGACCGTCCTCTTTGTAAAGACCATAATTGTAGAGTTGATCAAGAGTTGGACCCCCTGTCAGGAGTTATAGGTAAGGTATGGGATGCTTCTCCAAATTTATGTGAGAGGAAGCTCTAGTTTCCACCATTAACCTTGGGTGAAACAAAAGAACAAGATGAAGACAACTAAAGAACAAATTGATTCAAGAAGATCAAATGACGCAACCTTGTCAAGGTTTGATTGATTGAAGCTTGGATTAGATGTAAATTAAGGAGACTATGCCCTGGATGTGTGGGTAGATGCCCAAAAGATAGCAAACATGAGTTCACAACACTTAGCCATTTTGAAGATGGATTGAAGATTGATAGTTATGACAAGGTTTTGACACAAGATGATAAAGACTCAAATCTATTAAATAGAAGGCTAAATCGGATTCAAAAGTCCACTTTACGAAAATGATTGGATTCTCAGTAGTTGCTTCTCTATTCTTGACACAGTGATTTTCTTGACAAATTCTAGAAATAGGCTGGAAAAGCTAGGTCTCTGACAGTTCTAACAACTTTCTGCCAATTTTTCAAAATTTCTCAATTGACATTCTATAGGCTCATACGATAGTGGGTATAGCATGAAATGACAATTTAAAAACTCATACGACTATTGCAAAACTCGCACAACAATTGATAGTAGGTTTTTTGACTTTTTTGAATTGACTGGTAGCAAAACTCATACGATAGTATACCTGATACCATACAACAATCTGGGGGTTCTAAAACAACAATAGCAGAAAGTCATACGACTTTCTGACTTTACAAAATGACTGTTGACTCTAAAAAGGTGTTTGACATCAGATTTTGCAATTTTTTAGATTTTTAGTTTCAGATTGTTCACAAAATTCTCTATCTAGATTTGAAGATTGTAGCAGATTGATTCGTTCTTGGTAACTAGATAGATAAACAAGCATGCAAAATAGCAAGCAAGTGATTTCAAGCACGTCTAAAAAAAATGAACAGGGGACAAAGAAACCTTGCACATGAAAAATCAAGTGACTGAATTGTGCTAATCCCTAGGAGTTCTAATAGTGTATGTTCCAAAAAATTTTGCAATAATGCACATAGTCTAACTCTGCAACTTTTATGATCTCAAGAGGGTGAACTCCAATCTAGGTGCACTGGGGTTTTGACATAGTCTGAGAATCTAATCAATCAAGAGCTGCTAGAGAGATTTGACAGCCCAACAAGAGACCACACCTATGGAGATTTCTTCCACAAGGACATTTATATAGCGGTTATCACTACCATGAAGAAAATGGCTATTACCGCTTGAGGTTCTATCAACGTGGTTGACCCAATTAAGGGAATGTCCACTATGGTTAACCCTGTCTAAAGGTGACTCACAAAATATACCACATGGAGACTGGCTCCAGATTCAAGGATCTAAGTTTCTGGTACTACCCAAAAAGGGAGTAGAGCATAATCCTCTAGCCTTTTCACTTTTAACCCAAACAAAGTAGGTAGATTAATTTGACACGCTAAGACTAAGATTATCTCTCAAAGATCTATGATGTCAACCACTCATGATCTATCAACCTCTTCGGAGAGAGAATGTATCAATCAGAAGCCTAAGACGCTCAAATCTAGTAGAACATGAGACTCTCTTAGTAACCTCCCTACCTATAAGGGTTCCTTCATTGAGAAGAGTTTCACTGGAAACCCACTCTCTCAAGAACCATGAATAGTGTTCATAGGGCCTATTTACTATGTGTAACAAAGATGTTGAAAAGCAAATCTATGTTTGTTTTTAATAGCCCAAAATGAAATCTGTGATATGAAAGAAATAAAGGTCACACAAGCTTGACACGCAAGAGTTCTTTTTAATCCAAATCAAAATGTTATCAATTGAGAAGATTACCTAAATTCCTCGCAACATGCTTAGTATATTCTTACCTATTTTTAGCAATTTTTACACTTTTCCCAATCAAAACTAGCAGAAACCAATCAAAAATAGCAAATTTCAATCGTTAATGTTAGATGTTTGTCCAAATCAAGAAAACAAATCTGGAAAAACTACCTAAAAAGGTGAAACAATAATTGAAACCTGGCACTAAAACTTGTATGATAGTGGGTCACCTCCCAAATGATAGTCCAAAATCTCATACGATAATGGGTATCAGAACATACGACAATAGAGCCTCCAAATGATAATGTGATTCTAGCGATACGATCCTCAATCAAATAAACTATCGTACAGTAGTGGGTATCTCTTGGTACGAGTTTTTGACAAAACTCATCTGAAAATTTTATGGAAAGAAATTAAAAATCACAGCTTGGAATAGCAAATGACAAGAAAATGATAGAAATTAATAGAAATTGAATGGAAACCCATTTTAGGGGCCCACGGTGAGTGCCAAAAATGTGTGTGTGAATTTTTTACCTGTTTGTAGACACCACACTTCAGTAAAACATTAGAGGTTAGCTAAAATCAAAATCATGCAAGTAATTAAAAACTAATCTAACCAGGTGATTTACTACCTTCTAGTAGATGTGAGTATGTATTCTCAAATTGGACCAAGATCAGTGACCTTGACAACACCTAAATGAAGGATTTGAATGCAAATTCTAGATATGAGATGAATGCAAATTAATCTATATTTTTTTGGTTTTTCTATGAAATAATATGAAAACTCTGATATGAAATCTAATCTATATGAAAAACTAATATGAAATACAATTAATCTAACAATGATATGCTAAATATGAATGATCTCACAAAAGTTGTTGATTCCCAAAGAAGCTTTAATTCTTTAGATACCAATTTGCCAGCATAAGTTTGCAAAATTATGAGATGATTTGTGAAGAGCTGAGCCTTGATTTTATAGAAATCCAGGGATTTGGGGATGCATGGAAAAAGCCATAAATCACTTAGTTAATTTTTGAGTCAACAAGGAATTAAAGATAATTAACTCACAATAAATCATGCAAAAACAACTTTTTGATTTAAATCAGAAGTTGAGATTAGCTTTCAACTCAAAATAGAGTTGAGTTTATTTTTAAAACAACTTGAATTGATTTTTTGATTTATAGTTTAACTATTTTTTGGATGTGCATAATGTTGGAAACAATTGTTTGAAGGAAATTGCTACTCAAATTATGTATTGTCTTTGATGTCACACTATGTCATAATCCGCAACATTCAGTACCTACCGAGCTCAGTCGGTCTGCCAGGTAGTAATATTAGTGCTTACCGAGTTCACTCGATTATCAAAGAAAATTCAGTATTTATCGAGTTCAGTCAGTCGTCAAAGAAAATTTAGTGTTTACCAAGTTCAGTCAGTCATCAAAGAAAATTCAGTGTTTACCGAGTTCAGTCGGTTGTCCAAGAAAAGATAGCATTTACCGAGTTCAGTCAATTTTTGAAGAAAAAATATTATCAGCATTTACAGAGTTCCCTCGGTCTCTGAAAGATTGTAAAAAGTTATGGTCACCGAGCATTGTCGGCCCTTGAAGGATTTTTGCAAATAAAGTTTGCTTAATTAAGCTGACTGTTATACTAAGTAATGTCGATTTGACAAATCTAAAATCATATAAATAAAAGGTCAAATGTGAAAATAACAGAGACACAAACAAAAGAAGATATATAGAAGAAAAGTAGAAAAGGTGTGTGCAAAATTGTGAAGGATGATCAGATATCCTTGAGGTGCAGCAGAGATATATTCGATCAGGAAGGATCACACTTATGCAGAATAGAGATCTATAATCAACAAGGTAGTTGCATTATTAGACAGGTCATTTTCATTGTTACCTTCTTATCATTGTAATAGTGAATTCTAAATCTCTTAACTGAGTTGGTTTAACATACATATTGTAAATCCTCTAACAAGGTGACAATTCCATTGAATTGTTTTCAAGACCTCTTACCTAGCCACTCCTAGCACGGTGTTTAAATCCTCTAACAAGGTCACACCTAACAGTGTGTTTTGTAACCTTTTACCGGGTTGGCTTCTAACTGGGCATCACTTCAGAAAAGTGAAAATCAGTATCTAGATACATTGGTGGTTTTTCCCATATTGGGTTTCCACGTTAAATCTTGTGTCTCTTATGTTCTTAATTGCTATCTTAATCATATACAAGTGCTGATGAATATCTAAAGATAATTTTGCTAATACTTTCTGCATCTTCAAAGTTACTGCAATCTATTTACCGAGTGTTAAATAGATAATATTCATTAAGATATCCTAAGGGATCTGGAAAGAAATAATTGTTAAGTTGTTTATGGTTGACTGATTCACCCCCCCCCCCCCCCTCTCAGTCACTTCATCCATATTCCATCAATTGGTATCAGAGCTTGTGGTGCTTGCAGGAAGGGTTTCAAGGACCTAAGCTAAAGATCAAGATGTCTTACAAGAGGGAAATTCCAAAGCTCAACAGAGATAACTTTTCAGCATGGCAAGGTCTCATACAACTTCATCTGGCTTCCATTGGTGATTCAGGATGCAAATACATTAATGAAGAATACACAGTTCTTACTGGCGCATTACCTGTTGAAGACATTGTAGAGAAAAAGACTCATAATACCATGATGATAGACATTGCATCTGCTCTCAGCTATGAAGAATTTGATGATATTAAAGAATGCACTACTGCATATGAAATGTGGATCAATCTGAAGAAAATATATGGTGGTGATGCAAATGTGAAAAGAGCCAAAGCAGAAAGCCTAAGAGGACAGTTTGACAAGATGAATATGAAGGAAGATGAAAACATTGCAAAATATGTTGAAAGAATCAAAGCAAGTGTAAGTGCAATTAGAGCTTCTGGAGGAACAATCTTTGATGAAACTGTTATAAGTAAGGTACTCAGAACATTACTCCCTATCTATGCAATAAGAGTATCAGCCATTCAAGAAAGAAGATGTGAAACAAACCACAATATAACTTTGGATGCTTTAGTTGGAAGATTGTTAGCCTTTGAATTAGACAACTATGACAACTATGTTCCAAGTTCCAAAAATATTGAGTCAGCATTTGAGGCCAAGGTTTCACTAAGGAAGAATAAGAAAATTAAAGAAGTTCAGTCAGAAAGTGAAGAAGTATCAGAAGAAAGTTCTGATAGTGATCTTGAAATTGTAGAAGCATTACTCTCAAAGAAGTACTCTAAAGGGAAAGGTAAATATAAAGGTAAAACTCCTTTAATCTATTTTTCATGTGAAGAAATTGGACATATTGCAGCTAGGTGCCCAAACAAGCAGGTCAAGGAAGAGAAGAGAGGTCACAAGTACTATGGCAAAAAGAATTTCAAATCATTCAAGGATAAAGGTAAGAAAACATGTTTTATAGCTAATGATTCTGATGATACTGAAGAAGAAATTGTCTTTATTGCTATAAAAGATGAATCTGATGATGATGAAGATAAGATGGCACTTATTTCTCATATAAGCAAAGATGATATATGGATAATAGATAGTGGATGTTCCCACCATATGACTGGTGACAAGACAAAATTTGAATACCTAGAGGACTGTGATAGTGGCAATGTAAGATTTGGAAACAATGAACCTTGTTGTATAAAAGGAAAAGGAAGAATCTCATTAACCAAAGAACTCATATGTGATAATGCTTATTGGGTTGAAGGACTAAAACATAATCTTCTAAGTGTAGCACAGCTAATCAATATTGGTTTCAAGGTTAAATTCATGAATGGTCAAGCAAGACTGCTGGATGAAAAAGGAAAACTCATTGGATCAGGCAAACAAACAAAAGGTAACTTATTTTATCTTGATCTCAGTGAATATTCATGTTTTATTGCTCAAATTGAAGAAAGATGGCTATGGCACAAAAGATTATGTCATGTGAATTTTGATAACATGATAAAGATAAGCAAATTCAAGAAGGTTAGAGGCATTCCTACTTTGAAGAAACCTGATACTGGTCTATGTAAGAATTGTTAGATTGGCAAAATGATTAAAACTAGTTTTAAGAGTAAGAACTATCAGTCTATAGAAATTTTGGAAATTGTTCATACTGATTTATGTGGACCTATTGGAATACAAAGCTATACTAGAGATAAATTCTTTATTCTTTTCGTTGATGATTATTCTAGAATGATGACTGTTATGTATTTAAGAGAAAAGTCAGAAGCATTTGAAAAGTTCAAATGGTATTTGGCAAGAGTGGAAAAGGAAACAGGGAAAAGATTGAAATGCTTAAGATCAGACAGAGGTGGTGAATTCATCTCCCATGATTTTAACAACTTTTGCATTGAAAGAGGAATCAAAAGGTAGGTATCAGCTCCTAGAACCCCTGAGCAGAATGGAATAGTAGAAAGAAGAAATAGATCTATTATGGATTGTGCAAGGACTCTAATGATAGAAAAGAACATCGCTATAAAGTACAGGAAGGAAGCTATTAGCACTGCAGTTCATACCTTGAACCAAGTACAATTGAAGAAAGACACATTCAAAACTCCTTATGAATTATGGTATGGCTATAAACCCAATGTAAGTTACATGAAAGTATTTGGCAACAAATGTTATATCTTAAAAGAATCCAGAAGAAATAAATTTGATGTGAAAAGTGATGAAGGAATATTCTTAGGATATTCTAGCAAAAGCAAAGCATACAAATGTCTGAACTTATCTACTCACAAAGTCATAGAAAGTATACATGTAAAATTTGATGAGTTTGCAGAAAAGACTGAAGAAGAAAGCAAAACGGAACTTGAAAACTATAGGAGATTCATTTACATTGAACCTAAAACATTGGCAGACACAACTATCAATGAGGAAACTATATCTACCGAGCCGAGCACAGTTACCGAGTCACAGGAAGAAGTTCAAACCAACTCACAGGAAGAAGTTCAAACCGAGTCACAGGAAGAAATTCAAACTGAGTCTCAGCCTGAAGTTACCGAGCAAATATCTACTGAGCCCGAGAAACCTAAAGAAGAGATCCTAGAAGACAACAACATGACACATTCAAAAAGCAAGGAACCTATACTAGCCAAATATGTCAGAAGGAATCATACACCAGATCAAATTATTGGAAACAAATCAGATGGTACTATGACAAGAAGCAAGCTAAAAGGTACATGTCTGCTTACTGATTTTGAACCTAGAAATATCAAAGATGCACTGAAAAATGAAAGTTGGATTGAAGCAATGAATGAAGAATTAGAACAAATACAAAAGAACAAAACATGGACTCTTGTACCTAGACCTAAAGATAAGAATGTAATTGGAACAAAATGGGTATTCAGAAATAAGCTGAATGAAGATGGTCAAGTATCTAGAAACAAAGCTAGATTGGTATGTAAAGGTTATTCTCAAGGTATTGATTATGAAGAAACTTTTTCTCCTATTGCAAGATTAGAAGGTGTAAGAACTCTACTTGCTTATGCACCACATAAAGGATTTAAGGTATATCAAATGGATATAAAATCTGCATTTCTTAATGGAATTCTTGATGAAGAAGTCTACATTGAACAACCTGAAGGTTTTGTTGATCCAGATAAAAAGGACATGGTCTGTAGGTTACACAAAGCATTGTATGGATTGAAACAAGCTCCTAGAGCATGGTATGAAAGACTCCATAACTACCTAATTCAGATTAATTTCAAAAGAGCCAATGACAATAGCAATCTATATATTAAAGAAGGACCGGATGACAAAATTGTATTGGCAGAAATATTTGTAGATGATACTATATTTATAGGGAATGAGGATTAGTGCAAAGAATTTTCAGAGCAAATGAACAAAGAATTTGAAATGTCTATGTTTGGTTTAATAAAATTCTTTGTTGGTCTTCAAATTCACCAAAGCAAGAATGGTATATACATTACTCAATCTAAATACATTAAGGAAATACTTAAGAAGTTCGGTATGGAAGATTCAAAACCAGTTGGTACACCCATGTGTACTAGACTGAAACTTACCAAAAAATGATGATTCAAAAGAAGTTGATCAGACCTTATACCGATCTATGATTGGAAAATTGTAGTATGTAGTACATACAAGACCTGATATTGCCTTAGCAGTCGGTATAGTGGCTAGATTCTCAGCAAAACCTAAGGAAAATCATATGATGGCAATCAAAAGAATCTTAAGATACTTAAGAGGAACTGAAGAATATGGTTTGTGGTATAAATTTGGAGGCAATCTAGACTTAAAAGTATTTACTGATGCTGATTGGGCAGGGAACATTGATGATAGAAAAAGTACAAGTGGAGGAGCATTTTTTCTTGGAAAAAGACTGGTATCTTGGACTAGTAAAAAGCAAAATTGCACATCTCAATCCACAGCTAAAGCAGAATATGTTGCTGTTGCAGTAAATTGTTCAAATATTGTTTGGTTTAAACAGTTATTACAAGGTATGAAGGTTGAAATCAAAGAACCAGTTGTTATATTTTGTGACAATACCAGTGCAATAAATATTTCAAAGAATCCAGTGATGCATTCCAAAACCAAGCACATTGCTATTAAATATCACTTTGTCAGAGAACTGGTGCAGGACAAGGAAATCAGATTAGAATATATTCATACAAAAGAGTAGATTGTAGACATTTTCACCAAACCATTACCTAAGGATGCATTTGTGTATCTAAGAGGTAAGTTAGGGGTCATTCCCCTATCCGAGGCTCACTAAATACATTTTTAGTGATGCATCAACCAGAACATGATTGAAAATCAACCAGTTGATGCAGCATATTCAAGGAATCATTGCATATGAATCAGTACTTGAGGTACATTAGTTTACACCAGTAATATGTGAATTGTCTTTGGCATGTGTTGTCAAAGAGGGAGTGTTTGCTATGTCTTTGCTATTACTTCAATAAATTTTCAATAGTCAAAGGAAGAGTTTTCAAGAAACAGGAAGTTTGCTGACAGAGGGAGATTTGAATCTGAACCGAGCTAATTCTTTCAAAATTTCTTATGCTATGACATATTGTGTTGCCATCAATGCCAAAGAGGGAGATTGTTGGAAACAATTGTCTGAAGGAAATTGCTACTAAAATTATGTATTGTCTTTGATGTCACACTATGTCATAATCTGCAACATTCAGTACCTACCGAGCTAAGTCAGTCTACCAGGCAGTAATATTAGTGCTTACTGAGTTCACTCGATTATCAAAGAAAATTCAATGTTTATCGAGTTCAGTCGATCGTCAAAGAAAATTCAGTGTTTACCGAGTTCAGTCGGTTGTCAAAGAAAATTCAGTGTTTACCGAGTTCAGTCGGTTGTCGAAGAAAAGATAGCATCTACCAAGTTTAGTCAATTTTTGAAGAAAAAGGATTATCAGCATTTACCGAGTTCCCTCGGTCTCCGAAAGATTGTAAAAAGTTATGGTCACCGAGCACTGTCGGCCCTTGAAGGATTTTTGCAAATAAAGTTTTCTTAATTCAACTGACTGTTATACTAAGTAATGTCAATTTGACAAATCTAAAATCATATAAATAAAAGGTCAAATGTGAAAATAATAGAGACACAAACAGAAGAAGATATATAGAAGAAAAGCAAAAAAGGTGTGTGCGAAATTGTGAAGGATGATCAGATATCCTTGAGGTGCAGCAGAGATATATTCGATCAGGAAGGATCACACTTATGTAGAATAGAGATCTGTAATCAGCAAGGCAGTTGCATTATTATATAGGTCATTTTCATTGTTACCTTCTTATCATTGTAATAGTGAATTCTAAATCTCTTAACTGAGTTGGTTTAACAGCCATATTGTAAATCCTCTAACAAGGTGACAATTCCATTGAATTGTTTTCAAGACCTCTTACCAGGCCACTCCTAGCATGGTGTTTAAATCCTCTAACAAGGTCACACCTAACAGTGTGTTTTGTAACCTTTTACCGGGTTGGCTTCTAACCGGGCATCACTTCAAAAAAGTGAAAATCAGTATCTAGATACATTGGTGGTTTTTCCCATATTGGGTTTCCAGGTTAAATCTTGTGTCTCTTATGTTCTTAATTGCTATCTTAATCATATACAAGTGCTGATGAATATCTAAAGATAATTTTGCTAATACTTTCTGCATCTTCAAAGTTACTGCAATCTATTTACCGAGTGTTAAACAGATAATATTCATTAAGATATCCTAAGGGATCTGGAAAGAAATAATTGTTAAGTGTTTTATGGTTGACTAATTCACCCCCCCCCCCCCTCTCAGTCACTTCATCCATATTCCATCACATAATTAATCATGAATTAAATAAATAAATAAAGTGATTTATCCTCAACTTAACTGATTTTAAAAATAAAACAATTGATTTATGGGTTAATCAATTATTAAATCAAACTTTTATTCCAAAATAATATCATTAAATATGACAACTTGCTTTAATTAATTAAATAAGAATTTAATCAATTAATGATAGGGATTTTGATTTATTGTCAAATTTAAATAATAATAATTAGGAATAAATATAATTAAATTCAATTAAATAATTAAGTGGCAATATTAAATCTAATTAATTAAATATTCAAAATATTTAATTAATTAAATTTTAGGATAAATAAGATTTATCACCAAATAATCATTAAATTAAAGATAATTAAGATAATTAGGAATACGGAATATTCCCCGATGTAGAATATGAGATAATCAATTAGGCTTCGATCATGTTTAGATGTGCCTTAGGTTAGGACTTCGATGTCGATTTCATTCAATATGTTGATGTAGGAGGTTAATGAACTTATAGCCCATTTTTGGGGTATTACAGTTAGGACCCCTAGGAAGTCCCAATGACCCCTTTTGACACATTTCAATAGTCAAGTGTGTCCCAAGGGATCGATGAATCCTTAGGACAAACTTGAGAGTTCTATTGTGTCAAAAAGCATCATGGGGACTTCCTAGGGATCCTAACACATGATAAGGCATACTAGGGCCCCTTGGAAGTCCCCATGACCCCTTTTGACACATTTCAACACTCTAGTGTGTCCCAAGGGGTCGTATGACTCCTTAGGACACACTTGAGTGTTCTTATGTGTCAAAAGGGGTCATGGGGACTTCCAAGGAGTCCTAGTACGCCTTATCACATGTTAGGACCCCTACAAAGTCCCCATGACCCCTTTCAACACATTTCAACACTCAAGGGTGTCCCAAGGGGTCATATGACCCCTCGAACACACTTGAGTCTTTTCGCATGTCAAAAGGGGTCATGTGGACTTCCTAGGGGTCCTAGTATGCCTTATCATGTGTTAGGACCCCTAGGAAGTACTGATGATCCTGTTTGACACATTTCAACACTCAAGTTTGTCACAAGCAGTCGTATGACCCCTTAGGACACACTTGAAAGATCTAATGTGTCAAAAGGGGTCATGGGGACTTCCTAGGGGTCCTAATATGCCTTATCACATGTTAGGACCCCTTGGAAGTCTTCATGACCCCTTTTCACACATTTCAACACTCAAGTGTGTCCCAAGGGGTTGTATGACCCCTTATGACACACTTGAGAGTTCTAATATGTCAAAAAGGTTTATGGGGACTTCCTAGGGGTACTAACACATGATAAGGCATACTAGGACCCCTAGGAAGTCCCCATGAACCTTTTTGGCCCATTTCAACACTCAAGTGTGTTCCAAGGGGTTATATGACCCCTTCAGACACACTTGAGTGTTCTAATATGTCGAAAGGGGTCATGGGCACTTTCTATGGGTCCTACTACACCTTATCACACGTTAGGACCCTAGGAAGTCCCGATGACCCTTTTGACACATTTCAACACTCAAGTGTGTTCCAAGGGGTCGTATGACCCCTTAGGACACACTTGAGACTTCTAATATGTCGAAAGGGGTCATGGTGACTTCGTAGGGGTCCTAACATGTGATAAGGCATACTAGGACCCCTAGGAAGTCCCAATGACCTCTTTTGACATATTTCAACACTCAAGTGTGTCCCAAGGGGTCGTATAATCCCTTAGGACATAGTTGAGTGTTTTCATGTGTCAAAAGAGGTCATGGTGACTTCCTAGGCATCCTAGTATGACTTACCACATTTTAGGATTCCTAGGAAGTACTGATGACCCCTTTTGACATATTTCAACACTCAAGTGTGTCCCAAGGGGTCATATTACACCTTAGGATATAGTTGAGACTTCTAATGTGTCAAAAGGGGTCATGGAGACTTCCTAGGGGTCCTAACACATGATAAGGAATACTAGGACCCTTAGGAAGTCCCCATGACCCCTTTTGACACATGAGAACACTCAATTGTGTCCCAAGGTGTCATATGACACCTTAGGACACACTTGAGTCTTCTAATGTGTGAAAAGGGGTCATGTGCACTTCCTAGGGGTCCTAGTATGCCTTATCACATGTTAGGACCCCTAGGAAGTCCTGATGACCCCTTTTGACACATTTCAACAGTCAAGTGTGTGCCAAGGGGTTATATGACCCCTTAGGACACACCTGAGAGTTCTAATGTGTTGAAAGGGGTCATGGTGACTTCCTAGGGTTCCTAACACATGATAAGGCATACTAGGAGCCCTAGGAAGTTCCCATGACCTCTTTTGACACATTTCAAAACTCAAGTGTGTCCCAAGGGGTCGTATAATCCCTTAGGATACACTTGAGTGTTCTCATGTGTCAAAAGGGGTCATAGGGACTTCCTAGGCATCCTAGTATGCCTTATCACATGTTACAACTCTTAGGAAGTACCGATGACCCCTTTTGACACATTTCAACACTCAAGTGTGTCTCAAGGGGTTGTATGACACCTTCAGACACACTTGAGAGTTCTAATATGTCAAAAGGAGTCATGGAGACTTCCTAGGGGTCCTAACATGTGATAAGATATATGAGGACCCCTAAGAAGTCCCCATGACCCCTTTTGACACATTTGAACACTCAAGTGTGTCCTATGATTTCATACGACCCCTTGGTACACACTTGAGTGTTGAAATGTGTCAAAAGGGGTCATCGGTACCTCCTAAGGGTCCTAATATGTGATAAGGTGTACTAGGACCCTTAGGAAGTCCCCATGACCCCTTTTGACACCTGAGAACCCTCAAGTGTGTTCTAAGAGATTATAGGACCCCTTGGGACACACTTGAGTGTTGAAATGTGTCAAAATAGATCATGGGGACTTCCTAGGGATGCAGGATCCCTAAGAAGTCCCCATGACCCCTTTCAACACATTATAACTCTCAAGTGTGTCCTAAGGTGTCATATGACCCCTTGGGACACACTTGAGTGTTGAAATGTGTCAAAAGGGGTAATGGGGACTTCCTAGGGGTCCTAGTACACCTTATCATGTGTTAGGACCCATAGGAATTCCCCATGACCCCTTTTGACATATTATAACTCTCAAGTGTGTCATAAGGGGTCATACGAGCCCTTGGGACACACTTGAGTGTTGAAATGTGTCAAAAGGGGTCATGAAGACTTCTGAGGGGTCCTAACACATGATACAATGTACTAAGACCCCTAGGAAGTTCCCATGACCCCTTTCAAAACATTAGAACTCTCAAGTATGTCCTAAGGGGTCATAGGACTCCTTGGGACACACTTGAGTGTTGAAATGTGTCAAAAGGGATCATCGGTACTTCTTAGGGGTCCTAACACTTAATAAGGCATACTAGGACCCCTAGGAAGTGCACATGACACTTTTTGACACATGAAAATACTCAAGTGTATCCTAAGGGGTCATATGAACCCTTGGGACATACTTGAGTGTTGAAATGTGCCGAAAGGGGTGATGGGGACTTCGTAGGGGTCCTAATGCATGATAAGGCTTACTAGGAACCCTAGGAAGTCCCCATGACCCCTTTTGACACATTTAAATGCTCAATTTTGTCCCAAGGTATCGTATGAAACCTTAGGACACATTTGAGTGTTCTAATATGTTCAAAGGGGTCATGAGCATTTCCTAGGGGTCCTAGTATGCCTTATCACATTTTAGGACCCCTAGGAAGTGCCGATGATCGATTTTGACATGTTTCAACACTCAAGTGTGTCCCAAGGGGTTGCATGACCTGTTAGGACATACTTGAGAGTTCTAATGTGTCGAAAGGGGTCATGGGGACTTCCTAGGGGTCTTAACGCGTGATATGGCATACTAGGACCCCTAGGAAGTCCCCATGACTTCTATTGACACATTTTAACACTAAAGTGTTGTTAATATGATTTTGAACAACAGAGAGGGGGGGTAAATCAGTTGTTCTCAGGTCCTAATGTATATAACAATCTCATAAACTTATCCTTAAATCAGATCCAAAACCAAAACAAACTCAGTCATCACTAATTCAATAATACAAACATCTAACAATGCAATCCACTACCTAGCTATAACTTAACTTGTAAAACATAACAGTGTTCAGATCTAAACATTCACACAAGTATAAACACCAAGTTTTATAGTCGAAACCCAATTTGGGAAAAACCACTTTGTAACATTCTACTATTATTTTCACTCTTCTGAAGTGAGCTCGGTAAAAAGCCAACCCTGTCAAAGGTTACAATACACACTGTCAAATGTGACTCGGTTAAAGGATTTCAATCACCTTGTTAAAAGTGAGCCTAGTTATAGGACTTACATACACTCCATTAGAATGCAACCTTGTTCAAAGGATTTAACATATGACTATTAGGTCAACCTCTGTCAAAAGGATTTTTTACTGTTACAATGGTTAGAAAGTAGCAGCAGTATTATCTAAAAAATATACAACTCACTTTGCAAATATCAGATCCGATTCCGTACACTAATGCTAGTTTAATGACTTTGAAACTTTTCCATTTTGATCTCTGATCTACTCAAAAAATTTCTTCAAGCAATCACCACACTTCTCCTTCAGCCTTATCTTCTTATTCAGTCAATAAAACTTTTCTCTTCCAACATTCTTTATTCACCATGTACATACATATCACAATGTTCAGGTTCCCTTATATTTTCCTCAATTAGGTTAACTCATCTTTTTTCACTCAATCTCATTCGTAGATCTTAGGGTTAGGTCAGATTCATTGAATCTACCTACTTTATGTTCTTTGGCTCCTTTGCTAGAATCATCTCAAATCTCTTAAAGATTTATAATAATACATTTTACAATGCATTTAATGCTTCCAAACAATCAATAAATAAAGTCAATACATTTTACATAATCCAAGAATTCAACAATGTCCGCTCCAAAATTAAATTCTCTTCAAATATAAAATTGCTGATGCTCGGTCAATACTATGATTCTTCACGCGGTCTCCATGTAGAATGCTCAGTCAATACTAAAATTATCTCCTCAGCTTGCACTATCTTCCTCGCCAATTTACTGATGCTCAACTGACACTATAATTTTTCTTGGCATATATTAACTTGGTCGACACTAACATCACTGGGCTTAAACATGATTTTTCTATTATTTACTCGGTTAAGCCTACCAGTTTAGTTTTTAGTCTTACTAAGATAAACAATAAATTATCTCATCATAGTGCAACATAGTGAAGTACACTTTGTAGTATCAAGATAACTCAACCTTTCCTTGGGTGCTATTGTTACCAACCTTGCTTAGCCCCTTAGCAACACTCAAATAGATATAGTACTTTCCTAAGTAGCAATAGTCTTACCAATTAAGGTTTGACATCAATGACAATACAACGGTTGTTTCAATTTAGTTTCCAACAATCTCCCTCTTTGGTATTGATGGCAACACCATATGATATCATCTGAATAACACATGGATTACCAACCAATCCAAAATCTTATCTATCCATCAGAAACTTATTTATAATATCCTTGGCTTCATTTTGATTCAGAATCCTATAAACCTCACTCCTATGATCCTCAGAAGTAATCAGATCTCCCTCTATCCTGATTCTTCATTTCAGTTCATCATCCTCTTTTCTTTTAGTTCCATCAGCTCATCAAATCTTAGTTTTTAGTATCATGTGTTATCATATCAGTACATTCTCCCTCTTTGACAAAAATGTCAAAGTAGCAACTAAAACATACATCCATCATATGTAGATAATATCTATGTAGTTCTATGTTTCTCCTTCTATCATCTTGCTTATGACGAAGTCCTTGTCTTTGCTTCTCTTCACAACTTTAGGCCAGCCCTAAAGTGTGACAATCTTCTGCATCAATTTGTCAAATGTTCTACTATAGCACATTTGATGCAGTGCTCCTAGCTTGTCTAGGCAGCCTCAGTTAGGGGAAGAACCCCTAATTGACCTCTCAAATACTCATGAGCTTCTCTAGGTAAAGCTTTAGTGAATATGTCTGCTAGTTGTTCTTTTGTATTCACATATTCCATTTGGACTTCTTTGTCTTGTACTAATTATCTCAAGTAGTGATACTTGATTGCAATGTGTTTGGTCTTCGTGTGCATCACTGGGTTCTTAGAAATATTGATAGCACTTGTGTTGTCATAGAAAATAACAAGTTCAGTGATTTCTTCTTTCATGCCTATCAACAATTGTTTTATCCATACCAAGTTTGAACAGTTCACTGCAGTAGCAACATACTTGGCCTTGGTAGTAGATTGGGAAATATAATTTTGTTTCTTTCTTGTCTAAGAGACTAATCTCTATCCAAGAAAGAAAGCTCCACCACTTGTACTCTTTCTGCCATCTACATTTCCTGCTCAATCAGCATCTGTATAAACTTGGAGTTCAAATTTGTCATCCTTCTTATAATATAGACCATGGTCAACATTTCCTTTTAGGTATCCCATAATTCTTTTCATGGCCATCATATGTGTTTTCTTACGATTTGCAGAGAATCTTGCCACAATCCCAACAGCTAATGTAATATCTACTCTGCTGTGTAGAAGATACTGTAATTTTTCAATCATAGATCTATATAGATTTTGATTCACTTTTGCAGCATCATCATTCTTAGATAACTTTTTTCTAGTAACCATAGGAGTTCCCACTAGTTTAGCATCTTTCATCCCAAAGCTTTTCATTATTTCATTAACATACTTAGACTATGTAGTCAAAATTACATTCTTCCTCTGATATACTTGTAAACCAACAAAGAATTTGATCTCACCAAACATACTCATTTCAAATTTAGTTTGCATTTCATTTGAGAAACTTTTGCATAATGCATCTTGTCCACCAAAAATAATGTCATCAACAATTTATTTTGCCAACAGGATACCTTTACCTTCTTCATCCTTCATGTATAGATTGCTTGTGTCATTTGTTCTTGAAAATCCAATCTGTATCAAGTAGTTGTGCAACCTCTCATACCATGCTCTAGGTGCTTGCTTCAATCCATATAATGCTTTTTTCAGTTTGCACACCATGTGTCTTTTGTTTGGATCAATAAATTCTTCTGGTTGTTCTATGTAAACTTCTTCTTCTAGTATACCATTAAAAAATGTAGACTTGACATCCATTTGATATACCTTGAAATCTTTATAAGTAGCATATGTAAGCAGAGTTCCTACTCCTTCCAATCTAGCTACAAGGGTGAATGTCTCCCCATAATCTATTCCTTCTTCTTGTGTGCAACCTTTGCATAAGAGCCTAGCTTTGTTCCTAGTGATTTCACCATTTTCATTCATCTTATTTCAAAATACCCACTTTGTTCCTATAACATTCTTGTTTTCAGGTCTTGGCACTAGAGTCCAAGTATCATTCTTCTAAATTTGGTCAATTTCTTCATTCATAGCTTGTATTGAGTCTTCATTCTCCAATGCTTCTCTAGTTGTCTTCAGTTCAAATTCACATAATAGACATGTTGGATCCTTAGTCTTACTTCTGGTCTAGATTCCAGTATCTTTGTCTCCAATTATCTATTCAGGCTTATGATGTCTTCTCACATATTTTGCCAAAATAGGTTCAACTGTTCTATCCACTATTTCATCATGTTCCTCAACAAGATTGTTATATTCCACTTCAGAATGCTCGGCAACCTCTTCCTGATATTCAACAACATTTTCTTGTAGCTCGGCATGTTCTTGTTCTCTCTCAACACTATTTCCTAACACTCAATAGGTTTTGTCTGTCGCTCGGCATTGCTTACATGAGACTTAGCATCAGGTGCAAGTCTGTTACTTGGTTCTTCTTCTTCTTCAATGTACACAAAAGATCTATAATCTTCTGGTTCTCTTTTACTGTCAGCTTCATTTCTTTCTGCATACTCATTAATTTTGACATTCACACTTTCCACAATTTTGTTAGTGTTAGATTTCAAAAACTTATAAGTTTTACTTTTTGTGGAGTACCCTAGGAATATGCCTTCATCACTCTTAGCATCAAACTTTCCATTCCTAGTGTCTTTTAATATATAGCACTTACTTCTAAAGATTCTAAAGTATTTAACACTCGGTGCATGTCCATGCCATAATTCATAAGGTGTCAGATTTGTACCTTTCTTGATCTATACTTGGTTAAGAGTGTAGATAGCAGTGTTTATAGCTTCTTTCCAATATCTCTGTACCACATTCTTTTCAATCATCAATGTCCTTGCACAATCCAACATAGATCTATTTCTCCTTACTGCTATACCATTCTATGGAGGTGTTCTAGGTGTAGACATCTATCTTTTAATTCCTCTATCATTGCAAAATAGATTAAACTCATTTGATGTAAATTCTCCACCTCAGTCAGATCTAAGACATTTCAGGTTCCTACCTATCTACTTTTCAACCTTAGCCAAATACCACTTAAAATATTGAAAAGCTTCAAATTTTTCTTTTAGACACATCACATGCACCATCCTAGTATGACCATCAACAAATAAGATAAAGTATCTAGCACCGTAGTAACTTTGTACACCCATAGGTCCACAATGGTTAGTATGAACCAAATCTGAAATGTTTTTAGAAGTAAAGGATTTTCTCTTGAAACTTGACTTTGTCATTTTTCCTAACTGGCATTCCTTGCACATCACATTCTTAGGTTTCTTCAATCTAGGTAGACCTCTTACCTTTTTCTTCTTACTTATCTCTACCAGATTGTCAAAGTTAACATGACAGCCTTTTATGCCATAACCAAATATCATCAAGTTGTGCAATCAAACATGTTTCTTCAGATAGGTCAAGATAGAACAAATTACCTCTAGTCTAATCTCCATTTCCAATCAGTTCTCCAACAACATTAAATATTTTAGCTTGCTTGTGATGAAATTCCACTTAGTAACCAGTTTTGTTAAGCTGAGAAACACTTAGCAAATTGTAATTAAGACCTTGAACCCAATATGCATTTTCACAAGATATCTTATCAGTTAGTTTAATCAAAACTTTTCCTCTAACAGGACATGGTGCATCATTACCAAATTTTACACTTTCACCTCTATAATGATGTAAGGTTTCAAACTTATTTTTGTCACCAGTCATGTGATGTGAAAAACCACAGTCAATAATCCATTTAACATTCTTGTTCACATAGGATATCAATGAGTTTTCTCATCCTCATCTGATTCATCTTTCATTGCCACATAAACTACCTCAATTTCAAAATCATCACTATCAGTGTCAGTATCTTTTTCAGCAATGTAACATGATTTCTTACCTTTTCCCTTGTAGTCTTTGTTCCATTGGTAGCTTGTGTCATCTTTTCTATCTTTGTGTTTGCTTTTCCTTTCATCATCTTTATCCTTCCTATCAGGAAATCTAGTAGCTATATGACTAACTTTATTACATGCAAAACATATAATAGGGAGTTTACCTTTATACTTTTCTTTTCCCCTTCTCAGTCTTCTAGCCATAAGAGCTTCTAGATTTTCTAGGTCTTCATCAGAAGTGTCACTATCACTTTCACTTTCACCGATGCATCTTTCTTTTTCTTTGGCTTGTTCAAAACTAGCTATGACTTAAAAGAAGATTCAACATTTCCAATGCTTCCAACAATGAAATTCTCATAATTAGAGAGTTCAAAAGTAGTCATCTTACCAACCAAACTTTCCAAAGTAAGCACATTAGTAGAGTTACATCTAGATTCCTAAATAGTAGAGATCTTAATAGCATATATAGGACATAGGGTTCTTAATACTTTCCCAATTATAGTATCATCATTAATAGTCCCATTAGCTCCTCTAATAGCATTCACAACTTCCTTTATTCTACTACAATATTGTGCAATGTTTTCACCTTCTTGCATTCTCATTTCATCAAACTTACCTCTAAGGCTCTCAGCCTTTGCTTTCAGCACATTTAAGTCACCACCATAGATCCTTGCAAGAGTGTCCCACATATCCTTTGCAGTTGTGTAGTCCTTAATGTCCTGAAATTTTGGATAGCTTAGGGCAGATGGAATTTCCAGCATTGGCCGATTATGTTGTTTCTTAGCTCTCATTTCTTTCGTAGTCAAAGGTGTGCTAGGTGAGACATAGCTATTTTCAATGTAATACTTTGCAGAGTCACCAATAATAGCCAGATGTAGCTTCATCAAGCTTTTCCATGTAGGGAAATTTTCTTTGTTCAGCTTCGGTACCTCTTTCTTATACATCCTGATCATTTGCTTCAAGCCCCTTTAAACTTGATATCTGTCAATACTAATAATAAGAAACTTAGATTTGATACCAATTGTTAATATGATTTAGAACAACAAAGAGAGGGGTTGAATCAGTTGTTCTTAGGTCTTGATGTATAAAACAATATCATAAACTTATCCTTAAATCAGATCGAAAACCAAAACAAACTCGATCATCACTGATTCAATAATAGAAACATCTAACAATGCAGTCCACTACCTAGATATAGATTAACTTGTAAAATATAGCAATGTTAAGATCTAAACATTCACACAAGTATAAACACCAGGTTTTATAGTGGAAACCCAATTTGGGAAAAACCACTTTGTAAAATGCTACTATTATTTTCACTCTTCTGAGGTGAGCTTGGTAAAAAGCCAACCCTATCAAAGGTTACAATACACACTGTCAAAGGTGACCCGGTTAAAGGATTTCAATCACCTTGTTAAAAGTGAGCCTAGTCATGGGACTTACATACACTCCATTAGAATGCAACCTTGTTCAAAGGATTTAACATATGACTGTTAGGTCAACCTCTGTTAAAAGGATTTTGACTGTTAAAATGGTTAGAAAGTAGCAGCAGTATTATCTAAAAAATATACAACTCACTTTGTAAATATCAGATCCGATTTCATACACTAATGCTGGTTTATTGACTTTGAAACTTTTCCATTTCCATCTCTGATCTGCTCAAAACTTTTCTTCAAGCAATCACCACACTTCTCCTTCATCCTTATTTGCTTATTCAGTCAATAAAACTTTTCTCTTCCAGCATTCTCTGTTGACCATGTACATACATATCACAATGTTCAGGTTCCCTTATATTTTCCTCAATTAGGTTAACTCATCTTTTTCTACTCAATCTCATTCGTAGATCTTAGGGTTAGGTCAGATTCATTGAATCTACCCACTTTATGTTCTGCGGCTCCTTTTCTAGAATCATCTCAAATCTCTTAAAGATTTAAAATAAAACATTTTACAATGCATTTAATGCTTCCAAACAATCAATAAATAAAGTCAACACGTTTTACATAATCCAAGAATTCAACAATGTCAGCTCCAAAATTAAATTCTCTTCAAATATTAAATTGTTGATGCTCAGTCAATACTGTGATTGTTCACTTGGTCTCCATGTAGAATGCTCGGTCAATACTAAAACTATCTCCTCAGCTTGCACTATTTTCCTTAGCAATTTACTGATGCTCGATTGACACTATAATTTTTCTCGGCATATACTAAGTTAGTCGACACTAACATCACTCGGCTTAAACATGATTTTTCCATTCTTTGCTTGGTTAAGCCTACCAGTTTATTCTTCAGTCTTACTAAGATAAACAATACATTATCTCATCATAGTGCACCATAGTCAAGTACACTTTGTAGTATCAAGATAACTCAACCTTTCCCTAGGTGCTATTGTTACCAACCTTGCTTAGCCCCTTAGCAACACTCAAATAGATATAGTACTTTCCTAAGTAGTGATAGTCCTACCAATTAAGGTTTTACATCAATGAAAATACAACAATTGTTTCAATTCAATTTCCAACAAGTGTGTCCCAAGGGGTCGTATAATCCCTTAGGACACACTTGAGCATTTTCATGTGTCACAATGGGTCATGGGGACTTCCTAGGGGTCCTAGTATGCCTTATGAGGTGTTAACACTCCTAGGAAGTACTAATGACCCCTTTTGACACATTTCAACTCTAAGGGGTTGTATGACCCCTTAGGACACACTTGAGTTTTTTAATGTGTTAAAAGGGGTCATGGGGACTTCCTAGGGGTAATAGTATGCCTCATCATGTGTTATGACCCCTATGAAGTCTTCATGACCCCTTTTGACACTTTTCAACACTCAAGTTTTTCCCAAGGGGTCATATGACCCCTTATGACACACTTGAGAGTTAAAATATGTCAAAATAGGTCATGGGGAATTCTTAGGGGTCCTAACACATGATAAGGCATACTAGGACCCCTAGGAAGTCCCCATGACCCCTTTTGACACATGAAAACACTCAAGTGTGTCCCAAGGGGTCGTATGACCCCTTAGGATACACTTGAGTGTTCTAATGTGTCGAAAGGGGTCATGGGTACTTCCTACGGGTCCTAGTATGCCTTATCACATGTTAGAACCCATAGGAAGTCCCCATGACCCCTTTTGAGACATTTCAACACTCAAGTGTGTCTCAAGGGGTTGTATGACCCCTTCGGACACACTTGAGAGTTCTAAGGTGTTGAAAAGGGTCACAGGGACTTCCTAGGGGTCCTAATGCATGATAAGGCATACTAGGACCCCCAAGAAGTCCCCATGACCCCTTTTGACACAATTCATAACTCAAGTGTTTCCTAAGCTATCATAAGGACTTCTTAGGGGTCCTAGTATGCCTTATCATGTGCTAAGACTCCTAAGAAGTCCCCATAACCCCTTTTGACATATTAGAACCCTCAAGTGTGTCCTAAGGGGTCCTACAACCCCTTCAGACACACTTCAGGGTTCAAATGTGTCAAAAAGGTTCATGGGGACTTCCTAGTGGTCCACCCCTTAAGACACACTTGAGGGTTCTCATGTGTCAAAAGGGGTCATGGGGACTTCCTAGGGGTCCTAGTATGCCTTATCACATGTTAGGACCCCTAGGAAGTCCTCGTTACCCCTTTTGACACATTAGAATGCTCAAGTTTGTCATAAGTGGTCCTACGGTGCCTTCGGACAAACTTGAGCATTCAAATGTGTCAAAAGGGGTCATGAAGACTTCCTAGGGTCCTCATAGGCCTTATCATGACTTAGGACCCATAAGAAGTCCCTATGACCCCTATGGATACATTGGAATGCTCAAGTGTGTCCTAAGGGGTTCTAGGGCCCCTTCAAACACACTTGAGCATTCAAATGTGTCAAAATAGGTCATGAGGAGTTCCTAGGGGACCTAATAGGTCTTATCATCAGTTAGGACCCCTAGGAGGTCCATGTGACCCCTATGGACACATTAGAACATTCAAGTGTGTCCTAAGGGGTCCTACAACCCCTTTGAACACACTTGAGCATTCAAATGTGTCAAAAGGGGTCATGGGGACTTCCTAGGGGTCGTAGTAGGCCTTATCATGAGGTAGAACCCCTAGGAAGTCCCCATGACCCCTGTGGACACATTGGAATGCTTAAGTGTGTCCTAAGGGGTCCTACGGCCTCCTCAGATACACTTGAGCATTCAAATGTGTCAAAAGGGGTCATGGGGACTTTTTAGAGGTCGTAATAGTCCTTATTGCATGGTAGGACCCCTAGGAAGTCCGTGTGACCCCTATGGACACTTTAGAATGCTTAAGTGTGGCCTAATGGGTCCTATGATCTCTTCAGACATACTTGAGCATTCAAATGTGTCAAAAGGTTTCATGGGGACTTCCTAGGGGTCCTAATAAGCTTTATCATGCTTTAGGACCCCTAGAAAGTCCCTGTGACCCCTTTTGACACATTGGAATGCTCAAGTGTGTCATTAGGGGTCCTACGGCACCTTCAAACACACTTGAGCATTAAAATGTGTCAAAAGGAGTCATGGGGACTTCCTAGGGTTCCTAATAGGCCTTATCAAGTGTTAGGACCCCTAGGAAGTCCCCATGACTCCTTTTGACACATTAGAACTCTCAAGTGTGTCATAAGGGGTCCTACAGACCCTTCAAACACACATGAGCATTCAAATGTGTCAAAAGGGGTCATGGGGACTTCCTAGGGTTCCTAATAGGCCTTATCATGCATTACAACTCCTAGGAAGTCCTGATGACCCCTTTTGACACATTGGAATGCTCAAGTGTGTCATAAGGGTTCCTATGATGCCTTCAAACACACTTGAGCTTTCCAATGTGTCAAAAGGGGTCATGGTGAATTCCTAGGGGTCCTAATAGTCCTTATCATGTGTTAGGACCCCTAGAAAGTCCCTGCAACCCCTTCTAACACATTGGAATGCTCAAGTGTGTCCTAAGGGGTCCTACAACACCTTCAGACACACTTGACCATTCCAATGTGTCCAAAGGGGTGACAGGGACTTCCAAGCAGTCCTAATAGGCCTTATCATGTGTTAGGACCCCTAGGAAGTCCCCATGACCTGTTTGGACACATTGAAACACTCAAGTGTGTCCTAAGGGATCCTACGACACCTTCAGACACACTTGAGCATTCCAATGTGTCAAAAGGGGTCACGAGGACTTCCTAGGGGTCCTAAAAGGCCTTATCATGTGTTAGGACCCCTAGGAAGGTCCCGTGACCCCTTTTGACACATTCAAATGCTCAAGTGTGTCCTAAGAGGGTCCTACAATGCCTTCAGATACACTTGAGCATTCCAATGTGTCAAAAGGGGTTGTGGGGACTTCCTACAAGTCCTAATAGCCCTTATTATGAGTTACGACCCCTAGAAAGTCCTCATGACCCTTTTTGACACATTAGAATGCTCAAGTGTGTCTTAAGGGGTCCTACGATGCCTTCAGACACACTTGAGTATTCTAATGTGTCAAAAGGGGTCATGGGGACTTCCTAAGAGTCCTAGAAGGCCTTATTTCATGCTAAGAACTATAGGAAGTCCCCATGACCCCTATGGACACATTAGAATGCTCAAGTGTGTCCTAAGGGGTCCTATGGCCCCTTCAAACACACTTGAGCATTCAAATGTATCAAAAGGGGTCATGAGGGCTCCCTAGGGGTCCTAATAGGCTTTATCATGAGTTAGGACCCCTAGGAAGTTCTCGTGATACCTGTGGACACATTGGAATGCTCAAGTGTGTCCTACAGGGTCCTACGGCCCCTTCGGACACACTTGATCATTCAACTATGTCAAAAGGGGTCATGAGGACTTCCTAGGGGTCCTAGTAGGCCTTATCATGAGTTAGGACCCCTAGGAAGTCCATGTGACCCCTGTGGACACATTGAAATGCTCAAGTGTGTCCTAAGGAGTCCTACGGCCCCTTCGGACAAACTTGAGCATTCAAATGTGTCAAAAGGGGACATGGGGACTTCCTAGGGGTCTTCATAGGCCTTATCAGGTGTTAGTATCCCTAGGAAGTCACCGTGACCCCTATGGACACATTGGAATGCTCAGGCATGTCCTAACGGGTCTTACAGCCCCTTCAGGCACACTTGAGCATTCAAATGTGTCAAAAGGAGTCATGGGGACTTCCTAGGGAACCTAATAAGCCTTATCACATATTAGGACCCCTAGGAAGTCCCCGTTACCCCTTTTGACACATTGGAAGGCTCAAGTGTGTCATAAGGGGTCCTACATTCCCTTCAGATACACTTGAGCATTGAAATGTGTCAAAAGGGGTCATGGGGACTTCCTAGCGGTCCTAATAGGCCTTATCACATGTTAGGACCCCTAGGAAGTCCTCATGACCCCTTTTGACACATTGGAATGCTCAAGTCTATCATAAGGGGTCCTATGGACCCTTCAGACACACTTGAGCATTCAAATGTGGCAAAAGGGGTCATGGGGACTTCCTAGGGGTCCTTATAGGCCTTATCATGCATTAGGACCCCTAGGAAGTCCTCGTGACCCTTTTTGACACATTGGAACACTCAAGAGTGTCATAAGGGGTACTACAACCCCTTCAAACACACTTGAGTATTCAAATGTGTCAAAAGGGGTCATGGGGACTTCCTAGGAGTCCTAATAGGCCTTATTACACATTAGGACCCCTAGGAAGTCCCCATGACCCCTTTTGTCACATTATAATGTTCAAGTGTGTCATAAGGGGTCCTACAGACCCTTCATACACACTTGAGCATTGAAATGTATCAAAAGGGGTCATGGGGACTTCGTAGGGTTCCTAATAGGCCTTATCTTGCATTAGGACCCCTAAGAAGTCCCTGTGACCCCTTTTGAAACATTGGAATGCTCAAGTGTATCCTAAGGGGTCCTATGACACCTTCAGACACACTTGAGCATTCCAATGTGTCAAAAAGGGTCATCGGGACTTCCTATGGGTCCTAATAGGCCTTATCATGCATTAGGACCCCTAGGAAGTCCTTGTGACCCCTTTTGACACATTAGGAATGCTCAAGTGTGTCCTAAGGGGTCCTACGACACTTCAGACACACTTGAGCATTCTAATGTGTCAAATGGGGTCAAGGGGACTTCCTAGGGGTCCTAATAGGCCATATTGTGCTTTAGCACCCCTAAGAAGGCCCCATGACCCTTTTGACACATTGGAATGCTTAAGTGTGTTCTAAGGGGTCCTACGATGCCTTTGAACACACTTGAGCATTCCAATGTGTCCAAAGGGGTCATGGGGACTTCCTAGGGGTCCTAATAGGCCTTATCATGAGTTAGGACCCCTAGCAAGTCCTCGTGACCCCTTTTGACATATTAGAATGCTCAAGTGTGTCCTTAGGGGTCCTATGATGCCTTCAAACACACTTGATCATTCCAATGTGTCAAAAGGGGTCATGGGGACTTCCTAGGCATCCTAGTAGGCCTTATTGCATGTTAGGACCCCTAGGAAGTCCCCGTGACCCCATGGACACATTGGAATGCTCAAGTGTGTCATAAGGGGTCCTATGGCCCCTTTAGACACACTTGAGAATTCAAATGTGTCAAAAGGGGTCATGAGGACTTCCCTAAGTGTCTAATAGTCTTTATCATGAGTTAGGACCCCTAGGAAGTCCCTGTGAACCTTGTGAACACATTGAAATGCTCAACTGTGTCCTAAGGGGTCCTATGGCCCCCTCAGACACACTTGAGTATTCAAGTGTGTTAAAAGGGGTCATGGGGACTTCCTATGGGTCATAGTAGGCCTTATCATGAGTTAGGACCCCTAAGAAGTCCCCATGACCCCTGTGGACACATTGGAATGCTCAATTGTGTCCTAAGGGGTCCTACGGCACCTTTGGACACACTTGAGCATTCAAATGTGTCAAAAGGGGTCATGGGGACTTTCTAAGGGTCCTAATAGGCCTTATCACATGTTAGGACCCCTAGGAAGTCCCTGTGACCCCTGTGGACACATTGGAATGCTCAAGTGTGTCCTAATGGCTCCTACGGCCCCTTCAGGCACACTTGAGCATTCAAATGTGTTAAAAGGGGTCATGGGGACTTCCTAATTGTCCTAATAGGCCTTATCATGTATTAGGACCTCTAAGAATTCCCTATGACCCCTTTTGAGACATTGGAATGTGTAAGTGTGTCATAATGGGTCCTACATCCCCTTCAGATACACTTGAGTATTGAAATGTGTCAAATGGGGTCACAAGGACTTCCAATGGGTCCTAATAGGCCTTATCACATGTTAGGACCCCTAGGAAGTCCTAGTTACTCCTTTTGACACATTAGAATACTCAAGTGTGTCATAAGTGGTCCTACAGACCGTTCAAACACACTTGAGCATTCAAATGTGGCAAAAGGAGTCATGGGGACTTCCTAAGGGTCCTAATAGGCATTATCACACATTAGGACCCCTAGGAAGTCCCTGTGACCCCTATGGACACATTGGAACACTCAAGTGTGTCCTAAGCAGTCCTACGACACCTTCAGACACACTTGAATATTCTAATGTGTCAAAAGGGGTCATGGGGACTTTGTAGGGGTCCTAATAGGCCTTATCATGCATTAGGACCCCTAGGAAGTCCCCATGACCCCTTTTGACACATTAGAATGCTCAAATATGTCATAAGGGGTCCTATGACACCTTCAGACACACTTGAGCATTCCAATGTGTCAAAAGGGGTCATGGGGACTTGCTAGGGGTCCTAGTAGGCCTTATCACGAGTTAGGACCCCTAGGAACCTATGGACACATTGAAATGCTCAGGTGTGTCCCTAAGGGGACTGACGGCCCCTTCGGACACACTTGAACATTCAAATGTGTCAAAAGGGGTCATGAGGACTTCCTAGGGGTCCTAATAGGCCTTATCGTATGTTAGGACCCCTAGGATGTTGCTGTGACCCTTGTGGACACATTAGAAACACTCAAGTGTTTCCTAAGGGGTCCTACGGCCCCTTCAGACACACTTGAGCATTCAAAGGTGTCTAAAGGGGTCATGAGGACTTCATAGGGGTCCTAGTATGCCTTATCACACATTAGGACCCCTAGGAAGTACCCATGACCCCTTTTGACACATTGGAATGCTTGAGTGCTACCACCCCTTCAGACACACTCGAGCATCCAATGTGTCAAAAGGTGTCATGGGGACTTCCTAGGGGTCCTAATGCATGATAAGGCATACTAGGACCCCTATGAAGTCTCCATGAACCATTTTGACATATTTGAACCATCAAGTGTGTCCAAAGGGGCCTTACGACCTCTTAGGACACACTTGAGAGTTCTAATGTGTCCAAAGGAGTCATGGGGACTTTGTAGGGGTCCTAACACATGATAAGGCATACTAGGACCCCTACGAAGTCCCAATGACCCCTTTTGACACATTGAACCCTCAAGTGTGTTACGAAGGGGTCCTACGACCCCTTTGGACACACTTGAGGGTTCCAATGTGTCAAACAAGATCATGTGGACTTTCTAGTGTTCCTAGTATGCCTTATAATGCGTCAGGACCCCTAGGAAGTCCCATGGCCCCTTTTGACACATTGGAATGCTTGAGTTTGTTTGAAGGGGTCATAGGACCTCTTCAAACACACTCGAGCATTCGTAATATTTCAAAAGGGGTCACGGGGACTTCCTAGGGGTCCTAATGCATGATAAGGCGTACTAGGACCCCTAGGAAGTCTCGATAACCCCTTTCAACATAAAATTTAAATATAATGATCTATAAAGTTTATATATATATATATATATATATATATATATATATATATATATATATATATATATATATATATATATATATATATATATATATATATATATATATAGTATATATATAAATATATATATATATACATATATATACATATATATACATATATATACAGATATAGATATAGATATATATATACATATATATCTATATATATATATACATATATATATATATATATATATATATATATATATATATACATATATATATATATATATATATATATATATATATATATATATATATACATATATATATATATATATGTATGTATGTATGTATATATACATATATATACATACATATATATACATACATATATATATACATATATATATCTATATATATATACATATATATACATATATATACATATATATACATATATATACATATATATATATACATATATATATATATATATATTATTAATATATAATTATATATATAATACATATTTAAACATCATATATAAAAGTTCATTTTTTTCATTTACTCCCGTCATTTTTTTCAACTCAAAAAAAATCTGGCACCTAATTTCAAATCAGGTACCCGATTAGGCTTGTGCTTTGGTGTCAGGTTTGCCCAGGTGTACTAAACACCCAGGGCCTACTAAAAAGTCAACAGACATTTTCATGCACTTTTGGACAAGTGAAAAGTTAGTTTTTTTACATCACCACTTTTTTGGCCCCTCATGATCTTGCACATACCCATGGGTATCTCTAAATAGTGTTGGCCACCAAAATCCTGACCTGATAATTTTATGGGCTGTGGTTTTTTCCATATAATGTCCTCCACAGACACCATTATGCACTTCATTCAACAAGATTTTAGATCTATCTTGATCTACACATCTGAGTAATACCCCTTCATTACTTTTCCACCATAACTCACCACTTATAATAGCATACCTCATGGAATGGAGCTTGATAGTTCATTTCCTATTCTCATCCATTTCAAGGGGTAAAATATTTTTTTTCAAGTATTTAATGATATCTATATACCATTCGCAACAATCCATGTTGCAAACAAAAGGCCTTTGTTCCTCTTCCAACATATTTATCTAGTTTGTAGCTAAATTACTTTGAGCCATTAAATTTGCAAGGCCTAATCATCTTACCAATTTTGTAATATGGATATCAATATTAAATTCTTGGATCCTGTTGATCCACCTACATGTTCTGCCTGAAACTTCTTGTTGAACCAATATGTCTTTGACTGCAGCACTTGGGACATAAGCAACTACTATAGCTCCTACCAAGTAGCATCTAAAAGATTTGACATCCTTAACCAGGGCATAGGCCTACTTTTCAACAATGTCATAATTCAATTTAGCTGCCTGTAAGGTTTTGATAAAAAAGGAGATAGGCTATTCAAATCCCTTTGTATTTTTTGTAATAGTACTGCTGCAACAATGTGAGAGGATGCAAAAGAAAAAATTTGCAAAGGCTTACTATAATCTGGTGTCTTTAAAACAAGAGAATTTTTTATAGCCTACTTAATATTCTAAAAATCTTCTACTTCCTTTGCATTCCATTCAACCCTTGCTCCCTTTTTCAGCATTCTTGATATAGGGATACTAATCTCTGCAAAGTTTGTAATAAACCTCCTTAAGAAATTTACTTGTACTAAAAAGGATTGTATTCCCTTGATATTTTTAGGCTGGAAAAGTTTGTCAATAGTTTCAACCCTTTTAGGGTCAATTCTCACCCCATCTTTTGAAACAATATGCCCTAAAAGATTTCCCTCCGTAACACCAAAAGAACACTTCTTTGGGTTTAAGGAAACTCCATATTCTAGGGCTCTGATTAATTGTTTCTCCAGGTGTTGGAAATGTTGTTCCTCTTTAGCTAAGAATGTTGTAAGGCTGGTATGCCACCATAAATTTGTCAATAAAATTTGTAAAAGCTACATCCATAGCTCTCTGGAAAGTGGCACCAACATTGGTTAATACAAAAGGCATTCTTACATACTCATATGTTCCCCATGGGGTGGAAAATGTAGTTTTGAATTGCTCTAACTTGTTAACCATGACCTGATTATATCCAAAAAAACCATCCATCATGGCATCAACTCTGATCCAGTAACTTTCTACAACATTTTTTCCATATTGGGTAAACCATAATTGTCTTTCAAGGAGTTTATATTCATGTTCTTGAAATTAGCACAAAGTCTAATATCACCATTCTTTTTCCTGATAGGAACTAGGTTTGAAACCCACGGTGAGCACCTAATAGGCTTGATTATTCCAACATCTATCATTTTCTTAAGCTCTCCTTGCATTTTGGTTGCCAAAGTAGGGTTAACAGGTCTCAACTTTTATCTAAAGTGTTTAGTGCCTTCTTTCAAAGAGGTCTCATGTTGGAATAGGTCTTCTTTTTGAGCTTTCAGGTCTTCATAAGACCATGTGAAAACATGCCTAAACTTCCTAAGGAGATCAATCAAATTCTTCCAAGTTTTAGGAGATAAACATTTACTAATGTAAACATTTATAGGTACCATTCTTGTTCCCAGATTCATTTCCTCTAGATCATTCAATTTATCAGTAACCTTAGCATAAAAAGCCTTGTCTTTACTATCAAATGCCCTCTCAAGAGAAACTAATCCTTTAGGGACCCTATTTGATTTCAGTTGTAGCACCTCTTTTCCAAAAAACAATTTCCTTTCCATTTATGGTGTCAACATAGGTACTGAAATCCATTTCTTTATCACCAAAATGAGATTCACATTGCAAATATCTCAATATGTCTTGGTCATAAAAAAAAACTTGCCAATTTTCCACATTGTCATGGACAGAAGGCCTAGATTGAACCTCTATCCTAGATATATCTGCAAAGGTAATATATTTTGTCCTTAGAGCTATGTTGGCTAATAAATCAGGCATTCTATTTTGGCTCCTTTCAACCCAACAAATGTAAAATGTAGTGAAACCTTCAATTTCATCCCATACTGCATTTCTATATTGTTTTAGTCTTTTATTTTTTGATGCATATTTTGACCTAACCTGGAAAGCTATCAATTTAGAGTCACCCACTACTTTCAAGAACTTTATACCATGTCTTCATGCTAACCTTAATCCAATCAACAAAGCCTCATATTGTGCAACATTATTTTTGCATGAGAACAATAAGGTGAAAGAAATTTTGAAATTTTTACCATTTGGAGATATGAACAAGATCCCAACTCCAGACCCTTCCCTTGAACTTGCTCCATCAAAATAAAAAGTCCATAGACTGTCAAGGTTGGTCCATTTCTCTTTATGATTAGACAAAAAGGAAGATTCAACACCTTCCTCTAGTTCCTTATCCTAAACTTTGAAAGAACTAATGTCAGTATCAAGGAAGCAATTCATGGTATCTTCTTCCTCAATCATGTGAGGAGTCCTAGGTTCCCTATAAAATTTTATATTTCTTCCCTCAATGTTGAAAGTAGAAAATGACATATCACATTGGATATTGCCTCCCATATAAGAACTCCACTTTCTAGACAATAACATTCCACATTGAGGAGAGATATCAACTACTAAGACACTCGTAGTCAATTGTTTGTTTGAGTATGCTACCAATTTATAAGGTAAAGATTTAATGGTTCCAATGACTGGAACCTCCCTTGAATCCATAACTTGACATCTCCCATGAGGTGTGTCAACTTTCAATCCCAATGATTTCATGACTTCTATAGGCATGACAATGTTTGATGCTCCTGAGTCAATCATACAATTTTTTAATAGGTTTCCATTTATTAGCAAAGTCAAAAAGAAAGGATCAACTATCCCAGATCCAGTGCTAACAACATTTGTGTCCAAATAGATTTGAGGAATCTTAGAAATAATTTTTCCATTATGATTTTTGTTTTATCGTCTACATAAGCTATTTGTTTATTGATCTCATCTATCTTTTGGGTATCTATAGAAACAACACCATTTACCCAATTGAGAGCCTTTTCTTTATGTTCTTCTATGCTCATCATCTCCACCAATGGGAATTTAATAGTGATTTGTGAAAGCAACTTGCTCATGTCAATAGGAACATACTTTGGGTCAACCACATCTTGTTTTATAGTGACAAATTCCTTATTTTCCCCTTGTGTAGATGTGTTGGGATGCTCCCTTCTTTGGTTTTTAACCACCTTCTAAAAAGAAGGAGAAACCTCCTCTGGGGATTTAGTTTTCACTTTATAGACAAAATTTGGGTTAGTAAATTTAACATTCCTCTTTACCTTGACTTTGCTAACAACATTAGCAACCTTCTGCTTGTCTTGGGACAATCTGGCATTCTTTTCTAATTTCTTAATAAATATACCAACATGCTTTCCATTAGGATCACATACCACCCTATTTCTTAAATTAAAAATTGGTTTTAGCTTGGGTGATCATATCTGCTATTATTTGAGCAATTTCCTCATTAGATAGCCATCTTAAAACAATTTATTCTTCATCTTTCAATGCATTGCATTGGACACTATCTAATTCATCACTTTCTTCATCTGAAAAAACTTGTTGATGATATGATTCATTTCTAACCTAAGAATTTTAAACATCTTGATTCTCATCTTCTTCAATAGAGTCAACCTCATCCCAAAGATGTGATGAAATCATACCACAACCCTGATCATCATAAGGATCTTCTTCATTATTTTCTTGTTCCTCTCCTGTAGAGATACTCAGAGAAATTGCATAATAGTTAGGGTCATGTGGTGAGTGGCATAAAAAACACCACGAGACTTCCTCAATCATATTTACTGAATTCATTTGCAAGGGGTCAGGAGTCTTATCATTTGGTTTATCCTTCCTCTCTGGGAGTATAGGTTTTCCATCTTTCCATTGAGTATTATAAGGATAGTTCTTGATTCTTGGCAATCTGGTAAGATTATTAAAAGTGGGCCTCTCATTTCCTACAACCCTATTGCTTTTGTTTTCACTAGGCTTTAAGTCCTTTATAGCTTTTAGAATCTACTTTAGGCTATCATCCTCCTTTGGCTTTACATTTGTAAGCTTTCTTGGTTATTTTCTATTCAACATCTGTGACTTTCCATCATCTCTTCTTCCTAAATTTCCTAATATCCTCCTATTGCTCTCTATATTGATAGCTAACTTGTAGGCTTCAACAAGATTCGTAGGATTCTTATCTCTCAAGATGTATCCCATTTTGGCATCAAAGGCATTTAGATAAGTGACAAGACATATCCTATCATCTAACCTGATAACTTGAAATAGCTTATGCATGGCCTTTTGAAACCTAACATTAAATTCAATAACATCCTCATTGAAGTTTTTCTTGATGTTATTAAATTCATTTAACATAAAGCCTTCATTTATTTTTTCACCATATTGTTCTTTGAAACAATGTTTAAATTGATCCCATGAACCTATACTAGCATGTGGAAAACCTCTGAACCAATCTCTATAGTCTTCGATTAAGGATTGAACAAATAATTTTGTTATCACATCATCAAGTTCTATATTGTAATCATCCATCACATCAATGAAATTATTCAAGTGTTCCTTACAAGTGATAGAATTACTACCAGTGAACTTAGGAATTATTTTCCTAATTTCATTAGGGATAGGATTGGGATATCTGAGGATACCACAAAAGACAAGTTGCTTATATCTTTCATGAACATGCCCTACCAGTAATGGGCCAGCACCTTGAGATGTTGTTGCATTAGTCTTTGGAAAAGTAGAAACCTTAGGTATAACTAGTGGAGGGATATTTGTTACTTGTCTTGCATTGTTTCCAATGTTTCCACCTCATGGCAAGGATGAAGCAACAATATTTGTAGGTCCTCAAGACTACTTAAGAAACTCAATCTTTCTTCTCATTTCTACAGCTTTAGCTTCTAGTTATACCTTTTCTAACTCTATGGATAGTATTTCTTTTTATCTTTTAGCCTTTTCAAGGTCAACATCTAACCTTAAAGCTTGATCTAAAGGATCTTTGGCATTTATAGGTTCATTGATTGAAGCTCCTACAACTTTCTGCTTACCTTTATCCTTGATATTCCTTATCTCATGTACTTGTTGGATAATAGGTTGCTCTATTGTTTGTTCAAGTACAAGAACATAATTTATGAATTCTAAATCTAACAACTTCCTTTTTAGTTTCTCAACTCTTATCATAGCTTGTCTAACTTTTTCCTCTTTTTTCCTTTTCTCCTTTTAGTCTAATGGCAGCTTGTTTCCTGATTTTCCTTTCTAGTTCATAAAAGTCCTCAAATATTTCTTCTGAGTCTGGAAGGGTTGTCTCTGATGAAGATTGTTGAGCATGGATTTCTTCCTAATGACTATCTAATACATGGAGACCTTGAGGTAATGAGGAACCAAGGGTAAAGGGAGGAAGAAACTCTTGTATATTCCTACTATGTCTTCTAGACCTTCTTGCATTTCTAGGACATCTACCAGGGGCTACCTTCCTACTGTGTTGTAGTATTTCTCCATCCCTTTTACAAGGAGAATAGTAGTCATCATACTGATTCAAACCTAATTCAATAGTTTCTTTATATTCTGATGCATTCCCTTCTTGACTAGTCTGAGTAGGGTTTTCTTGTCTTACATTTCCCTTTTGGTTTCATGTAAGGGACATGTCATTAGTATTCTTTTATTTTCTCATTTTTCCACATCTTGATGTGGCTGGAAGCTCTCCTTCAAAGTTTTCTTCTAGATGTTCTTTTTTCCAGGACCTTGTATTCCTAAAACTCATTGTAAAAAGATGATTTTTTAATCAACACTAGTATAGAGATCTCTTTGAGTCACCACCCAACCAAGCTGGGACATTTGAAATACTACCCTTGTAGTCAAGATGAACTTTGTAAAGGAAAGAGAGAGTCTTTAGAGAAAAGGAGATAACTCTGTGTTTTTCAATGGTAACTAATTGGCTTAAAATAAGCTAGCTCAAATTCTAGCTCAACTTGAAACCTGCATTATTTTTATATGATTATAATGGGTCCCTAGAAAAGTCACCATTTTTTTGGCTCTTAAAAATATTTTACACTCAAAAGGATACTAGTATACGTAAGACTAATTTTGGGAGTGGTTAATTCCAAATATAAGGGAATCTATAGGTAACTTGACCAACTATAGGGACAAGACTTCCCTCTTCACTTATGGCTCTATAAAACCAAGGTGGGTACACCTAATCCAAATGATGCAGCTCTAATTAAACTTAATACTGGATCTAATAATATATTTCAGTGAGAAAGTACTAAATAACAACCTATTTATTCATTGAATCTCCATCACTAGGTAGGACATTTACTTCTATAACAACAAATAAATATTAAAAACTAGTTTTGATTATTTTGTTTTGATTGCAATAATCCCCCATCAATCCTTATCAAGTAAAGATATACTCATTCAGGCTAGTGCCTTATCCATTAGGCTAATATTACTTAAAGTAAAAGGATCACAAAGATCCCGAGGTAACTTAATTCATAACCATAAATATAAATACTCAAATCTTTCCTTCTTGTTGAGAATACTTGCATAAATCATATGAACATGTATCCCATTTGGAGTAGTATTTAATCCAATTCTAAATTAGACTTCAAAATGAAAATACATACACAGAAGTCTCTGAAAAACTTAGAAATTCATAGATTTGACACAGAGGAGAGATAAAGACCTAAAATTTGTATTAAGTATAATGAACTTGATCATTTGTATACAACATGCTTTGAGAAACAAGCTTGCAAATAATGGTAGCAACATGTACTTTCTTCTATTACTTTGATAAGAAAATATATAAAATATTACAATCCTCGATTGAGACCTAGGATTTCAATTATTTTCTTCTAGATGCCTAATATCTCAATGCCCAATATGATCATGAAAAATCATTTTATAGATAAGGATTGTAATAAGCATCTGATCATATTAGGGTTTAAAAAAATTTACCCTAAAACTACAACAACCTCACAAGGCTTGTAATTAATGACAAAATCAAATCCTAGATATATATCTTGATAGGCAAGTCACCTTTCTTCAAGTCTTTAATTCTTCTCTTGATCCAGTCAAGCAATTTGATTGCCTTCTCTTCATGATTGTTCCTGCAATAAATACATTTCAACTCTCACCAACTCAAAACTTGTGATTCATCGACCTTTGCTCACCTCAAGAAGTAGATGGACTGTCTACCTTTCCAACGTGAGGCATGTACTGGTATCTCCATTCATTAAACACTTCCTCACTTGGGAATACAAATTTGATGATTTCAACCTTTCTATCGGACAACTGTTCCCACTTGCTTTCCATCTGACTGATTTCCCTCTAAATAAAATCAAATCTTGATTTTGCAGTTATCAACATTTCAATGGTATAGATGAAGAAAAGAGTATTTTGCAAAGTTAAAATACTAGTCATCCTAGCTGAAAAGCCTTCATCCATCCTCTCTCTCTTAACTTAACCAACTCCTTAATCTCACCATTTATTTTGACTACTCCTAGAATTAGCTCACAGCTAGAGAGTGTTAATTCTTTCTTCACCAGATTAGATTTCCTTTCAAAATCATCCAAAATTATCTTTTATTCCACTAGAATCTTCACAAACTTATGTACCGGCTTGATCAATGGGTCAGGATCAACTTGGCCTTTAGAGGGCCAATGAAATAATTTCATATTTGGGGATCTCTCAACCCATTTACTGAAAATTGATTCTAACTGAGCCTTGTGATCACTTAAAAATGTTAGCAATGTCCGTAATCTCCTAGCATGATCAAACAAAATTGTAGGATTCAAATTGTTGGCAAATTTCATCACCACCTCTGTGAACTTATCTTCATATCTCTGGTATACAAGGCACTTAGCCTTCATATGTCCATTCCTTGTTTTTCCATCTCTGCTATACTTTCCCTCAATCTATCTATTTCTTCAAGCAACTACAGATTTTCCCAATTGACTCTTGCATCTATATTTTTTTTCTAGGAAGGGGGATGGTGGGAATTCAATAATGGGGCTAGAAGAAAAAACCACTATAGGTTTATTAGGAATCATTAGCTGAGGTGTTCTATGGCACTATGGTCCATATAATTGTGTTATGAGTTTATCTTTCTCAATCATCTCTACCTTCAACTCATTGTCAGACTTGAGAATAGTCTCAAACTTAATCCTAAATTCTTCTTTCTCTTGAGCATCCTTCTCTCCCACCTTCACATTAAACTTAGTTTTTTCCAAGATAATATTTGAGGCTTCAATATTGGAAGTCTCACCCACTCTATGCACTAACAAACTTCCTAAGTACTCCGAGGAGTATGGCTCATTCTTATTTTTTATTCCTTCCCTCTTAAGGGACCGCATTACTAGGGTTGCATGATCATCAGAGAAATCCAATCCCCTAGAAGCCTATTATGCTTACTTTTTAGTAGAATGACCTGTAACTTTACTTTTTATAACTACATAAAAAACTATTGCATCACTAATATGACATTCAGGGAGAATCAACACCCCTGCGTAGTGAATTAAGGCCCTACCTTCTTCTGGGGTTATACTCTCAAATTACTTCATCATTTCCTCCTTTGTCTCACTCTCTTTCTCATTAATATCCCTATCAAGGAACTCTTCTTTCTTTTTCTCAAAAATCTCTATGAACTTATTGATGTGCATTCTCCACAAGAATTGAAGGAATGCCCTAGTCTTAACAAAATTATTATCTGAAATAAAATCATCACTAGCTTGCTTCAAAATTGGGTCTAGCTATTTACCTTCATACTCTACTATAGTCAAGTCCATCTCAATTCCTTTAGGTTCTTCTGGCATCCCCTCTTGTATCTCATCACTTGAAACAAAAATGTTCCTCTCATTACTCATTTTTACTAGTTGTTGAGCAACTCCCTGTTCATCTAGTTGTAATGGGGATTGACAAGGAGAATTCATCTCCTATTCTGGCTAAGGCTCCTCCTATCTTTACCTCTTCAGAGAGGGTTTCTCCACTACTGAATCATTCATAGGTCTCTGTCCCTTGAAAGTGGATGGAATAGTTTTATCTTTGTGTTGTGTTCTGAAAAGAACACTGTATCCCTTTCTCTCTTGAACTGTGTATATCCCCTTAGGGGTCAACTTTGCATATCTAGGCTGATTCAAAATTATTCTTTCCTTATCTGGATAAAATTGGATAACCACACCCTTCTTATCATTTTCTTCTTGCATACTTCCCTCAAAATGTTCAATGAGGGTGTCCACCTTCCTTGCCCATGGTTGAAAATCCTTTAATGGGTCATATTTCTTATCAAAAATCTGGCTAAAGTCTATAGTCTTCTTATAGATTATCCACTTTTCCTTTTGAATTTTTTGAGTTTGAAGATCAAACTCATTTTTTACTATATCCTCAGGAAAATTGAATTGGTGTTCCATACTAACACACCTCATTTTTTCCTTAAACATTCTTGATAAAAAACCCTCATTATCAACACACCTTATTACTAAAGTAGTCATTCGATAAGGTTGAAAAATCTTATTTAGGTACACCCATGCAACCTTAACAATAACATACTAGTGGGATATTGTAATTCTTGGGAACAAAGTTCCCCTTCCTCTGTTAGTCAGGGTTGTCTCATGTAGGTCACTAATTTTCCTTAAAATTTATGCATACCCTATTTTCAAAGGGACTTGGTAGGGCAGTACATAAGGTTCCTTCTTGCAGCCATACACTCTCAAAACTATGGAAACGAGATACAAAATAATGTCACCAAAATTATGGACTATGGTGATGTCCTTACAATATTCCTTTGGCCTAATTGGCCTTAATAATTCCATGGTAATTCTTGGGTTCTCAAGGAATAACAAGGATCTTAGCCTTGAAGAAAAAGTTCTATCAAAGGTAACATAATTGGCATCAGTCCTATACCATGACAATTTTGTAGTCCACAACTAGACTGGCAACACTTCTCCATTCTTCTCCCTTACTATCTCCATTATCTTACTAAAGAAGCTAACACCATTGTGCAAGAACATATGCATCAACATGGAGTACCACCCAAAAGGTCTATCCACATTCATATTTTTTATCCCTATTCAACCTTGGTGAATTAAGTCTGCAAGGTAGGGGGAAAAATAAAAAATTAAAGCCAGGTGGGCATGTAGGATCTATACCATCAAGAACATATAGGGGATAGGCATGTGTGTAGCTTCATATTATCCTAGGATCAAATTCAAAGATGTGTACATGCCTAGTTCTCTCAAACTAAAAAGATCTAACCTCAAAGGATCTAATGTGCTTAGACTAACCATACACATGGCACCAATTTTGCCAAAGAAATCTCTTAGGGGAATAGACCTCAAATAGTCTCTTTGTGCCTGATAAATTTTACTGAACTCATCAAAATCAATCTTCTCCAATCCAATAGAAGGGTCATTAAGTGAAAAGACTTGTCTGATCTCATCTTCTATGATACTTATCAAGACCTTCCCATTTATGTCCCTAACATACCTTGTTTTTGGATGATAGCACTTGGCTATCTATATGAGGAGATCAGAATCCATAAAGAATCCAAGCACAATGAGTTTCCCCACATCAAACTACCATATATTACTAAGGGGAGCACAAACATTTCTCTAAGAGTGTGCAGCCTTAAACAAAATTAAACCATTATATTTCTCCCCAACCCTAGCATCTCTGATCCACATTCCTCTATCAAACAACTCATCATCAATATAATCCCTAGGGTTTTTGGGAACCAATTCCTTTGTCTTAGATTTATCAAGCTTTGAGAGTGGTAGCAACTGAAGTAAATTGTCATATACACCCTTGTCTTTGTATTCTATTTTCCCTGAAAGATCTCGTTTGGGTGCCATTTCACTAACTAGGGTCTCAGTAAGAAAACCAAAAACTAGATTAAAAACAACCTTGATATTCTAAGAAACCACAATAGATAATAATCCAACCAGAGACTAAAACTCTGAGAACTTTCAGTTAAAAATGCCTATCGTATACCAGAACAACTTGCAGATGATGCTGGCAGAGAAAGCCAATTCGCTATAGAGAGACTGAAAATAATGTGTCACTTCCAACGATCAAATCCAACCTTATAACTCCTACCATCCCATTACAGCTGACTCACACAAAGCACATTCAATTTAACATTATTGAAACTAGTAGCTAAAATGTTCATAGGATGTGATAGGGTTCCAAAATATCAAATTTGAATTTGCACCATCGATCAATTTTTCCTGGCACATTGAAGGGTCAACGAAAAATCCACATAACATACTTTAACCCTTTCTTGAGCTTAGTTCTCGACCAATAAGAATATTTTATTATATCCATGTTTGAAATTTTGTGCCTTACTGTAACTTTACTTGGCCTAGATAGGTGTCAACAGATTGCAGCCCCATAAACCTTAACCACCGAGCACCTTATAATCAAGGCACAACACCTATTGTTGATTCCTTCAAGATCTGATAGATCTTTACCACTTTTATGTAATGCCCAAAATCCACTGGGCATTACACAACTTACTTAAACTCTTTAACAAAATCTAATGACCATTTTAATAAAGTAAAACATGAAATCTTTAATTGAATAAATGAACATTTAAACTATAATTTTTACTACAGAATTAACACAGAAGTTGAAGAAATATTTCTTTTAATTTTAACCATCATATGTTTTGGAAGGAAATTTAATTTATGAAACAAATTTATAGAATATACAGAATCAATTATCTACTGAACATTTCAACTAGAAGTTTTCAACCAAAACAATTTCTAATAGCATAAATGTAGAAAACAAATTTACCATTTATACATAATTTTCTTAAGATTTTCATCAAATGCATTTTTGTAGGGATTTAACTTATGAGCATAATTATGGAATTTGTAGAATTATTGCACCAAATATAAACTGAACATTTTGAAAGAAATTAATTTTTGTTGACATAAAGGTAGGAAATTGATTTAAAATTCCATCATAGAATATAGAACAATTCAACTTTTAGAGATACAATGATTTTTACAATGAAATAACTTAAATTACAACAGTAGTAAATCTTTTTCAAGAGGATAATAAATAATCCTTAATTTTAGCTAAAACTTGAATCTTCACTTGAACTTCAACTTTACACCAAGAAAGTCAAAAAACCTGCAAACATTAAAATTCTTTCCCATGGCCATGGAGGCTCACCTCCTAGCCTAGGCCATTACATGGCCACCCCTGAGCTAGGGGAAACAAGAATAGGATGGGTTACACACAACATCACAAAGCATAAACATACAAACACAATTTGGTACAAAGACTTTCACAATTTACTTCCTTCCCAAGCTTGCACAAAGGATTTTAAAGATTGAATCCATAGATGGGTGAAGATGGAATCTTCTCTTATGGAGACACCTATCTTATAACAAAACATCATTTCAATATATATCACATGACTTCACAAGGCCCTTCCAACTAAACAATACAAATCCATGACCATCAACACATCCCTTATGACCCCCAAATAAACATAAGAAGACTCTCATGGGTGCCCATACAACCATGTTCTCATACATTAAGAATTCCCAACTAAGCCCTTCACCCGAAGTCCTCCTCAAATCCTCCCAAGGACGAGGAGTAAAATTGCACACCCAAAACATGAAGCAAATCAAGAAGACAAACAAGATAAAAAAAACAAAAACAATATAAGATTCAACACAAGGTACTACAATTTACAAATTTCACACTAGTACATTTCTTCATTGCATATACAACATAATTACATGATAAAAGCCACCAACCTCCTCCTAAGAAAAGGCAAAATTGAAAGGTTGAAGAAGAACTCCTCTTGACTCCAAGCTTGCTATCCTTCTCAAATCTTCTAGCCCAAACACTCTCTAGTCCTCTTCTCACTCTCCCCAAATCTAGCATAAACAAGATGAACACCGCTTAAACTTTTATATGAAATTATATGTCGAGATTAATTCGATCTATTTTGGTATTTTTTGGAGAACTTAATAGTTAAGATTATATTTTCCATTTGAATATTTCAAAAATTATTGTCATTAAATATTAATGAAAATGACTTATTTCTTTTAGTAAAATTTAAATTAAAAAGAAAATTAAATCTAATTCATTAGAACTATAATAAAAGAAAATGTATAGAGTAAATATTGATCTAATAATTGGACTTAAATCTTTTATTAAGTCAATACTCATTATAATTCAGAACTATTATGGGTTCACTTAACGATTTATTATTAATTACTATGGCCGTTTATTCCTCTTAAAGATATTTTGATTAAAGTCATTAATTAAATTTAGTTAATTTCATAGGGTATATAGTATTAAATAATTTAACTTAAAGAAAAACTTTTATGAATAAATTTAAGAAGTGGGTTATTTCATTAATTGGATATTTTGTTCACCAAATTTAATTTTTAATAAAACTTATAGTTTTCTTTTTAAAGAAATATTCTTGGGGTTGAGTATTAAGAAATTATTTTGGTTAGATTTAAATCTCCTTTTGATTTAGTACTAAATTTATTGAAATTAATCATCAATTTAATATTAGGGTTGAATGTCATTATGAATATCCTATTGAATTTTGAAATTTTATTATTACAATTAAAATATCCTTTTAGTGATTTGTGTTGAAGGAATTTTAAATTGGTAATGTTTATTTATTTGATTTAGTTCTAATTCATTTTATCAAAATAGTATTAGAACAATATTAAAATTAACTTAGAGGCCAATGTTGATTAAATTATTTTGATATAATCTTTTATTAATTGAATTTATTTGAGTATTGAGATTTAGAAATGGGTATATAATAAGATGTATTTAAAAGTTATTGAATATCTTAATTAATTATTAAATAATAGTGGGTTTTATTGTCAAGTGAGGCATAATTCAATTTAAATATTTAATAAAAGAAATATTAACTTTATTTTTCAAAAATGCTAAAATACCTTTTTAGTGGATTTTTTTTTTGTGTCTTTGTAGGAAATTGATTTTTCTATTTTTTTTTTAAAGATTGTCTTTTGCCTTTTAATGAGATTTGATTTTTAAATTTTTTTTTTAAAAGTTAAGTGATTTATTTATTTTGTTGGTCATTTCTTTTAGATTAGAGGAAATTGGTATTTATTGCTTTGATTATTGTTTAATTTAATTTTCTATTGGAATTATGTAATGGTGATTTTTTAAAAAAAATTAATTAGTGGGATTATTTTCTTGAGATTGTTATTAGATGTAATTTAAAATTATTTAAAAAGTTGTAAATGTTGGAATTTTTATTTAATGAACCTTTATATTAATCTATTATTATTTTGAGATTTGAGATTTATGAATTAATAAATTTAATATTATTTGAATTTATCCAATGTATTATTAAATTTTTGGGAAATTAAATGGTAATTATTAATATGTTATTGACCTTTTATCTTATTTTAATAATTGGATTAATGGGGAATTAGTTTATTCATTAAAATCCCACTGGAAGGGAGATCGGGAGAACTCCAACACACCACAGTAGCAATAGTCTCAGCAGAGTCCGCAACGGGACCAGGGAACTCAAACTCAGTCATCCGGAGATGGCTTTAGTAGATCTAGTATGACAAGTGGACAACAATAGTCTAGAATTCAGGGGCATCAGTTCCAAGCTAGAGGACCATGTTATTCATGTGGTGCCATGGGGCACATTGTAAGAGATTGTCCTTCGAGTCATCCAGTTAGCAGTCAGATGTTGGTAGCCTCAGAACTTCTTGGGAGGACACAACACAGATGAGAGATCAATGCCCCCCATCTATTCGATGAACTCTAGGAGGAATTTCATGCCTAGGGGGAGAGGATGTGAGGTCTTACCCCGACCCATCCTAGCTCGACAGTTGTTTTGACTTTTGGCTTACCTTGACGATATAATGATTAGAGACATTTGACCTATTTTGGATTATGATTTTCTATCATTAGACCTTATGAGATGATTGTTATAGATTTATATGATGATGATGTTAGTCGTACTTTTTATATGCTCATTTTGTTTGCATGCTTATATATGATATATGAATTCTGAATTCTGCATTTGTTGTGTCATCTTATAGAATAGTAAATGCTGATGGTATCATGGTTCAATGATTAACTTAGGATTACATGATTATGTGAAAATTGAATTGATATTTTGATGCTTGAAGAATTAGGGTATAATGTGGATTATGTAATGATTCATGGAATGCAGTTATTCATTATTGTCAAGTTTAGATGTTATTACTTCATTTTTGAAATGATTATTAATGCAAAATTTTATGATGTACTGACATCAAAATTGAGTGTGCAGGAATATGGCCATGGTTGTAAATTCAGGGAAACAAGAATGGATCTAAGTGCAATCAGTTTGAAACCAAGGTCGACTCTAAAGATGAGAACGACCTCATCGTAACGTGATTTTATTTGTAAATGTGATGCATGTGTGTATGTGGTTGACAATGTTTGTAAATGTATGTTTGTAAGTAAATTTCATGGTGTGAATATTTTATTTATTAATATAGTTAACAAGATAGCCTTAGCTTTGCATTTTACATTATAAATGCATTAGTTGAGATTTTTTTTTTTTATCGGGCTAAAAGTAATTATTTCTTTTGTCTTTATAAGTTAGTGGAATATATTTAGTAATATATTAGAATTCTAGTAGTTGAATCAATTTATTGGTTAGCAGTTAAAAATATATTATAGAAATGAATTAAATTTTGTTTTTGATAGGATAGTTAATGCTATCAATAAAAATCTAATTATGGGATTCTTTTAAATTTTATCTTGTTGGTTTAGATAGTTGTAAAAATTTAAGATAAGAATGGTGAAAGCTATTTATTTTTCTTTAATAGTATTATTAATCAAAGAAAAATATTGTAGGAGTAGTTTTATAATTGTTCTTTAATTTATTTATTATTATTTTTGGTTAAATTCTCATAGTAATCTTAATCTCATTTTCTACACAAATTTTATATGAGTAAATTTAATGAATGTTATTTCAATGTAATAATTAACATTATTAACCTTAGTATTAATGAAATAGTTATCCTTAAGGATTATTAATCAGGAGAAGAAAACTTAGTTTATATGAATATTAGTTAAGGATAATATTTGATTGTTTATTTCTAAATTCTTTTCCTTGAGTGGATTAAAATCACTCTTTAAGAATACTTAGGGATAGACCGTAGTATCTTATAAATAAACTTGAAATGTAGGGGAAAGTTTATTTCCCCCTTTAAACTTTTACTATCCCCTTGTCGCCTAATCACTTCCACTGTGTAAGGGATGGAGGCATGCCAATGCTTTCCTTATGATCCCTTATGTGTCATTGGGTGACTCACCCAAGTGAGCTTACGATCCCAAAGCTTCACATTGAAGGGCTTTTGTGTAACCTAGTTGTCCTAGGTGTATGTTATCATTTGTTAAAAAAATAAAAATTTCTTGTGTTTTTGTCCAATTATTTTGGGCATTACATTTTGAAAGTTTTTGACCCCACTTTGCAGATGAACACGTGGAAGCATTTGAGAACTTCAGACCCACTGGTAGGTGACATCACATAGGACACATGTCACTTAGTCACATCCACACAAGTTAGAAACTATCAGTGATGTCAGTTTAAGGGATAGCAACAACCGTAGATCTTCTTTCATCATGCGATCATTATTTATCAATGAAAATTGGTCCCACCTTCATCATCACATCTCCTTCATCTAATCAAGAAGTTTTTGTAGTCCTACAAGGATTAACAGGTGGCCAACTTAGATTTAAGGCACTCTGACAACCATAGATATAATCTTCTCATTAGTGACCGCAAAGCTTTTAGAATCGGGCCTACATTGACAGGTGTTGCTTAGTCACATCCCCGGAAGTCAGAGAGTCTAACAACCATGGAGCTTAAGGGATAACAACAACCACAAGATTTAAATTGGATCTGATGGCCAGGATAAAAATAAGAAAAGCTAAAGCTTTAGCATGAAATATTTTATGAAAAGGGGACCCACTTAGAAACCTAACCGTGAAATACATAGTGTCCACAACTTAAGGGGATTTAAATAAACACATGCATTTTTTGATCCTTAATGATTGAAAAAGGTAACTCTTAAACATAACAAGACCTAGGGTAATTATGGCTTTTTTCATTTTTCACTACTAGGTCAATTTACTAAAGGGTTTAACAAAATTTTTAAAGGGTAAGGGCTAAATTTTTTTGACAATGCCAACACTCCCATCATCATTGAGGAAACTAAACCAGTCAATTTGGGCACTGAAGAATTCCCAACAATCACCTACATTGTGACATCTCTAATAGAAGGTGAAGAAATGGGCTTCATAATGCTTCTCAGAGAATTAGTTATAAATTTTGCATGGTCCTATGCACACATGCTAGGGATTGATCCAAATCTTGTTGTGCACAATCTTGCAGTGGACTGCAATGCCAAGCTAATAATGTAGAAGCTACGCAAAATGCATTCTAAAGTATCCCTATTGGTGAAAGCAAAACTAGAAAAGCTCCTACAAGCTAAGATTATCATAGCTATCTACTATTCAAATTGGATCTTAAACATGGTGTCTATTACCAAACCTTTAGGAGAGATAAGAATCTGCATAGACTTTAGCGATTTGAATAAAGCATCTCCCATGGATGATTTCCCACTACCCAACATAGAAATGATTGTAGACCTTATAGAGGGCCATGAGATGTTGTCACTCATGGATGGTTTCTCAGGGTACAATTAGATCCAAATAGCAAAAGAGGATCAACACAAAATAGCATTCACCACACCATGAGGAACCTTCTTCTACAACATGATGCCATTTGGGCTCAAAAATATAGGATCTACATATCAGTGAGCAATGAAAACCATCTTCCATGATATGATCCACAAAATCCTTGAAGACTATGTGGATGATATTCTTGCAAAATCTAAAACCCAAGGTGAACACCTAGAAATTTTTGAGAGTGTGTTCGATCATCTCCATCATTATGGTTTTAAGGTCAATCCAAAGAAATGTGTCTTTGGTGTGACATCTAGAAAGCTCCTAGGATTCATAGTATCATGGTATGGCATAGAGATTTACCCCAAAAAGGTCAAAGCTATAATAGAAATGCCTCCACCAAGAACACTCAAATAGCTCTAGAGCCTGCAAGGAAAGCTCCAATTAGTGTGTCAATTTATCTCACAGCTGGTAGACAAGTGCCAACCTTTCATGCATCTACTCTGCAAGGACACAAACTTCAAGTGGGATCCTATTTGTCAAAGAATCTTTGAGAAGCTCAAGGAATATCTAGCTAACTCTCCCATCCTTGTACTGCCATTTTTAGGATGCCCTTTCATACTCTACATATCTACAACTACTACAACACTGGGGGAACTCTTAGAACATCATGATGATGAGAACAAAGAAAGAGCCATTTACTATATCAGTCAAACTCTAGTTGGATATGAGCTCAATTATTCATGAATGGAGAAAGAATTTCTTGCAGTAGTATTTTCCACTCAAAAGCTTAGACATTACATGCTTAGCCACACAATCAAGCTCATCTCAAAGGTAGACCCACTCAAGTATCTACTCTCTAGGACAGCTCTCATAGGCCGTATGGAAAAATGGGTCATGCTACTTAGGGAGTTTGACATCTAGTATATAGATCAGAAAGAAATCAAAGGGAAAGTAGTAGTTGATCAACTAGGAGAATCACCTCTGGTGGATTCCTATCCACTAATCATGGAATTCCCTGATGAGGATCTATGTATGATTGAATAACACATATGGAAACTATACTTTGATGGCTCCTATTCATTACATGGATCAGGGGTAGGAATCCTAATCTTCACACCTCAAGGTGACTATATCCCAAAATCATTCAAACTAGGATTCCCATGTACTAATAACATTACAGAATATGAGGCACTCATCTCAGGTCTCCAAATAGCTATCCAATGGAATATCATAGAACTGCAAGTGTTTGGAGACTCACAGCTAATTATCAAGTTGGTCTTAGATGAATTTTAGACAAAGGATGACAAGCTACTACACTAGTACATTTGACCTTATTTTTCTACCAAAATTTTTGACCATCAATTAAAAAATTTTAGGTTGGTCAGATCATAGAAGGAAAACTTTTTTTGTTTCTAATCCATGCCCATGTTGCTCAAAATTTTGACCAATACCATGTCGGTTGAAATATTGGCGAACAAAAGGGCATAGCTTTTTAAAAAAAAGTATCATTTCTCATTTCATTTTTATAGAAAAATTAGATCAAGGGTTGTAGCGCATAAAGGAGGATTGCAGTGCGCGAAGGATTTCCATCTTTAGTCATTGTGCAAATTGGTATGTTCTTCGAGATGTCACTATTTTTGATATGTTGAATGAAGATTGAAATGACAATAGAATATGAGTGGTTTGAATTCTTTTAAAGGTTCTCGATTCGATAAACTAGATTTTAGTAATCATAGTTTAAAATTTTGGCTTTGAACACTAGTTTCATAAAATGTGGGGTATCCTACTTTCCCACCGATGGATGTGAATGCCACCTTAGGAAATGCTAGTTCCTTTCATGTATACTAAGAATTCAAAACCCCAAGCCCATAACTATTCATCCACACATAGAGGATTGATGCCCTAGGCTAATTACTTAATATGTATTTAGCCAATGAAGAAGGCAATTAGACAGTATAGCCCTCAAGCAAGTTGATGGGATTAAAATTGTGATGGAATCAAGTCATTTAAACTTAGAAGGAAGCACCTCGGCCCTGTTCTGATTGATCCTGCAATTATTGCAGTCTATGACACCACACTTCTTTGAGGCATATTGTCAAATAGTTTATGTGCCTTCCACATGTTTCCACATTTTACATACATGTCTCTCAGGGCATTCATGACTACAAAGTCTATCGAATATCCACCTTCTATGATGGTTAGATGGATTCCTATACCTTGTTCCAAAGCTCCCATTTGGGCACAAGGTGGGAGGATACTGATAAAGGTTGTGGAATTTAGTCTTACACCTTCTAATCAGATTTTTTGAAAAGTCTCTAGCGCTTGTTCAATGAACCCATTTTGTGTAAATCCTGTGATCATTGAAGTCCATGAGACAACATCTTGTTCAGGCATTTTGTGAAACAGTTTTTGAGCCTTCTGAATGCTTCCACATTTTGCATACATATCCATCAAGGCACTAACAATCACAACATTTGATGAAAATCCACTTTCCATTGTGCATCGATGGATTTCCATACCCGGTTTGACAGCTCCCAATTTAGCACATGTTGGGATGATGCTGACAAATTTTGTGGAGTTTTGTTTAAAACCTGCTAATTGCATTTTATTAAAAGCCTCCAAGGCTTTTTCAGCAATCCCATTTTATGCATATCTAACAATCATTAATGTCCATGAAATCACATTAGGTTGAGGCATTCTTTTAAAAAACTATAAAGCTTCATCGAGAGCACCATTTTGTGCATATCCTGATATCATTGTATTCCATGAAACCATAACTTGTTTAGGCATTTTGTCAAATAGTTCACTTGCTTTCTGCATCCTTCCACATTTTGCATACATATCTATGAGAGCATTTACAACTACAAATACAATGCTCCCTTCCTCAAATGTTTGTTCTATATCTATTGAATGATAAAGAAAATTGATTAAGTTGAGTAAAGAAATGTTGGCAATTATGTATGCACATGATAAGTTTAGACAATATTTGGTACGTTAGATATTTTTGGTAAAAAATAATAATAACAGTCTCAAGTTCTTCTTGAACCAAAGGAATTTAAATGACTATCAACAAAAGTGGGCAAGTAAATTGCAAGATTATGATTTTGAGATTGAGTATATGAAAGGAAAGATAGATGTAGTAGTTGATGCTCTTTGTAAAAATCTTACTCTATGTTCTATATCCTCTATTTTTGCTAATTGGAAGATCTCCATAATTTTAGAATATGCTAATAATTCATTTTTCTTTAATACCTTGGATGAATTAATCAAAGATGACAAGTATATTTTTTTTTATGGGTTGATCTACTACAAGAATAAATTGGTACTAGAGTTCAAAATTAAGGAGAAGATATTAATAGTATTTCATGATGCACCCATTGTTGGTTATCAAGGGTATTCCAAAACTTATAAAAAATTATAAGATAGATTTTCTTGGAAAAGGATGAAAGAGAATGTCCTCATATACATCAAGGAATTTTTGGCTTCTCATCAAAATAAGGGTGAGTAGTTAGCAAGGTTACTACAACCACTCCCAATTCCTAAATAAAAGAGGGAAAATATTTCCATGGACTTTGTCACTAGATTGCCTAAGATTGAAGGTACATATTGTGCATATGTTGTGGTAGATAAATTGAAAAAGTATGAACATTTCTTTCCTCTCACATATGATTTCAAGGCATCCCAAATAGTAGAGTTATTCTTTAGGGAGATTTTCATATTGCATGGTTCACCCAAGAGTATTGTCAGTAATATAGATAATAGGTTCCTTAGTTTCTTTTGGAAGGAATTCTTTCACTTGACATGTACAAATCTCACACCTAGCACAAGCTATCATCCTCAAATAGACAAGATAACATAAATTTTTAATAAATAGATAGAAGGATACTTGAGGAATTACATTTCAAATTAATTAGGTGCTTGGGTAAAATGGTTGCACTTAGGAGAGTATTACTATAATACCTCTCATAATGTCTAGATAAGTATGCCTCCTTTTCAAGATTTTTATGGTCATGATGCACTTTCCTTTTCTGATTTATTATTTCAAGTGGTAGCGTGAACCCATTTATGACCTTTGACATTAAGCCCTAGTCTAAACTGGCCACTTCACCTAGAGAGTCTGGTGTCGGGTTGAGAGTGCAAGAGTGTAGATTGTGCAAGAGTGTTTATTTGACATAAATTCTTGGAAGTTACTTTGAATGTGGTGGATTATAGTCACCAACTTGTGAAAACAATATTGTGTCTCAATGTGTAATGTAGTCCTCTCCAGCTCATGCTTGAGGAGCTTAGACAATAATCAACTGATTAATGATTTGAGGGACGTTTTAATTGCCTGTTCTAATCATTGATTTGAGGAATAGTGACAATAAATGTGAATGAAGACTGTATTCTTATTGTTTTGAAATTTTTTGAGGGGTTTAATGTAATCTTAGGTTGGAATCAAATCCACACAACTAGGGTGTCTTGGTATTGGAAAACAATTACATTAGATGTTTTGAAAGACATTTATTATAGCTATTCAATATTGGGTTCTAACAGTCCACTATCCCTATTATCCTTGTGATAGTTTGAATGCTTCTTCACTAACCTTATATTGTTTTCTATAACCATGCATTTGCAGAGATTTGTTTTAAGGTGGTTACCATAGTCTGGAAATAGTGAAAGCATGTTGAAATTGGTGGATCAAGTATAGCAGTGAGCAATTTGTCCAAACAAGGGGTAGATTTTATGTTTGGAAATATTCTAACATGTTGATTGGCTACTAAATTGATCATCAAGTTGTTGCAGAAGTGTGTGGAGACATGACATTGAGAAAGTCCTAGAAGTGAGGGTTTGAAGACACAAATTTGGGGTTTTTGATGTTGTAGAGCCTTTGAGGCTAATTCATTTTGTAATTGTCCATTTCAAAGCATAAGGAAACATTTTCTAGGAGTTGGAGTTATTTGGAGAAGTATGTTATATACTTCCTTTGTTAAATTGGTCTTTTTTATACACTAAAATAGAGCATCAGTCATGAATAGGGATGTTGGTCCAACATGACCATATGAAATATTTTGGTATCTTATAGTACTTGGAAAAGGGTATCTATAATTTCTTTCACCTTGTCAAGTTTTTTGGAAAAATATCAAGTTATTAGAGTTTTAAGTCTGTTGCAGGGCTACTAGATTGACAATTAGGTCTTTGGCAAATTAGTAAGATTTTGAAGAATGGGAAGATAGCATTGGTCTAGAACCTTAAAAGTCCTTAAATCCAAGTTGATTAAATCCTATAAAACCAACAACATCACTTAGGATTGCAAGCCAAGCTTCATTCAATGGTACATTCAAACATGAAACAAACCATTCTTAAACCAAATTAAACTAGTAAACCAAAGGACATGCTTTTACTAATAAGTCTCTATTTGTTGAGCATACTGATTATAAGTACTTGACATATATCAAAAAAAATTCTAATTAAGGTTGGCGGGATGATTACGCCTATCCTGAAAAAAGATTTTTAAATCATTATGCTTTCAAATCAATTACCTATCGACGTATCCCTTGTGAGGGAGAGAAGCCAAACACATAAAGAACATGCACATAAACATAGAAACTGAAAAAATTAAATGGAATACACCAAGAAGTACCAAATGATGAATGCTCAATTGTTGTAATGGAAAAGCAATATCAGAACCATCCATTTCTAGAACTTGATTTTTCTATAGTCCAAATGATTTTTCTTATTTCTTGTCTATGCTTGGTGACATGATTTTGAACATTGTTGACATACTTAAATGGAATACACAATACCAAATGATGAATGCTCAATTGTTGTAATGGCAAAGCATCAGAACCATCCATTTCTAAAATTTGATTTTGTATAGTCTTAATTATTTTTCTATAGTCCTAATGATTTTGAAAATTGTTGAAAAAGAGTGTTTCTTTTATTGATTATAGTATAAATGATTTTTCTATAGTCATAATGATTTTTCTTATTTCTTGTCTTTTGTCCCTTTTTGATTTCCTATGTCTATGCTTCGTGATAGGATTTTGTCACCTTCTTTTGATGGTATATTTCATTCACTCTATGTGGAATACTATTTTGTTCACTATTTTATTTCAGCTTCATATTTCTTTCATTTTTCATATATATAGAGACTACACATGCTGATAAAATAATGAGCTATTTCATTTAGGTTTACATTTCATTATTGTAAATGGTTAATATTTCTGATGGTACTCCTTGGTGTATTTCATATAAAAATAATCATATAAAAATAATAAATGTAGTAACGATGGTGCGGTGCATTATTGATATAGGCTTGATGACTCTTGCCAATGTGCCAAACTGTCAATGTGGTGGTGGACAGTGTGTGTTGAAGACTTCACAGACACTGAAAAACCCTAGACAACAATTTTGGTGCTGCCCAAATAGAAAAAAGGTTCCTAATGTGTATATATTTAAAGTTTCTAATGTAAATACTATTCATTATAATATAAGAACTAATGTAGACTGGGTATCACAAGGAAATAATGGCTACAGATACATTAGCTGGGTCGATGACAACTCATCTACATTTATCCGCCCATCTCCACTTATCCGCGATGAAGGATTTGAGTGCAAAATGTGTCAGGCTAGGGAAAATTTTGAAATTATATTTTTACAATGCCTTCTTTGTATTGTAATCACATATCTTTGTTGTGACCATATGTAGAGATGAACTCAGGAATTAGTTAGTTTAGTATTTTCATATTGTAACTAATATTTTAATATTGATATGACATAACTTCTCTTTTCCTCAAGTGCGCATATATATGGTTTACATCTTTTTTTAGAATAATTCTTCATTTTTACGGTTCAGGTGAGCCCTAATCTTCTATCAATCACATGATTTAACATATAGTTTTTTCTTGATTATTCCATTTGTTCCTTGACCTTGACTATGGATTGACTATCATTTTCAAGTTTGAGCGAGGCTTCGTACCATGCAGTGTCCACAAATTTGTACGCAATGCAGATTTATGTTGGAGGTAAACAACATGGTTGAATGCAATCTCTTTTGCATGTTTTCAAGATTTTTCCCACCAATACAAGTGTAAATAACACATTGAACATAATCTATAGATGTTGCGTGGTATGAAGTCTCATTGAAGTTTGAGCGCAATGTGGTATGAAGTCTCCCTTTATTCCAGTGAGGGATTGGAATGTGTTCATTTTGGGTGCAAAGGAATAACACCAGAAAATGAGAGAAGGTATAAACACAATAGTTGAGAAACATAATTGTAGGCATGATGGTAACAATTTTTTGGAGACAACGTAATTGAGTTGTATACCCAAGTGATTGAGTGCAACTTCGGCACCTTCGATTCCAAGTTGACACTACAAGATACAAAGACCATAGATAAGGAATAAATTTAGAGAGTGGAGGAGGTCCATAATGACCAAAATAATATAGGATGAACCTCAAGTTAAATGAGGCAACTACAAACATTCTAATAGATTTTTATTATTAAATAATAAAATTTACATACACTAGTGTTCTAAGCCCCCTCATTACATGATTTATTATTGTAAGCCACCTCTAACTTATGCATCTAGAAAATGAAACTAAAAACTATTGGGATTGAGACAAACCTTATAGAAAAACAACAAGTAGGAAGGATCACTTGCCAACGTCTATTGAATACAGCTTTTGCTCATGAATATAAGGTCCTCCAATAGATGTATTCAACAAATGTTGGCAAGCAATCCTTCCTAGCTGCTATTGTTCTATAAGGTTTGTCTCAATCCCAATAGGTTGTAGTTTCATTTTCTTGATGCGTAAGTTAGAGGGGGCTTACAATAATAAATCATGTAATGAGGGGGCTTAGAACACTAGTATATGCAAATTTCATTATTTAATAATAAAAACATATTAAAATGTTTGCAGTTGCCTCATTTAACTTGATATTTGTGTTGTAATATTTTTGTTGTTATGGCCCTCCTCCACTCTCTAAATTTATTCCTTATGTATGGTCTTTGGATCCCGCAGTGTCAACTTGGAATCAGAGGTGTAGAAGTTGCACTCAATCACTTGGGTATACAACTCAATTATGTTGTCTCCAAAAAAATGTGACCATGATGCCTACAATCATGTTTCTTAGTTGTTTTGTCCCAAGACCCCTTATGACCCTTTACAAACATTTAGGATCCCTAAGAATACATCTTAGAGGTCTTAAAATGTTGCAAAGGGTCATAAGTGGCTCCTAGGAGGGGCCAAATGAGCTTCCACCTTCACATGGTTGGTCTTGTTAAGTAGAGAATGTTATACTCTTCTTGAAAAAAAGAGAAGCTCAATAATTTAAGGTCTTAGTCCACAGACAAATTAAATTAGACTTACTATCCAAAATACATAAAAAACATGCACACAAACATGACAACTAAGAAACATAAATGTAGATTTCACAATAGCTGAAAAACATAATTGTAGGCATCATGGTCACAATTTTTTGGAGACAAAATAATTGAGTTGTGTACCCAAGTGATGCAGAGAAACTTCTGCACCTCCAATTCCAAGTTGAATACATCTATTGGAGGACCTTGTATTCACGAGAAACAAATGTAGTCAACTTGGAATCAGAGGTCCAGGAGTTTCTCTGCATCGTCTGGGTATACAATTACATTGTCTCCAAAAAATTATGACCATGATGCCTACAATTATGTTTCTCATTTGTTGTGTCCTAGGACCCCTTATGACCCTTTACGACCATTTACGATCCCTAAGAATACATCTTAGAGGTCTTAAAATGTCGTAAAGCATCATAGGAGGCTCCTAGGAGGGGCCAGATGAGCTTCCACCTTCATGTGGTTGGCCCTGTTAAGTAGAGAATGTTATACTCTTCTCGAAACAAAGAGAAGCTCAATAATTTAAGGTCTTAGTCAACAAACAAATTAAATCAAAGGCTTTTTTGAAGTCAATAAAAGAGCAAAAAGCCTCGTCACCCAGAGTGTCCCATATTTTGTCAACTAAGTATCTAAGAGTCACTACATGATCTATGGTTGAGTGTTTTGGTCTTGGGCTTAGTGTGAGATAGCTTTAGGTAGACCTATTGTGTTTCTTCTCTCATGTATGGTTACTAAGTCTTAAGGAATGAAGTATGGATAGGGAAGGTAGATACAAGCACCCCGCTAGGTTAATATATTAGATGTAGCCATACATTAAGTTAATAATCAAATAACTATTGAATGAACAATAGAGATGCATGGTAATATAATGTATAAAAATGGAGAAATAAATGTCAAAGAGACAAATACTTGGGAACCAATGATAATGCAACTTTAGTATACATTGTTGTTATTCTCTAAATTAGTTAGAAACCCATCAATAATATATATATATATATATATATATATATATATATATATATATATATATATATATATATATATATATATATATATATATATATATATATATATATATATATAAACCAAAAATTATTATTGGTTAATTTTTTGATGTTTTAATAATAGTTGTTTCAATGACAATGCTATGTGTTCGACATCAATTCTGACACTAATTGGTCACAATTTTGATGAATGTTGCTCACATAGATAAAAGGTTTGATCTACAATTCTTCTAGGTTGAAGCAATTACTTCTATGAAGATTCGGTCGATAATTCAACCACTAAGGAGGTCAAAATTTTGATGATGGTTTTTCCTGTCAAAATTTTGATGAAAAAAGTTCAACAATAGTTTTGGTCATCTATTCGACCAATAGATATCAAAAATTTGACTAATCCTTGTCCAAAAATAGGCTAAAATTTACTAGTGCTACCTTACAAAGAACTAGTGGACATATTGAAAGAGCATTTTCTAAATCTATAGTTCACACAGATACCAAGGCTTTAGAATAAAATGGTCAACACAATGGTGACCATCATATCCTTATTGGAAATCCCTCGCTACACATCACAGTATGAATTCTTAGTCGAGTAGCTACACACGACTGCTTATGAGAATGCCAATTTAAAAATGGTGCGTGTCTTGGTTGGTCCCCAGTCCCCATGGTGCCACGATATCCATGCATATTTAAAGAATAGTATCATATCTCCCCATCTCACAAATAACCAATGCCAAAACCTAATTTGAAGAGCTTCTCGCTACACTCTTGTATCCAACACCATTTATTTTCAACGATATCACAAGATCCTCTCTAGGTGTTTAGATTCAAATGAGGCCATCCTAACTTTACAAGATGTCCACGCTAGAATTTGTGGTGCCCATATGAGTTGCATGGTTCTAGAAAAGTAGTTACTTTGAGTTGAGTATTATTGCCCAATGATAGAACATGATGCTTGTGAATTTGTTAAGAAATGTCTACCATGTCAGTAGCATCCAAATCTAATTCATGCTCCAGCTCAAAACTTCCACCCCATTGTACCACTATGGTCATTTTCATGTTGGGGATTTGACCTCATTTGGTTAATCACTCCCCTTTACTCAGATGGACATAAGTATATAGTAACAACTACAAAGTACTTTACAAAGTGGTTTGAAGCGATTCTGCTCACCCTCACTACTGGCATCTAGATATCAAAGTTCATCCTTTATCACATCATCTCTCACTTTGTCATACCATCTACCATCTTCACAAAATATGACACACATTTTGAAAGGAAACATGTGGATGATCTATGTGCCAAAATCCACATCCACCATAGTTTCTCTAGTCCATACTTCCCTCAAGGAAATGGCCAAGCTGAGGCAACCAATAAAACTATTCTAAAAATCCTCAAGAAGGTTGTCAATGATTCTGGTTGTGACTAGAACCTCCAAATAAATCCCACCCTTTGGGCCTATCATACTTCTTATCACACTCTCATAAGCACCACCCCATATTCCCTTGTATATGGTGTCAAAGCCATTCTAACCATCGAGGTCAAGCTCCCATCATTGCATGTCTCCATGAAGAATTATACCACCAATGAAGACTACCATGTGGCATGCCTCACATAGCTTGCCTTGTTAGATGAAAAGAGGTAGCACACATATGATCACTTGGTTGCATACCAAAATTGACTCAAAAGGATTTATAACAAGAAGGTCCATCCTAGACAATTCCAAGTGGGTGACATGGTCCTAAAGAAAAATCAAAAAGTCTAAGCCTACTTGGTTAGGTCCTTATGTTTTCACAACATGCTTTGGCTCTGGAGCCTATCAGATCTCAACACTAGAAGGTGAGCCCCTAAATGATCCTATCAACATCATACATCTAAAGAGGTTCTATTTTTGAACCAGATCCTACATATCTAGAAAATCTATAAAAAATGGAAAAAGTAGAAAAATACAAAAAAATAAAAAATGCAAAAGAAAAAACAATTGTCCAATGGTGAAAACTTGGGCAATTCAAGCACCTTAGACAAGTATGTTGGTGAAAATCTAGAAATAGGTGCGATACATAGTGGAATGTGTCATTATCTATCAAACTACCATCCCCCCACCCCACAACCTAGTCCTCTTTATCCAATCCCCATCCCCACCACCAGCCCATCAATCCCAAGGTGTTTTATCCTCAAGTTTATCCAAAAAAAAATTTCGGTTCCTATTCCCAATCCTGAGCTTCCTCTATATATCTTGTATAGCCCAATCCTTCCTATATATATATCCCATATAGCAAGATCTTCCTATCCAAAATCTTGAGCTTCTATCAATATCTGGTGTCAATATCTTCCCATCCTTTGTACATATCATTTCATCTTGTTGTACATATCCTCATCCATCCTACAACAACATTTGATCAAATAACTTGTCCCATCTAGCCTTGTACTTTTGCAACATCTTTTGTTGACTATCCTTGATCATAATGATTATTCTTTAATTAGTCACTTGCCAATAAACAACACTCATTCTCCTCATTAATCAGTGGGTCTACATAGCCATATGCTTCTATATTGTCTGGCCTAAGCCTAATCATGGGTCTTCATAGATGTATCCTTCTATTTTGTCCACCCTCATATTTCACTAATTACACTAGGTCTGTGTCAATGTTGATGCAGGAGCATCTTAGGTCCTTGACAATCCTGTGTCATCAAAAACATATTTTGAATTGTTTGTGTTGCTCGGTTCCTTCTTTGATTGAGTTGATTTGGTGTTGCTCAATTTCCTTTGTTCCCTAGTGTTAATTAGTTATCTCTCTAGTGCTCAATGATTTCCCTAGCACTCCATGATGCTTGTCTGGTGCTCAGTTGGATTTTCTTATCAACGGGTTTCTTTTGAGTTTCTATTGAGGCTGACTTGTGCATTTAATTTGGGTCATGGATTTAATATTGGTATCCATCATTGGGAAGCATGTGGTCACAGATCTGACCATTCCTTCCATTGATTGTGGATATGAAGGCTAACTCAATTTGGTAGCCTGTTGTATAAATGTAGTTGTTTGGTTAGAGTTTAGGGTGTCATTTTTCATAGAAGATAGAAGATAGAAGATAGAAGATTAGAGATTATCTATAGATATCTAATCTTCTTGGATCTTAGATCAGGTTAGAGTGTGCCATTGTTGGCCCCTCCTTCCTCCTCTTGCATCATATGTATCCTTCTACATATTTAGAACAATCTTCCCACCATCAATCAAATCAATCTCTCTCCTTGGAAAAGGATATCTTTTGGAGTTATCATTTTGGGTCTTGGATTTTGTCCTTTGGATCTTGTTAGTCTTTTACAACTTATCTTTTTTCCTCTCCTCAAAGTCACCATGATCCGTTATATCATGGTGCACTGCAAATGAGGGCAATTTGGGGCAAGGTCTTTTGATTTCTTACTTCTTCCTATGAGTCAATCAGACATGATCCTTGCACAGTTCACATGTGATCATCTGGGTTACATGGTGCACTTGGAAAATTTTGTTTGTTTGTGGTTTCTCCAACATCGTTTCTACCATGCTTCCTCTTGGGTTCATGTGTGATGCTAGGGAAACCTTGCGTGTCTTTTTCACATCAGTCCTATGTAATGCTAGTGACAAGGCCTTGTGATCCCAGTATCCCTGGCATGTCTCTAATGTTTCTATATAAAACTAGGTTGTGCTCTCCACATTTACACTTGGAGCTCACCAAAATCTCCCATCTTGCATCATATAGATTACTCTCACATCTTGCATCTTTTCATATAGTTGCATCTTGCATTCCTCCATCTTTTCTCTTGGAAGTACAACTATTTATCCTCCCTTCTTCCTTCCTTCATTCCCCTTCCTTTCTGTTTCCTTTCCAGAATATTCCACAACGTTTCCTCTTTTTGTTATTTTCTCAAAGGGGCACAACCCCTTATTGCTCTAAATCCTAGTCCAGGGCATCTTATTTTCTTGTCTTTGATGCCACACCATTTGCAACATCGCATCAAAGAGGGGCAAAATGTAGACACCTAAAAATCCTTTAGAAAATAAAAATATTTTTATTTTCTGAAAACCCCTAATGACATCATCATTAATTAATTTATTTTTATGCCATTAAATCCTCCTATTTTAATTAAAGATATTTAATTAAATAATCCCTCCCCAAATCATTTAAATCAAGTTTGAGTGATTTTCCCCTATTTATTAATTATTAATTGATAAATTGACCAAAAATATTTTAAATAAATAAAATATTTATTTAAATCGTAAAACCTTAGAAATGTTCTAGAAATCCATTACCTCTTCTAGAATTTCCTAATCTCACCCTAAACCTAATTAAAAAGTGATTCCTACCCTCTTTAGCCTAAACCCTTCAAACTTTGACTTTGGGTTAAAAACCCTCATAAATGAGCCTTACATGCTCATAAATACTTCTTACATCATCATTAATGACTCTTATAAGTCATTAATGAATCCCATGTCTCCTCTTCCACTCTTGTTCCCCTTTCACACTTCCCTATTATTTCTCACACATGTGTGAGCAACTTTGACCAAGGTTAAACCTTACCATACCCCAAACTATACCCCAAACTCTACCTCAAACCTTACCTCTAACCCTAACTCTCCTTCCTAACCCAAGCCTTTCCTCAAATCCTATAAATACCCTCCTCTTCCAAGAGCAATATACCAATTCACATATTTTACATTTAGTAGTGTTATAATGTTAGTTTCATTCTAGAGCTTAAGCATTTAACATACTTTGTTAGATTACTTCATTTTTATTCTTTTCTAACTCACATTATCATAGCATAATGGATTAATCTAACCTCTTTCATAGCATTTGCACATCATTTTCAGAACTATCATACTTTCATTTGGATTAAAATGAATTTAGATTAATAATTCTTAGCATCATTAGGATCTTTGAAGCCTGAGGGGCAAGCTCCAAGTGCTTAGAGAGCACACCCACATCTCACTTATTAGAGAAAATCAAACAATGCTTAGATGCATCTGTTTTGGCTCAATCTAAGGTGGCTTGGTTTTTTATGTCTATGTTTTGGACTAATATAAATGCTATAATTATATCTAACATTTGTCTTGTTTACACCTATTCTGAATAGATATATATCAAAACCATAGTCTATAGTATGTAAGTCAGATCACAACCTGCTACCTCGCACAAACAACCATGTAGGGTTTCAAAAGTCTAGGAACATGAATCTACAACACATATAATATGGAATCTCTTGAGGAAATTCAACCTTCACTCTAATACCACCTAACACAACACCCTATGATTGGAGGGTCTAAAAATAGACTATCCACCCAAGTTGGTCAACAATCACATCAGAAGTACAACACAATGATAAGATATAACAAAATTCAATTGGTTTTTTCATCAAATACCAACTACATGCAACATCTCAAGCTGTAAGGCCTTCCTGATTACCCTACTCTCTAGCTGGCCTCATTTCCCCTTCTTTTTCTCCTTTTTTCTTTCTATGCTACATATAGCTTATTTTCATAGAACATCACTACAAGTTGGCCTTACAAATTAGAAATCATAAAACAATAGTTGGCTCCAAGAAACTCATGAAAAAATGTGTTATCCTTCATGACGCCTTTCAAAATTCATTAAATTCACATAGGAGAAATAAAAAATCCAAATATATGTCCTCACACATCACAATGGTTGAACAATATCAAAAGGAATGTGACCCAAATAAAATGCACATGTAAGCCACCCAAAACAATCAAAATAAACTTGTTGGTGAACTAGACCACTGAGCTTGTCAAACCATCAATTGAGCAATATAGAACATCCATTGATGCCACTCAGTCATAGGACACTAATATAGTGACTAAGCTCATCAATAAACTAAACGAAGAACATTCTATCAAGAACCCCAAAGAAGTTATTGAGTACAAAATTCATCCATCAATCTCATTTAGAAGAGTAACATTCACACTTAGTCACATATTATGTTAATGAAGAAACACATCTTCCAACCGAGGACTACCACCAAATGACTAAGAGTCTCAAGTCTCCAACCAAGATCACCACTTCAAACATTGAAAAGATAAAACCTAGCTCTAATATATTTTGGTTGATATAGGATTTCCAACTTCCTAAGGATGCTCCTAGATCAAGTTAGCATCAGTTATGCCAACAGGCATGTCATCATATGTTTTGTAGTTATTGTAAATCTATTGCATATAAAAACACAAACACATAGGAATACATACATCATCATCATCATCATCATCATCATCATCATCATCATCATCATCATCATCATCATCATCATCATCATATAGGAATCATCACATGCATCATCATTACATATTAGAATCATATAATTAAGTGTATTCATACAACATCATTACATAATAGGAATCATATGATCAATGCATATATCATCATCATCATAACATAGAAGCATCATAATCATGTCATACTAAAGTATATAATAAGTCATTGTCATATAATCAATGCATAGAATCATCACATAAGAATACATATCATAAACATAAGAACACTCATCACATAAGGTAAATCATGGAACACCACCCAAAAATATATCTCATATATATCTCAAAATCAATGTGTCTGAGTACAAAAGAGAGCTCGCAAGCTTAGTCAAAATATATAAGTGTCTATAAAAAAATGATACAATAACATATATAGCATCAAAATGAAGAAATCACATTTTTTTCCTCCACCCTTTGATCTAGTCTTATTGGGTGGTGGAATCAAATATTCTGTCCCAATTTGTCTAGTAGGTACCTCAAGAGTATCTACCTATGATGCTCAAGTAGGCCGCACTACCGCTCCACTTCCCTGTAACCTATGTGATCTAGTGAACCTCTATGAAGTCATATAGCTCAACACTCTCTAATCTAGAGGAATGAAATGCTCAAAGTGCCCTCTCCATTATATATCTCCATTTTTGCCTCTCAACCATATCTCTATATCATGTCCATGGCCTCCTAAAGTGAAATATCCAAGACACTATCAATGAATTCCCTTTCCTTTGATCAAGCACCCTCTCTCTCCTTTTTTTTTGCCACTTTATGCTCTGCATTAGTTTCTCTAATCTCTATAGCATCTAGTATGCTCAACAGATATCCAATATGTGCCTTCAAACCCATAAAAATGGAACTCTCTCCCTCACCTTTATATCCCTTGGCTCTCTCTAGTGGGATGTCCACCTCTAGAGTCTCCTCCTACACCTAGTCATCCCCATTGTATTACTTTTTCTAGTGTAGTTGTTTGACCTATAAAACAAGGAGGACCCACTACTTTTTCTCTCCTCCTCCTCATCTCCCCCTCCCGCTCCTAGTGTTGGGGAATCACCATCTCTTTGTGCCTGCAGTCTCCTAACTAGATAAGACTCATCCTCCTCCTCTCCCTCCTCCATAGAAACATCTATTGCACCTCCTACACTACCACCATATACACTATCACCACCTCCATCATTTCCTCTACCTCTACCTCCTCAATGTCCTCTACCTCTACCTCCCCTTCCTTTACCTCCATATATTAGTCAATGGTACTAGTATATAGCTCACCCACCATGTATCATACTATGCATTCATCCTGACATCAATCATGTCTGATCTCCATGTCCACCATTCTAGCCTCAATCCCTAGAATTCCACCTGCACCGCATGAGTTAGAATAATACAACCCCAGGTAGGAATATCTTGTATCTTCATGCAAACAAGGAATATGAATAAATAACATCATTTACCTCTCCAAACTATCACAAAACCTTCTCAAGATTATTCAAGTCTATCATGTGAGAATGCTTAGAGGTATGCCCAATTAGAAACCTCCTCTCTTTGCATAGCAATAAATGAACCTAATGAAGGGTGCTCCCCTTAATACCACAAATACATAACAGAAATAGAGAAACAACAAAAATTTGCAAGAACAAAAAGTTAGCTTCTTATTATCTCGACAAGTGTGGAATTACAAATTTTAGAATTACAATATGCAAAGCCACATGGACATCTTCCTTACAATATTTTGTAGGAAAAAGCCTCAAATTATTACCCAAAACTACCCTAGAAAACACTACAGACATTCCTTATATAGGCAATTTCCACCGCTCGAGAAGGTTCCAAAAATTTTATTCCTTAAAGTTGACTACCCTTAGAATTATTTTATTTTTCATAATTATTACATTAGAGTCGACTCAAAATAATAACTAATTATGTTTTTAGGTAGCCCAACTTCTGGAGGCCATAAATTTTTAATCGTAGCTCTATTTTTCTATTATAATCATTTTTCAAAAATGGCAGGACTTGATCTATAGTGCCTACTTGCACAAGCTCCAGTCAATCGGGGGTCGATCATGATCTAGAGCCTCTAAGGCCTTAAAAATTGAGCTCAAATAATTTGTACCCAAAAAACTCAATAACATCACTAATACATATGATATGGAAATGAAACTAAACCAATAGACTGATATGACTAAGATGAACCTCCACTTGTGAAATCAGAACATTCTGAGCTCGTATGACCAACTTACTAAAAATAGCAAGTTTCCATAAATAGCAGCTTTGCACAAGATAGCCCTTATTGAAAAGAAACTAGAAATATTTTTGGGTGATGGAAGATTTCCCTTAAACCCAGGATGCCATGATGAATCTTCACTAGGTCATCCTTTCTATTTGACCAGATATTCTTCACATGTCATGTTCCTTATGCTTCTACCAACACGACTATCCAATATATCCTCAATCTCCTTGATAGATGAAGTAGTTGATGGAATACTCCACTACGCTTCTGTGATCTCATCTTAAACACCCCCTTCATGATACTCTATCAAATATCAAATGTTAAATATTTATCTCAATAGGTAATTCTACCTCAGAGGCATTTCCTAAATCATGCTTCTTCAGTATCTTACATGGCTCAAACTTCTTCATTTTCAACTTGGTATATGTACCTACTAGAAATCCCTCCTTTCGCAAATGAACCATGACTTCACCCCCAACTTGAAATTCTTTATGCCTCCTTTTCTCATCTACCTTACCCATATAATGTGCATTCATCTTTGTAATGTTCTTTCTTACCTCCTCATGGATGTTCTTCAAATATTCTACAAAATCCTCAGCTTCAACACTACTTATCTCTCCTTTGTCTATCTTCCTCAATTCAGATGCATTTATGGGAATACTTCCATATACAATCTAGAATGGTGATTTACCAGTGCTCCTATTGACAGAATTATTGTATGCAGATTCTACCTGTGATAAAATTAAATCCTATCTTGTTGGCTTATTCGCAACCAAACATCTTAGAAAATTCCCCAAATCCTATTCACCACTTCTGTCTGTCCATTAGTCTTTGGATGATGTGATGAATGAAACTTCAAATCTGTCTTTAACTTCTTCCATAATGTACACCACAAATATCCAACAAACTTAGTTTCTTGATCTGAAACTATTCTCTTTGGCAAACCATGTAGTCTTACTAATTCTTTGAAAAATGATTCTGCTACATGAACTACGTCATTAGTCTTCTTGTAGGGAATGAAATGTGCCATCTTTAAAAATATATCAACCACCACAAAAATTGAATCATGTCCCCGTTGAGTCCTTGGAAAACCAAGATTAAAATCCATGTTGATATCCTCCCAAGGCTTCTCTAGTATAGGCAATGGTTGATACAACCCTGTATTCTTCTTTTCTCCTTTTTCCATTTGACATAGTCTACAACTCTATAAAAACTTCTTGACATCATGCTGCAATTGTGGCTAGTAATAATTCTCACTAACCAGAGCAAGGGTTTTATCATGACCAGAATGTCCAGCCAATCCTCTTCTATGCTTCTCCTTGATGAGATTCTCCCTCATAGAACTTCATGGAATGCCCAACTAACTACCTCTAAATAGCATACCATCCTAAATGACAAAATCCAACCACATTGTTCTATCTAGAGTAACAGGTTTTGTACAAGCTTTCCAATATTTACCAAAATCAGCACCCTCTAGATAAAAATTCTTTAGTTCCTTGAATCCAACCACCTCAATCTGCATCTCTATCAAAGAAAATTTCCTTCTGCTAAGTGCATCTACAACCTTGTTAGACTTTCCACTCCTTTGTTTCAGAAAAAATCTATAACTATGCAAAAACTCAACCCACTTTGAATGTCTTTGATTCAACTTTCCTTGACTATTCAAATATCACAAAGCTTCATGATCAATGTATGAAAAAAAGTCCTTAGGAAGAAGATAGTGTCACCACTTTTTCAATGCCTGAACTATAGCATAAAATTATTGATGATAAATTAAATATTTCCTCTTGGCATCATTTAACTTCTCACTAAAATAAGCAATAGGTTTACCTTCTTGGCTCAAAATAGCTCCTATTGCAGTACCACTAGCATCATATTCTACTTGAAACACCTTATTAAAATCTAGATGTGCTAAAAAAAGTTGTTCTTTAAATTTTTGTTTCAACAGTTTAAAACTATTATCTACCCCTATAGTCCACTTAAAATCTTTCCTATCTCCTCTCATTATTTCAGTCAAGGGTCCACAAATACTGCTAAAACTCCTAATAAACTTTATGTAAAAGCTAGCCAAACCATGGAAAAATCTTACCTCAGTAGCACTCCTTAGAGTAGGCCATTCAAGGATAGGCTTCACCTTCTCTGGGTCCATATTTAGACCATCTATTGAAACTAGAAATCATAGATACACTAACTCCTTCAAAAAATTGTACTTCTTCAAATTAATCAATAATTTGTCTTCCCTGAACTTCTCAAAACACCCTATGAATATGCATTACATGCTCATCCAATTTCTTACTAAAGATAAAAATATCATCTAGGTAAATAAGAAAAACTTACCCATGAATTATTTTAGAATGTCATTCATGAGCATTGGTTAGCCCAAAAGGAATGACTAACCACTCATACAACCCTTCCTTTGTCTTGAAATTAGTATTCCATTAATCTCCTTCTCTGATCCAAATCTAATGATATCCACTCTTTAGATCTATCTTTGAAAAATACACAGCTCCACTCAAACAATCCATAATATCATCCATCTGGGGTAATGGAAATATGTACTTGATTGTGATCTTGTTGCTAGCCCTAAAATCTAAACACATCCTCTATTCTTATTTGGTGCTAATATTTTTGGTTAAAACATGGACTTAGAATCTCTTGAATCAACCCCTTCTCCAAAAAGTCATATACTTGTCTATTAAATTCTTCACATTTTGTTTATGTGATTAAGTGTACTTCCTTATTTGGAAAACTGGATCCTAGAACCAAGTCCATCTGATGACTGATCTTCCTTACAAGTGGTAATCCATCAGGCACATTATTAGATACAATCTCTTAAAACTCATTCAACAAATCTACAACTTTTCTAGGTACATCTTCTACTTCCTCTTTATCAACTTTTGAAATTAACACAAAATATACATGCTCATGCCTCATACCCTCTAGAAACTTCCTTTCATCAATAGAAAATATTCTTACATTGTTACATACCTTTTTTTATGTGTCCTTCAATGGCTTTAACTTATGTCCCACTCCATCCTTTGTCAAGGAATAGGTATTCACATGACCATCATATAGAGCACATTTGTCAAACTGCCATGGTCTACCCAACAACATATGACATGTATCCATAGGTATGATATCACATAGTACCTCATCATGGTATCTGCCAATCTTAAACTTTACTAGGCACTATTCATTGACCATGACCTTGTGGTCATCCTTCACCCAAGCAATCCGATATGGATGTGGGTATTTCTACCTCTTGAGTTTTAACTTTTTGACTATCTCTTTTGAAACCAAATTGTTAGTGCTTCCACTATCGATAATCAAATCATAACACTTATCCTCATACTTGCACCTAGTGCAAAACAAGCTTCTCATTTTCCCAGGTTCATTGTTACCACTCAGTAGGACTCTTATGTTCATTAGGGTTTCTCCTCTTTCAGAATCTTTAGAATGTGATGATTTGGCATGTTTATCCATGTGTAACTCTAGCTTGGCCATTAGTTCTCCTATATTTCCTTCCTTGGTGTTTAAAACATTTATATGACCTATGACCCTCTTCTCCAGAGTGAAAACATGTTCCATGGAAGCCTCCTCTTCTTAATCCTTGTCCTCTTCCTCTTCCTCTCTAATCTCTATTATTTAGATCATGGAAATGATTGAAATTATTTCCTCTTTGATTTTAACTTCTACTTTCCTCATCCTTCTTTTTTGTGATCTTCATTTCGGCCTCCATAAGACCATCCGCTGGATCTTTCATCGTGACCTCTTCCACTTTGTCTTCTTTCAAACTTCTTATTCATCTTTTCCTCTACATTTAGGGAAAATTGGTATGCCTCTTCAATATTGTTCATTCAAACCAAATGTAACTCCTAAATGCTTTGCCTCAACTGATTAAGGTAACATGAAACTTTCTCCTTATCATCTTCTGCATGGCCTATTCTGATGAGGATTCGATAGAACTCCTCAGTATACTCCTGAATGATTTCCTTGATTGCTTCAAACCTTGCATTTTCTTCAATAGATCAAGCTCATAATCAACAATAATGAACTATCACTTCAATTCATCCACCATCCAATCTGATCTTATGGTTTTATCCTTTCCTCTTCTATTTCACTCCAATTGATTCTCTTGCCACCATATCTTCATATGACCCTTCAGTTTGGCTTTCACAAACATGACCCTATTAGGATCCTCAATATCTTCATACTCAAAATATTTCTAATTAATTGATCTAGTTGATCAACTCCTCTAGGTTAATATTTCCTAAAAAATATAGGAACCTCAATCTTAGGTCTTTTCCCAATCTTGGAAATGGCCTAAAAAAACATTTCTTCCTCTTGGTTTAGAATTTTTCCTTCTCCTTCCTGACATAAATTCCTTCTTCTTCGGCTTCATCCTTTCTTTTGTCTCTGACTATAAGATTCATTCCTCTATGAATCTCTTCTTTTAATGCTTGCACTTATCTCTAGAGGGCTCTAACCTTAGGTGGTACACCACCATCTCTTTTGCCATCTTCCCTTCATGGAGGCATTTTTGTGCTTATCATCAAAACCCTAAACCAAGGTCTTGGTGCAAACTACTTCACAGGCGATGATCTATCTAAACACTCATGAAATCCTACCTTGATACCACTTGATGAAGGGTTCTCCCCTTAATATAACAAATACATAATAGAAATAGAAAAACAACAAAAATTTGCAAGAACATAAAATGGGCTTCTTATTATCTCCTAAAGTGTGGAATTCAAAATTTTAGAATTACAATATGCAAAGCCACATGGGCATCTTCCTTAAAATATTCTATATGAAAAATCATTGAATTATTACCCAGAACTTCCCTAGACAACACTACAAACATTCAGGAAATTTTAACCCTTAAGGCTGACTACCCCTAGAGTTAGTTTAGTTTTCATAATTATTACATTAGGGTCATCTCAAAATAATTATAAATTATGTTTTTAGGTAGCCCAACTTTTGGAGGCCAAAAAGTTTTAACTATAGCTCCATTTTTCTATTATAACCACTTTTCAAAAATGGCATGACCTGATCTATAGTTTCTGACTTGCTCAAGCTTCAATTAGTTGGGGATCGATCGCGATCCAAAGCTTCTAAGGCCTTCAAAATTCAGCTCAAAGATTTAATACCCAAAAACCTCAATAACGTCACTGATATAGATGATATGGCAATGAAACTTGATTGGTAGGCTGATATTACTAAGATGAATCTCTATCTATGAAATCAGAACATTCAGAGCTCATATGACCAACTTACAAAAAATAGTAATTTTCCATAAATAGTAGCTCTGCACAAGATATCCCTTATTGAAAAGAAACTAGAAATATTTTTGGGTGATGCAAGATTGCCCTTACACCCATGATGTTCTTCCATTAGAACCTCCTCTCCTACCCAAACTAGACAAGCTCTATATGTTAGGAATGAATGCTAAAGTGTTTGGCAGCCTTTCTGTTGTAGTTGTTGTTGCATTCATGACTATGATTGTCATTGATGTCAACACAGTGATTGACCGAAGACTTACAGAGAAGTAGACCGAGTTTGGATTAGCACACTTGGGTTATTGTAGTTGGAGCTATGCAATGTTGAGGATATACTCTTTGATATGTCATATGTCTATAGTTAAGAGCACAGATAGTAATTCATTGATTCATGGAAGTTATGATCATTTCGGTGGAAGTAGTGTTCAGGTAGTGTTCCTCAGTAGCGGTTTGTAGAAATCGGATGATATCTCCTAATCGGGATGGAATCTAGTTTTGTGTAGTTAAAGGGAATTTGAAGACACATTGATAGTGATGTGGATGATAGTGCAGACTTCGAGGTCACACGAGTGAAGATTTATTGTATTTGGGAGCTGACAGTTTTATGTAATTTTGGTGTAGTGCATGGAAACTTTTATTTTATAATTGTATGCCAACTCATTTGTAATTATTTGAGTGTGGTATAAAGGAAGGAATATATTTCCTTGTTGATATGTAATTTTAATGTAGTTGTAGTGATGATGTGTGATGTGGTATGCATGAAGTGAAGAAAAGAGCTAAGTCTGAGAGCGAAATTGTGAAGGAAGACATGCAAAGTATAGAGATCTGGAATTGAGATCTGATGTAACATTGAGTATGGTTTGGCATAGTCAGAGAAGAGGTAACATATTATTCTATTGAGTAATGAAAATATTATTTGGATAGTGTGTTCAGTGATCTTACCCTGAAGCTATTTGGGCAATGGGTCCTTCTATCTTCTATAACTCTTAACAGGGATTCAAAATCTCCTAATAGGGATTCATATGTACTGAATGTATTTCATAAGACTCCTAACAATGCCCATCCTCTCACAAGGAATATTCATATTAGTGCATCTTTTGTAGGCATCATTCCCACCAGGGTTTACTCTTTGATCAAGAGGTTCCCTAGTCAACATATCTTGTGTCATTGTGTTATTGTGTATGAATATATTTCTATGGTTGGTAATTATATTGCTTATATGGTTTAATGTTGTTGAAGATGATAAAAGTTATAATTATCTGATAACTAATTCACCCCCCCCCCCCTCGCTCTTAGTTATCTTGGTGGACTTTACTTTTTAACAATTGGTATCAGAGCAGCAGGTCCTTGAAAGAGAAGTTTAACAACTTAAGGAGATCCATGACAAATTTCAAGAAAGAAAGCCCTAAGTTTGATGGAGTAAATTTTGACAGCTAGAAAGAAAAGATGAAGACACACTTATTATGTTTAGGACCAGGTTATTGGTTGATTACAAAGAATAATAAGACTATCATTGAAGAGGACAATCTTGAAAAATGTACTATGGAAGAGAGAGATGTATTCATGTGTAATATACTTTCAAGAGAAGCACTTTTGACAACACTACCAAAGAATGAGTATAGTCAGGTAAAATATTTGAAAAAATCTCATGAATTTGGAATGCTTTACACTCTACTTTTGAAGGTGATGAACATGCAAAAAAGAGTTAGATTACATAATTGGATATGTGCATTTGAAGATATAAGAATGTTACAAGATGAATCTGTTAGAAGTTATATTGGTAGAATGTCATAGATCATTTCAGGTATAAAATCTTGTGGAGGAACAAAGACAGAGAATGAAGTGATATGGAAAATTCTGAGGACATTGACTCCTGTATTTAAGCAAACAACATATATGATTGAACAAGTGATACCTTGTACAACAAAATTTACAAGAGAGACTCTTCTTAGAAGATTGGAAGTAGCATAGATGAACCTGAGATTATAAGGAGACTTACCTAGAATGGAGATAGCATTCAGTGCTCTTAGTGTGCACCCTACTTTGTCAAGAATCATCAGTGTGAGCAGAGATTATGCTGGTAGCAGTAGCTCTAGAAATGAAGAAGATAAGAAGATTGAAGAAGGTATTGCCTTGCTTGTGAAAAGAGAACCAGATGGTAAGAAAATTTTTAAATGATGGACTTGTTAAGAATATGGTCATTTTGCATCTAAATGTCCTAAGAGAGTTAAAAAGTATAGAAGCAATTTTAAACCTAGAAGATCTAAGGAATGTTATTATGCTAATGATGAAGATCTTGAAGCTAGTATAGAAAGAACTTTAAGTGAAAGTGATACTGAGAATAATGATGACATAGGATTTGTAGCAATTAAAGAAGAAAATCCTGAATATGATGTTAAAGAAGAAAAAGCCTTAGTTTCTCAAGTTGAAAAGAAAGCTGATTGGATTATAGACAATGGTTGTTCACATCATATGATTAGAGACATGAAAAAGTTCATAAAGTTGAATGAATATGATGGTGGAGTCGTTAGAGTTGGAAATAATGCACCTTGTTTGATTAAAGGTATAGGATCTATTACTCTTGATGGAAAGACTAATATTGATGATGTTTATTTTGTGGATGGATTGAAACATAATCTTTTGAGTGTTGGATAGTTAGTTGATAAGGGATATCAAATTTGGTTTACTGAAAAAACTTGTGTGATAAAGGATAAATATGGAAATCTGATTGGAACTGGATCTAGAACCAGAGGTAATGTATTTCAGTTGAATCCTACTGAGATGACATGATTGATTACTAAAATTGATGACAGTTGGTTATGGCATAGAAGGTTTTGTCATATAAACTTTGATAACATTGTGAAAGTAAGTACTACACTTCCAATAAGAGATTTACCTAGAATTATGAAGCCTACTAACATGATTTGAAAAGAATGTTTAATGGCTAAATAGAAGAGAAGTTCTTTTCCTAGTAAGAAGTTTAGATCTACAAAGAGGCTGGAGATTGTTCATACAGATTTGAGCGGTCCTACCAGGACTAGAGGGTTCTATGGAGAAAGGTATTTTATGATTCTTGTTGATGACATTACAAGAATGATGTGGATTGCATTTCTTAGAGAAAAATCTGAAGCATTTGATAAGTTTAAGATTGTTAAGAATAAAGTTGAGAATGAATCTAGAATGAAGATTAAATGTCTAAGGTCTGATAGAGCTGGAGAATTTACTTCTAGAGAGTTTAACAACTTTTGTGAAGAAAGTGACATTAAAAGATAGTATTCAGCTCCTAGAACACTTGAACAAAATGGCATTGCAGAAAGAAGGAACAGATCAGTGAATGAAGCAGCAAGAGCTATGTTTTTTGAAAATAATTTGGCAAAGATATTCTGGAGAGAAGCAGTGAACAAAATAGTATACACAATGAACAAAGTATGAATCAGAGCAGACATAGACAAGACACCTTATCTATTATAGTTTGGACATGCACCCTTAGTTAAGTATTTTTGAATTTTTGGAAGAAAATGTTATATAAAGAGAGATGATGATATTAGAAAGTTTTATCCTAGAAGTGATGAAGGTATATTTCTTGGATATTCTTTCAAAAGAAAATCATATAGATGTTTCAATAAAAAAACTAAGACTATTGTTGAGAGCGCAAATGTTAAAGTTGATGAAAAGTTCAAAATTTAGGAAAGAATGCTTGATTATGAATCTGATGAAGAAACTCATCCTAAGCCTAATACAAGAACTACTGAATTGTTTTATGAAACTGACAAGGATTTGTTGAATGAAAGCCACAGTGAAGTTATTGAAGAACCTACATCTGAAGAGAGATTTGAGATAGTGACACCTAGCAAGAGTTTGTTAAAGAATCATCCTTTTGAACAGATTATTGGGAGCATCAAAAGAGGAGTTCTTACTCAAAATAAGGCACAAGAACAATTATGTTTGATTTCTCAAATTGAACCTAAGACTACTAATGAAGCTTGTGATGATGAAAGTTGGACTAATGCTATGAAAGAAGAACTAGATCAGATTGAAAAGAACAAGACATGGGAATTGGTCCCTAGACCTAAAGACAAGAATGTTATTGGAACTAAATGGGTATATAGAAACAAGATGAATGAACAAGGAGAAGTAGTGAGAAACAAAGCAAGATTTGTATGTAAGGGTTACTCACAACAAGAAGGAATTGACTATGAAGAGACTTTTGCACCTGTTGCAAGAATTTTAGTAAGAATGATTTTGGTATATGCAGCTTACAAGAAATTCAAAGTGTATCAGATGGATGTGAAGTCAACATTTCTAAATGGAGAATTATTTCTAAATGGAGAATTGGAAGAAGAAGTCTACATTAAGCAGCTTGAAGGTTTTCCTTAAACTCAAGAAGGAGACATGGAATGTGTTAGTAAATAGATTTGTCTTTGCTAAAATGTCTTCACAACTAACTCTTAGATGCCCAAATTTAGAAGACAAATTGCACTAATAGTTGGAAAGGATATCATGAGATTGATAGCTTTCCTCTGAATTGTGAGGTACATCTCCCTCTTCAATGATATTCAATAAATTTAATAACTAGTTATGTCTTTTACTAGAAGACACTAAGGCTTTCTAACATTCACCCATCACTATGGGATGAATGTGATTATAAGATTTACAGATTAGTGATGAGAGAAAAGCTAGAGAATAGCCATAAGACTTGTTGGTGTCCAAAATGATGCTTCTGCACTTTCGGCTACCAATATACCCTCAGATGGATTTTAGGAATGGTTAACTCCAAAATGTTATAAGGTCTTAGGGTAACTGGACCAACTATAGGGACAAGACTGCCCTCTTTTGTTTCTGGTTCTACAAAACCAAGGTGGGTGCACCTAACCTAGTATAAAATATACTTCATACACCAAGAACTAGGTTTGAATAATAGATAATAGGATAGTAAGAAAGTACTAAGTGTTAACCACACACTCATTGACTCTCCATTACTATCGGTAGAACCACACAACCAAATACTGAAAACTTAAGGATGGTTCTTAATTTATAAGTTTGAATCATAACAACAACAATCAGTATCTCTTGATAAAGAGATAATCATTTAGGCAAGTGCCTCATCCATTGGGCAAGATCTCCTAGAACATGAATGCTACACACACTAGACAATAGCTGAGATTCCAAGCCATAAACACACCTACAATCCCCTTTACTACTTATGAGATATCCTTACATAGACAATAAGATAGATCTATGTCCCATCTAAAGCATAATTTCATCTAATCCTGGATTAGAACTCAAGAGTGGATACATATACATAAAAAAATATGCAGAGGACTAGAAAGTTCATAATCTAAGTTGACACAAAGGGGAGACAAGAGTCATGTACTTGTATTAAGTATGAAGAATCCTTAAGTGTAAACAATCAATCCAAAGGAGTCAAGCTTGAAAATTACAGCTTAGACCTACAACTTTTTCTCTATCATCAAAATATACCAAAATAGGTTATTACAATTCAGACTGGGCAAAAGACTCACAACCAGAAAAGTTTGAAAACCTAACTCCCAATAATTCAAAAATGATCATAAAAATCCCTTTATACTAGGGTTACAATGCAAGCACAATGATCATTTCAAACTCAAAAATTCAAAAACACCTAACCCCCCCAAGGAGTTAACATAGACAAGACAGGGATCAAGCCGCAACAATTGACAATCCATTCTACCCACTCTGGCCACTCAAAAATTGAATTTTGGTACCTTCTATCATTGCACACCCTCTATAGAATTCGAATTTGAAATGCAACGGCTAATCGACAAAATTTTGAAACATGGCCGTTGATTATATTTCTTCCCGACATATTGGGTGGCCCAATATAATTCATAACAGTCACGGACCCCTTGAAAAGTCATCTGCCACCTCACAACTCCCTCAATGAATGAGAACTGAGCATGTTAGAAGCATAGCACCATTGACCCACCTTAACTCTACATCAGTGACATCACAATAGTTGTTGCATGATCGCATAGCCCAGAGAAGGGCTATGCGAACATGCAGCACACTGCACCTACAACCCTTTACCACCTCACAACTTCGCATAACCACCGCCGCTAAGCCTAGTGATTAGTCGCATGATTGCATAGCCCTAAAATAGGCTATGAGATCATGCGACAAACCATTACTTACCACACCTCGGCCCTGCCAACAACTGCCATGCCTTAGACTTGGGCCCACCATATGCCACATGTCACACCACCATTCATTGCAACTACCAAGTCACACCTGCCACTGGGCCTCAACAAGGAAGAACCTTGTCACATGGTCACAAGCCATGGAAATGGCCCTTGCAATCATGTGACAAGGCCATAAGACCACCACCTCAACATCCTCTAACAGTGGGCCCACCAGAAATGAGCTTTTCGACATCCAATCAAATGGTGGGCTCATGATCACATGGGGTGAGAATATTCCATGTGATCACATGCCGACCGTAGATCTTAAATCTTTGACACTGGGCCCCATTGACATTTTTGACTCATCACCACATGGACCAATCAGAAATGAGCATGTCAGCACTATTTGACACGCAGACCCACTTGGACCCACGACACAGCCACACAAGAAAATCTGACGGTCGTTGCAAAAGTGTGAAGGATAAAAACCATGCATCTTCACCATGCAAACATATGACAACCACTGACTATGTTCGAGCTTTAATCACACTTGGTAACTGAGAAGAACTGGGACCCACACAGACAGGTGGCAAGCAGTCGCATGATCACATTTTTAAAAAGTCTGACATGCGGCCATGCGACAACCAATCAGGAAGAGCCTGCAGACCTGGACCCACCATCCATCACACTTGCACAGTTTAGGCAATGCCAACAAATAGGGTAGAAGTGCAACATTGAAAACACGGGGTTTTTATGCAGGCCAAAAAGGTCAAAAATATCATAGATTTTCAAAAATAGTGTGGGTTTTTGACACTGAGGTAGATTTTTAAAATTGTTTCCTGCAGACCTTAGAACTTGAATAACTTTTTGGATTTTGCAATTCAGCACGTGTGTTTTGGACTGGAGCAAGGTGACACAATAAAATACTAGGGGCTAAGGGTAGACACCATGAAACACTATGGATTTTCAATGCAAGATGAAACTATGCAACAAGGTGGGATAACTTAACAAAACTTGCAAGGAATAGGCCATTTTCAAAGGATTTTGCTATGACAAGAAAATGGACTAACAGTAGCTCTAGCTAGGGGATGCATGTCTCTTGCAGGCATGGCAAGGATTCAAAATCACTAGGAGAATAGACCAACTCAAAAAAAATCCTACTCAAAAACATAGAGCAGACAAAAACAAGGGAACCTAAACTACTATTCATGGAAGAGATACTTCAAGAGAAGTAAAACTTTAAGAATTGTCCATGAATAGGCAATTCCAAAGTACCACCAATTAAATCCTTCAAGATATATGAATCTATTCCCCACTTTCCCTCAATAAGATAAGGGCCCAACCAAATTGGATCAAACTTTCCATGCCTTCCCTTATCTTCCAACCTTGCATTCCACATCAGGACCAGATCATCAATTTCAAAACTTCTTTGAGTTGACCTCTTATCAAACAAATTTTTACACTGCCTCTGCAATGTCTCATTTCTCTCATGTGCATCCCTCCTTACTTCCTCTAACTGGATAAATTCATCCATTCTCATTCTCATCTCATCATTCAAATCTTCATCATATGCCTGGATGAACCTGTACATTTGCAACAAATTATTATGAGGTAATCTAGCACTTATTCCATAAACTAGGTCAAAAGGGGCACAACCTATGGCTTTCTTTATAGTTACTCTATCAGCCCACAATGCCCACCATAACTTTGAGTTTCAGGCTTTCTTATTTCTGTCCAACACCCTCTTGAGAATCTTAATAAGACTTTTATTACTGGATTCAGCCTGGCCATTTCCTTGTGGATAATATGGGGAAGAAAATGAAATGTGTATCCCATACTGTTGAAAAAATCACCAAACTCCTGTGATCTAAAGCACATTGCATTATCAACCACAATTGTCTCTGGGCAACCAAATCTAGTGAGGATATTCTGCATTATAAAATCAGTTACCACTTTACTAGTAGCCCTCCTAGTAGGGATAGCTTCAACCCACTTGGTAAAATAGTCTATTGCCACTAGTATATATGAGTGTCCACCACTAGACTTGTTTAGGATCTCACCAATGAAATCAATACCCCACTTCTGGAAAGGAGCCTGAACTAAAATAGGTCTGAGTGGCAAATTCCCATTGAATTTCATCCTTCCTACAAATCTATGGCATGCATCACACTTCCTCACAAACTGATGTGTATTTTTAAAAATTGTAGGCCACCAAAATCCAGATCTAAGGATCTTGTGGGCTGTGGTCTTTTCCATATAGTGTCCTCCACATACACCTTGATGCATTTACTCTAGCAGAGTCTTAGATCTTTCATGATCAACACATTTTAGCAATACTCCTTCATTGCTTCTCCACCACAACTCACCATGTCTAATGGCATACCTTGCTGACTATAACTTGACAGTCCTCCTCTTATTCTCATTCATGTCAGGGGGAAGGACCAACCTTTGCAAGTAGTTGATAACATCTTTATACCAATCACAATAATCCATATCACAAATATATGGCCTCTCTTCCTCATCTAACATGTTCACATGATTTGCAACCAGATTACTTTGTGCCATCAGCTTTGCAAGACCTAGGCCTCTCACCAATTTTGTAATATAGATATCAATATTAAATTCTTGGATCCTATTGATCCATCTAAACCTTTTTCTTGATACCTCTTGTTGCACCAAAATATCCTTAACGACAACACTAGGAACATAAGCAACCACCTTGGCTCCCACAAGATAACACCTAAAAGCCTTGACTGCTTTGACTAGGGCATAAGCCTATTTCTCAATGATATCATATTTCAATTCTGCTACATGTAATGACTTGCTAAAAAATGATATGGGTTGCTCATATCCATCTAAGTTCTTTTGCAATAAAACTGCTGCAACCGTATGATAAGAAGAAAAAGAGAAAATCTGCATTGGCTTACCATAATCAGGGGTCCTAAAAATAGGGGCATCTTTAATGGTCTGTTTGATACTTCTAAAAGATTTATCTACTTCTTCATTCCACTCTATCTTTGCATCTTTTTTCAACATCCTAGAGATAGGAATACAAATTTCTGCAAAATTTGTAACAAATCTTCTTAGAAAATTCACTTGCCCAAAGAAAGACTATACTCCTTTAACATTCCTTGGTGGTGAAAGCTTGTCTATTGCCATAACCCTTTCAGGATCAATTCTCACTTCATCCTTGGACACAATGTGTCCTAAGAGCTTGGCTTCCACAACATCAAAAGAACACTTCTTTGGATTTAAAGAGATTCCATACTCCAGAGCTCTGATAAAGATCTTTTCAAGATGTTCACAATGCTAATCCTCCTTCTCTAAATATGCCGTGATATCATATTGATATACCACTAAAAACTTATTTATGAAATCAGCAAAGGCCACATCCATAGCTCTCTAGAAAGTAGCTCCTACATTTGTCAGACCAAATGGCATTCTGACAAAAACATATGTTCCCCAAGGGGTAGTGAATGCAGTCTTAAATTGTTCTGACTCATTGACCATGACCTAATTATATCTAGAGAAGCCATCCATCATGGACATTAACTCTGATCTAGTAACCCTTTGCAACATATTTTCCATGTTAGGTAGACCATAATTATCCTTTAAAGAATTGACATTCAAATTCCTAAAATCAACACATAACCTAATGTCACCATTCTTTTTTCTTACTAGAACCAAATTTGACACCCAAGTAGAATGTCTGATAGGCTTGATAATGCCAGCATCCATCATCTTTTTAAGTTCATCTTGCATTTTTGGTGCCAAAGTAGGGTTCATAGGCCTTAATTTCTGCCTAAAAGGTTTAGTTCCTTCCTTTAATGGTATCTCATGTTGAAAGAGATCTTCTCTATATGCCTTCAAATCATCATAAGACCATGAAAAAACATGTCTAAATTTCTTGAGAAGATCAATCAAATTTCTTCTAGTTCTTTGAGATAAGCATTTACCTATGTAAATATTTTTTGGTTCTTGGCTTGTTCCTAGATTCACTTCCTCCAAATCATTTTTCTTGTCAATAATTCTGGCAACACAAGCCCTCTCCTTATCATGAAATGTCCTTTCAAGGGCAACCAATCCCCTAGAGATCCTATTTGACTTTAGTTGAAAAACTTCCTTCCCAAGAACACTTTATTTTCCATCTCTGATGTCAACATAGGTGCTAAAATCCATTTCTTGACCATCAAAATGAGATTCACACTGCAAGAATCTCAAAATGTCCTGATCATCAAAAAATACTTGCCAATTCTCAACATTATCTGGGATAGAAGGCCTGGACTTACACTCAATTCTAGATATCCCTGCAAAGGTAACATCCTCTGGCCTTAAGGCTATGTTTGCTAGTAAATCTGCCATCCTATTTTGGCTTCTATCCACCCAATCAATGCCAAAGGCACTGAAACCCTCAATTTCATCCCATATAGCATTTCTATATTGTTTCAGCCTTTGATTCTTAGATGCATACTTTGATCTAATCTGAGAAACTATTAATTCAAAATCACCAATCACCCTAAGATGTTTGATCCCATGATTTGATGCTTGTCTCAAACCAATCAATAGGGCCTCATATTCTGCAACATTGTTTGTGCAAGGAAACAAGAGAGTGAAAGAAAACTTAAAAGTCTTACCACTTGGGGACAACAATAACACTCCTACTCCAGTACCTTCTCTAGGACTTGCTCCATCAAAATATAATGTCCACAGGACACTACCCTCTACCATGTTACTCTCATCATCATCCAAAAGGATAGGCCTGACCTTCTCCTACATCTCATTCCTCTGGACTTGGAACGAGCCAATGTCAGTGTCAACAAAACAATTCATGCTATCCTTTTCATTTTCCTCAATCATAGGTGGAGTCCTGGCTTCCCTTGACACCTTCACACTCTCTCCTTCAATGTCAAAAGTGGCAAAGGACAAGTCACATTGAATACTTCCTCCCATGGAGGCACTCCACTTTGTAGATAACAACATTCCATATTGAGGAGGAATGTCAACTACAAGAACACTCATAGTCAACTATTTGTTAGGAAATGAAGCTAATTTATAAGGCAAATCCTTGATGGTACCAATAACTAGCACTTCTCTTGAGTCCATAGCTTGGCATCTCCCACGAGGTGTATCAACCTTTAGTCCTAATGATTTCATGATCTCTACAAGCATGACAGTGTTTGATGCTCCAGAATTGATCATGCAATTCTTCAATATTTTACCACCAATCACAAGGGACAAAAAGAAAGGATCAACTGTCCCTGATGCATTATTTACAATATTTGTATCCAAGAAGATTTGAGGAATCTTAGAAACAATTTCTTCACTCTTACTGTCAGGTGTGTCTTCCAAGGAAGCCACATGTTTTTCATTTCTATTCACCTCTTGGATTCCTATAGAAGAAACACCACTTACCCAATTCAAGGCCTTGACCTTATGTTCTTCTATTCTCATCATTTCCAAAAGTGGAACCTTGACAGTGATCTGTGAAAGCAATTTGGACATATCAATTGGAACATACTTTTGGTTGTTCATGTCTTCTTCAAAGAGAGTGACAACTTTATCCTTTGTGAAACTAGATTTGTCTTTGAGAGGAGATTCCTCTCCCTTCTAAGGAATGGGAACAATTACCTCTGCTATCTTTGCTTTATTCTTAGGTGCTACAATAGGTGCAACTCTCCTTTTTACCTTCACTTGGTTAGTATCATCGACACCCCTACCCTTTTCTCCATGCTATTGTGTACCATTTTCTATCTCCTTGATAAACATACTGCCTGGCTTACCAGTTGCATTTCCAACTGTCCTATTCCTCAAGTTATAATTGCTTCTAGCTTGAGTAACCATGTCTGTAGTGATCTGAGCAATTTCTTCATCTGATGGTCTTCTTAAAGAAACTTGCTCCTCACCCCTCACAACACCACATCCAACATCATCAAACTCTTCATCTTCTTCATCAAAATCATTCTCATCCTCTACATGTGTAGAAGTCATTCCACAACCACTCTTCTCATATTGCTCCTCTTGTTCTTGATTCTCTTGTAAGTTTAAAGCAATGACACAATGCTCAGGGTCATGAGGAGACTGACAAGCAGCACACCATGGGATATCTTCAGTCATATTTACTAAATTTCTATGCTAGGGATCAGGGATCCTTCCATTAGGCCTTTCTTGCTTAGTTAGGAAAATGGGCTTTCCATCTTTCCACTGAGTGTTGTAAGGGTAATTTTGCACTCTTGGTTGTCTGCTAAAATTGTTTGGAGCTGACCTCTCCATAGTCACAGCTCTATTGTTTCCCTTTTCACCAGGCTTTAAACCTTCCAAAGCCTTTAAAATTTGTTTTAGATTGTCATCCTCTTTGATTTTAGAGTCAACAAACCTTCCCATTTCTTTCTTATTCTACATTTGAGGCCTGCAATCATCTCTTCTTCCTATCTTTCCTAATATTCTTCTTTTGCTCTCTATGTTGATGGCCAATTTGTAAGCTTCCCCAAGATTTCTAGGGTTCTTGTCCCTCAAGAGGTATCCCATTTTTGCATCAAAGGCATTCAAGTATGTCACAAGACATGCCCTATCATCTAGTCTGATAACTTGCAAGAGCCTATGCATAGCCTTTTAGAATCTTATATTAAATTCAAGGACCTCTTCATTCTGATTCTTCTTTATGTTATTGAATTCATTCAAGATAAAAGCATCATTTGTTTTATCTCCATAGTTTTCCTTGAAACAATTCTTGAATTCATTCCATGACCCTATACTAGCATGGGGTAACCCTCTAAACCAATCCCTAGCATCCTCAATCAGGGATTGTGAAAATAGCTTCATTATAACATCATCAGGTTCTATATTATAATCATCTATTACATCTATGAAATTTTTTAGATGTTCTTCACATGTGATGACATTATTTCCAGTAAATTTAGGAAGCTTCTTTCTAATTTCATCAGGAATTGCATTAGGATAACCAGGAATACCAAAGAAGACAAGTTGTTTGTACCTTTCATGAATAGGAGTTCCATGTAGTGGATCCATTCCTTGAGATGCAGATGTCCTTGTGTTTGAACCATCAGGAACTCTAGCGGCACCCGGTACACCATTTGCTTGAGCTGCATTTTTACCATGATTTCCACCTTGTCCCAAAAAGGAAGCAGTAATATTTGAAGGTCCTAAAGCATGCTTGAGAAAATCTATCTTCTTTCTAATTTTTGTAGCAGAAGCCTCCAATTCTGCTTTCTCTAGTTCTTTATCCAATATTTCTTTCTCCCTTCTAGCTATCTGCAAATCTGAATCTAATCTCAGTTCCGGATCTGATGTCCTATCCACAATAACTTGTTCACTGATTTGAATCCCAACAGCCTTCTGTTTGCCTTTATCTCTTGGTCTGGTTTCTTCACATATTTTTTGAACAATAGGCTATTTGTTTACTCTTTCAGGCTCTAGGAAAAAATTAATTGCCTCCAAATCTAGTAACTACCTCTTTAGCTAATCAGCCCCTATCATGGCTTGTCTTACTTTATCTTCTTTGTCCTTTTCTCTTTGCTACCTAATGGCAAGCTATTCTTGAACTCTTCTTTCTAGTTCATAGACCTCCTCAAATATCTCTTCTAATTTAGGGAGAGTGGTCTCAGAGTCATCATCTCCCACTTGAGTTTCATCCTCATATTGGTTCAATCCCAAATCAACAGCCTCTTCATATTTTGAATTATTTTCTTCCTGACTAGGCCTGGCTTGGGTTTCTTGTCTGGTATCTTTCTTGTTTCTCTAGGTATGATAAACACCTCTTCTCTTCTTTCCTCCCCTTGTCTGACTAGGCCTAGAAGTGTCTGGAATGCCTTCTTCCATTATATCTTTAGGATGCTCCTTTCTCTAAAACCTAGTAACTCTATAACTCATCTTGAAAAATAAATACCGACTAGCACTACTTCAGGGATGTTTGAGTCACCACCCAAGTGTATTGGGAATATCACAATATAGTTTCTTCACTCTAGAAATACTTAAATGAGTTAGAGAGACAAGGGACAAGAAGAACCCTGTTTCTTCCAATGATGACCTACTGGTTAGGATGAACATGTATAACACTTCCCCAGTAGAGTCACCATCTTGTTGGTGTCCAAAATGATGCTTATGCACTTTAGGCTGCCAATATACCCTCAGATAGATTTTAGGAATGGTTAACTCCAAAATGTTATAAGGTCTTAGGGTAACTAGACCAACTATAGGGACGAGACTGCCCTCTTCTACGTCTGGCTCTACAAAACCAAGGTGGGTGCACCTAACCTAGTATAAAATATACTTCATACATTAAGAAATAGGTTTGAATAATAGATAATAGGATAGTAAGAAAGTCCTAAGTGTTAACCACACACTCATTGACTCTCCATTACTATGGGTAGAACCACACAACCAAATATTGAAAACTTAAGGATGGTTCTTAATTTATAAGTTTGAATCATAACAACAATAATCAGTATCTGTTGCTAAAGAGATAATCATTTAGGCCAGTGCCTCATCCATTGGGCAAGATCTCCTAGAACATGAATGCTACACACACCAGACAATAGCTGAGATTCCAAGCCATAAACACACCTACAATCCCCTTTACTACTTATGAGATATCCTTAAATAGACTATAAGATAGATCTATGTCCCATCTAAAGCATCATTTCATCTAATCCTAGATTAGAACTCAAGAGTGGATACATATACATAAAGCAATATGTAGAGGACTAGAAAGTTTAGAATCTATCTAAGTTGACACAAAGGAGAGAAAAGAGTCATGTACTTGTATTAAGTATGAAAAATCCTTAAGTGTAAAAAATGAATCCAGAGGAGTCAAGCTTGCAAATTATATCTTAGACCTGCAACTTTTTCTCTATCATCAAAATATACCAAAATAGGTCATTACAATTCAGACTGGGTAGAAGACTCACAACCAGAAAAGTTTGAAAACCTCACTCCCAATAATTCAAAAATGATCATAAAAATCCCTTTATACTAGGGTTACAATGCAAGCACAATGATCATTTCAAACTCAAAAATTCAAAACACCTAACCCCCCCCAAGGAGTTAACACAGACAAGACAGGGATCAACCCGCAACAATTGACAATCCATTCTACACACTCTGGCCACTCAAAAAATGAATTTTGGTACCTTTTGTCGTTGCACACCCTTTGCAGAATTCAAATTTGAAATGCAATAGCTAATCGACAAAATTTTGAAACATGGCCGTCGATTATATTTCTTCCCGGCATATCGAGTGGCCCAATATAATTCATGACAGTCACGGGCCCCTTGAAAAGTCATCTGCCACCTCACAACTCCCTCGGTGAATGAGAACCGAGCATGTCAATAGCACGACACCATTGACCCACCTTAACTCTACATCAACGACATCACAATAGTTGTTGCATGATCACATAGCCCGAAGAAGGGCTATGTGAACATGTGACACGCTGCACCTATAACCCTTTACCACCTCACAACTTCACATAACCGCCACCGCTAAGCCTAGCGGTTATTCGCATGATCGTATAGCCCTAAAAAAGGTGATGAGATCATGTGACAAACCATTACTTACCATGCCTCAACCCTGCCAACAATTGACATGCCTTAGACTTGGGCCCATCATATGCCACATGTCACGCCACTATTCACTACAACTATCAAGTCACACCTACCACTGGGCCTCAGCAAGGAAGAACCTTGTTGCATGGTTGCAAGTTGTGGAAATGGCCCTTGTGATCATGCCACAAGGGCATAAGACTACCACCTCAACATCCTTTGACAATGGGCCTACTACAAACGAACCCGTCAGCATCCAATCAGACGGTAGGTGCATGATCACGTTGGGTGAGAATATTCCATGTGATCACATGCCAACCGTAGATCTTAAATCTCTGACACCGGGCCCCACTAACATTTTTGACTCATCACCACATGGACCAATAAAAAATGAGCACTTCAACACTATCTGACACGCAGACCCACCTAGACCCATGGCACGCCCACACAAAAAAATCTGACGGCCATCGCAAAAGCGTGAAGGATAAACACCGTGCATCTTCACCATGCGAACATACGACAACCACCGACTATGTCTGAGCTTTAACCACACCTGGCAACTGAGAAGAACTGGGACCCATGTGGACAAGTGGCAAGCGGTCGCATGATTGCATGTCAGAAAAGTCTGACATGCGGCCATGCGACAACTAATTAGGAAGAGCCTACAGACCTGGACCCACCATCCATCGCACTTGCGCAGTTTAGGGAATGCCAAAAAATAGGGCAAAAGTGTGAGGTTGAAAACGCATAGGGTTTTCAATGAAAGAGGATTGAAAACACACAGGGTTTTTATGTAGGCCAAAAAGGTCAAAAACATCATGTATTTTCAAAAACACTATGGGTTTTTGACACTGAGGTAGATTTTTAAAATTGTTTCCTGTAGACCTTAGAACTTGAATAACTTTTTGGATTTTGTGATTCAGCACGTGTGTTTTGGACTGGAGCAAGGTGACACAATAAACTACCAAGGGCCAAGGGGAGACACCATGAAACACTATGGATTTTCAATGCAAGATGAAACTGTGCAACAAGGTGGGATAACTTAACAAAACTTGCAAGGAATAGGCCATTTTCAAAGGATTTTGCTGTGACAAGAAAATGGACTAACAAGACTGTCTACCAAGTCTTTCACATTACAGAGAAAATAAAAAGAATAACCTGACTTGTTCTGCAAATTACAAATTTTCCAACCAACAAATTTACAAACATGCACATTCTTGACATAATACTGCAAGACTGTATTCCAGAATTAGGTAGAAACAATTACAAAATTGATTTCAATCAGAAAAATAAATATTCAGACCTTAAGATCTGACATGCAAATATTTCTCTTTATTTCAAGAAAACATAACAAAATAAATATAGAATTATTTTGTCCCTGCCAGTACAATCGAGTTACAGAAAATAAACTAATTCCCCATTCTCTCAGTTACAATCAATCCAAAAAGTAATATCACCCTTCCTCCCTTGCAGCCACATGACCCTAGAAAAGAAGAAAAGAGAACCCCTCATCTATCATTTCTTCCCTCTTTTAAAGAATAATCTGGAGAAGCCTTTCTTTTCCCGTAACTTTTAGTTTTAATAACTGATTCTTGAAAATTGAATACTTTATAAAGTTTTAATAAAACTTTTATAAATCCCCTTGTAATATTCGGTTATGAAAATCAAACATTATTTTAATATGGTTAGTTGGTAATACATTGGCATTCTTCCACATGGCTTGTAATCTTCAAACAAATATTCTGCAGGGGCTTGTGAAATGGAGCTATCATTTTTAACATATATTCTGTCAAAATAAGAGGTTGTTGGTCTTCTTGATATGCCTCTACATAGTCATCCATAACTTTTTAACCTAAGCATATTTCTTTAATCCCTTTAGTGAAGGTTTAGAAAAGTTGATTTTGGAAAACATATCCAAAACTTAGAAAGATCCAGCTATTGAGCTAAGAGTTATGGGCCCCGCATCAAGACTATTTTTCTGTCATAAAAAAAATCTAGAAACATGTCTATTTATAGACTAGTATTCTAGTGTTCATATCTTTTGAACCAAAATTAATTATAGAAATCCATCTAGTGAAGATTTAGTAAACCTGATTTTAAACAACATATCTGAAGATGAAAGAAATCCAATGGTGGAGTCAAAAGTTATCGCCCTCACACTGAGACCTTATTTTCAGCCTGCTAATTTTCTGAACATATCACTTTAATTTATGCAAACTAGTTGATACAGCCAGGAAAAAAAATCAAATGTTATGGCTCCAATGTTGCACTAAATATAATATGTGGAGAATGCTTGTATATGAATATAATCATTAAATTGGGAATCCATTTCCTTTTGAGCTGCCAGATAGGCAATGTGAGTTGCTAGCTAGGCACTGTTAGCTACCAGCTAGACACTGTGAGTTGCCAGCTATCTTTCATCATGACATGGCATGTGTGTGCTGCCCCATCATATGTGACATTTTTGAACCTCACATAAAACCTCTTCAAAAGCTCAGGTCTGATAATCTTTAAAAGAATTTACCTGCAGAGAGTTAGTTATTTGACTAGAATATTCCATCAATCAGACCTTTGACTTGAACTTGAACTTGGTGAGGTTCAAGGTTCAAGTTCAACTTTGACATATTATTGACTGAAAGATAGACAAAATAAATATTGCAACCTTCTCACAACATCCAATAGAATCTTGAACTTGAACTTGAACATGAACTTAGGAGGTTCAAGTTCAAGTTCGACTTTCATTTCTGATTGACTAAAAGAATGATGACTTTAAGGAATACATTATACTTGTGACCTCCAATAGAGCTTGAACTTGAACTTGAACTTGGGAAGGTTCAAGTTCAACTTCAACTAAGACTTTTACGTAAACAAAATAATTGGCCGCGAGAGAAAAGAATAATACAAGTGTAACAGTATGTAAATTGAAGAAAGCTTTATATGGACTTAAACATGCACCTAGAACTTGGTATGCAAGACTGGATAAGTATTTGTTAAAGTTGGGATTTATAAAAGGTACAGTTGATAGCAATCTATACACAAAAGAAATTGAAAATGGTTTGTTAGTTATGTTAGAAAGTAAAGACCACCAAGATAACTAAGAGGGGGGGGGGTTGAATCAGTTATCTGATAATTAAACCATTTATCAACATTAACTTCAATATCAACTTCAATAGCTTTAAACCATATAATTAATGCAGTAACTAACCATTGAAAGATAATCATACACAATGACACAATAACACAAGATATGTTAACTAGGGAACCTCTTGATCAAAGAGTAAACCCCAGTGGGAATGATGCACTAATATGAAAGTTCCTTGTTAGAGGATGGACCCTGTTAGGAGTCTTATGAAATACATTTAGTACATATGAATCTCTATTAGGAGATTTTGAATCCCTATTAAAAGATTCTAACCTTGATAGGAGTTATGGAAGATAGAATGACCCACTACCCAAACAACTTCAAGACAAGATCTCTGAACTCACTATCCAATAGATCTTAGGATTATTCAATAGAACAATATGAAATATAATACCTCCTTCACACTATGCCAAAACCATAGTCTCTGCTACACAAGATCACAAATATAGATCTCTGTACTTCACAAGTCTTCCTTCATCACTGAATTAGCTCTTTTCTTCACTTCATGCATACATTCGCATCACAACTTTCACAACTTCATATTACAACTCTTACAATCCTCTCTCTCAATAAGGAAAACATTCCTTCTTTTATACCACACTCAAATAATTACAAATGAGTCAGCATGTAAATACAAAATAATAATTTCAACATGCTACATCAAAATTACATAAAATTGTCAGCTTCCAGATACAATAACTTTCTAATCATTTGACCTCAAAGTTTGTGCTATGAACCACATCACCACCAATAAGTCTCAAACTTCCCTTTAATTATGTAGAATTAGATTCCATCCCAGTTGTGTGCTATAAATGTGTCACACTTCTATGGATCATTACATGCAAGGAAACTCAAGAATGAGCCCTCACAAATCGATCCATAGCTCCTTAGGCATGGAGTGCAAGGGCTTTTAAGAATGCTCTCAGCTAAAGCTATTTAGCCTATAACCTTGCTAGTAAACCATGCAATGGGAGATTCAATGAAGACAAGGGCAAGAATGCCAATATCCTCAAGAATCAAGACTGAAAATGCAATGCAATGCTATACTAGAAATGGAAATGCAAGCTAAGCTATGAAAGGAAATATGCAAGTGTTACAACCCAAGCTAATTAATCTATGTGAGCTAATCTAGAGCATAGAAATGAAGCTAATCTAAGAAAGCATAAATATGAAGCTAAGCTAAGAATGCAAGAATGAGATGTAGATGCTAAGAATGCTCCAAATCTTCAAAAGCTCCAAAGTGTAACTAGAAAACCTGCAGCATAATATTAGCATAAAAAGTTGGGGATCTAGAATGAAGAAGAGAGCTCTTCTTTTAAAGGAAATGAGAAGAAATGGACCATGGAGATTAAGAGGAAAAATATTTAATCAACAGTGGAGCTTGAAGAGGGATCAATCCATGTGCACAAATATCCTCCAATGAGAAAATAAGAGCTGACTTTTGTGTCCATATGAGACAAAAAGTGCTTTTTCCCTTTTTATAAAATAAGAATAATGCTTTATTTGTGCAACTTAGGATAAGAGGAAAAGTGGGGACTTTTTATTTATTAAAAGGGGAGGGAATATTCCTTTTAATAAATAAAGACTTAGGATAAAATGGTTAGCCCATAGAAAATAATTGAATAAATGATAGAACTAGGATTTGATCAAGAATAAGCAATTGATGATTTAGCAAAAGGGGCTAATAGTCTAGGTGACCATTTTTAGGTGTATACATTTGCCCCTCTTTGACTAATGTGTGATTGATTTGAGAACACATGTAGTCAAAGAATGAAGTTGAAATGTGAGATCAATTTGGGATCACAAAGCAACTCAGATCAGCCAAGAAAGGAAGAGATAGCCAAGAAGGCAAGCAATAGCGTTCTGACTCCAAAGAATGAAGTGTAGAAAAATAGCAAATCCTACATGGTCAGCCTGGTAGCAACAGTACTGAACACTTAGGAAAGAGATAGCCAATAAGATATGATGTGTCTGCCCCCTCGGGATCAAAAGTGAAATCCAGGTAGAGGGAAAGCAGAAGCAAGAGAAACATGATCAAATCACTAGAAATCATAATCGAAGAAAGAGAACAGAATAACCATCAAGTAGTGAAGATATGCCCCACACATGGGACATGGGGCATGAACCTATCGGTCCCTCAACCTAAAAACACCATAGAGGGGAGGAATTGGAAAGTAAATGAAAGACTAGAAGGTTGAAAGAGATGGGGATGAAGAAGGGAAGAATGCCCTAGTGAAAATCGACGGATCAGGCCTCAAAAGGTCAGCCAACTGCGTGAAAGAGGGGGAAAAGGTGATTTGGATGATCAAGGTGAACTTAGATTTCAGTTTCAATCCTGAAATGAATATAAAATGATGGGATATGAAAGACATGATCAGGAAGAAGCGAAAGGTGAGCGCAGTTGATTAACAAGTCCACGTAAGATGAAAAGAGAGCTCTCTCCATATGCAAGATGCAAAACTAACTAACATGAACTTAAGAATGCAAGCTACATGAAAAGTGATTTACTTTCAAGGTCACAAAGCCAATAGACATCTAATATTCATCATTGATCGTTATTGGTAGCATCACAAGATCATACAATACACACTAGCATAACTATGTGAATCTGAATATGATCTATATCAGATAGAAATGTGGAAATCTCACCTAGGCATTAGAGACATGTAGGTCAAGATGATTAGTGCAGTGAGATTACCTAAATTTGATATGGAAAGATTATGCTAGCATCGAGACACAAGAAAGTCAAGATGACTATAAGCATGTACTTGCGAAACAGTCAAGGATAATACCTTGTAGGTCCATAGTGTCAAGTAAGACCAGCATAAATGCTCATAACAGTTAGGACCAACAAAATATACCCACAAGCAGATAAAGAAATAAAAAATGTTCTCATACCCTTAGTCTTCTAGCTATGCATCATCGAAAACTTCTTAAGGAGAGACCACTTAGCAAAGAAATCATCATAGACAGCACGCAAAGAAATAAAGTCAAACAAATCTCAATGAGTCAAGTGCATGTGTGTAGGTCATAGAGTCAAACTTTGAGTATCACATCTGCCAGTGAGAAATATTGCATCATCCAAGACGGTGGGAAGGATATCTGATAAGTGTTAAGAAACACTTGACGCTAGGGTAGTGTTGAAAAACACAGTTGAGGTGGTGTTGAAAAACACCGTTTACGAGGTGCCTAAGAAAACTAGACGAACAAAGAGACCCAAGATAAGCTTAAAACAACGTATGCCCCCTAGACTAAGACAAGAGTCAATTCTAGGCTAAGAGAGGCAAAGAGAGAAGTGGAGTGAAGGAGCGCCATGCAAGACTGATAGACATAGGTGCAAGGGTCTCAAGTAGTGCCTGTTTCCAGGTTTTCACCACTTGATAGATTTATTGCAATTTTTTTTTTAAGGACTTTTTTTTAATTTTTTTGTATTTTTGCTACCAAGGCGCCTGTTTCCAGGTTTTCACCAAGGCACTTTTTCAATTTTTTTGATTTTTTGAATTTTTTTTTTTTTTTGGGGAGACATCAAAGTGCCAATTGCTAGGTTTTCACTAGGATGCTCTTTTTTTTGCAGTACATTTTATGCTTTTTAGGATTTTTTTCAGCATCATAGATGAATTTTTTTGAATTTTTTTTAGGATCAATAAATATGTACAAAGGATGCCCCTAGATAAAATAGGCATTAAACTCATGAGAAAGATCACATCGTGTAGTCCCAATGTCTAGCAAGGTGGAAAAAAAGAGGGATAAGCAAGCTGGTGGAAGATATGGAAGAAAGGAGAATGAAGGCAAATGGAGGGAAGAAATCCTCAAGGTCAAACTCCTCAAGAGTACCCAAGCTAGGGAAAAGTTATCGTGAAAAGCATATTTGGACAAGCAATGAAAGGCCAGCATAGGATAAGTCACAAAAGTGTAATGCAAAAGAAGGAAAGGATGCAGTCCAAAGGAGTAGACATGTCAAGAGGCTTCATAGCATCGTGTTTTACTCTTTTTATTAGATCAAGACCAAAGGGAAAAAAGATAGTGAAAGGCTAGAATGAATGGAGGAAAATGACTATGAAGGCTAAACTTGAAAGGAATGAAAGCAAGATCATCTTAAGATAGCTCACAAGATAGCCAATTGTTTGTGTATAGATCAACATTGTCAAGATCAAAGAGAGAAGATGGAACAGATGAGATATGTAGAAGAACTATGCATGATGCCTGATTACCAAGTTTTCATCATGGTACTTATCCAAGGTGCCACAAGGGAGTGGTTTTCACCATAGGATGAATTTATTTCTCTTTACTTTTGCTACCAAGGTGCCTATTTCCAGGTTTTCACCATGGCACATTTTCAATTTTTTCATTTTTTTCTTTCTTTTTTTTTTTTGGAAGAAGGCAAGATTTTCAGATAATGCTCCTTGAAAGGATAAACCATAATATGCCAAGGATTCAAAATGATATGCTCAAAGATGCTGATAAGGAAAGGAAGGTGGAAGAGAAAAATGAAGGATAAGGTTTTATGTAAAGAGAGTGAGGTTGGAAGATATGAGGAATAGGCAAATGAGAAAAAATGATAGAAGGTAGAAGGATAGTGAACGAAAGGATTGTGAAAGGGGAGATAGAAAGTGATGAAGGGTGCTCCCCTTAATACCACAAACACATAACAGAAATAGAGAAACAACAACAATATGCAAGAACAGAAAATTGGCTTCTTATTATCTCCACAAATGTGGAATTACAAACTTTCAGAATTACAATATGCAAAGCCACATGGGCATTCCCTTACAATATTCTGTAGGACAAAGCCTTGAGCTATTACCCAGATCTGCTACCCAGAATTATTCCGAGCTACCTAAGACAATAATACAGCCTTCCTTATATAGGCAATTTTTCACCGCCTGGGAAGGTTCCAGAATTTTTAGCCAATAAGGCCGACCAAACTTAGAATTATTTTATTTTACATTTTATTACATCATAGTCGGCTCAAGATAACCTTTGAAACCCGAACAGAAATTTTGAAGAAAATTATTTTTCGCCATTTCAGGTGGCCCAACTTCCGAAGACCATAAGTCATCACCCGTTGACCCGCTCGGCTATTATAACCCCATTTTGGAAATGCCACGAAGCGCTCTACAGGCTTGACCAGTGCAAGTGCCCATCACCCCAATTCTCGACCTCATCCGGGGCCTCTAAAGCCTTCAAAACTGAGTTCAAAGTTTCTGTACCCTGCTGCCAATACCGAAAATCTTCAATATCTTCCAATATACACTTGATCTGGCAATGAAACTTTACTGACAGGCTTATATGACCAAAATGAACCTCCAAGAAAGAAATCAGATCATTCTGAGCACATAAAAAAAATTACCAAAAATAGTAACTTTCCATAAATAGCAGCTCTGCACAAAATAACCCTTATTGAAAATAAAAACATAAATATTTTTGGGTGATGCAAGATTGCTCTTACACCCAGGATGCTCCTGCATCAAACACCCGGGGTAATTTGAGAAGTGACCCTGTCACGACTCAGGTGTGTAGAGGAAAACCAAGACGGTTAACCTCCTCCTTTGTTAGCCATGATGAATCTTCAACAGGCCATCCTTTCCACTTGACCAGATATTCTTCATATGTCCTGTTCCTTGTGCTTCTGCCAACACGACTATCCAGTATATCTTCAATCTCCTTAGTGTCTGAACTAGTTGCTGGAATACTCCACTGTGCTGCTGTGATCTCATCTTCAACACCTCCTTCATGATACTCTGTCAGATCTAAAATGTTAAACACTGGTGAAATATTCAGCTCACTAGGCAATTCTACCTCATATGCATTTCCTGAATTATGCTTCTTCAATATCTTACATGGTCCAAACTTCTTTATTTTCAACTTGTTATATGTACCAACTAGAAACCGCTCCTTCCGCAAATGAACCATGACTTCATCACCAACCTGAAATTCCTTATACCTCCTTTTCTCATCTGCCTTAGCCTTATACTGTGCGTTCATCTTGGTAATATGCTTTCTCACCTCCCCATGGATGTTCTTCAAATGTTCTGCAAAATCCTCAGCCTCAGCACTACTTATTTCTCCCTTATCTATCTTTCTCAACTCAGATGCATTTCTTGGACTACTTCCATATATAACCTGGAATGGTGATTTACCAGTGCTCCTGTTGACAGAATTATTGTATGCAAATTCTGCCTGTGGTAAAATCAAATCCCATCCTGTTGGCTTATCCCCAACCAAACATCTCAGCAGATTTCCCAAACTCCTATTCACCACCTCTGTCTGTCCATCAGTCTGTGGGTGATGTGATGAACTGAACTTCAAATCTATCTTCAACTTCTTCCACAATGTTCACCAGAAATATCCAACAAACTTAGTGTCCCGATCTGAAACTATGGTCTTTGGCAAACCATGAAGTCTCACTACTTCTCTGAAAAATAATTCTGCTACATGAACAGCATCATTAGTCTTCTTGCAGGGAATGAAATGTGCCATCTTTGAAAATCTGTCAACCACTACAAAAATTGAATCATGTCCCCGCTGAGTCCTCGGTAAACCAAGAACAAAGTCCATGCTGATATCCTCCCAAGGCTTCTCTGGTACGGGTAATGGCTGATACAACCCTGTATTCTGCTTCACTCCTTTCGCCATCTGACATACTCTGCAACTCTGTACAAACTTCTTCACATCTTGCTGCAATTGTGGCCAATAGTAATTCTCACTAACCAAAGAAAGGGTTTTGTCACGACCAAAATGTCCAGCCAATCCTCCGCTATGCTTCTCCTTGATGAGATTCTCCCTCATAGAACTTCGTGGAATGCATAATTGACTCCCTTTGAATAGCATATCATCTTGGATGATGAAATCCAGCCATTTCGTCCTGTCTAGAGTAACAGGTTCTGTACAAGCTTTCCAAGCTTCACTAAAATCAGGATCCTCTGGATACAAATTCTTGAGTTCCTTGAACCCAAGCACTTCAATCTGCATTTCTGTCAGCAATAGTTGCCTTCTGCTAAGAGCATCTACAACCCTATTAGACTTTCCACTCCTGTGTTTCAAAACAAATGTATAACTCTGCAAAAACTCAACCCATTTCAAATGCCTCTGATTCAACTTTCCTTGACTATTCAAATATTGCAAAGCTTGATGATCAGTATACAAAACAAACTCCTTAGGAAGCAGATAATGTCTCCACTTTTTTAATGCCTCAACTATAGCATAAAATTCCTGATCATAAACAGAATATTTCCTCTTCGCATCATTTAACTTCTCACTGAAATACGCAACAGGTTTACCTTCTTGGCTCATAACAGCTCCTATTGCAGTACCACTAGCATCACAATCTACTTGAAACACCTTATTAAAATCTGGAAGTGCTAAAACAGGTTGTTCTATAACTTTTTGTTTCAATAATTGAAAACTCTTTTCTGCCCCATTAGTCCACTTAAACTCTTTTCTATCCCCTCTCATTGTTTCAGTCAAGGGTCCACAAATACTGCTAAAATTTTTGATAAACTTTCTGTAAAAGCTAGCTAGACCATGAAAAGATCTTACCTCAGTAGCATTCCTTGGAGTAGGCCATTCAAGAATAGTCTGTACCTTCTCTGGGTCCATTTTCAGACCTTCTGCTGAAACTACAAATCCCAAATACACTAACTCTTTCTTCACAAAACTGCACTTCTTCAAATTAATCAACAATTTCTCTTCTCTCAACTTCTCAAATACCATACGAATATGCATCATATGCTCCTCCAATGTCTTACTAAAGATCAAAATATCATCTAGGTAAACAATGACAAACTTACCCAGAAATTCTTTCAGAACCTCGTTCATAAGCCGCATGAAAGTGCTCGGTGCATTGGTTAGCCCAAAAGGCATGACTAACCACTCATATAGTCCTTCCTTTGTTTTGAAGGCAGTCTTCCATTCATCTCCTTCTCTGATCCGAATCTGATGATATCCACTCTTCAGATCTATCTTTGAGAAATACACAGCTCCACTCAAACAGTCCATAATATCATCCATTCGTGGCAATGGAAACCTGTACTTGATTGTGATCTTATTTATTGCCCTAGAATCTATACACATCCTCCATTCTCCATTCTTCTTTGGTGCTAATACTGCTGGTACAGCACAGGGACTCAGACTCTCATGGATCAATCCTTTCTGTAACAGTTCATGTACTTGTCTGTTCAACTCCTCACTTTCTGCAGGTGTCATTCTGTGTGCTGCCTTATTCGGCAAACTCGCTCCTGGGATCAAGTCCATCTGATGACTGATCTTTCTGACTGGTGGTAATCCATCAGGCACGTTATCGGATACAATATCCTGAAACTCATTCAACAAATCTGCAACTTCTACAGGAACATCTTCTACTTCCTCTTTACCAGCTTTTGGAATTAAAGCAAAACATACATGCTCATGCCTCATACCATCTAGGAATTTCCTTCCATCAACAAATGTTATTCTTGCATTACCACATACCTTTTCTTCGGTCTCCTTCAATGGCTTTAGCTTATGTTGCACTCCATCCTTTGTCAAGGAATAGGTATTCGCACGACCATCGTGTACAGCACATTTGTCAAACTGCCACGGTCTACCCAATAACATATGACATGCATCCATAGAGATGATATCACATAGTACCTCGTCTTGGTACCCATCGATCTTGAACTTCACTAGGCATTGTTCATTGACCATGACCTTGTGGTCATCCTGTACCCAGGCAATCTGATATGGATGTGGGTGTTTCTGTCTCTTGAGCTTCAACTTTGTCACCATCTCTTCTGACACCAAATTGTCAGTGCTTCCACTATCAATAATCACATCACAACATTTACCTTCACACTTGCACCTGGTGCGAAACAGGCTCCTTCTTTTCTCAGGTTCATTCTCACCACTCAACAGGACTCTTCTGTTAATCAACATTTCTCCTCTTTCAGCATCTTCAGAATTTGATGATCTGGCATCTTCATCTACATGTGCAACTCTGGCCTGGCCTTCATTTCTCCTGTCTGTTCTACCTTGGCGCTGAGGACATTCAAATGCCCTATGACCTTCTTCTCCACAGTGAAAACATGTTCCACGGAAGCCACCTCTTCCAGATCCTTGTCCTCTTCCTCTTCCTCTCTGATCTCTATTATTCTGATCCTGGAAGCGATTGGAATTATTTCCTCGCTGATTCTGACTGCTACTGGCCTCATCCTTCTTTTTCAGATCTTCATTTCGGCCACCATATGACCGTCCACAGATCGTCCACCGCGACCTCTTCCGTTTTGTCTGCTCTCAAACTTCTTGTTCAGCTTTTCCTCTACTTTTAGGGCAAACTGGTATGCCTCTTCAATACTGTTCATTCGAACCAGATTCAGCTCCTCCTGAATGCTTGGCCTTAACCCATTAAGGTATCGGGCAACTTTCTCTTTATCAGCTTCTGCATGGCCTGTTCTGATGAGAAGTCGATAGAACTCCTCTGTATACTCCTGAACAGATCTTCCTGCTTGCTTCAAACTTTGCATTTTCTTCAGTAGGTCAAGCTCATAATCAACAGGAATGAACTGTCGCTTCAATTTATCCACCATCCGATCCCATCTTGTGATTTTATCTTTCCCTCTTCTATTTCACTCTAATTGAATTTCTTGCCACCAGATCTTCGCATGACCTTTCAATCTAGTCTTCGCAAATTTGACCCTATCAGGATCGTCAACATCTTCGTACTCAAAATATTTCTCACATTCATTGATCCAGTCAATCAATTCCTCTAGGTTAAGATTTCCAGAAAATGTAGGAACCTCAATCTTAGGTCTTTTCCCAATCTTGAAAATGGCCCGAAAAAGTCTTTCTTCCTCCTGGTTCACAATTTCAGCTTCTCCTTCTTGATATTCTTCTTCGGCTTCATCCTCGCTTTCGTCTCTGACATTGAGATTCATTCCTCTGCAAATCTCTTCTTGCAATGCTTGCACTTGTCTCTGCAGCTCTCTAACCTCAGGTGTCACAGCACCAACTCTTCCGCCACGTTCTCGTCGTGGAGGCATTTTCGTGATGCGCGCTGAAACCCTAGCCACGGTCCTGGTGCAAACTGCCTCACAGTCGGCGATCTATTTACACACTCAAGAACTCCTACTCTGATACCACTTGATGAAGGGTGCTCCCCTTAATACCACAAACACATAACAGAAATAGAGAAACAACAACAATATGCAAGAACAGAAAATTGGCTTCTTATTATCTCCACAAATGTGGAATTACAAACTTTCAGAATTACAATATGCAAAGCCACATGGGCATTCCCTTACAATATTCTGTAGGACAAAGCCTCGAGCTATTACCCAGATCTGCTACCCAGAATTATTCCGAACTGCCTAAGACAATAATATAGCCTTCCTTATATAGGCAATTTTTCACCGCCTGGGAAGGTTCCAGAATTTTTAGCCAATAAGGCCGACCAAACTTAGAATTATTTTATTTTACATTTTATTACATCATAGTCGGCTCAAGATAACCTTTGAAACCCAAACAGAAATTTTGAAGAAAATTATTTTTCGCCATTTCAGGTGGCCCAACTTCCGAAGACCATAAGTCATCACCCGTTGACCCGCTCGGCTATTATAACCCCATTTCGGAAATGCCACGAAGCGCTCTACAGGCTTGACCAGTGCAAGTGCCCGTCACCCCAATTCTCGACCTCATCTGGGGCCTCTAAAGCCTTCAAAACTGAGTTCAAAGTTTCTGTATCCTGTTGCCAATACCGAAAATCTTCAATATCTTCCAATATACACTTGATCTGGCAATGAAACTTTACTGGCAGGCTTATATGACCAAAATGAACCTCCAAGAAAGAAATCAGATCATTCTAAGCACATACGAAAAATTACCAAAAATAGTAACTTTCCATAAATAGCAGCTCTGCACAAAATAACCCTTATTGAAAATAAAAACATAAATATTTTTGAGTGATGCAAGATTGCTCTTACACCCAGGATGCTCCTGCATCAGAAAGGGAGGCAAGATCAACATTGACACACACCTTGAAGGGTGGTGAGAGGGTGAAAGAAATGTGAATGAAGGAATATGAGAAGGAATATGGTGAATGTTTAGCAGAGGTTGCGGTTCAGGCGCATGGAATTGAAGATCATTTTTGGAAGAAGATGAAGTGGAAGCCTTTGGAAGCTTGAATGTCAACTTCACTTTTTGTTCAATATTAGACTCTTTCGAGAGAGACTTTAGAATCCATATAGCCTTAGGCTTTTTATTTCCTTTTGATGATTTAGAGAGAATATCTTGAATGATGGATTTTGGAACCCATACTTGTCTTGTAGTTTTCTTCTTAGATATCTCTTTTGACTTTATGCCCCCATGTCGATTAGAGGAGACATGGTGATCTTCTTTTTTTGATGGATTATTGTATTGCTTCTTTTTCTTGTATTGAACAATCAAGTTACTTCCAAAAGACTTGAGATTTGTGGAAGAAAAAGGAGGATATGACCAGTTTAGATGGGTGGGTGGATGAAAAGGATTCAAGGGTATGCATCTATGTTGATCTTGAGGAAAGATAGGAGATGGAGGGATGTAAGGACCCAAGACGAATGATGAATTAGGAGAATTAGGAGGGGAAAGTGAAGGGACATAAGGGCCCAATATGGAAGGAAGACATGAAGCCCTTAGCAGTGGTGGAGGAGGTCCAAGGATGGACATGGAAGATGCAAAAGGATAATCAATTAGTTCATCAGCGTCTATATGACAACCAAGGATATCAGCATCTTTGGAGTGAGCATTGGAATTTTCAATAGAATTGTGGACATCTTGAAAAGGAGCATCTTCCTTGATAGGATTGTTCAAAGCTTGCAAAGACTTAGGAAGAGTAGAAAGTGGAAACGAGCATGGAGCGATAGAAGAAGAAGATGGAAGATTTTGATCTTGACAAGGATCATTGTGTAGCATAATCATATCAACTTTCTTTTGATTTTCAATAGGCATTACATTAGAAGTAACAACACCATTTTTAATAACCTTAATGGAAACATCATCTTTGAAAAGCACAAGTGTGGTAAGGTTATTTTGATCGTCAATAAGCTCAATGGTGCAAGTAGTAGCTTGATCTTGCTTAGGAGATGGTGGAATGAATGCAGAAGAGCATAGAGGATCAAAGGAACCATGAAAGGGATCAGAGACATCATGAAAATAATTGGATGACATGGAGGGTTCTTGATCTTGATCTTTTTTTATATTCTTTTCTTCATCATGTTCAGAGTCCTCTTGACATGAAGCCACTTCTAAGGACAAGGAAGCATGTTGGAATTGTATGGAAGATTTTAGAAGAGATGGTGAAGAATTAGCTAAAGTAGGCAGTATAGTAGATGAAGGCTTAAGATCTTTCAGTTTAGCATCATTAGAAGTATTTGCAGCCAATTGAAGGTTAGCTTGAGTTTCTTTAACAGGTAGCCCTTGAGGATAACTATAGGGAACTGTATGAAAAGTATTAAGATCTTTGGTGGATGAAGGATTTGCGAAAGATTTGGAAGACTTGGAAGCTTTAGGAGATGTTTGAGTATTGGAAGAAGTAGGGGATGGAAGGGGACCATCACAAGACAAAGGTTCAACAGTAACATGATCTTGCTTGGAAGTGCAATTTTGATTTTCAGCAGTGGAATTCTTAGAGGAAAGATTCTTGTAGTAGTAACGTTTATAATCAGCGCATTGCATTTTATAGTCCTTAGCCATAGTAGATGGATCATCATCAAGGTATTGTCTACAAATATAACCAAACTCTCTTTCAAAATCAGAATCATATGGATCACCATCACAATCTATCCAATGTGATGACCCATTTTTGGTAAGCGTGAGTCTACGACTAGGAGGACTCTGAGGAATAGAGGTGTCATAAGTATCACTACAATGTCCATCATCATAGTCATCAAAGGTGTTACAAGGATTTTCACGTTGCTCATTATGGTATGGCTCATGAAGAAAAGAAAGACTCTTGGGGGAAGTAGAGGAAGAACAAGATCGTGAGGAAGAGGAAATTGAAGACTTATTGTAGGAAGAAAACTTGGATAATGAGGAATTCGAATAATGTTTAGATGAGTCATGATAAGATTTGGAAGTTGAAGAAGGAGAATAATGTCTAGAAAAGGTATGGTAAGATGTGGAAGATGAGGAATGATGAGAAGACCTAGAAGATAAAGAGTGTTTGGAAGAAGAAGATTGTGAGAGAATCATGTCTATAATCCTAGAAAAGGCATTAGACTCAAGCATCTTTTTGTTTACTCTTGCCTTAAGTTGATGACTTGCGAGATGGTTGGAAAACTAATACTGTTCGAATTGAGCAATGAGTTTGAGATCATCCCTTCTCAAGAGAGGTTCTATAGAAAGATATTTGAAACTCATGATTCTAAAAGAGGAGGAATCAAGCATGGGAGAAATGAATAGAAGAGATGAAAGAGAAGAAAGTAGACTAGATAATAAGAGGAAAAGAATTAAGAAGACATGAAAATTTTAGGAAGAAGAGAAAGAAGCATGAAGAAAGAAGAGAAAGGATGAAAATGGAAGACTAGGAAGATATGAGAGATGTGGAAGAAAGGTGACCAAGAGTCATTTTGAGCAAATTGATACCATTGAAATTCATTTGGATATTGAGCAACATGACATAGCACCTAAGGTTTGACCTGGACTGACCAAGGATGACTGGAAGTGACACAAATCAACTTTGGATTGCAAGTAGCAGTGAGATAGAAAAATAACTTTGTGTGATAGTTCCTAGGCAAACAATGTGACTCTTGACCAGTGAACATGAAAAACTCAGTTTTGAAAGCAATTGGTCAATGTTTTAGCTTGGCAAGCAATTTGTTCAATTTTGTTGGTTCCAAATGTAGTGAAAGTAGTAATCAGACAAGTTTGCAAACAGTAGGTGATCAAACATGTCATAAAATAATTGAAACAAGGGAAAAAGCAACCTTGCCAAGACAAGCACTTGTGATATCAAAATAGAGAGCCTTATGAATGCTACCATTTGTTTGAATGTTGAGGATGTTTACACTGGTATAGCACAATCAAAGATAATTCAAGCAATTACTACCTAGAAGGACAAGGCTCATTACTTAGCAACGTGGCCCACAACTTGATGCTCCCTTGCCTCACACCAAGTGGTTGCCCACAAGAGATATTGGCGTTGTCATGGAAGTGTCAAAAACACAACCAAAGGAACACATATGGTGAGTGTCTTGGGGTGATCTAGGTAAGTCCACTTGGATCAATCCTTGCACCAAGAAGCTAAGTGACTAAAATAAGGTGGCCTCTATCTAATGGTTCGTAGTAAGGGCTTCCATTCATAACACCCCTCTTGCTCCTCATAAAGGACTAGGACCTCGTGGCCTCAAGAGTACCTTAAGCATTCTTGCTCAATTCTTTCCCCATGGTCACAATCCCATGAGCTACTAACATCAAGCGAAGATAAGTGTTATGTCTACCAAGGTTTCGTGTCCTCGATAGTCTTGAGATTATAGTGAGTTGGAATCACTCGCCACCAAGGAAAATGATGACAAGGTTGTCCCCACTTGGGTCGTTCCTCTTGATCACTCAAGAGTAGGCCCGCTAAAGGATCCTTATACTAAACAAAAGGTGGATTAACTCTTGAGGTTCAAGGTTTTTGGTTCACCACAAGGGTGAAGAGCATACTCCCCTATCTCAAGAATCTCTCCCAAACACACCAAGCAAAGATTCAATTACCCCCTTGCTTTCAAAATCCCAAGATGGGTCAAGATTTCTATTTCACCACAAGGGTGAAGAGCATACTGTCCTACCACCTCAAAATTTCTACAACAAGGTGTTAAGTGCCTATGAAAGGAAAAAACTAGTATATGCCGCACTTAATAAATAAAGCAATTAAACAAGCACTTGATTTGGTTTTTATGCTTAGGCCAGCCCTGCAAAAACTATTAGTAGCCCTCTTTGACATGCGATTTTAGAAAATTTCAAGCAAGAAGCACCTACAACCACAACTTGTTAAACCAACAAGAGTTAGGAGAATCAAAATCCAAAATCTAACAATGATTAGTACATGAAAAATTAGATAATCTACAAAATAACTAATCAAATGATAAAATCTGAAAATGAAACCATCATGGTTGGATTAGGCTCAAAAAGACCTTTCCAATGATATATCACACTTAAACTTTTGATACCATTTACAAAATTTCAAAAAAAATGGGCACCCATTTTCCAGAGTGGCATGGATTTGAAAATGCTAGAAATTTCAAAAAATTTCAAAAAGATAGCAGAGAACCTGAAACTTGCAAGATAGATAAAATAGCCCAAAAATAGCTCTTTGTTAGGTTCAGGTGATATACCTCAGACTTGACCAATATCGCGCGACACAGTTTCCTATAGCTGGGCGATATACCTTAGTCCGGGCAATATACTGCACAATAGGGAGGCGATACTTCACACGACACCAGGTGATATACCTCAATACTACTGTGTGATTCTTCTCTGGTGCGAAGTGTCACACATGTATAGTAAGGTATATCACATGATATACCTGAGAAGTATCGCGCGATACTCTGAGACAGAGAACCAAAACCTGCAAAATTTCTGAAAAATAATCCGAAAAATGATGAAAATGCAAGAAACTAAAGGGCAAAGCCTATCTACTCTGCCCCACAGTGGGCACCAAAAATGTGTGCTATAAATGTGTCGCACTTCTATGGATCATTACATGCAAGGAAACTCAATAATGAGCCCTCACAAATCAATCCATAGCTCCCTAGGCATGGAGTGTAAGGGCTTTTAAGAATGCTCTCAGCTAGAGCTATTTAGCCTATAACCTTGCTAGTAAACCATGCAATGGGAGATTTAATGAAGACAAGGGAAAGAATGCCAATATCCTCAAGAATCAAGAATGAAAATGCAATCCAATGCTATACTAGAAATGGAAATGCAAGCTAAGCTATGAAAGGAAATATGCAAGTTTTACAACCCAAGCTAATTAATCTATGTGAGCTAATCTAGAGCATAGAAATGAAGCTAATCTAAGAAAGCATAAATATGAAGCTAAGCTAAGAATGCAAGAATGAGATGTAGATGCTAAGAATGCTTGAAATCTTCAAAAGCTCCAAAGTGTACCTAGAAAACCTGCAGCATAATATTAGCATAAAAAGTTGGGGATCTAGAATGAAGAAGAGAGCTCTTCTTTTAAAGGAAATGAGAAGAAATGGACCATGGATATTAAGAGGCAAAATATTTAATCAATGGTAGAGCTTGAAGAGGGATCAATCCATGTGCACAAATATCCTCCAATGTGAAAATAAGAGTTGACTTTTGTGTCCATATGAGATAAAAAGTGCTTTTTCCTTTTTTATAAAATAAGAATAATGCTTTATTTGTGCAACTTAGGATAAGAGGAAAAGTGGGGACTTTTTATTTATTAAAAGGGGAGGGAATATTCCTTTTAATAAATAAAGACTTAGGATAAAATGGTTAGCCCATAGAAAATAATCGAATAAATGATAGAACTAGGATTTGATCAAGAATAAGCAATTGATGATTTAGCAAAAGGGGCTAATAGTCTAGGTGACCATTTTCAGGTGTATACACTAGTTAGGAGATATCCTCCGATTACCAAAAATCGCTACACAGGAATACTGCCAGAATACTGCTTCCACCAAAATGCTTATAACTTTCATGAATAAATGAATTTCTTTTTGCACTCTTAACCATTGGCTAATAACAAAACAAAGAACATACCATCAATTGCACATAACTCAATCTGCAATATAACATGTGCGCAAAACAAAACCGTGCCTACTTCTCTGCTAAACTCTAGAATATCATTGTGTTGACATCAATGACAATCATACTCATGAATACAACAACCACCACTATAGAATGACTGCCAAATGCTTCAACATTCATTCCTAACAATCTCCCCCATTGGCATTGATGGCAACATAGATGAAAAACATCAAATGTTCCAAAAATCCAATCACTGCTGCTCAACTGCACTGCTGCTCATCATCAATCAAATCTTGCTTCGTTATCCTATTCAATCTCTCCAAAAAATGTAGTTCCTCAATGTTTTTCATGATTCTCTCCCCCATTGACATCAATGACAAAAATTCTATCACTATGTCAAACAATAGCTCAATGTCAAAAGATAGTATTCAGAAAATACATTCACAAGAGTCCTCAATGGCTCAGCTCAGATACACATACTCCCCCATAGAGGAAGTACCAACATCCATTCTAGAAAATAGATTGGGCCATAAAGCACTGGACGGATGCAATGAACTGCATCATTACTCAAAAGTAGGTTGGGGCATAAGCACAAGCATACCTCTCAGATACTCAAATGTATCCTTAGGAAAAGGCTTAGTAAATATATCTGCTATCTGCTCATTTGTGCTTATGTACTCCATTCTGACTTCTTTATCTGCAACTTTCTCTCTTACAACATGATACTTGATCTCTATATGCTTTGTTTTAGAATGTAAAACTAGATTCTTAGACATACTAACTGTACTTGTATTGTCACAATATATGACAATAGGCTCATCAAACTTGATTCCAATGTCTATCAACATCTGCTTCATCCAAATTATTTGATTACAATTGTTTGCTACTGCTACATATTCTACTTCTACTATACATTGTGAGATACAATTTTGCTTTTTGCTCAGCCAAGAAACTAATCTTCCTCCAAGAAAAAAGGCTCCACCACTGGTGCTTTTCTTATCATCAATGCTAGCTCCCCAATCAGCATCAGTATATGCACATAGGGTAAAATCATCAGAATTTTCATACCATAGTCCATACTCCATTGTGCCTCTAAGATATCTCAATATCCTTTTTACTGCTACATAATGTGACTCTCTAGGTTCAGCTTGAAATCTTGCTACCATTCCAACTGAATGTTGTATATCTAGTCTAGTGTGTGTCAAGTACTGTAATCCACAAATCATAGATCTGTATTTCTTTTGCTCAACTTCTGGTGTCTCATCTTTACTAGATAGTTTATGTCCTATAACCATAGGTGTTCCAACTGGTTTACAATTCTCCATACTGAATCTTTTCAACAAATCATTAAGGTACTTTGTCTGACTTATAAAGATACCATCTTTGTTTTGTGTTATTTGTAATCCCAAAAAGTATTTCATTTCTCCAATCATACTCATTTCAAATTCTATCTTCATCTCATCAGCAAATTTGTGAGTAGCTTCATCTTCTCCTCCAAAAATAATGTCATCAACAAAAATAACCAAAACTAACAATCCATTCTTAATTTCTTTTGTGTATAAGTTACTATCAACTATTCCTTTTGTAAATCCCAATTTTAACAAATACTTATCTAATCTAGCATACTAAGTTCTAGGTGCTTGCTTTAGTCCATACAATGCTTTCTTTAGTTTACATACCATGTCTCCTTCTTGAGTCAAAGGAAAACCTTCAAGGTGCTCAATGGAGAATTCTTCTTCTAGTTCACCATTCAGAAATGCTAACTTCACATCCATCTGATACACTTCAAATTTCTTAAATGTTGCATAAGCCAAAAATATTCTTACTGCTTCAAGTCTTGCCATAGGGGAAAAAGTCTCTTCATAGTCAATTCCTTCTTGCTGTGAGTATCCCTTACATACAAATCTTGCTTTGTTTCTAATTACTTCTCCTTGTTCATTCATCTTGTTCCTGAATACCCATTTAGTTGCAATCACATTTTTGTCTTTAGGTCTAGGGACCAATTCCCATGTCTTGTTCTTTTCAATCTGATCCAATTCTTCTTTCATAGCTTTAATCCAATGTTCATCTTCACAGGCTTCATTAGTAGACTTAGGTTTAATTTGAGAAATCAAACATAAATGTGCCTTCTTTCTAGTCATAACTCCTCTGTCCAAACTTCCAATAACTTTCTCAACAGGATGATGTCTTGATATATACCTGTTAGGTGTCATATTCACTAATCTTTCTTCAACTGTAGATTCTTCTCTAGATTCTTCTTTTTTTTCTTTAGCATGACTTTCATTCAACAATTCACTGTTAGTCTCAAAAAATTGTTCAGTAGTTTCAATGTTAGGCTGAGGGTTAGTTCCTTCATCAGATTCATAATCAAGCATTCTTTCCTAAATTTTAAACTTCTCATCAACTTTTACATTTGCACTTTCAACAATAGTTTTAGTTCTCTTATTGTAACATCTATATGCTTTTCTTTTCAAAGAATATCCAAGAAAAATTCCTTCATCGCTTCTAAGATCAAAATTTCCTATATCATCATCTCTCTTAATATAACATTTGCTTCCAAAAATTTTAAAATACTTAACTGAGGGTGCATGTCCAAACCAAAATTCATAAGGTGTCTTGTCTGTTTCTGCTCTGATTTGTACTCTATTCATTGTATATACTATTGTATTCATTGCTTCTTTCCAAAATGTCTTTTCCAAATCACCTTCAAATAACATAGCTCTAGCTGCTTCAGTCACTGATCTGTTCCTTCTTTCTGCAATACCATTTTGTTTAGGTGTTCTAGGGGATAATAACTATCTCTTAATACCATTTACTTCACAAAAAGTGTTAAACTCTTTAGATGTAAATTCTCCACCTCTATCGGATCTCAAACATTTAATCCTTATTCCTGATTCATTCTCAACTTTATTTTTCATGACCTTAAACTTATCAAATGCTTTAAATTTTTCTTTCAAAAATGTAATCCACATCATTCTTGTAAAATCATCAACAAGAATCATAAAATACCTTTCTCCATAGAATCCTCTAGTCCTAGTAGGACCGCTCAAGTCTGTATGAACAATTTCTAACTTCTTTGTAGATGTGAACTTTTGCTAGGAAATGAACTCCTTTTCTACTTAGCCATCACACATTCCTTGCAAATCATGTTAGTAGGCTTCATAATCTTAGGTAAATCTCTTACTGCAAGTGTAGAACTTACTTTCACAATACTATCAAAGTTTATATGATAAAACCTTCTATGCCATAACCAACTGTCATCAATCTTAGTCATCAAGCATGTCATCTTAGTAGGGTTCAAATGAAATACATTACCTCTGGTTCTAGATCTAGTTCCAATTAGATTTTCATGTTTATCTTTAATCACACAAGTTCTCTTAGTAAATGAAACTTGATATCCTTTATCCACTAATTGTCCAACACTAAAAAGATTATGTTTCAATCCATCAACAAAGTAAACATCATCAATATTAGTCTTTCCATCAAGAGTAATAGATCCTATACCTTTTATCAAACAAGGTGCATTGTTACCAACTCTAACAACTCCTCCATCATAATTGTTAAACTTTGTGAATTTTCCTTTATCACCAGTCATATGATGTGAAAAACCATTGTCTATAATCCAATCAACTTTCTTTTCAACTTGGGAAACTAAGGCTTTTTCTTCTTTAATATCAGATTCAAAATTTTCTTCCTTAATTGCTACAAATCCTATGTCATCAAAGTTATCATTATCACTATTAGTCAAATGTCTTTCAATTCCTACTTCAATTTCTTCATCATTTGCATAATAACATTCTTTAGATCTTCCAGGCTTAAAATTGTTTCTATACTTCTTAACTCTCTTAGGACACTTAGATAGAAAAATGACCATATTCTTGACGTGTCCAACATTTAAAGATTTTCTTACCATCTAGTTCTCTTTTCACAAGCAAGGAAATACCTTCTTCAATCTTCTTATCTTCATCAGATTTGGATCTGCTACTACTGGCATAATCTCCATTCACACTTGTACTTCTAGACAAAGTAAGTCTGATGCTAAGGGCTCTGAATGTTGTCTCCACTCTAGGTAGTTCTCCTAATAATCTCAAATTCATCTCTGCTACTTCCAATCTTCCAAGAAGAGTTTCTCTTGAAAAGTTTGGTGTACAAGGTATTACTTGTTCAATCATTTGTGTAGTCTTCCTGAATACTGATGTCAGTGTTCTCAAAATCTTCCATATCACTTCATTTTCTATCTTTTCACCTCCGCAAGACTTTATTCCTGCAACAATTTCTGACATCCTACCAATGTAGCTTCTAACAGATTCATCTTCCATCATTATTATGTCTTCAAATGCACAAATCCAATTTTGTAGCCTAGCTTTCTTTACATGTTCATCACCTTCAAAAGTAGAATGTAAAGTTTTCCAAATATCATGAGATTTAGTTAAACCTTTTACTTGACTGTATTCATTCTCTGAAAGTGTTGATAAAAGTGCTTCTCTTGCAAGTATGTTAGACATAAATAGATCTACCTCATCTTTAGAAGTTGTTTCAAGATTGTCTTCTTCAATTATAGTCCTTTCATTCTTTGTAATCAACCAATAACCTGGTCCTAAACACAAGAGATGTGTCTTCATCTTTTCTTTCTAGCTGTCAAAATTTACTCCATCAAACTTAGGGCTTTCTTTCCTAAAACTCACCATAGATCTCCTTAAGTTGTTAAACTTCTCTTTCAAGGACCTGCCGCTCTGATACCAATTGTTAGAAAGTAAAGACCACCAAGATAACTGAGTGGGGGGGGTGAATCAATTATCTAATAATTAAACCATTTATCAACATTAACTTCAATATCAACTTGAATAACTTTAAACCATATAATTAATGTAGTAACCAACCATTGAAAGATAATCATACACAATGACACAATAACACAAGATATGTTAACTAGGGAACCTCTTGATCAAAGTGTAAACCCCAGTGGGAATGATGCCCACAAAAAGATGCATTAATATGAAAGTTCCTTGTTAGAGGATGGACCCTATTAGGAGTCTTATGAAATACATTCAATACATATGAATCTCTGTTAGGAGATTTTGAATCCCTATTAAAAGATTCTAACCCTATTAGGAGTTATGGAAGATAGAAGGACCCACTGCCCAAACAGCTTCAAGGCAAGATCTCTAAACTCACTATCCAATAGATCTTAGGATTATTCAATAGAATAATATGAAATATGTTACCTCCTTCACACTATGCCAAAACTACACTCTCTACTACACAAGATCACAAATCTAGATCTGTGTACTTTGCAAGTCTTCCTTCATCACAGAATTAGCTCTTTTCTTCACTTCATGCATATATTCGCATCACAACTTTCACAAATTCATATTAAAACTCTTACAATCCTCTCTCTCAACAAGGAAAAAATTCCTTCCTTTATACCACACTAAAATAATTACAAATGAGTCAGCATGTAAATACAAAATAATAATTTCAACACGCTACATCAAAATTACATAAAACTGTCAGCTTCCAGATACAATAACTTTCCAATTATGTGACCTCAAAGTTTGTGCTATGAACCACATCACCACCAATGAGTCTCAAACTTCCCTTTAAGTGCATAGAATCAGATTCCATCTTGGTTAGGAGATATCCTCTGATTACCAAAAACCGCTACACAAGAATACTGCTAGAATGCTGCTTCCACCAAAATTCTTATAACTTTCATGAATAAATGAATTTCTTTTTGTGCTCTTAACCATAGGCTAATAAAAAAACAAAGAACATACCATCAACTGCACATAACTCAATCTACAATATAACATGTGCACAAAACAAAATTGTGCCTGCTTCTCTGCTAAACTCCAGAATATCACTTTGTTGACATCAATGACAATCATAGTCATGAACGCAACAACCACTACTATAGAATGACTGCCAAAGGCTTCAGCATTCATTCCTAACAATTTATAGTTATTTTGGTTGATGAAATTATCTTTGGAGGAGAAGATGAAGCTAGTGACAAATTTGCTGATAAAATGAAGATTGAATTTGAAATGAGTATGATTGGTGAAATGAAATACTTTTTGGGATTACAGATAACACAAAACAATGATGGTATCTTTGTAAGTCAGAAAAAGTACCTGAATGATTTATTGAAAAGATTTGGAATGGAGGATTGTAAACTAGTTGGAACACCTATGGTGACAGGACATAAGTTATCTAGCACAGATGAGACTCCTACAGTAGAACATAAGAAATACAAATCTATGATTGGAGGATTGCAGTATTTGACTCATACAAGACCTGATATAGCACATTCAGTTGGAATTGTAGTAAGATTTCAAGCTGAACCTAGAGAATCACATTTTGCAGCAGTAAAGAGGATACTAAGATATTTAAGAGGCACAATGGACTATGGATTATGGTATGAAAATTCTGATGATTTTACCCTATGTGCATATACAGATGCTAATTGGGGAGGCAATTTTGATGATAAGAAAAGCACCAATGGAGGATCATTTTTCCTTGGAGGAAGATTAGTTTCTTGGCTAAGCAAGAAGTAGAATTATATCTCACAAAGCACAGTAGAAGCAAAATATGTAGCAGCAGAAAAAAATTGTAACTCGATAATTTGGATGAAGCAGATGCTAAAGGATATTGGAATAAAATTTGTTGAACCTATTGTTATACATTGTGATAACACCAGTATAGTTAGTATGTCTAAGAATCCTATATTACATTCTAAGAAAAATCATATAGAGATTAAGTATCATGTTGTAAGAGAGAAAGTTGTTGAGAAAGAAGTCAGACTTGAGTACATAAGTACAAAGGAGCAGATAGCAAATATGTTCACAAAGCCTTTGCCTAAGGATACATTTGAGTATTTGAGAGGTATGCTTGGGGTTATGCCTGAACCTACTTTTATGAAGTGATGCAGTTGGTTGCATCCATCTAGTGGTATATGAGCCTCATCTTTCTTTTGGACTGGATGTTGGTACTTCTTCTATGGGTGAGTATGTGTATTTGAGCTGAGTCATGAGGACTCTAGTAAATGTATTTTCTAAAAAAGTGTCTTTTGACATTGAGTTCTTGTTGAATTAGTGATGGAATTTCTATCATTAATGTCAATGGGGGAGAAGTATGCATGAAAAACAATATGAGACATTTTTTGGAGAGAATTGAATAGGATAACAAAGCAAGATTTGATTGATGAAGAGGATTTGAAGAAGCAGTGTTGCAGTATTGGATTTTTGGAGCATTGGATGTTTTTCATCTATGTTGCCATCAATGCCAATGGGGGAGATTGTTAGGAATGAATGATAAAGTGTTTGGTAGCCTTTCTATAGCATTTTTTGTTGCATTTATGACTATGATTGTCATTGATGTCAACACAGTGATTTATCGAAGACTTGCAAAGAAGCAGATAGAGTTTGGATTAGCGCACATGGGTTATTGCAGTTGGAACTATGTGACATTGAGGATATACTCTTTGATATGTCATATGTATATGATTAAGATCATAGAAATTAATTCATTGATTCATGGAAGTTATGATCATTTTGGTGGAAGCAATGTTCAAGTAGTGTTCCTGAGTAGTGGTTTGTGGAAATCGGATGATATCTCCTAATCAAGATGGAATCTAGTTTTGTGTAGTTAAAGGGAAGTTGAAGATACATTGATAGTAATGTGGATGATAGTGTAGACTTCAAGGTCACATGAGTGAAGATTTATTGTATTTGGAAGCCGACAGTTTTATGTAATTTTGGTGTAGCATTTGGAAACTTTTATTTTGTAATTGTATGCCAACTCATTTGTAATTATTTGAGTGTGGTATAAAGGAAGGAATGTATTTCCTTGTTGATATTTAATTATAATATAGTTTTAGTGATGATGTGTGATGCGGTATGCATGAAGTGAAGAAAAGAGCTAAGTATGAGAGTGAAATTGTGAAGGAAGACATGCAAAGTACAAAGGTATGGAATTGAGATCTGATGTAACATTGAGTGTGGTTTGGCACAGTCAGAGAAGAGGTAACATATTATTTTTTTGAGTAATGAAAAGATTATTTGGACAGTGTGTTTAGTGATCTTACCCTAAAGCTGTTTGGGTAGTGGGTCCTTCTGTCTTCTATAACTCTTAACAAGGTTAGAATCTTTTAATAGGGATTCAAAATCTCCTAATAGGGAGTCATATGTACTAAATGTATTTCATAAGACTCCTAATAGAGTCCATCTTCTCATAAGGAATCTTTCATATTAGTGCATCTTTTGTGGGCATCATTCCCACCAGGGTTTACTCTTTGATCAAGAGGTTCCCTAGTCAACATATCTTGTCTCATTGTGTTATTGTGTATGAATATCTTTCTATGGTTGGTAATTATATTACTTATATGGTTTAATATTGTTGACGATGATAAAAGTTATAATTATCTGATAATTGATTCACCCCCCCTCTCAGTTATCTTGGTGGACTTTACTTTCTAACACTATATAGCCTCCTGATGAAATATGAAAACATGTCTAACAGCTTCCTTAAATACATAGTGTGACCCATCTAGATTTTTATAATCATCCACTCATACAAGTAAACATAAGGGCATCCCTCTAAAATATCTATAGAAATAATGGGCTGACAGACAACTAGATGCTCCCATGCTCTAATCTGTAACAAAGTAACCCCATAGTTAATAGACTTAACACCATGGTAAGAGATGTAAAACATGTGAAAGTACAAATGTGCAAGCATATAGGGTCCCCATGAATATATGTTCCTATTTATGAACATCTTTCTAAGTACTTCACCCCATCCCACTGAGAACCCATGTTATCTCCTATCGAGGCAATATATCTCATAGATCAAACTACCCAATACCATAGTTAACCTATCCAATGTCACTCCAAATCTTGACCATGCTATATCATAAGGGTCTACTAACCCTAACTGGTCCTCAAGTACCTAGATTAACTCTAACAAAGTTCTCATCTATGGTTGTCTTGATAAATCAACCAATGCTCCATTAATAGGAATATGAAGGATGTGATATACATTCTACAGTGTCATAGTAGCCTCTCCCAAAGGTAAGTGAAAGGTGCAAGTATTTGAATGTCACCTCTCAAGAAGAGAAGATATCAGACCACAATTAGTCATGATCTTTGGCATGTAGCAAACCTAGTACAATTCCAATTACCTTAGAATCTATCTTTTAGCCTATGATAACTAAAACCTCAAAGTCATCCCTAGTGGTCTAGTCTCCCTACATTGAAATACATTGTATACATACTACAAAATAGAAAACTAGAAACATACATCATAAATATGATCAAAATATCTAACTTGAAAATGTAAAAATATTCTAAACTAGTCAATTGTGACACTTTTATAACAGTTGATGCACACTTGAACATTTACAACACTTTTAATGCAATTGTGGCATACTTTTGGCATTTGCGGTAATAAAAATGCATATGTGACATGTTTATCAAATGCATCACATTATTGGTGATTGTGGCATAACTATGAGACATATGTGATACCTTTATAATTTAATGCAATTTTTTTTTTTTTAAAATGGTAATAAATAAACCTATTAATGAAAAGAGTTTGATTACTCACCATTGATCCATTTCCCTCTAGTCGATGAAATGTCTAGACCCAGTTTGATAGATGCTCAACTCCAACTAAACTGACATAGCTCAATAAATAGAAGAGAATGAATGAAACTACTTACATGGTCCCAAGATCTCTAAGAGTGTAAAGTGACAAAATGAGAGGCCTAATCATTATTTGTAGTCAGTTGACCTAAACCCTAATTTTGACTATAACCGTAATTCATCATTGTGGACCTTGGAAACTTTAAACTATAATATCCTTCACATCATTAATCTATTTTTTGATTCATTTGATTCAATTCACATCCTTTACCACTATCAAAAAATTAATGCTCATTCAGTATAGTTTCTCTTAATTTATTGACAAGGCATAAAATATACACTTGTTATCACTAGGGAAAGTTGGGACATGATCTAAATCAAAGATTGTTTGACACAACACTCAAAATCACATTGTATCAAAGAGGAGCAAATGTAGACACCCAAAAATGGACACTCTTGCGAGTTCACATTAACTACTAATTGTTTTCCTATTAATTAAGTAATTATTTAATCATTTAATTAACCATGTTATTCTTTTATAACCTAATCCCTTCATCATTTAATCATCCTCTTACTATTAATTAAATAATTAATATTTTTTTCATTAAAAGTGGCAAGCTAGTTATGTTAGAAAGTAAAGTCTAGCAAGATAATTGAGGGGGGGGGGTGAATCAGTTGTCAGATAAATACAACTTTTATCAACTTCAATAGATTTTAACCATGAAATAAATGTAACCAACAACCATAGAAAGATATACATACAAAATAACACAATGACACAAGATATGTTGACTAGGGAACCTCTTGATCAAAGAGTAAACCTCAGTGGGAATGATGCCCACAAAATATGCACTAATATAAAAATTCCTTGTGAGAGGATGGACTCTATTAGGAGTCTTATGAAATACATTTAGTACATACGAGTCCTTGTTAGGAGACTTTGAATCCCTGCTAAAAGATTCTAACTCTGTTAGGAGTTATGGAAAATAGAAGGATCCACTGCCCAAACAACTTCAATAACAAGATCACTAAACACACTATCCATCTAATCTCTATATTATTCAACAGAATAATATCAAAAGATTACTAATCTCAACAACTTGTTACTTCTCCTCTGACTGTGCCAAGCCGCAGCAACTACTTCATCAGATCTCAATATCAGATCTCTATACTTCTCATATCCTCTTTCAACAAGTATTGCACAATTCTACAATTCACTTTCACAATATTACAATTTAATTCTATATTCTCATATTACAATAAGGAAAATATTCCTTCTTTTATACCACACTCAAGTAATTACAAATGCGTTGGCATACAAATTACAAAATAAATGTTTCCACACATTACACAAAACTGTCAGCCTCCAATGAAGATAATTCTTCACTCATGTGACTTCAGACCTTGTTCTCATGTCCATGTCACTAAAATCATGTATTAAACTAATTTTAAAACTTTGCATGATCACATTCAATCCTGATTAGGAGATATCATTTGATTTCCATAAACCACTACTCAGGAACACTTCCTGAATACTACTTCCACTGATTTCCACATAACTATTATGAATAAATGAATTTCCATATGTGCTATTAACCATGATCTTGTAAAATATCATAGAGTAAGTCCTCAAGTTCGCATAGTGAGATCTTCAATATCCCAAGTGTGCTAACTCAAACACTGTCTACTTCTCTACTAATACTAATCTTCAATAGATTACTGTGTTGACATCAATGACAATCATAGTTATGAATGAAACAACAATTGTTATAGAATGGCTGCAAATACTTCCCCATAGGATATATTTAGCATTCATTCCTAACAATCTCCCCCATTGGCATTGATGAAAACATAGATGAAAAAACATCCAAGTTCCATGAATACCAACACTGCAACACTGCTGCTCTGAAAATACTTTGAAGTCCTCTTCATCAATCAAATCATACTTTGTTTTCCTATTCAAATCTCTCTAATAGATGGTTTTTCATGTATACTTCTCCCCCATTGACATAAATAAAATATGTTTCATCATTATGTCAATGAGAACTTCAATGTTTAAAGACACTTTTTAGAAAATACATTCACTAGAGTCCTCATGACTCAGCTTTGAAACACATACTCCCCCATACAAGAAGTACCAATATCTAGTCCAGAAGAAATATTAGGCTCATATACCACTGGACGGATGCAACAATCTGCATCACTTCTCAAAAGTAGGTTGGGGCATAACCCCAAGGATACCACTCAGATACTCAAATGTATCCTTAGGAAAAGGCTTTGTAAATATGTTTGCAATCTGCTCTTTTATACTTATATACTCAAGTCTCACTTATTTCTCTACAACTTTCTCTCTCACTACATGAAACTTTATTTCTATATGCTTTGTCTTAGAATGTAATACATAATTCTTAGACATACTAATTGTGTTGGTGTTATCATAATGTATAACAATAGGCTCAACAAATTTTATTCCAATATCCTTCAACATTTGTTTCATCCAAATTATCTGATTATAATTTTTTGCTACTACCACATACTTTGCTTCTAATGTGCTTTTTGAAATACAATTATTCTTCTTTCTTAGCCAAGAAACTAATCTTCCTCCAAGGAAAAATACTCCACAACTAGTGCTCTTTTTTTCAACACTACTTGTTAATATGATTTAGAACAACAAAGAGGGGGGGTGAATCAGTTGTTCTCAGGTCCTGATGTATAAAAAAATCTCATAAACTTATCCTTCAATCAGATCCAAAACCAAAACAAACTCAGTCATCACTGATTCAATAATAGAAACATCTAACAATCTAGTCCACTACCTAGCTGTAACTTAACTTGTAAAACATAGCAATGTTTGTAATACCCCAAAAATGGGCTATAAGTTCATTAATCTCCTACATATTCAAATCGAACAAAATCAACATCAAAGTCCTAACCTAAGGCACATCTAAACATCATCAAATCTAATTGATTATCTTAAATTTTGCATCGGGGAATATTCCTAGTAATATTCCTAATTATCTTAATTATCTTTAATTTTATAATTATTTGGCAATAAATCACATTTATCCTAAAGTTTGATTAATTGAATATTTTCATATTTAATTAATTAGATTTAATATTTGCCACTTAATTGTGTAATTAAATTTAATTATATCTATTATTAATTGTATTATTTAATTTTGACAATAAATCTAATATCATGTGAATAATTGATTAAATTCTTATTTAATTAATTAAAGCAAGTTGTCATTATTTAATAATATAGTTTTTAATAAAATTTTGATTAAATAATTGATTAACCCATAAATCAATTGTTTTATTTTCAAAAAGCAGTTAAGTTGGAAATAAATCACTTTATTATTAAATTAATTCATAAATAAAACATGCACAATCATAAAAGCAAACAACTATCAATTATCAATTAAAGCTAAACTCTATTTTGAGTTAAAACTTAGCTTTTGCATATTTTTGTGAGTTAATTATCTTTTATTTAAAAATAACTCAAAAATCAAGTCGAGTTATTTGAGTGATTTATGGCTTTTTCTCATGCACCTCCAAAGCCCTGGATTTCTATAAATTAAGGCTTTAGCTCTTCACAAATCATCTCATATTTTGCACAATTACGCTGGAGAATTGGAATTGAAGAATCAAAGCTCTTGTGAATCGACATCTTTGTGAGATCAATCTTATTTTTGCATTCATAGTTTTCATATCATTGTTAGAATCTTCATTGTTAGATCATTTAGCATTCATTTCATATCAAGTTTTTCATATTAGCATAGATTCATATCAAGTTTTCATTCTTATTGCATAGAAAATATCAAAAATATAGATTAATTGCATTCAATTTCATATCCATCTTTTGCATTCAAATCCTTCATTTAGGTGTCGTCTAGGTCACTGATCTTGATTACAATCTGAGAACATTAATCTCGCACCTATTAGAAGGCAGTAAATCGCTTGGTTAGATAGCTTTCAATTTTGCATGATTTTGATTATAGCTAACCTCTAATGTTTTACTGAGTGTTGTGTCTACAGATCAGGTATAATTTTCACACACACATTTCTGGCGCCCACCATGGGGCAACGCACCTTTGCATGCTGGTTTTGATTTTTTTGGGAGCTAAAACCCCAAAGTTTCAAAGATTTAATTTTGTCTCCCAAACGGCTTGGAATTTTGATCTAAAATTTTTTTTTCAGCTTGGTGACATGTCATGGAAGCTACAGTAAAAAATTTAGAATTTTCTGAGATGTTTTGAATTTTTAATAATTTTTTCTTGAAATTTTGGAAAAAATTAATATCTGACACAAATCAGCATATTTTTTGAAAATTTTTATATTTTCGGAAATATCTTTAAATTCTATAGGGGGTCCATTCTTTGTGTTTTAAATTTGGACATGATATCATAGCTCAAATAGTCAATTTACAAAAACTGGTCTGTATTGATAAAATGGGTCTCTAGGGCACAAATGAAGAGGTTTTTCTAAAATTTTTGCATTTTTGGAAAGCTCTCTATTTTTTAGCAGGGGCCTCTATTCTGAATTTATATTTTTGTGGCCAAAATCATATCACAAAAATTAGATCTTGTTGACTAGGTCAAATGCAGCAAAAAAAATAAAGTTTTGTGATGGGTATGCACTTATTTTTTTTACATCGTTCAATGAATGATATGAGTTGTCATTTGGGTTGATTGCTGGTTATTATTACTGATAATAATTGATTTTTAGAGCTAACCCTATGGTTTTCATAAGTTGAATATATTTTGCATATCTTGTTTGCTTGTTTGCTTGTTGGAGAGTTCGTCACTTGCTTGCATGGAAAAGCTCAACAAAAATTGCTAAAAATAAAGTAAAATCTACTAAGCGTGTTGCAAGGATCCTAGGTATTCTCCTTCATCTAATAATATTTTGATTTGGGACTTAAAATAAATCTCTTATGTGTCAAGCTTGTGTGCATCTTTTCATGCTTTTGATCTATTTCTACACACTTGCATAATTGATACTAGGTTGTGAACCCTTAAGGATTCATTAAGTAGTCTTAGAATACTTGTGATTGATCTTGATTGCTATCTTGGGTTATTGGACTCGCTAATCCGTCGGCCCCTCATTTCCGCCCCGTGGTTGCAATCTCAGCGCCATAAAGGGGAGGGGTCAACAGGACAGAAGCGTTAAATGTTCCACTTGGCAACCTTTTTGTGCTTTTAGGAACTCCCTTGTTTTCTAAGTTGTGGACTCATTTTTAGCTTGTGTGAGGTGTTAAGTGTTCCACCTTGTGGACTCATCTCATATTCGCTTTAAACGTTAAGTGTTCCTCTTTCTACTTTTTGGATGCTTTTGGTAGATTTGCTTTCGGAACATACATCTGTGCTCACATAGTAATTAGGCCCTATGAACACTATTTGTGATTCTTGAGAGATTGGATTCCTAGCGAAATCCTTCTTGATGATAGAATCCTTGTAGGTAGGGAGGATACTTAGTGTGTTTCATATTCAACTTAGTTAGTGAGTCTTCTCTTATTGATCGACACATTCTCTCTCCGGAGAGGTTGATAGATCATGTGGGGTTGATATCACAAGCTTTGGTGAATCAAAATTGGTTAGTGCGTCTTCTCTTATTGATTGATACATTCTCTCCCCGGAGAGGTTGATAGATCACGTGGAGTTGATATCACAGACCTTGGTGGAACAAAACTTTGTCTTAGCGTGTCGAATTAATCTGCTTGCTTTGTTTGGGTTAAAAGTGAAGAGGTGTCAAAACCTTGAATCTAGAGCCAAGTCCCCTTGTGGTATACTATTGTGAGTCATCTTTAGAGAGGGTTAACCGTAGCGGACAATCCCTTCACAGGGCAAACTGCATTGACGGAACCTCAAGCGGTAATAGTCATTTTCGCCATGGTAGTGACAACCGCTATATAAATGTCCTTGTGGAAGAAATCTCCACGGGTATGGTTCATTGTTGGGTTGTCAGATCTCCTTAGCAGCTCTTGAAGATTAAGTTCTCAGACTGTGTCAAAACCCTGGTGCGCCGGGATTGGAGTTCACCCCTTTGAATCATAAAAGTTGCAGAGTCAAACCATTACTAAAAACCCTAGAGAGGCCAATTTTTCACTTTCAAGTATATGTGCGTTATTGCAAAACTTTTTCAGAACATACACAATTAGTACTCTCAGGGATTAGCACAATTTGGTCACTTGATTGTTCATGCGCAAGGTTGCTTTTGCCCTTGTTCATTATTTTCAGACGTGCTTGGAATCACTTGCTTGCTGTTCTGCATGCTTATTTATCTACATGGCTATTAAAAATGATCAAATCTGGTATAACCTTCAAAATTTGGACAATACAATTTGCAAACAATCCAAAACTGAAGACCTTAAATTTTGCAAAAATTGACGTAAAATCTTTCTGGAGTCAAAAGTCATTTCAGGAAGTCAAAAGTCGTACGAGTTTTGTCAAGTTTCATTTCAGTATTACCCAACTATCGTATGAGTTTAGCAACTATCATTTCATAGACTACCTAGTGTCGTATGAGTCTGCAGAGTGTCATTTGGAAAAATTTGAGAAAGTTGTCAGAAATTGTCAAATTGCAAGATATCTAATGTTTCCAGCCTAGTTCCAGAATCTATCAAAAATATCATTGTGTCAAGAATAGATCAGTAGCTATTGAGAATTAGTACACATGTCTCAAAGAATCAGTACACATGAGGAAGAAATTTTGATCGCCGCTATAATGAAACAGATACATGCTATGCAAGTCCAGCTTGACAAACTTGAGAAAGAGAAGGAATCTAAAAAGTTCTCCATGGAATCTTTATACTCTTTTCCATTTGATAAAGACTTGTACATGTCACCATGCCCCCGAAAAAAATTTGAGCAATATGATACCTCTTCCATAGAGAATGACACATCTAGCTTTGGAGACTATGATGACTATGACGACGGACAATGTAATGATACCTATGACACCTCTATTCTTAAGAGTCCTCCTCATCATTCATTCCTACTTACTACAAATGGGCCATCACATTGGATAGATCATGATGGTGATCCATATGATTCTGATTTTCAAAGAGATTTTGATGGCTTTTGTGGACAATACCTTGATGATGATCCATCTACTACTGCTGAGGACTATAAAATACATCGTGCTAGCTTGAAACGTCAATATTATAAGGATCTCTCCTCTAAGAACTCTCAGACTGAAAATAAAGATTACACTCTCAAGCAAGATCATGTTAATGTTGGACCTTTGTCTAGCGATGGTTCCCTTCCATCCCCTACTTCCTCCAATACCCATACATTTTCTAAAGCTTTTGAGTCTTTCAAATCTTTCACAGAACCTTCATCTGACACAAGCCCTGATACTTTTCATGTGGTTCCCTATAGTTATCCCCCAGGGCTACCTCTTAAAGAAACTCAAGCTAACTTTCACTTGGCTGCAAATACTTTCAATAATGATAAACCTAAAGAGCCTAAGCCTTCATATGCTATAATCCCTACTTCAGCTAGTCCTCCACCATCTCTTCCAAAGTCTTCCATACAATCCCAACATGCTTCCTTGTCCTTAGAAGTGGCTCCATGTCAAGAGGACTCTAAAAATGATGAAGAAAAAAACATAAAGAAAGATCAAGATCAAGAACCCTCCATGTCATCCACTCCTTTTTCTGATGTCTCTTATCTGCCTCAGGGTTCTTTTGATCCTATAGACCCTTTTTCATGCATTCCACCATGTCTTAAGTCTTCTCCTAAGCAAGATCAAGCTACTACTTACACTATTGAGCTTATTGACAATCAAAATAGCCTTACTACACTTGCACTTTCCAAAGATGATACTTCCATTAAGGTTGGTAAAAATGGTGTTCCTTCCAATGTTAAGCCTATTGAAAAACAAGAGAAAAATAATGCGCTTATGCTATCCGAAGATCCTTGTCAAGATCAAAGTCTTTCGTCTTCTTGTTCTACCACTCCATGTTCACTTCCACTTTCTACTCTTCCTAAGTCTTCGCAAGCTTTGAATGATCCTATCAAAGAAAATGCTCTTATTCAAGATGTCCATGATTTTATTGAAAATTCTAATGCTCACTCTAAAGATGCTGATATCCTTGGTTGTCATATAGATGATGATGAACTTATTGATTATCCTTTTGCATCTTCCACTTCCATCCTTGGACCTCTTCCACCACTACTAAGGGCTTCATGCCTTCCTTCCATCTTGGGTCCTTATGTCCCTTCACTTTCCCCTCCTAACTCTCATAATTTTCCATCCATCTTGGGTCCTTACATACCTCCATCTCCTATCTTTCCTCAAGATCAACATAGATTCATACCCTTGAATCCATTTCATCCACCCACCCATCTAAACCAGTCATATCCTCCTTCTTCCACAAGTCCCAAGTCTTTCAGAAGTAACTTGAATGTTCAATACAAGAAAAAGAAGCAATACAAGAATCCATCAAAAAAAGAAGATCACCATGTCTCCTCTAATCGACATGGAGGCATAAAGTCAAAAGAGATATCTAAGAAAAAAACTACAAGACAAGTATGGGTTCCAAAATCCATCATTGAAGATATTATATCTAAATCATCAAAAGGAAATAAAAAGCCTACGACTATATGTATTCCAAAGTCTCTCTTGAAAGAGTCTACTGTTGAACAAAAAGTGAAATTGACATTCAAGCTTCCAAAGGCTTCCACTACATCTCCTTCCAAAAATATTCTTCCATTTCATGCGCCCAAACCTCAACCTCTGCTATCCATTCGCCATATTCCTTCACGTATTCCTTCATTCAAGATTCCTCCATCCTCTCACCACCCTTCAAGGTATGTGTTGACGTTGATCTTTCCTTCCTTTCCACCTACCCTTTTACAATCCTTCCATGCATTATCCTTTTACCTTCTATCATTTTTCCTCATTTTCCTATTCCTCCTATCTTCCAACCTCACTCACTTCACATAAAACCTTATCCTCCATTTTCTCTTCCATCTCCCTTTCCCTATCAGCATCTTTGAGCATATCATTTTGATTCCTTGGCATATCATGGTTTATCCTTTCAAGGAGCATTATCTAAAAAGCTTGCCTTCTTCCAAAAAGAAAAAAAAAAAAAGAGAAATAAAAATAAAATAAATTGAAAATGTGCTTTGGTGAAAACCTGGAAACAGGCACCTTGGTAGCAAAAGTAAAGAGAAATAAATTCATCCTATGGTGAAAACCACTCCCTTGTGGCACCTCGGATAAGTACCATGATGAAAACTTGGCAATCAGGCGTCATGCGTAGTTCTGCTACATATTTCATCCATTTCATCTTCTCTCTTTGATCTTGACAATGTTGATCTATACACGAATATTTGGCTATTTTGTGAGCTATCTTACGATGATCTTGCTTTCATTCTTTCCATGTTTAGCCTTCATATCCATCTTCCTCCATTCATTTTCGCCTATCGCTATCCTTTTCCCCTTTGGTCTTGATCTAAAAAAAAAAAGAAAGAGTAAAACACGGTGCTATGAAGCCTCTTGACATGTCTACTCCTTTGGATTGCATTCTTTCCTGCTCTTGCATTATGATTTTGTGCTTATCCTATGCTAGCCTTTCATTGCTTGTCCAAATGCGCTTTACATGACAATTTTTCCCTAGCTTGGGTATTCTTGAGGAGTTTCCCCTTTGAGGATTTCTTCCCTTCATTTTCCTTCATTCTCTTATCTTCCATCTCTTCCACCAGCTTGCTAATCCCTCTTGTTCTCTACCTTGCTAGACATTGGGACTGCAAGATATGATCTTTCTTGGGAGTTTGCAATGGAAAAAGATGCTATCAAGTATATCAAGTATCAGAACAATTATTAGAATCAGTATCATAACCAGTATCAGAACAATTATCAGAATTAGTATCAGAACAATTATCAGAATTAGTATCAGAATCAGTATCAGAACCAGTATCAGAACAATTATTAGAATTATTATCAGAATCAGTATCAGAACCAGTATCAGAACCAGTATCAAAACAAGTATCAGAACACCTATTGGGGCTACACCTTTCACTTTAGTTTATGGGTCTGAAGCAGTACTACCTATTAAGGTTGAAATCCCATCACTTAGAATCAAAATGCATGGACTTGTCACTAATGAAGACTACAGAGTGTCGAGGTTACAAGAACTTGAACTACTAGATGAGCGTAGACAAGCAGCGTATGATCATCTCAGAGTGTATCAGAAAAGAATGTCTAGAGGCTACAACAAGAAAGTCAAACATAGAGAATTTCAGGTTGGCAATCTAGTGTTGAGAGAAAATCTTAAAAATCAATCACATCGAGAACGCAAGGGGAAGTTCAAACCCAATTGGCTGGGTCCCTTTGTAATCACTACTACTTTTGGCTCTGGTGCCTATCAACTCTCAACAACTGAAGGAGAACAACTCCGAGAACCAATCAACGTTCTCCATCTGAAGAAATTCTACGCCTAAGGCATTCAGTGCTTGGTAAATGTCCTGAAAAAATGAACATCTTGGTGAAAACCTAGCAATAGGTGCCTTGATGATTCACAAAAAAATCAAAAAATATCAAAAGTACAAAAAAATTGAAAAAATGAAAAATACAAAAAAATGAAAAAAAAAAAAAGAAAAAAAAAGTGCCTTGGTGAAAACCTGGAAACAGGCACCTTGGTAGCAAAAATAGAATCTCTACCAAGATGGTGAAAACCTGGCAAACAGGCACCACTTGTTCCAAAATGCTCCATCTATCAGCACAATCTTGGTCTTTCCCAGCTTTCAGTCTTGCTTTAGTTTGTACATATCTCCCAGTTTGTTCCTGCATTTCCAGTTTTCAATAAGTCGGCCTGTACACCAACCAGCTCAAGCGTTTGCATCCTATCAATGTTCACACTTGGGGGCAATCAATGTCATATCCTATGGTCTCCCATGTATCTTAGACATGTCATATCCACTCAGAGTCCTTTGAAGCTTCAAGTTGAGTCAGTCAGTCAGTCTCGTCTCCAGAAAGGATTTTGCATCAACAACAATCAAACATCAAAACTCAACTGAAAACAATCTGTGCTTTTCATGCTTTTATCTCCTTGTAGGCTTACTGATTCGCATTGAGATTTTTGCATATTGTGTCCCTTCGAGCTCTTCGATGATGTCTTTTATAGGATTTAGAGAGTGATGACTGGGGGCATAATCTTTTCTTTGTCTTCTGCTTGTATGTGAAAATCTAACAACTTTGAAAATTTTGGATTGAAATGGTGTCCGACTGTAAGAGCCTCTATCTCGAATTGGATGGCCATGCGTACCTCGACCATTGATACCCAAAAAATTCAAGGAAGTTTGATCTAACTATTGTCTTTTTGAGTAAGTTCTTTCTCCTACTGTGGAACGCAATCTTGCCTAAGGATGTGAATGATAAAGGGTCACTACGGGTAATTCACATTGGATTTAGAATGATCTCTTGACTGTTTGATGTGTTTGCAATGCAAGGCGTATTCAGGTCATCACGACGTTTATGTTTTGATGCTTGTACAAATTGCTATATCAAAATGGACATGATATTCAGGTCATCCTGGCGTTTGTGCCTTGATGCTTATATCTAATCTGACATTCAACAACTAAAATCAATATTCATATGTCCATGGTTGTTTGACCAGTGGGTGTTGTATTGATTCTTGCACATACAAATCGATATTCATATGTCTATGGTTTCATGGCTAGTGGGCATTGTATTGATTTATCTGGTTACCTAAAAGTTCAATGATGATAACAAATCGACATATGATCAGTGACTAGGTCCTCAGTCTTAGGTTGCATTTCATTTTGCATGTCTCATTTCATTTTGCATGTTGCATGATCTCACAATGATTAAACGAACTTCACTGCTTAAACGATTCTTCAAATCACCTCTTCCATTCTAACAAGAGCTGAATCTCACACGAAGGTTCCTCCAACAAAATAGCAAGTAGAATCCTTTTTCGGGATCAAAATTCAAATCTGAGATCATTCATATTATTAACTACTTGCATAATCAACCTTCAATCATCACAGAAATCTAGTATTCAACTTAACTGATTATCTTACATCAAACTATCAAAATTTCAACTTGGTCAACCATGGTCAACTCATGGTCAAACCTAGTCAAACTTGGTCTTTTGGGACCTCCAAATGATGCAGAATGCGTTCTCGGACATGTATAACCACTTCTCAGATCAATTAACATGCTTCTAAACTATCAACGCTGACTTTTCTTGTCAGATTTCAATTTTAATCCCGAAGGGGGCATGGTATTGCACATCATTCAAAGTCTGTAAATCAAATTCTATCGATCAAATCTATCAATATCTTTCATCAGTGATCAAGACAACAATCACGTCTAGTCGCTGATTCATCAAAAGTCCTCATCACTCGGGGCAAATCTATCATCACTTGGGGCATATCAGATTCATCAAGATCCATATCAATTTGGTATTCTCCTAATCTTGTAAACTGTATCAGTTTTTGTAACCATCAGATCATAGTGTTCTTTCCTTGGTTCTTCGACAACTGAAGGGTTTGGATGTGATACTTGCTAGTTCTGCTAAGACAATCGAGTCTAGAACGGGTCACTCACTTCTTATCAATCCTAAGGTTCAGAATCAGGCATTTTGACACTTTTTCGCAATCATAGGTTCATCGCTGCTACAGTGAACATTATCTTTGGTCATTCAAGACCTATTATCTCCATATCAATTTAATATCAATCAACTCCTATCTCAATATCTTTCAATCGGTTTCTATCTTGAGATCGGTTTATCTTTTGAATCAGTTTCATATCTCTATCAAACACAGACTTTCTTTGAACCACTGCGCTTCGCACAGTAATTCAAAGAGGGGCAAAATGTAATACCCCAAAAATGGGCTATAAGTTCATTAATCTCCTACATATTCAAATCGAACAAAATCAACATCAAAGTCCTAACCTAAGGCACATCTAAACATCATCAAATCTAATTGATTATCTTAAATTTTGCATCGGGGAATATTCCTAGTAATATTCCTAATTATCTTAATTATCTTTAATTTTATAATTATTTGGCAATAAATCACATTTATCCTAAAGTTTGATTAATTGAATATTTTCATATTTAATTAATTAGATTTAATATTTGCCACTTAATTGTGTAATTAAATTTAATTATATCTATTATTAATTGTATTATTTAATTTTGACAATAAATCTAATATCATGTGAATAATTGATTAAATTCTTATTTAATTAATTAAAGCAAGTTGTCATTATTTAATAATATAGTTTTTAATAAAATTTTGATTAAATAATTGATTAACCCATAAATCAATTGTTTTATTTTCAAAAAGCAGTTAAGTTGAAAATAAATCACTTTATTATTAAATTAATTCATAAATAAAACATGCACAATCATAAAAGCAAACAACTATCAATTATCAATTAAAGCTAAACTCTATTTTGAGTTAAAACTTAGCTTTTGCATGTTTTTGTGAGTTAATTATCTTTTATTTAAAAATAACTCAAAAATCAAGTTGAGTTATTTGAGTGATTTATGGCTTTTTCTCATGCACCTCCAAAGCCCTGGATTTCTATAAATTAAGGCTTTAGCTCTTCACAAATCATCTCATATTTTGCACAATCACACTGGAGAATTGGAATTGAAGAATCAAAGCTCTTGTGAATCGACATCTTTGTGAGATCAATCTTATTTTTGCATTCATAGTTTTCATATCATTGTTAGAATCTTCATTGTTAGATCATTTAGCATTCATTTCATATCAATTTTTTCATATTAGCATAGATTCATATCAAGTTTTCATTCTTATTGCATAGAAAATATCAAAAATATAGATTAATTTCATTCAATTTCATATCCATCTTTTGCATTCAAATCCTTCATTTAGGTGTCGTCTAGGTCACTGATCTTGATTACAATCTGAGAACATTAATCTCGCACCTATTAGAAGGCAGTAAATCGCTTGGTTAGATAGTTTTTAATTTTGCATGATTTTGATTATAGCTAACCTCTAATGTTTTACTGAGTGTTGTGTCTACAGATCAGGTATAATTTTCACACACACAATGTTCAAATCTAAACATTCACATAAGTATAAACAATAGGTTTTATAATGGAAACCCTATTTGGGAAAAACCACTTTGTAACATGCTACTATTATTTTCACTCTTTTGAAGTGAGCTCGGTAAAAAGCCAACCCTGTCAAAGGTTACAATACACACTGTCAAATGTGACCCGGTTAAAGGATTTCAATCACCCTATTAAAAGTGAGCCTAGTCATAAGACTTACAGATAGTCCATTAGAATGCAACCTTGTTCAAAGGATTTAACATATGACTATTAGGTCAACCTCTGTTAAAAGGATTTTAACTGTTACAATGGTTAAAAAGTAGCAACAGTATTATCTAAAATATATACAACTCACTTTGCAAATATCAGATCTGATTCCATACACTAATGCTGGTTTACTCACTTTGAAACTTTTCCATTTCCATCTCTAATCTCCTTGGAAATTTTCTTCAAGCAATCACCACCATTCTCCTTCAGCCTTTTTTGCTTATTCAGTTAATAAAACTTTCCTCTTCTAGCATTCTCTATTCACCATGTGCATACATATCACAATGTTCAAGTTCCCTTATATTTTCCTCAATTAGGTTAACTCATCTTTTTCTGCTCAATCTCATTCATAGATCTTAGGGTTAGGTCAGATTCATTGAATCCACCCACTTTATGTTCTTTGGCTCCTTTTCTAGAATCATCTCAAATCATTCAAATATTTATAATAAAACATTTTACAATGCATTTAATGCTTCCAAACAATCAATAAATAAAGTCAACATGTTTTACATAATCCAAGAATTCAACAATGTCGGCTCCAAAATTAAATTCTCTTAAAATATAAAATTGCTGATGCTCAGTCAATATTGTGATTTTTCTATCGGTCTTCATGTAGAGCACTCAGTCAATACTAAAACTATCTCCTCGGCTTGCACTATCTTCCTCGGCAATTTACTGGTGCTCAATTGACACTATAATTTTCTCAGCATATACTACTCGGTCGACACTAACATTACTTGGCTTAAACATGATTTTTCCATTCTTTCCTTGGTTAAGCCTACCAATTTAGTCTTCAACCTTACTAAGATAAACAATACATTATCTCATCATAGTGCAACATAGTCAAGTACACTTTGTAGTATCAAGATAACTCAACCTTTCCTTAGGTGCTATTGTTACCAACCTTTCTTAGCCCTCTTAGCAACACTCAAATAGATATAGTATTTTCCTAAGTAGAAACAGTCTTACCAATTAAGGTTTGACATCAATGACAATACAACAATTGTTTCAATTCAATTTCCAACAATCTCCCTCTTTGGCATTGATGGCAACACCATATGATATCATCTAAATGACACATGGATTACCAACCAATCCTAAAACTTATCTATCCATTAGACACTTATTTATAATATCCTTAGCTTCATTGTGATTCAAAATCCTATAAGCCTCACTCCTATGACCGTCAAAAGTATATAGATCTCCCTCTATCCTGATTCTACATTTCAGTTCATCATCCTTTTTCCTTTTAGTTCCATCAGCTCATGAACTCTTGGTTTTTAGTGTCATGTTATCATATCAAAACATTCTCCCTCTTTGAAAAAAATGTCAAAGTAGAAACTAAAACTTACATCCATCAAATGTAGATAATATATGTCTAGCTCTGTGTTTCTCCCTCTATCATCTTTCTTATGACTGATTTCTTGTCTTTGCTTCTCTTCACAACTCTAGGCCAGTCCTAAAGTGTGACAATCTTTTGCATCAATTTGTCAAATGTTCTACTATAGCACATTTGATGCAATGCTCCTACCTTTTCTAGGCAGCCTCAGTTAGGGGAAGACCCCTAATTGACTTCTCAAATACTCATGAGCTTCTTTGGGTAAAGCTTTAGTGAATATGTTTGCTAGTTGTTCTTTTGTATTCACATATTCCATTTGGACTTCTTTGTCTTGTACTAATTCTCTCAAGTAGTGATACTTGATTGCAATGTGTTTGGTCTTAGTGTGCATCACTAGATTCTTAGAAATATTGATAGCACTTGTGTTGTCCCAAAAAATAACAATAGGTTCAGTGATTTCTTCTTTCATGCCTATCAACAATGTTTTATCCATACCAAGTTTGAATAGTTCACTACAGTAGCAACATACTCGGCCTCGGCAGTAGATTGGGAAATACAATTTTGTTTCTTGCTTGTCCAAGAGACTAATCTTTGTCCAAGAAAAAATGCTCCACCACTTGTACTCTTTCTATCATCTACATTTCCTACCCAATCAGCATCTATATAAACTTAGAATTCAAATTTTTCATCCTTCTTATAATATAGACCATGGTTAGCAATTCCTTTCAAGTATCTCATAATTATTTTCATGGCCATCGTATGTGTTTCCTAAGGATTAGAAAATAATCTTGCCACAATCCCAATAGCTAATGCAATATCTTGTTTGTTGTGTACAACATACTACAATTTTCCAATCATAGATCTATACAGAGTTTGATTCACTTCTACAACATCATCATTCTTATATAGCTTTTGTCCAATAACCATAGGAGTTCCTACTGGTTTAGCATCTTCCATCCCAAAAGTTTTCAGTATTTCATTAACATACTTAGACTGTTGGATCATCTTAAAATGGAAGCACCTCCATGTTAAGAGTGTTTAGCCCTTCGAGTAAGTGGTTTGGGGTCATGTCAAATGCCTTGAATGGATATTCAACTTGGATCTAGTTTTTCCCCTTGTTCTACCCCATTTTCCACTTCTTCCTAGCATTTTCTTCCATCCTAAATTGTGAACCTGAGATTCTTGACCATAAGCTCAAGGTCGACCTTTTCAGGTCAAGGTCGACCTTGACCCTGACCTAGTTAGGGTCGACCTCAAACTTGACCCTAGGGTTTGGGATCTTCAATGTTAGCTTCCAATTTTGGGATCTCATCAAAATCTTGCATTTTCCCTCTTCGGGGCCACTATTTCTCAGATTAAGTGTCGAATTCTCAAATTAATATTTGAGGTGGACCTTTCTCAAGATTTGTATAGAATCCTAATTTATTATTGGAGATTAGCCTTTCTCAAGTTTTGTGCCTAATACTCAAATTAACTTTGGGGTTGCCCTTACCTCAAATTTTGTAACAAGGCTCTTAAATAATTATTTTATTTATTTATTAAGGGTGGTCCCCTCCTAGATTTTTGTGTCAAGAATTTAATTTAATGTCCTTTCCATGTGCACCTCTCTAAATTTTTGTTCCATGGGCCCTTAATTATTATTTTCTACGAGGCCCCTCTTGTGCCCTAGATCACTATAAAAGGAGGCCTTCCTCTCTCATTTTCACATCACTCGATCATCAAGTTTTCTCAATCAAGTATCTAGAGCTCTCAAGTGCAAGCAAGTCTTCAAGCATTCAAGTGTTCAAGTATTCATCCATCAAGGAGTTCCATTGTTAGCTATTAAAGGATTCAATCTCCTTGGAGCCCCCTTGAAGATTCATCCTTCTCCATTCATTCAAACCTTCTCATATGAAAAGATCAAATCAAGATTGGTGTTGAAGATCAAAATACCATTGATTGGATATATCCTACATTCATTGAAGTATTATGAATTGTGGATTTGAGGATTTGAATCCTCTACAAGGACTTCAACATAAGCGAGGTGATTTGTTTCAATTAGTTTGTTTATGCACAATATATTGCAATTCAATTTCAAGGTTAGTTCCTAAATTAGGGTTTGACCAAGGAAAACCCCACATACAACCAAAAACCACCATTTTATTGTAGGTACAAGTGTGAAATCTCAGATCTTAGAGAAAACTTAGATACCCGTTTCGATAATGTTTCAGGATCTACAAACAGAATCGGGATCGGACTTCAAATAAATAATGTAGTCTTTGACCTTTTAAAAGGTCAAAGTCAAACTGTGTGAATTTGGAGAAAATATTTCTGGGTTTTGTCTGCCTTGACATTTCTAGTCCAGAACAGGTGATAGAATCTTCAGAAAGTTCATACAGAAGCCAATTCAAAATTTTTTGGATCTACCCTAATTCAAGGTTAGTATTTTCACTTCAATTATTTCAGATTTCAAGCTTGATCCAACTATAGGGAAGTATAGGGTTTCTCTCTCTCTTTCATATTCTTCATAGATTGATTCAATTGTGTATTAACCTCTTGGTTGATCAAATTGGATCTCTCCTTTGGGAATTTGGATTTAGGAGTGAATCTTACATTTTCCCCACACTCATACACAAATAGAGGTGATTCAAAATTACTTCTATTCATTTTGGTGAACCTGACACACTTACCCCTTTCTTTTGTGGATTTAGATGCTCTATTGTGTTAGACCTCCCTTCTATTATCTTGTGTGTTCACCCTTTACATTTTGGTGAACCCATTTTATGAATCCTCTTTCTATTATGGAATTAGATGCCCTATTGTGTGTTTGATTTCCTTTTTCATGCTTATAGATCTCATTTGAATGCATTTGGATTTATCTAGATCTATTTATTATCATGTTGCATAAGTTGTTTCAAATGTTTCATGGTGTTACACCTAGAAAGACTTCATTTATTACATGTGATCTCCGTCATATTTCTCTTTATGAAGAGAAGTTGAGGATTAATGTTAATTCTTCTCCTACTAGATGTCCTTCTTCCCCCTCTAGGGATCCAGCTTTAGTGAATTATGGCAACCCTACAATGTACTTTATTGGTAGGGATGATAATCCTCCTATTTGGGATGAACCTTTGGATTTGGATGTTGATTACGCTCTTCCTTATGACAACATTGTGGATGATCCCTTGGATAATGACATTGATTTATCTCCTCCTTTCAAAGAAGCTTTGATACAAGAGTGTGATTTATTATATGATGATAGCTCTTTTTCTACAACATACTCCCCTTATGCAGAAATTTTAGCGAAAGAAGATGATATTATAGATGCCTTACCTCCATTTGAGATTCCTTCTAGTGATGAGGCATTAGTGGAGAATGATATGAATTCCATTAATGCTCTCCCTTTTAGTGATGATCCTATGGAGAATCCAGATCTTACCTCATCTCCTCCTAGGATGTCCTCTTTTCTTCCTTCTTGTGAATCTATTTGTAGTGTTGAGACAACTAATATGGTTTATCCTAAACCCTTGTTGACTATCAAAGGTTGTCCTCACATTACTGTCAAAGGTAAACCTATGGATTCTTTCAATGATCAATATTTTATAGCTCACACATATCATACAAGGAATAAACCTCAACCTAATCTGGTGGTTTCTACTTCTTTTCCACCTTCTCAACCTATTCTTCCTCCTCCACCCTATCTTCCTAGCAAGGAGTATGATTTGATTACCCAATTGTAAAATACTCCTGCCAAGATTTCTTTATGGGAGCTTCTTCAAACTTCACCTACCTACTATGAAGCCTTGCAAAAAGCTCTAGCAACTCTTCCTACTCCACCTCCTAATCAAGAAAACATCAATAACTTCTTAAAATGCATGCATGCTACCTTGGGTCCTCCTGATATTGTTTTTACTCAAAAGGATTTACCTTCTAAAGAAGTTCAAAATCAATATGATGCTCTTATGGTTGTTGTTACTATCAATAAAAGTATCATTCATAGGACCTTGATTGATAATGGATTTGGCCTTAATGTTTGTAGCATGGACGTGCTAAAAGAAATTAACACCGATCTCTCAACTATTCAACCTGACAATGTTCCTATTTGTGGCTTTGATAACATTGCTAAGAACACTTTAGGCATCATTACCTTACCTTTCAAAGTAGAACTAGTCATCCTGGATACACCTATTCATGTTATGCCTGGACCTCTCAATTATAACCTTCTTTTGGGTAGACCTTGGTTGCATGAGATGAATGTCGTACCTTCCACCCTTCACCATAAAGTCAAGTTTATACATAATAACAAGATGTATTCACTTCATGTGGATGATGCACCTAATCCTTGTCTTAATAATCAAAATCACACTACTCCTATTTCTAATAGTAATCCTTCTTCCTCTAATGCTCTTCCTGGTGATGATTGGGGAACCTTGGATTTTACTCCTACCTTTATTGGAGAGTATAAGATTAATGATCTTGATTTTACGAAGAAACAAAGAGAGTTTGAACAATGAGTCTTTACTTCTAAACCCCTTAGTTATAACTTTGTCACTACTTCTACCCACACTGAATCTATCAAATCTACTAAGGATGATATAGTGACTACTAAGGTTCCATTGTCTTCTTCTGATATGGCTTCTCGTTATGGTCCTGGTTATCATTTCCTAGTTAAACAAGGATTTAATGGTCAAGGATGTGGTAAGCATAAATAGGGAATTCAAATGCCCTTACATACTGGGGGACATGAGCATTCTTATGGATTAGGATTTAATCCTCGACAAAAAATCAATGTTAACAACATCTCGAATAACACTTCAAGACATGATGAACCTATGAAGGAATTTGACCAAGAATTTATTTTTCCAAAACTCCCTCATGCCAAGATGATTACTAGACCTAAATACAAAAGGAAACGTAGTCCACACTTGAAGACTCTTCCTTTTTGTTTATATCATAGATTTCATGATCACTCTACTAATGAATGTCAGGCTTTACATTATAAGATTAGGAAGCTCATTTATAGTAATGTTATTTATATATCATGTGGCAATGAGTTGTATTGTTTTCCCTAAATAACATCTATGTTCCTATTATGGAGCTCCACATTATCTAAACAATGGTAGCCTAATACTTGTGGGCTCATTTTCTTGCATAGTGTTGCGAGCGATATATTAGGTCCCTTTCCATCCTTGTTCCTACACTTGGGGGGCAAGGATGTCATCTCCTTCATTTCTATCTTTATGGGATTCACCTCTTTCCTTGGTTAAGAAGAATTTATCTATTATGTGATATCCAATTATACATGAACATTTTGGTTTTCATTGAGGATCTTTGTCCTTGATCACAATTGATTTCATTGTTTGACATTGGGTTTCCATGGTTGATATATATCTCACCTTGGAAATTGAACAATGTGCTATCCCTCACAAGGGTTACTTTTTCACTTCTTGCATGAGATCTCTTTGCATTCATCCCTTCCATGGCTTCATAGGAGCTATGACCTTCTTGGCTTGGACTAGGTGTTGTCTATGGATATTGTCTTGATGCTGAAGAAGGCTTTATCCTCGTTCTAAACTTTCCTTAACATGTCAAAACAGTATGTTTTTTCCATCTTAAGGAGGGGGGCACATATATGGCCTCCCCTCATCTATATTATGTATTTTTGTTCTAACCTTTTGTTTTGCAGCATGCTAAATCTTGGAAGGTAATGCACATAAGTTGCTAAATCTTGAAGGGACATGCATTTCCAATTTCAAATATGCTAAATCGTTCCAAAGGTAACACACATAAGTTGCTAAATCCTGAGGAGACACGCATTTTTCAAAATTTTCAATATGCTAAATCTTGGAAGGTAATGCACATAAGTTGCTAAATCCTGAAAAGACATGCATCAATATGCTAAATATTTCAAGGGTAACGCACATAAGTTGCCAAATCTTGAGGAGACACGCATTTTGTATTTCATGGTGATACAAGGTGGATCCATGGGTACTTTATAAAAGCCATCAGAAGATGCACTACATACATGCACAAAGCTGCCAGAAGGTGCACAACATTATGGGGTGACTATCAAGTGTTTTCTTGGTAGGCCATCCTATCCTTTTGTGGTTCACAGTGAGATATACACATCTTACTGGGTGAGCTAGCCACTCCTCTCTCTCCTTTTTCTCTCTGTTCTTCAGTGATGTCTCTCTTATTGTCATCTTGGAGTTGACAAAGACTTGAGTCCCTAGGGGCTCGAGGATTCCTTTGTCCCTTTGATTTCAATAAGATTGTCTTTTTCTTTCTAATCTCCTTTACCAAGAGTTTGCATAGAGTCCATACTCTTGCTAAAGTGGGGGCTTAATGTATCATCTTAAAATGGAAGCACTTCCATGTTAAGAGCATTTAGCCCTCTGAGTAAGTGGTTTGGGGTCATGTCAAATGCCTTGAATGGATATTCGACTTGGATCTGGTTTTTCCCCTTGTTCTATCCCATTTCCCACTTCTTCCTAGCATTTTCTTCCATCCTAAACTCTGAACCTAAGATTCTTAACCATAAGGTCAAGGTTGACCTTTTTAGGTCAAGGTCGACCTTGACCCTAACTTAGTCAGGGTCAACCTTGAGCTTGACCCTAGGGTTTGGGATCTTTAGTGTTAGCTTCCAGTTTTAGGATCTCATCAAAATCTTGCATTTTCCCTCTTTGGGGCCACTATTTCTTGGATTAAGTGTCAAATTCTCAAATTAATATTTGAGGTGGACCATTCTTGAGATTTGTATAGAATCCTAATTTATTATTGGAGATTATCCTTTCTCGAGTTTTGTGCCTAATACTCAAATTAACTTTGGGGTTGCCCTTACCTCAAATTTTGTAACAAGGCTCTTAAATAATTATTTTATTTATTTATTAAGGGTGGTCCCCTCTTAGAGTTTTGTGTCAAGAATTTAATTTAATTTCCTTTCCATGTGCACCTCTCTAGAGTTTTGTGCCATGGGCCCTTAATTATTGTTTTCTACGAGGCCCCTCTTGTGCCCTAGATCACCGTAAAAGGAGGCCTTCCTCTCTCATTTTCACATCACTCGATCATCAAGTTTTCTCAATCAAGTATCTAGAGCTCTCAAGTGCAAGCAAGTCTTCAAGCATTCAAGTGTTCAAGTATTCATCCATCAAGGAGTTCCATTGTTAGCTATTGAAGGATTCAATGTCCTTGGAGCCCCCTTGAAGATTCATCCTTCTCCATTCATACAAACCTTCTCATATGAAAAGATCAAATCAAGATTGGTGTTGAAGATCAAAATACCATTGATTAGAGATATCCTACATTCATTGAAGTATTCTGACTTGTGGATTTGAGGATTCAAATCCTCTACAAGGACTTCAACATAAGAAAGGTGATTTATTTCAATTACTTTGTTTATGCACAATATATTTCAATTCAATTTCAAGGTTAATTCAGAAATTGGGGTTTGACCAAGGAAAACCCCCCATACAACCAAAAACCCCCATTTTATTGTAGATACAAGTGTGAAATCTCAGATCTGAGAGCGAATTCAGATACCCTTTTTGATAATCTTTTAGGATCTGCGAATAGAATCAGGATCAAACTTCAAATAAATAATGTGGTCTTTGACCTTTTAAAAGGTCAAAGTCGACCTGTGTGAATTTGGAGAAAATATTTCTGGGTTTTGTCCGCCTTGACATTTCCAATCCAAATCAGGTGATGAAATCTTTAGAAAGTTCATACAAAAGCCAAAATTCAGCATTTTCCAAATCTGCCCTAATTCAAGGTTAGTATTTGCACTTCAATTATTTCAGATTTCAAGCTTGATCCAACTATAGGGAAGTATAGGGTTTCTCTCTCTCTTTCATATTCTTCATAGATTGATTCAATTGTGTATTAACCTCTTCATTGATCAAATTGGATCTCTCCTTTGGGAATTTGGATTTAGGAGTGAATCTTACATTTTCCCCACACTCATACACAAATAGAGGTGATTCCAAATTACTTCTATTCAACTATGTAATGAAAATTCCATTCTTCCTCTGATATAATTCTAAACCAACAAAGAATTTGATCTCACCAAACATACTCATTTCAAATTCAATTTGCATTTCGTTTGAGAAAATTTTGCATAATGCATCTTCTCCACCAAAAATAATGTCATCAACAAAATTTTTTGCCAATAAGATACCTTTACCTTCTTCATCCTTCATGTATAGATTTCTTGTGTTATTTGTTCTTGAAAATCCAATCTGTATCAAGTAGTTGTGCAACCTCTCATACCATGCTCTAGGTGCTTGCTTCAATCCATATAATACTTTGTTCAGTTCACACACCATGCATCTTCTTTTTGGATCAATAAAACCTTCTGGTTGTTCTATGTAAACTTCTTCTTCTAGTATACCATTAAAAAATGAAGACTTGACATCCATTTGATATACCTTGAAATATTTATAAGCAATGTATGCAATCAGAGTTCTTACTCCTTCGAATCTAGCTACAGGGGCAAATGTCTCCCCATAATCTATTCCTTCTTCTTGTGTGTAGCCTTTGCATACTGGACTAGCTTTGTTCCTAGTGATTTCACCATTTTCATTCATCTTATTTTGAAATACCCACTTTGTTCCTATAACATTCTTGTTTTCAGGCCTCGGCACCAGAGTCCAAGTATCATTCTTCTCGATATGGTCGATTTCTTCATTCATTTCTTGTATCCAATCTTCATTCTCCAATGCTTCTCTAGTTGTCTTCGGTTCAAATTCACATAGTAGACATGTTGGATCCTTAGTCTTACTTCTGGTCTGGATTCTAGTACTTTTGTCTCCAATTATCTATTCAGGCTTATGATGTCTTCTCACATATTTTTCCAAAATAGGTTCAGCTGTTCTCTCCTCTATTTCATCATGTTCTTCAATAAGATTGTTAGATTCAACTTCAAAATTCTTGGCAACCTCTTCTTGATACTCAACAGCATTTTCTTGTAGCTTGGCATGTTCTTGTTCTTTCTCGGGATTGTTTTCTTGACACTCGGTAGTTTTTGTCTGTTGCTTGGCATTGCTTACCCGAGACTCAGGATTAGGTGCAAGTCTATTACTTACCTCTTCCTCTTCTTCAATGTACACAAAAGATCTATAATCTTTTGGTTCTCTTTTACTATCAGCTTCATTTCTTTTTGCATACTCATCAATTTTTACATTCACACTTTCCACAATTTTGTTAGTGTTGGAGTTCAAACACTTATAAGCTTTACTTTTTGTGGAGTACCCTAGGAATATGACTTCATCACTCTTAGCATAAAACTTTCCATTCCTAGTGTCTTTTAATATATAGCACTTACTTCCAAAGATTCTAAAGTATTTAACACTTGGTGCATGTCCATGCCATAATTCATAAGGTGTCAGATTTGTACCTTTCTTGATCTGTACTCGGTTAAGAGTGTAGATAGTAGTGCTTATAGCTTCTTTCCAATATCTATGTGCCACATTATTTTCAATCATAAATGTCCTTGCACAATTCAAGATAGATCTATTTTCTCATTTCTGCTATACCATTATGTGGAGATGTTCTAGGTGCAGACATCTATCTTTTAATTCCTCTATCATTGCAAAACAAATTAAATTCATTTGATGTAAATTCTCCACCTTGGTCAGATCTAAGACATTTCAGGTTCCTACCTGTCTCCTTTTCAACCTTAGTCAAATACCACTTAAAATATTGAAAAGCTTCAGATTTTTCTTTTAAAAACATCACATGCATCATCCTAGTATGATCATCAACAATTAAGATAAAGTATCTAGCACCACAGTAACTTTGTACACCCATAGGTCCACAAAGGTCAGTATGAACCAAATCTAAAACATTTTCAGAAGTAAAGGATTTGCTCTTGAAACTTGACTTTGTCATTTTTCCTAATTGGCATTCCTTGCACATCACATTCTCAGGTTTCTTCAATCTAGGTAGACCTCTTACCTTTTTCTTCTTACTTATCTCTACCAAATTGTCAAAGTTAACATGACATAGCCTTTTATGCCATAACCAAATGTCATCAAGTTGTGCAATCAAACATGTTTCTTCAGATAGGTCAAGATAGAACAAATTGCCTCTAGTCTGATCTCCACTTCCAATTAGTTCTCCAGTATCATTAAATATTTTAGCTTGCTTGAGATGAAATACCACTCGGTAACCAGTTTTGTTAAGATGAGAAACACTTAGAAAATTGTAATTAAGACCTTCAACCCAATATGCATTTTCACAAGATATCTTATTAGTTAGTTTAATCAAACCTTGTCCTCTAACAGGACATAGTGCATCATTACAAAATTTTACACTTTTACCTCTGTAATGATGTAAAGTCTCAAACTTATTTTTTTCACCAGTCATGTGATGTGAATAGCCACTGTCAATAATCCATTTATCATTTTTGTTCACATAGGATATCAATGCAGTTTTCTCATCCTCATCAGATTCATCTTTCATTGCCAACCTCAATTTCACAATCATCACTATCAGTGTCAGTCTCTTTTTCAACAATGTAACAAGATTTCTTACCTTTTCCCTTGTAGTCTCTATTCCATTGGTAGCTTCTGTCATCTTTTCTGTCTTTGTGTTTTCTTTTCCTTTCATCATCTTTATCCTTCCTATCAGGACATCTAGTAGCTATATGACCAAATTTATTACATGCAAAACATATAATAGGGAATTTACCTTTATACTTTCATTTTCCTCTTCTCAGTCTTCTAGCCATAAGAGCTTCTAGATCTTCTAGGTGTTCATCAGAAGTGTCACTGTCACTTTCACTATCACTATCACTTTCATTTTCATTGATGCATCTTTCTTTTTCTTTCTTTGGCGTGCTCAAAAATAGTTGTGACTTAAAAGCATATTCAACATTTCCAATGCTTCCAACAGTGAAATTATCATAATTAGAGAGTTCAAAAGTAGTTAGCTTACCAACCAAACTTTCCAAGGTAAGCACATTAGTAGAGTTACATCTAGCTTCTTGAATAGATGAGATCTTAATAGCATATATAGGATGCATGGTTCTTAATACTTTTCCTATTATAGTTTCATCATTAATAGTCCCATTAGCTCCTCTAATAGCATTCACAACTTCTTTTATTCTACTACAATATTGTGCAATGTTTTCACCTTCTTGCATTCTCATTTCATCAAACTTACCTCTAAGACTCTCGGCCTTTACTTTTAGCACATTCAAGTCACCACCATAGATCCTTGCAAGAGTATCCCACATATCCTTTGTAGTTATACAGTCCTTAATGTCCTCAAATTTTGATAGCTTAGGGCAGTTGAAATTTCCAGCATTGCCTGATTATGTTCTTGCTTAGCTCTCATTTCTTCAACAGTCAAAGGTGCAATATGTGAGACATAGCTATTCTCAATGTAGTACTTTGCAGAGTCACCAATAGTGGCCAGATGCAGCTTCATCAAGCTTTTCCATGTAGGAAAATTTTCTTTGTTCAGCTTTAGTACCTCCTTCTTATACATCCTGATCATTTTCTTCAAGCCCCTTTAAACTTGATATATGTCCACACTAATAATAAGCAACTTAGCTTTGATACTAATTGTTAATATGATTTAGAACAATAGAGAGGGGGGGTGAATCAGTTGTTCTCGGATCTTGATGTATAAAACAATCTCATAAACTTATCCTTCAATCATATCCAAAACCAAAACAAACTCGGTCATCACTGATTCGATAATATAAACATCTAACAATGCAGTCCACTACCTAGCTATAACTTAACTTGTAAAACATAGCAATGTTCAGATCTAAACATTCACACAAGTATAAACACCAAGTTTAATAATGGAAACCCAATTTGGGAAACACCACTTTGTAACATGCTACTATTATTTTCACTCTTCTGAAGTGAACTCAGTCAAAAGCCAACCCAGTCAAAGGTTACAATACACATTGTCAAATGTGACCCGGTTAAAGGATTTCAATCACCCTATTAAAAGTGAGCCTAGTCATAGGACTTACATACACTCCATTAGAATGCAACCTTGTTCAAAGGATTTAACATATGACTGTTAGGTCAACCTCTGTTAAAAGGATTTTAATTGTTACAATGGTTAAAAAGTAGCAGCAGTATTATCTGAAAAATATACAACTCACTTTGCAAATATTAGATCCGATTCTATACACTAATGCTAGTTTAATAATTTTGAAACTTTTCCATTTCCATTTCTGATCTGCTTGGAACTTTTCTTCAAGAAATCACCACCATTCTCCTTCAGCCTTTTCTACTTATTCAGTCAATAAAACTTTCCTCTTCCAACATTCTTTGTTCACCATGTGCATACATATCACAATGTTTAGGTTCCCTTATATTTTCCTCAATTAGGTTAACTCATCTTTTTCCACTCAATCTCATTCATAGATCTTAGGGTTAGGTCAGATTCATTGAATCCACCCGCTTTATGTTCTTCAGCTCCTTTTTTGGAATAATCTCAAATCTCTCAAAGATTTACAATAAAACATTTTACAATGCATTTAATGCTTCCAAATAATCAATAAATAAAGTCAACACGTTTTACATAATCCAAGAATTCAACAATGTCAGCTCCAAAATTAAATTCTCTTCAAATATAAAATTGTTGATGCTCAGTCAATACTGTGATTGTTCACTCGGTCTTCATGTAGATCACTCGGTCAATACTAAAATTCTCCTCGGCTTGCACTATCTTCCTCAGCAATTTACTGGTGCTCAGTCGACACTATAATTGTCTCGGCATATACTACTCAGTCGACACTAATATTACTCGGCTTAAACATGATTTTTCCATTCTTTGCTCAATTAAGCCTACCAGTTTAGTCTTCAATCTTACTAAGATAAACAATACATTATCTCATCATAGTGAAACATAGTCAAGTACACTTTTTAGTATCAAGATAACTCAACCTTTCCTTAGGTACTATTGTTACCAACCTTGCTTAGCTCTCTTAGCAATGCTCAAATAGATATAGTACTTTCCTAAGTAGCAACAGTCTTACCAATTAAGGTTTGACATCAATGACAATACAACAATTGTTTCAATTTAGTTTCCAACACTACCTCCCCAATCTGCATCTATATATGCACATAGGGTAAAATCATCAGATTCTTCATATCACAATCCATATTCAAATGTGCCTCTTAAGTACCTCAGTATCCTCTTCACTACTGCATAATGTAATTCTCTAGGTTCAACTTGAAATCTTGCTATAATTCCAAATGCATGTGATATATTTGGTCTTGTATGAGTTAAATATTACAATCCTCCTATCATAGATCTGTACTTTTTTTGTTCCATTGTAGGAGTCTCATCTATGATAGATAACTTATGTCTAGTTACCATAGGTGTTCCAACTAATTTATAGTTATCCATTCCAAATCTCTTCAATAAATCATTCAAGTACTTTTTCTGACTTACAAAGATACCATCACTGTTCTGTGTTATTTGCAATCCTAAAAAGTATTTCATTTCACCAATCATACTCATTTCAAATTTAGTCTTCATTTCATCTACAAATTTATCACTAGCTTCATCTTCTCCTCCAAAGATAATATCATCAACAAAAATAACTAAAACCAACAAACCATTTTCAATTTCTTTTGTGTATAGGTTGTTATCAGCTGTGCCTTTTGTAAATCCTAATTTTATCAAATACTTATCCAATCTTGCATACCAAGTTCTAGGTGCTTGTTTTAGTCCATATAAAGCTTTCTTTAGTTTACATACCATATGTCCTTCATTAGTTAAAGGAAAACCTTCAGGCTGCTCAATGTAGACTTCTTCCAATTCTCCATTCAAAAATGCTAACTTCACATCCATTTGATGCACTTTGAATTTCTTATCAGCTGCATAAGCCAAAAATATTCTTACTGCTTCAATTCTTTCTACTGGTGCAAAAGTTTCTTCATAGTCAATTCCTTCTTGCTATGAGTATCCTTTACATATTAATCTTGCTTTGTTCCTTAAAACTTCTCCTTGTTCATTCATCTGGTTTCTGAATACCCATTTAGTCCCTATAACATTCTTATCTTTAGGCCTAGGGACCAATTCCCAAGTCTTGTTCTTTTCAATCTGATCTAGTTCTTCCTTCATAGCTTTAATCCAATGTTCATCCTAATAGGCTTCACTAGTAGATTTAGGCTCAATTTGAGAAATTAAACACAATTATTCTTGTACCTTATTTCATGTCATAACTCTTGTATCTATGCTTCCAATAATCTGATCAAAAGGATGATTCCTTGACAGATTCATGTTAGGTGTCACTGTCTTTGTTCTTACTTAAGCTATAGCTTATTCAATGATTTCTTCAACATATCTTTCATTCTGCAATTCATTGTCAGTCTCATACAATAATTCAGTGTTCTCTATATTAGTTCTAGGATGAGTTCCTTCATCTGATTCATAATCAAGCATTCTTTCCTGAATTTTGAACTTTTCATCAACTTTAACATTTGTGCTCTCAACAATAGTTTTAGTTCTTTTATCATAACATCTATAAGTTTTTCTCTTCAATGAATATCCAAGAAATATACCTTCATCATTTCTAGGATCAAACTTTCCAATGTCATCATCTCTTTTAATATAACATTTTCTTCCAAAAATTCTAAAATACTTAACTAATGGTGCATGTCCAAACCATAATTCATAGGGTGTCTTGTCTATATCTGCTTTGATTTATACTCTGTTAATTGTATATACTATTGTGTTTACTGCTTCTCTCCATAATATTTTTTCCAAATCATTTTCAAATAACATAGCTCTTATCACTTCAGTCACTGATCTGTTCCTTCTTTCTGTAATACCATTTTGTTCAGGTGTCCTAGGGGCTAAAAAATGTCTCTTAATACCATTCAATTCACAAAAATTGTTAAATTATTTTGAAGTAAATTCTCCACCTCTATTTGATCTAAAACATTTAATGTTCATTCAAAATTCATTCTCAACTTTGTTCTTAATAATCTTAAACTTATCAAATGCTTCAGATTTTTCTTTAATAAATGCAATCCACATCATTCTTGTAAAATCATCAACAAGAATCATAAAGTACCTTTCTCCATAGAATCCTCTAGTCCTTGTGGGACCGCTCAAATCTGTATGAACAATTTATAACTTCTCTATTGTTGTAAACTTCTTGCTGGGAAATGAGCTTCTCTTTTGTTTATCCATCACACATTCCTTGCAAATCATGTTAGTAGGCTTCATAATTTTAGGTAGATCTCTTACTGCAAGTGTAGTACTCAGTTTCATTATGTTATCAAAGTTTATATGACAAAATACTCTATGCCATAACCAACTGTCATCCATCTTAGTAATAAAGCATGCCATCTCAGTAGGATTCAATTGAAATACATTACCTCTGGTTCTAGATCCAACACCAATCAAATTACCATCCTTGTCTTTGATTACACAAGTTTTTTCAGTAAACCAAACTTGATATCCCTTATCAACTTGTTGTCTAACACTCAAAAGATTATGTTTCAAACCATCCATAAAGTAAACATCATCAGTATTAGACTTTCCATAAAGAGTAATAGATCATATACGTTTTATCAAACAAGGTGCATTGTTTCCAACTCTAACAACTTTGTTGGCTCCTGAAATCACTGCATTTCTTCTGAGTGGTTTCGGGAAGCCAATTGATGAATTTGACCTTTTTTTAGGTCAGATTCTTGCACTTTAGGTTAGTAACCAGGCTGGGTGTACCCAAACAAAAATGATAAATGATAAACTGCTAATCTAAGAACTCAAATCTAATATGTCTAATCTAGGATCAAAACTGAAAACCTAATCAATTGAACTACAAATATACTAAAGAATAAAAAATGCTAACACTACAATAAAATTAGGGTTAGAAAATTGAAAGAACTATAAGAAATTGATTAGTAAACTAATTGAAAACTTTTAAATCTAAGTCCTAAATATAGATAACTGCTTTAAAATTGGAATGGGCAGAACCTAGAAATAAATAGATGAAAATGACATATATATCAACATGAACTGAAGTAAAGATCAGTGCCTATAACATTGGGCAATAGAGTCTTGATAATCAAGTTGTACTCAGAGACAGTAAAAACCCTAGTAATCATTATAGACAATTTTGTTGAGTTTAACTCCGATGCTTATAGACCAACCAACTGCAGTTTGGAAGAGTTTAACTAAAAACATATCCTGGGAGACCAACAGTTTCATCACATATAATAATTACTAAAATTTAAACGATCACATTAAAGGAATTTAATAAAAAATTCATCCAATACAACATAATTCATCAAAAAACTGCTTTTCAATATTAAAGACTTTAAACTTATCTCTCCTCTAGTAATGTGATAATAATGTTCAAAATTCATTCATCGGTTCGCCAGATTCGCCCTAAAAAAATTTACTCCATCATGTATTCCTTTATAAACATTTTGTTCTCAAAATTGTCTTCTAAAATTATCCTCTCTCTACCATTAATTGAATATATATATATATATATATATATATATATATATATATATATATATATATATATATATATATATATATATATATATATATATATATATATATATATATATATATATATATATATATATATATATATATATATATATATATATATATATATATATATATATATATATATATATATATATATATATATATATATATATATATTTCAAAGGTTTCCTGTGAAAGGACACGCCCTTTCATAGGACCTAATTATGCAACTAATTCTAAAAAAGCATAATAAACTATTACAATGATTGTTCAGGAAAATCTTCCCTAAATTAATTTCATTCCGGTATCCCGTGCATAATAGTTTATCTGTTAGTTTCCTGGACACAAAAACAATCAACATTAGATAGTCCTTTTAAATGATTATATTAATACGATCCTTATAAAATTATCCATTTATAATCAATAATTTATTAACGCCACAATTTTATAAATATATTTGATGATAAAAATGGAGCATAAAAGATTAAATATTTATTTCTATGTCATCCTCATATGTTATAAGCAATCACTTTAATTGTCAAATCATAAAGCAATATATTAATGAGACAATATTCAAAATTAATAAATGAAATAACATTATGCTTTAAGCATTTTTATTTTTATTTTTCTAGGGTAAAACATAATGCATTTATATTTATATCTTTTAAAATATATCTACAAATATAATGTAGTGTAATATTAAAATATTAAGACATTAGGGTTAAAAGATTTTATAATTTAATCTTAGAAAGTAGGATTGATCCTATTACGTTTTACTCACATAATTTTAGCATAAAGAAAATGTACATTTAATAACAACCCTAATACTAATAACACCATATAGAACCAATTTAGGTCTTGTATTATTAAACATAAACCCTAAACAATAAAGTGAGTAATAATGTAACTCACTTAAATTCTTTCTCACCCTAAAGTAAAATTATTTACGTTAAGAAATAATATAAAGTGAAAAATGCTAAACTATATTTAAGGATATGAAAAAATCAAAATCAATATCAAGAGTTTATCAAAACCCTAAATAAGAATAATATTTATCAAATTATATCCTTATTTTGAATCATATGATTTTATTTTAGGGTTGTGGGGATAGAATAAAAATGAAAAATAATCGTTAGTGACCATAACATATGAAATTCCATTTTATAAACAAAACCTATTTATTTTGAACAAGATAAGAATTCCTTTAATATATATATTCATTTACATATCCATTCTTGAAGAATAACATAGAACAATTGGTTACGGGGGTAGATTTGGGTAGTTAGGTAGGAAAGAAGGAATGGGTCGAGAGGTCGAGTGTTCAACTCCCTCTCCCCATTCTTTTTTTTCCTTTTAACATTAAAAATAAATAATATAAAAATAAATAAAAAATCACATTATTACAAAAGGAAAAATGATTAAAGGAGAAATTACTCCCTGTGTAAGAGTTGTAATAATTCTTCACCTGCACATGAAAACAAAAATAAATAAATAACTTTTCTTAACCCTCTCAAGGAACATAAATAGACTAACTGGTTACGGGGTGGGAGGGTAGGTAAGTAGGAAAAGGGGATTGGCTTGAGAGGTTGAGTGTTCAACTCCTGATTGCCACCCCTTTTACCTAGTTTTTAATAATTATTTTATTCCAAAAAAATATAAATGCTTTTAAAACTTGGAAATAAAATAATTAACTTTTGCTTCGAAAATCAAACTATATAAACATTATGGACCCCTTTTTAATTATTTAATTTTTATAAAATAGGGAAATAATAAAAATAAAATATCATACTTCCTTGACACATTTGCAATTTTAGGACCTGAATTTTTAGGTGTCAACAGTGGCTCTCATTGAGGACATGTGTCCATACCTAGACACAACGAGAATCCAAGCTTCTCTGGAGGAAGCAGACCACTTTGAAACATAATATTAATAAAAATTATTTGAAATCACTCATATTTATCCAGGGTTAGATTGAAGACAAAAATAAAAGGAAAAAACATTAATCTCATAAATTATTATGTGTTAAAATATTCCATAATAATATATTTCTCCTTTTAAGAAGTTGGATCAATAAAACCTAAAGATAATAATTTTACCTTTCAAAATATCAAAATAATGATATAAAATTTTTACCTCAATACTTACCTTATTCGAAAAGTGATCCCGATGACATTAGGTTTAGGGCTTTGCTAGAAGAATGATATCGTAAGTAATCTCCTGTCACAAAAATCATTTATCCCATACCACCATTAAATTAATAGCATTAACCTCCACCAGAACCACATTTCCCTCCGAGAAGAATTAACTAAGGCCGGTCATATCCAGCCAAGACTCCAGCAACAATCCCACATTGCTTCACTTATTGACAAAGAAACTTATGGTAAGCTCATCTGATAAATTTTCAAAATATCACTATTAAGCTTGCTTCTGTAACCTGTCACTTCAATATTTTTACAGCATAGTCTAAGAAACCAATCATATCTTGATCTGATTTCTTGGTGATTAACATTTGCGCTCGACAACCTCAAAGCAATGATTCAAATATAAACATTCCCTACAACTTAGCGCTGGGATATTCGAGGCTTGGGCTTTTTAGATTTGGTATTTGTTCCAAAACTTGAACTTGAAGCATTTGCAGCACCACCAAAAAGGCTTGTAGAAGGTGAAGATGATGCTCCAAAAAAAATTTATTGTGTTCCCTGAAGATGCACTAAACAAATTACCAGAAGTGGACCTTGTGCCAAGAGCTGGTGTAGGAAACACTGATGAAGTGCTTGCAGTTGCTATGGCTAATGGAAAAGAGGAAGAAGTATTTGCCCTGAATATTGAGGATGTTTGTGAAGATCCAAACATTGTTTGTGTCTGTGAGGCAGCTGAACCAAAAGCACCAGTTAAAGAGGTTGTTGCACTGACAAAAGAAAGGATGAGCTTGAAGAGGATGATGCTAGAGTGTTAAACATAGAAAAACCCCCTCCAAAAGAAGAAAAGGCCCCCTGATGTAGATTGTTCCTTTCCAGCCTCTTCAACCTGTAATCAATAAATCAAAGCCATTTTTGCAAATTTCTGGGTGTTTTTAACGCTACTGGCATTTCAAAATCATCACAAAATGTGAAAAAATCATTCAACAAAAGGTCTGGGAACCTTTTTGGATGTTTAAGCAATCATTTTAGTCAAAAAACAAGTTCAAATTTCTACTCAAATATTAAAAACGTGATTATTTTTTGAACAACAAATTTTTTTTCATTTCTTTCTTACACTCGTACAAAACTTCAAAGGTCAATAAATGCACTCCATTATTACTTCCTATTATTAACATCTAGCCATGTGAAATAAGTAAGCAAGATACAATTGAGGGCACAATTTTTAGTTATTCGACACGTTAGCTTTGAGATTCTCTCAAGCATTATAACTATTAACAAAGACCTCTGTCAAATATTTCATACTTTGTTAAAGGGATGTTATGGCACTATCAAAGCATTGCACACCAATCCATCCAGCAATTTCAAACATCATAAGCAAATATTTTAAACTGCTGATAGCAATGAAAATTAAGTGCAATTATCTCAGAAGAAAACTTCAAGCAATCCGGCGATGAAATGAAGCACCAGTGACAAAGGTAAACATAATTTTGGTGACAATTGTTTTAAAAGAACTTGAAAGAGGGAAACATAATAACTAGCTCAACAAAAGGAATGTGTCAAATATAGAAAAAGCTCGGAACCTTCCTAAGATGCAATTGAAAATAAAAAGAAAGAAAAGGTTTAAATACAATATAAAACAACTATCGGCCTTGAAGAAAAAACCATTAACTACTAATTCAGATTGACTTAAATACTATATATTTCTTTTAACAACTCAGACAACCTATTGTAAAAATTCCCTACCAAAGAAATATACCATCATTTTAGGAAACTAAATATTTTGAATCTTTGTGTGCAAACCAGTGAAGTTCATCAAAGAGAGACATAATAGTTAAATCTTCCAAATTAAATTTATCAAGTATAAATGAGATTAAACTATATGTACAAGGTGATTGTAAAATAATACAACATTATAATATTTACAATAATATAATAACATAATATAACAATACAAAATTTGTAAAGATTTTACAATTTAATATTAATGTAAGATTTCATATTTAGAAAATGACAAAACAAAAATATACTTACCTATTCTACATACCTGGAAAATAAAAGCCTTTCCTTTGTCATAAACCTAGTTTTGGTCATGCAACACGAAACTTACCATTGATTTTATTTCTGAAATGCCCATAATGTGCAAATTTGACCTCACCAAAATTTTGCAATAATCATATTGTATTTTCCACATATCATTTCTAATTGTATCTTGCAGAAATAATACATTTATTTTTTCACATGCAATTTTATTTTCTATCACGCTATATTACTTTTCTAAATTATTTAATATTTCACCAGAAAAAGGGTTTAGAAATGCACCTCCATGAATACTTACCTCTGGTTCTTCATCATTCTCAACTTTATGTTCAAAGGTACTATAGAGTGTGTTGAACCAATTTTTTTGGGACTCATCATACTGCAACATTTCATCGTCATTGTTTAGAAAATTTTAAGAGTTTCTAAAACCCTCCATAGAAATATCTCCTCCTTGAGATATCTCTCCCTCTTGATATTCATCAAACACCACTCGAACATGCCCATCCTGATGGCTATAATAAAAGTTTAATTTATTTTCTTGCACATACTTTTTATATTCGATATCCAATAGATCCAAAATTTGTTCTGTGCTGAGAAAATATTCCTCCTGATCATGATTCATAATGCATTCATTTTCTTCATCATTTTCAATAGGGATAAATATACTTTTGATCCACTTCTTAATCATGGTTATAACATAATGAGATGAAATTTCATCTCCCTTCTGGATCTCCTCCCTGGGAATCCCCATTTTTCTTAAAATCTCATCTGGTTGTTTTCTAAAATTCTTTATGAATCTTTTCTTATCAGGGATAAGTTCAGCGAACTCTCAGATTGATTTTTGTATCCGAATGTCAACTTTGTCATCTTCTTCCTGATTTTGGTAGTTGCACTGATTTACGTTTGAGTGAAAAAGATTTATATTTCCTTCATCACTCTGATGGTTAGGACCGTGAAATTGTTTGCAAGCAAGCCCCTAATCATCCTTGTCAGGCCGCTTCTCAAGAGACACATAAAACATTTTCTTCTGAATTGTTCTTTAGGGACCTTCTCCCTAATGTAGGCTTTTCCTAATACTGTATTCTAGAGTCGCCACCTCACTTCTTGTGAGGAATCAATAATTTTTCTGAATCCTTCTTCCCCGTAGAGTCTTTACAACTTAACCTGAGATTCTGAAACTAACATTCACTGATAGGTTTCCCCAGCAGAGTCGCCAATTTTTTGGCTACTGAAATCACTGGATTTCTTCTTAGTGGTTTCGGGAAGCCAATTAATGAATTCGACCTTTGTTTAGGTTAGATTCCTACACTTTAGGTTAGTAACCAGGGTGGGTGTACCCAAACAAAAATGATAAATGATAAACTGCTAATCTAAGAACTCAGATCTAATATGTCTAATCTAGGATCAAAACTAAAAACCTAATCAATTGAACTACAAATATACTAAAGAATAAAAAATGCTAAAACTACAATAAAATTAGGGTTAGAAAATTGAAAGAACTGTTAGAAATTGATTAGTAAACTAATTGAAAACTTTTAAATCTAAGTCCTAAATATAGATAACTACTTCAAAATTGGAATGGGCGGAACCTGGAAATAAATAGATGAAAATGACATATATATCAACATGAACTGAAGTAAAGATCAGTGCCTATAACATTGGGCAATAGAGTCTTGATAATCAAGTTGTACTCGGAGATAGTAAAAACCCTAGTAATCATTATAGATAATTTTGTTGAGTTTAACTCCGACGCTTATAGACCAACCAAATACAGTTTGGAAGAGTTTAACTAAAAACATATCCTGGGAGACTAGTAGTTTCATCACATATAATAATTACTAAAATTTAAACGATCACATTAAAGGAACTTAATAAAAAATTCATCCAATACAACATAATTCATGAAAAAACTGCTTTTCAATATTAAAGACTTTAAACTTATCTCTCCTCCAGTAATGTGATAATAATGTTCAAAATTTGTTCATCGGTTCGCCAGATTCACCCAAAAAAAATTTACTTCATCATGTATTCCTTTATAAACATTTTGTTCTCAAAATTGTCTTCTAAAATTATCCTCTCTCTACCATTAATTGAATATATATATATATATATATATATATATATATATATATATATATATATATATATATATATATATATATATATATATATATATATATATATATATATATATATATATATATATATATATATATATATATATATATATATATATATATATATTTCAAAGGTTTCCTATGAAAGGACATGCCCTTTCACAGGACCTAATTATGCAACTAATTCTAAAAATGCATAATAAACTATTACAATGATTGTTTGAGAAAATCTTCCCTAAATTAATTTCATTCTGGTATCGCATGCATAATAGTTTATCTATTAGTTTCCTACACACAAAAATAATCAACATTAGATAGTCCTTTTAAATGATTATATTAATATGATCCTTATAAAATTATCCATTTATAATCAATAATTTATTAACGCCACAATTTTATAAATATATTTGATGATAAAAATGGAGCATAAAAGATTAAATATTTATTTCTATGTCATCCTCATATGTTATAAGCAATCACTTTAATTGTCAAATCATAAAGCATTATATTAATGAGACAATATTCAAAATTAATAAATGAAATAACATTATGCTTTCAGCATTTTTATTTTTATTTTTCTAGGGTAAAACATAATGCATTTATATTTATATCTTTTAAAATATATCTACAAATATAATGTAGTGTAATATTAAAATATTAAGACATTAGGGTTAAAAGATTTTATAATTTAATCTTAGAAAGTAGCATTGATCCTATTACATTTTATTTACATAATTTTAGCATAAAGAAAATGCACATTTAATAACAACCCTAATACTAATAACACCATATAGAACCAATTTAGGTCTTGTATTATTAAACATAAACCCTAAACAATAAAGTGAGTAATAATGTAACTCACTTAAATTCTTTCTCACCCTAAAGTAAAATTATTTACGTTAAGAAATAATATAGAGTGAAAAATGCTAAACTATATTTAAGGATATGAAAAAATCAAAATCAATATCAAGAGTTTATCAAAACCCTAAATAAGAATAATATTTATCAAATTATATCCTTATTTTGAATCATATGATTTTATTTTAGGGTTGTGGGGATAGAATAAAAATGAAAAATAATCATTAGTGACCATAACATATGAAATTCCATTTTATAAACAAAACCTATTTATTTTGAACAAGATAAGAATTTCTTTAATATATATATTCATTTACATATCCATTCTTGAAGAATAACATAGAACAATTGGTTACGGGGGTAGATTTGGGTAGTTAGGTAGGAAAGAAGGAATGTGTTGAGAGGTCGAGTGTTCAACTCCCTCTCCCCATTCTTTTTTTTCCTTTTAACATTAAAAATAAATAATATAAAAATAAATAAAAAATCACATTATTACAAAAGGAAAAATGATTAAAGGAGAAATTACTCCCTGTGTAAGAGTTGTAATAATTCTTCACCTGCACATGAAAACAAAAATAAATAAATAACTTTTCTTAACCCTCTCAAGGAACATAAATAGATTAACTGGTTACGGGGTGGGAGGGTAGGTAAGTAGGAAAAGGGGATTGGCTTGAGAGGTTGAGTGTTCAACTTCCGATCACCGCCCCTTTTACCTAATTTTTAATAATTATTTTATTCCAAAAAAATATAAATGCTTTTAAAACTTGGAAATAAAATAATTAACTTTTGCTTCGAAAATCAGACCATATAAACATTATGGACCCCTTTTTAATTATTTAATTTTTAGAAAATAGGGAAATAATAAAAATAAAATATCTTACTTCTTTGACGCATTTGCAATTTTAAGACCTGAATTTTCAGGTGTCAACAAACTCCTCCATCATAGTTGTTAAACTTTATGATTTTTTTCATGTCTGTAGTCATATGATGTGAACAACCACTATCTACAATCCAATCAACTTTGTTTTCTACTTGAGAGACTAAATCATTTTCTTCCTTAACTTGTGTTTCAAGATTTTCTTCTTTTATTACTACAAATCCTATATCATCATTCTCAGTATCACCTTCACTTAAAGATTTATCTAAACTAGCTTCAAGTTCTTCATCATTAGAATAATAACATTCTTTAGATCTTCTAGGTTTAAATTTCTTTCTATACTTCTTAACTCTCTTAGGACATTTAGATGCAAAATGACCATATTCTTGACAAGTCCAACATTTAAAAATTTTCTTACCGTCTGGTTCTCTTTTCACAAGCAAGGCAATACCTTCTTCAATCTTCATGTCTTCTTCATTTCTAGATCTATTGGTCCTAGTATAATATCCACTTACACTGATGCTTCTTGACAAAGTTGGGCAAATACCAAGTGCAATAAATGTTGTCTCCATTCTAGGTAAATCTCCTGATTGTCTCAAGTTTATCTCTACTACTTCTAATCTTCCAAGAAGAGTTTCTCTGGTGAAGTTCATAGTACAAGGTATAACTTGTTCAATCATCTATGTTGTCTACTTAAATGCATGAGTCAATTTCCTCAAAATTTTGCATATCACTTCATTCTCTGTCTTGAATCCTTCACAAGATTTTATACCTACAATAATCTTTGACATTCTACCAATATAGCTTCTAACAAATTCATCTTCCATCATTCTTATATATTCAAATGCACATATCCAATTATGTAATTTGACTTTCTTTGCATGTTCATCACCTTGAAAAGTAGATTGTAAAGATAACCAAATTTCATGAGATGTTTTTAGATATTTTACCTGACTGTACTCATTTTCCATAAGGGCTGACAAAAGTACTTCTGTGGAAAGTATGTTACACATGAATAGATCTCTTTCCTCATTAGTACATTGTTCAATTTTGTCTTCTTCAATGATAGTCTTCTAATTCTTTGTGATTAACAAATAACTCGGTCCTAATCAAAGTAAATGTGTCTTCATGCTTTCTTTCCTACTGTCAAAATTTACTCCATCAAACTTAGGGCTTTCTTTCTTGAAATGACTCACCATGGATCTCCTTAAGCTATTAAACTTTTCCTTCAAGGACCTGCCACTCTAATACCAATTATTAGAAAGTAAAGTCCACCAAGATAACTAAGGGGGGTGAATTAGTTATCAGATAAATACACATTTTATCAAATTCAATAGATTTTGACCATGTAATCAATGTAACCAACAACCATAGTAAGATATACATACATAATAACACAAGATATGTTGACTAGGAAACCTCTTGATCAAAGAGTAAACCTCGGTGGGAATGATTCCCACAAAAGATGCACTAATATGAATATTCCTTGTGAGAGGATGGAATCTGTTAGGAATCTTATGAAATAAATTTAGTACATATGAATCCCTGTTAGGAGATTTTGAATCCCTATTAAAAGATTCTAACCCTATTAAGAGTTATGGAAGACAGAAGGATCCATTGCCCAAACAACTTCAATGGAGAGATCACTGAACACACTGTCCAACTAATCTTTGTATTACTAAAAAAAATAATATCAAAAGATTACTGATCTCAAATTTTTTTTACTTATCCTCTGACTATGCCAAACTACACCAACTGCTTCATCAGATCTCAATACCAGATCTCTGTACTTCGCATATCCTCTTTCACCAAGTATTGCACATTTCCACAATTCACTTTCACAATCTTACAATTAAATTCCACATTCTCATATTACAATAAGGAAAACATTCCTTCCTTCATACCACACTCAAGTAATTACAAATGAGTTGGCATACAAATTAAAAAATAAAAGTTTCCACATGTTACACAAAAATTACACAAAATTGTCAGCTTCCAATTAAGATAATTCTTCACTCATGTGACCTCAAACCTTGTGCTCAAGTCCATGTCACTAAAATCATTTCTTCAACTGGTGTTCAACTTTGCATAATCATATTCAATCTTGATTAGGAGATGTCATCTGATTTCCACAAAATGCTACTCAGGAACACTGCCTAAACACTTCTTCCACTAATTTCCACATAACTATCATGAATAGATGAATTTATGTATGAACTCTTAACCACAATCTTGTAAAATATCATAGAGTAAGTCCTCAACTTCGTATAGATAGATCTTTAATATCCCAAGTGTGCTAACTCAAACACTGTCTGTTTCTCTACTAATCTTTAGTAGATTATTCTATTGACATCAATGACAATCACAGTCATGAATGCAACAACAACTGCTACAAAATGGCTATGAATAATCCCCCATAGGATATATTCAAAATTCATTTGTAACAACTTTATATATATATATATATATATATATATATATATATATATATATATATATATATATATATATATATATATATATATATATATATATATATATATATATATATATATATATATATATATATATATGTATGTATGTATGTATGTATATATTGGTTGAAGAGCTCCTAGAGGAAATAACCATCAAATAAAACCTTCATTCTTTGTTCAAAATATAAAATGAAGTAACTAACTTATTTAACCAAGTAAGGACAAACTTTTACATCCAGTTTCATGTTTCCAGATTACATTCAGGATGAGTATAGTAGCCAAAGAAAGTGACACCGAAAGACATAGCTCTAAAAATTAACAAAGGCTCAATATAGCCATAGATTTCCTTTATAAGCAATCTGTTGTCAATATTGATATTATATTTTTCATTTTTCAATTGCCAATACAAGGCTTAGAAAATTTCTTGAACTATATTTGGGGCCAAATTTTGAATCTTTTGAATACTATCCCAAGTCACAAAAAAAACCTTCCAAACATAATTATGTTTTATCAAATTTAATTTTGTAGCTATGATGCACACCATTTTCTAGTTGAAGGGCACAAAAATTAAAAATTTAGTGAAGACAATTAATAGGAAAAAAATTCCAAAATTCGGGGAAGAGAGTATATTCAATAAATAATTTCAATTATTCTTCCATTGGTTGCATGCTCAGATCATTTTCATCATATCTTTCTAAATTAACTATGTTAGTGCTCAAATCTGTAGATGATTTATGATTCATAAATCATGACAAAACCATAACTCCAATAATCCCAATAGATGCATCTAACAAAATGCAAGCACTAAGGTGTTAAGGTTGTCAAACCTTCTTCACTTCGAGTATGAAACTCAGGCGGGTTTACCTATAACAATTCACTATTTTCAAATGAGGTTTGAATTGTGAATTGGCTCCTTCACTATTATGATATGCCTTTCATAATTGACTCAATAAGACATAACAACTCTTAGTACAACCCAAATTATCCTAATAGAAAACACTATGATGAAAATTATGAGAGCAATAACATGGAACATTGGCATAAGGACATTCATCCTTCTTCTTTTTGAGAGTTAAACTCAAGGAAGGATAACCTCTTTCCTTTGATTCTCTAAAGTATTACAATATACATCCATGAACTTGTCATAGATGATTCAGATAATGAGTAAGCAATAAAAGTAAAATTAATCAATTATTTGTATCTTCTTGGTGGTACAAATGTAAATATATTTTAGACTAGTGCCTTATCTACTTGGGCATCAAATTCAAACCCTACCTCCAAAAGATTCTATCAAGAAAGATATACTAAAACCCAAATGAAATTCCTGACATCCCATTCCTTTAATTCTGATGCAGGAGCATCTTGGGTCTTTGGCAATCTTGCATCAACCAAAAACATTTTCTGATTTCTGTACCTATTTTCTGTAGTTTTCTTTATAATATTTGAATTTTATAGTTTCATGGTGTGTGAAGCTTACATAATTTTTGGGACCTATTTGGGAACCTTCTCCTATGATCACATCAAGTTTGGATGGACTGTTTCAAAGTTACAGCTATTTTCCTTGCCGTTGGAACAATATTTTCATGTAGTTTTGGTGCTGATTGTTCATGTTGGTTCTCTTGATCCATAAGTAATATTATTTTTTTCACTTAATGGATTCAAGGGTACCTAAATTACTATCATTTTCCAAGATTGAAGCTTCCAATTCATTATGAGCCAAAAGTTATGGCCTTTTTGGCATAGGACCTATTTTTTGCCAGCGTTCACTTCTGAGTTGTTACTGCAGTTTTGGTGCTGATTGTTCATGTTGGAGACCTTGATCTATAATGAATTTTATTTTGTGAACTTAAGGAATTAAATTTTACCTAAATTAATATCATTTCCCAAGAGCGTAAACTCCAATTCATTATGAGTAAAAAGTTATGCCTATTTTGCCTCAGGACCTATTTCCTACCAGTTTTTGGGTGAAACGTGTGGTGTTTCTTCTTGCGATGTTTTGTGTAATCATATGGGACCTTTTTCACTTAAAGTCATGTTATTAGGTCAATTTATGACCTAAATCCAAAGGCGCATCAATTTATATTCATTCTAGCATTAGTTTTGGTTTAAATCTTGAGACTGGACCTATATTGTAATTAAATGTCTGACTGGTCGACCTGTGGCTTAGCTAGCTATATAAGGGGTCTAGATTGATGTAGTATAGCATCATGGGAAAGATATAGGAATGATTATCAAGATACATCATTGGAGAAAAAGATAGGATGCAAGCTGCAATTCTGAATTCATAATTCTCATTGTATAAGGCCAAAACCTGGAAGGCCTCATAGCCGAGCATGTTGAAAGAAATAATATAATTCTCTATTGTTGCTACCAGTTGATTGTCTCATATCCATTGTGTTTCCATTGATTTCATGTGATATTATATTTCTTCCATTGTGTAACTTTGAGAAAGGGCTTGTTGTGGATTCAAGTGGACTCAATTCTGCTTGATTCTACTTTTATCTACCCTACCCCTTGCGTCAAATTCCTACACTAGCTATCAAATTTATACATGGAAAATGAATTCACAGAGACCCTCCCCTTAAGATTTTACTCTTTCATTGAAAGAACTTAAGTTCAAGCCTTATATTCACCTTGTGAACAATGCATTAAAAAGCCTTACAATATAATGCATAACAGAACTAAACATCCATACACAAAGACAACAAGTAGAAAAAATAGAGTTTCAATATCTTTGTATTAATATTAAAAATGTATCAGTACAGTATCACCATGACTTCGGAGAAAATAAAGTCCTATATCTTGGAACTTTCTTTACAAACTGTACTAACCACCCCTAAAAAGAGTAAAAACTTTCTATATATACCCACAGCCATCTTGGAATCCTCAAAAGGATGCAACAAGCTTCAGATGGCTATGTAAAAAACTTGCACAAAAGACAAATAGTACAAATCAAAAGATTGTGACTATAACAACAAAAAGTAGTTCTCAACTACTTAACAATTTTACAAGTGGCACCTTTGTCTAAAGATATTTCAGAGCAGTTACATAATTTTTTGCATGAATGATGACTGCCATATGGATAACCTACATCATCCCTTTTTGAAACATGCTCTCCCTTGAATTCTAGATTAGGTGCCATTTGTACTCTATTCTTCTTCCTCTTCTATCATTTGGGCAGTTGGCTTCTTCTTTTTCTTCTTTGTCATTTTATCCCATGCTACCACATCATCATCAGATGGCTAATTGTAAGCCTGCAACTCCTATAGTGATTTGATATGTTGATCCCACAAGGAATCAATTACACTTTTAGCATCTTCTACAAACTGTATGCAATCACTTTCAATTTTAAATAAGTTGTCAATTATACTATTGCATCTTTCTAAATCCAAAGCACTATCACTATTCAGGAAAGCATCCTACTTAATTATCATTTGATCCATTGATACTTTCCACTCATCTATACTAACAATACCCCCACCATTATCATATATTGGAGGCAAGTACTTACTGCTATTCCCATCAAACATAGCCAGCTTGGCTGCTATCTGGTTAGACTTACCTTTAAAGAAATTTGATACAACAGTTACTAAACCAATCTTTTCAAAAACCTCAAATACTACCTTAGGAATATTAGACCTATATTCCTACAAATCAGCAAGCTTATCAAATAGTGAGCTCCTTCCTAACCATGTACTAAAAAGTGGCTCCAAGGTAGTCAAAAAATCATTCACTTTTCCACTAGCCTAGTGTAATAGACTGACTGATTGATGGACTGATTCCATCCTGTTCTTTATTTTGTCTTGCCTATATTGTACAATCCTTGCTACAGTATCCAAGGATGAATCTAGTCTTATTTTTTCTAGGTCCTCAACAGGCTTATCAAGAACCTCTGTATCTGTTTGAATAGGGACCTCAATCTACAAAGGAGGGGGAAGAACTACCTTTGAGGCTTCTTCAAGCCTAGCCTTCAATTCAACCAACTCATCTTCCAATTTCTTGATCTTCACCATTTTCAAGTCCCTATCTTTGGCCATTACACTTGCACTCACAAATAGTTTTGCATACCTCTCATACAACTTTTCTATCTTCACTTCATTCAAGTTAGAAAAATGGGTCACTACCTTGGAAACCTCAAGATCAGTTGTATTCTATACAGTCCATATGATTTTATTCCCTTCCATCTAATCCTCTATACTTAGTAGAGATGGCTTTTGAGTCTTTGGGGCAATAGACCACATTGCAACAGCCTGGGATCTTGGGTCATAGCCACTTCCTCTTATCATTTCACCAATATGAACCAAATATGATAAACTACCCTCTGTTTTCTTTCTTATCTAATCAATGATAAAAGTAGAGGTCAAATCCCATCCTGGAGTTAGCAGTATTCCAATTGATCTAACCATTTCTCTAGCTTCATCTACAGTTATAGCATCAAGGCTAGGATCATAAGAGGCTAATGCTCTCATGGTTTCTTCACTTGGCTCTACTCCCTCAGGCATAGCCTTAGCCATATCTTGTTGCTTTTTCCAGATAATAAAATTCTTAAATTTGTCACTATTGATGAATTGGTCATCACTTAAGAACTCCTCCTGATATACTTCTCTAATATCTTGTCCTAACCACAAGAACTATTCTTCATCTCCTTCATCACTGGCCACACTCTTGCTAGCCCTTATTATTTTCCTCACTTGGTGATGGTAAGCCCTATCACCTAGTACAAGAGCAGATGCTCTATCAATTCTCCCTCTCTATTGGTTCTTCTTAAAAGGCTCTCCCTCTTCAAGCCTTTACTTCTTCAATGGTGCTTCTAGAAGGTCCTTTGCCTCTGATTGATCTTTAAGAAGATCAATAACTGGTAAGTCTCCAACTTGTGGTGGGCTATCTCCTTCTTGGGATCCATTAGAGAAATCCTCATGATCAGAAGATGAGTAATCCTTCTTTTTCTTTGTTCACTTCTGATCAATCAACCTGTCCAATTGATTTGATAGATTGTCACACATCTCTATCATCTTGTTAATTATTTCTAAATAGGGAAGGTCGGGGAAGAAACCATCAAAAGGAATTTGGGCTGCCTTCAACTAAGCTTACAAATCCTTTGGGTCAAAAAACTTGTTCCATATAGTAGTGACCTCATCCTTCTCCACAATATTCCTAATCACATCCTCCTAATCAAGGCCCTCATGTTCTCTATTGACACCAATACCAAGTATCAGTGTCAACCTTGCAGTCTTAATGAAGCCCTCAAGGTCTACATGTCTGCAAAAACTAGATACCATCTTAAATTGATTTAGCCATGTGGTAATTTGTGGGAAAGCCCTCTTACCAATCAAGAAATCACTGATTCTCAACTACCTAGGTGTGAAATTACCTTTCTTATGAGGGGCCAAAAGTTCTTTGTCTATCCACATCAACTGCCAAACAAATTCTAAAGAAGCAACTCTTGGTGGCACAAATTTTGGTAACAAATGTGGGGGTTGGGGGCAACCGTAAACTCTTATAATTGTAGAATTTTCCCCTAAGTAGAAGTCACCCCAATTATGGTTTCCCTCCCATTTGTCTTCCTATTTCATAGATCTTAGCAGCCTTAGGACCTTAGGTGGTAACCTTGTAACATTTATGCCCAACCATCTCAAAATAGGAAAAACAATGAAGTTCTTGAAAACATAGAAGTCACACCTATTTGCAGTACTATCCCATACCTTTACCCATAGTTGTACTAGATTATGTTGATCTTGGAAAGTGAATTATGGTTTCAACATATTCAAATCAAAACTGTTGATATTGAAAAATAGAATTAAGTGCATCAACATAGAGTAATGCAAGAACTTGATGGGCTTCTTACTTTCTTTGACAAACATTAACCCTTCATGCATCCTATCAATTACATACTAGATGTAATCATAATCTATGTTTACTAGAGAATTCTGGATATCTAAAATCATCATCAAAAGATCAGCTGGCAAAAAATCTTCATCCCCATCTATTCCCAATACTCTACACAACCCATAACAAGTCTACATCATATAGTAATGGAGGGATTTAAACTAGTAAGGTGAATTCATGTTATCAAGGAGGGGAGCTATATATGTGCCCTGCTTTGGGATATGCTTCACCATTTGGTCTTTTAATAACCCTATATTTTTTGTATACTTCTCTCTCTCTTGGCTCAGATTAATTTCAGTAGAGGAAGACATGAAAAAACTAAAAGCTTTCATGAAAGAACCCCAATCAAGAGTAACCAAAGGTGACTAGTCCACCTTCCTAATTGTTTTGGAGATAGGATCATACAACCTAGCCAATGCAACAATTAGGTCTAACTCTAAAAACACATCAGGGACAATCAATTTCCCTAAACCCAAAGCCCAAACATTACAAACAGGAACTGGCCCACCCCTATTTTGATAAAAATAACTGAAGACAGTATAACCTGAGTAGGATGGTGTAACAGGATCTCTGCAATGACCTAAAACATCTTCAAAGACATCATCAAGAGCTCTTTTGTTCTAACTAGAACCAGGCAACAATTTGAGAAACTCATCTGAATAATTTGGCTTGTTTCTATCTTCCCCACATTTCATTTTGGCTTCACCACTGGAAGAAGTCATGCTTAGATCTGGTTGACTCATTTTTTCTACACAATTACTTAGAATTCTGCAAACTTGATTTTCTTGGCACTCAAAGGTTAGTCTAGAAAACATAATTCTCTTCAAATGACTTCAAACATAGAAAACAATGAGTTTAGCCCATTTATTGATGCAAATTAAAATGTGTGCAATTGCCAAAATCATTGCAAATCTACCTCTAATTACTTTCGCATTTAATTCACATATCACCAGTTTTCAGATCAATGCTAGCCGATGCAGGGATGTTGACAGATAGATTTAAAAATTTGAAAACAAGGCAAAAAGGTAATGATTACAGTTTGGTACTCTATCACCCTGCTTACATGATAAAATACTCCTTTAAAACTGATTGGATGGCCAACTACTTTTTCTCTAGCTCAACAATATACTTTATCCACATGGCATTAGCCTTTAACCTTTCTTTATTATTTTCTTTAAACGAGCCTGTTTCAGAGACCTGGCGACTGAAGGTTCTTGCTTATTCACTGAGGGAAAAGATAACCTTGGCTCATATTCAGAGAATTTGCGACTGAAGGCTTCACTTATTTTTTGAGTCAAATTCTTAATTCTTCCTCCATTCAGCGAACCAGCGAACAAAGAAAACCTTGCCTGAGCAACTAATCATGGTCACAATTTGGAGAATTAATGACAAAGGCTTCACTAAATCTCTTAATGTTTTAGTTAATAGCTACTTTATTCTAAGACTTGGTGACTGCAGGATTTGCTTATTCACTGAATTCTTTCCCAATTGCCTATTTTAAACTGAGACTTCAATTCAACCATTGATCATGACCTCAATCAACGGCCATCACTAATTTGCTGAGACTATAAGACAATCATCTTTTGATTACGAGACTTAGCAAACAAAGTGTTAAAACTTACTTGACTACTTGATTAAGAGAATGCACGACCACTTCATTTTCCAGATCACCAGAAGATTTAGAACCTTTCCAACATATTACGAGATCACGCGAATAGTAAGGAAAACCACATTTGTCCAATCTGTTAAGCCAAATTGTCGGAGCCGCAAAACTTAGAGCACATAGAACTTATAACACAGTCACCGAATCACCAAATCAATCCATGTAGGACCCAAATACTTTGAAATTAAATCATAACCATCAATCTTAATGATAACTAATAGTCCTTGCTAGATCACTAGAAAATACAAGTCTGAACCGCCCACTTCTGAGAATGAGAGAACACCGCCATGCCAGGTTGCTAGAAGTTAACCGAAAACTGCCAGGAAATAAGTGAATATGAGACTACATACTCACTGGTTTGCAGAAAGGTTGAGGTAACCACTGAACAACTTGGAGACTTAGCGACTAAAGAAAACATACAACACTGGTTTTACTCATTTGCCAGTTCACTGAATAACTCAAAGACATAAAACAATACTATGCGATTTAGCGAACACTAGACGGAAATAATCACACGCATAACCAAAACACTTAAGTGGCCAAAAAGTAACAATGAAATATAAGGATTAGGGCAACTTAAGGGTTTACACGAAGAAACATGGTTCCTCAAAAGGGAAACATCTAGGGTAAGGGTTTTCAAGCTTGATTGTAACAAGTTTAATGGATTTAAAAACCTAAACCCCAAAAATTAAACTTGCATAAGGCTTAGACCACGAGTTGGAACTCAACACCCAAAAAACCTTAAAAAATCCCAACAAACTACATTCATATTTTTGAAATGTACTTGAGATGTTCTTAGTACTAAAGGTTGAGGCATCTCCAACACAAGAGAACTGGTGGGATTGACTTTTCCTTGTAAATAGAGTCCCGCTAATGGTGAATGATCAGAAAATGTAATTTTTTTTTCATCTTCATGTCCCATAATAGCTAATAGAGCATGCACCTTGGAATAAATTTTACTTCTCATCTCAGAGTCCAAATCCCTTCCATGATTTTGAAAAGCTTGTTGAAGGGCCAAACATTTTGATGATTTAGTAATTGTTTGATACTATCATATATAATAAAAAAGGTTTCTTTATTAAGAAAAAAAAATCACTGACATGGGCTTATCCTTTCCATAAGTCATATCTTTGTATTGCAAATAGTAACTTGTTCCCTATTACAAATTATGGTTTGATAGTCTTACGTGCAATCCTATCTAAGGTTTTCCATGATTGTCGCTATAGACACCTAAAAATGGTCAAGCTAATCCAAGTGAGTAATCAAAGAATAATCATAAATTAATTAAAATCAAATCCTAAAGGAAGAATTAAATCAAATAAATCATTTAATTATACAATTAATCAAATCAATTATATAGTTGAATTAAATCAAATCCAACCCATTCAAGGGGTACACATGACTAAAGAAATTAAATTAATTAATTAATTAATTCCTAACATTTCTCACCTACCCCATGTGAAGGAATTACTTCAACCTATAGGAATTGAGAATTGAGCTCATATGGATCAAAGTCAAATTGAATCTCAATCACTCACTTGGAGAATGCATCTTGACCACTCATTTTGTCTCACTGTCCCAAGCTTTGAAGACAAGATATTTAAATTGTCTCAACATTTGAAACCATGGACTTAACCCAAACTCAATCATGATTAAACTTACTCCACCCCCTAAGCTTGGAGAAATATACAAAATATAAGGCAAAAATCAAGAGAAAAGGATCCCAAGAGAATTTTAGAATTGCATCTTTATTATAGTGAAATTGATTTGAAAGCATAATTTTAGTCTAATTGAGAAAATATAGGCATAACGAGTTATAATTTAGCTTAATTTCTCATTTTAGAGTTGTCTCCAATGGAAGCTTGCTGAGATCTCTTCATTAGCATCTTTAATTAGAGAGTCGTAGGATGTTTATTGTCTTTATTTTCATTTGATAGCTTCTACTTTATTATATTTTTCATAATTAAATTGATGTATTGAAAAACTAATCCTATGAAGGTATTTCAGATACACAAAATGGCACCCATCGTAGGGCATCTTGTCTTTGCCAATTAAATTTCATTTTTATTTGATAAATTTGCATGAATTTGTATTTTAAATCTCTTTCAGACGTGTGAAATAGCACGTACAAGGCCTAGATAACGTGTATATAGAAAATTATTATGACTTTACAGAGTAAAATAACATGTGGATGATGAATTTTGATGCCTTTACTTAGCCTTTTAGCATGTACATAATACTTTTGTCTTCTATCTCACTTTCTTTCAATGCGTACACCTTGATTTTGTAGCACATACATGCTCTGTATTAGCACATACAATATTTTTCATGTTTGAAATGTTTCTTTCCAAGAATCATTTATTAGCATTTGCCTAATAGATTAGTACATATAATTGTTTAAATAATACTTTTATTCTATTCTATAGTGTGTACATTGTTCATAATAGAACTTACAATATTTTCTATAGCGCATACTACTAGATTTCTAATAATTTAATTTCTATCATAAAATGATGAATTTGCTATATTTTGTAGATGAAGAGCATAAAAGGGTATGAAAACTAGAAGCTAGGGTTTATAGAGAGGACAAACAAATAAGGAGAAGATTGAAAAGGGAGAAAACACTTCATCTCAACAATTTCTTGGATAATTCAAAGAATGAGGGTGAAGCTTATGAGAGATATTTTCAAATAATTGAACCTTATCAATCTAAATTCATTTCTCTTAATTGGATTTTTGTTTCTTAAGGTTGTCCATTTTAATTAGTTTAGAGAAAGGAGTAAAAACTTAATTTTCTTGGATTTCTTTACTTTTCTTACAATTCTTTTACTTTTCTTGGAATTTGTGTTGGACTAACTAAATCTTGAGAAGACAATGCTATGGAGCTAGAACAATCACCACTAGGTGAGTATCAAAATGCACAAATGAAATAAATAAATCCCCTAGCCTTTGCTAGCTTCAAAAAAGGTATGCCTAAAGACATGCATTTGATTAAATTATGACGAGTTGATTTGAATCTAGTATAACAAGAAGACCTATTATTGTTTGTTGGATTTGATAGTAGTCCTATGCTCTTCACTTTTTCTTTAGTGAATCAAAATGCCAAACCTAATATTTCAATTAAAAGAAAGGTCAAATGAATGAACAAACACTAAATTAATCATATTTTTTGTGGAAAAGAGTATTAGGTGATTATTCTCTTCACCTTTTAGGTGAATCACAAAGCTAGAAGTACTCAATTCCCATTAGATTAAAAGAGGCTTGGTAATTGAACAATATTTATTGTGTTTGGAAGTGGAAATTAGTAGGGATATGTTGTTCACCTTTAGTGAATCAAATTCCCAAACCTACTCATTCATTTCATTTCATTTTCTTTCATGAACATGCTAGATATTTAGTGGGATCACCTCCCAAGAACATTCTTTAATGAGGCCAGTGAGAGGGATAGCCCAAAGTGGCATACAATTTATTTTTTTGCAATAATCTACCCCACTATAAAATAAAATGCATTCATCCTTAATGGGGTGATTGACAAAGGAATATCAAGAATTGAACCTCCTCGAGTAGTCCTTTGGGGTTGCACAAAACTCCAACATACCAGTGGTGGGAGGCCCCTATAATGGGGGATGAAACTTCATGTTCTTTTGAATGGAATCCATATTAGATCTGTGTTAACTAGCAATCCTACCTCAATAAAGCCATATTTACAAGACAAAATTGACTATAGGTAGATTGCTTGAAGTGAATTCTTGTTAAAGACCTGTGCAAATATTCTCAAATTTTCAAACATATTGTGTTTAGAGGTCATTTAAAAGACAAGTGTTCTTGTGATTGTTGTGTTTGAAAATACATGTTACAAGGAAGAAGCATCCATTATGTAAATCAATTAATATTTTAAAAAATCTTCCAAACCAACAATCACCAAGAGAGAGGAATTTCACTTGACTTAACCCTTGTTAATGTCAGTTTTCACTAGATCCCATCGATTAAAAATATATCTTCAAGAAGATGACACTTGTATTAGTCAAGAGATTCCATACAAAGATTTCATATTCCAAACCCCATTTGAAGAATAAGAAGAACGAGAAGAGATAATTTCCAACCTATTCAAAGAAAGAGTTGATTCCATGGCAAGAAATAATGATTTCTATGAGTTTACCCAAGGGAAAAACCATGAAAACTAAGATGAGAACCAACAAAGAAACCAAGCACAAGAACAAAAATTGAAGAAATGGCTAACAGGGCATCCCAAGATCCTATATTCCTTGAAGTAATGCAATTTTTTTTGGAAAGGGACAAACAAAGATATTACCTCAAGTTAGCTCAAACATGAGTTAAACTTCCTCATGACTATGATACATCGAGCTTAAATAATGATGAGGAAGAAGAAAATCCATTAGGAGTCATGAACAAACAAGTCAAGTTGTTCCAAGCCCAAATTGATAGCATGAAAAGGCAGCCAAACCAAAACCATTCTCCATAGAAGATTTATGTCCTCCTTTTGATAGAAATTTGGTTATGGTGCCTTTCCCTCCCAATGTGGTCATTCTAAGATATGACAAGTACAAGGGTAAATCTGACCCACAAGACCACTTCAGAGAGTTTTGTGCTTTAATTATTGAGTTCATGCATGACACTCCCTACCTAATGATATTATTCCAAAGAAGCCTTGGAGTGCAAGCCATGGAGGGCTTTTAGAAATTGATCCTAGGAATAAATTTTTTTGAAGAATTGGACTCCAAATTTGTGACTCATTAATCTTATAACATTGAGCATGAAATCACCATGCTAAACCTATGTGATACCAAGAAAAAATATGCTGAACCTTTTCTTTGCTTTCTCCAAAGATGTACAACATTTTTTGTGAGATATCCAAGAAGCATACCTAAAAAGGAGAAAATGGAAATTTTCATGAACAACTTGAACATGGAAATGAACTATCGATTACAACTTCAATGTCCCCCAAGCATTGAAAAGATGATAAAAAATGGGATTAAGATTGAAGAAGTGTTAATGAAGAAAGGAGAAATCAAACTCTTCAATAGAATAAAGGTTATCCTAACACCAACAATAATTTTGATAATAATAATAGGGGCGCGAACAACAATAATGATAAATCAAGATTTTAATTGAAAAATAATAACAAAAATCTTGTAAATGATGGGTTCATAGAAGCCAAAAACTTAAAATCCACCCCTTTTAATTTATCAAGTGGGTCCAATCAAACAAATAATGTTAATCAAACACCTAAGACCCTTTCAATAACAATAATAACTCTTTCAATAACCAAGGTTTGAATAAACCAAGGCCTTTTTTTAATCCAACCCAAAGGAGAAAGTTCACATTTTTGGGAGAAACTTTGGAAAGTTCATTAGGGACCCTTGTTGCCAAAAAAATCATCTTACTAGAATCAAGACCATACGAACCCCAAGTTAAACCATCTTGGTGGAACAACATGTTAGAAACTAAAGTCCACCAAGATAACTGAGACAGGGGGGGGCAATCAGTTATCAGATAATTATAACTTTTATCAACTTCAACAACATTAAACCATGGAAGCAATATAATTACTAACCATAGAAAGATATTCATACACAATAACACAATGACACAAGATATGTTGACCAGGGAACCTCTTGATCAAAGAGTAAACCCCGATGGGAATGATGCCCACACAAGATGAACTAATATGAATATTCCTTGTGAAAGGATGGACTCTATTAGGAGTCTTATGAAATACATTCAATACATATGAATCCCTGTTAGGAGATTTTGAATCCCTGTTAAAAGATTCTAACCCTGTTAAGAGTTATGGAAGACAGAAGGACCCACTGCCTAAACATATTTAGGGTAAGATCACTGAACACACTATCCAAATAATCTTTGTATTACTCAATAGAATAATATGTTACCTCTTCTCTTACTCTGCCAAACCGCACTCACTGTTACACCAAATCTCAATTTTAGATCTCTGTACTTCACATGTCTTCCTTCACAAATTCGCTTTCACACTTAGCTCTTTTCTTCACTTCATGCATACAACATCACATCTGACCACACACACACACTACAATAAGGAAATACATTCCTTCCTTTATACCACACTCAAATAATTACAAATGAGTCGGCATACAATTATAACATAAAAGTTTCAACACGCTACATCAAAATTATACAAAATTGTCAACTTCCAACTACAATAATTCTTCTTTCATGTGACCTTGAAGTTTTCAATATCACCCACATCACTATCAATGTGTCTTCAACTTCCCTTTAACTATTCAAAACCAGATTCCATCTTGATTAGGAGATATCATCTGATTTCCACAAACTGCTACTCAGGAACACTGCCTGAATACTGCTTCCACCAAAATGCTCATAACTTCCATGAATAAATGAATTACTGTATGCAATATTAACCATAGACATATAACATGTCAAGGAGTATGACCTCAACATCACATAGCTCCAACTACAATAACCCACGTGTGCTAATCTCAACTTAGTCTTCTTCTCTAGAAGTCTCTGGTAGATCACTATGTTGACATCAATGACAATCATAGTCATGAATGCAACAAAAACTGCTACAGAATGGCTGCCAAACATTTAGCATTCATTCCTAACAATCTCCCCCATTTTCATTGATGGAAACATAGATGAAAAAACATCCAATGTTCCAAAAATCCAATACTGCAACACTGCTACTCCAAATCCTCTTCATCAATCAAATCTTACTTCGTTATCCTATTCAGTTCTCTCCAACAGATGTTTCAGATAGTTTTTTCATGTATACTTCTCCCCCATTGACATCAATGACATAAATTTCATCATTATGTCAACAACAACTCCAATGTCAAAAGACACTATTAAGAAAATACATTCACTAGAGTCCTCATGACTCAACTCAGATACACATACTCCCCCATAGAGGAAGTACCAACATCCAGTCCAGGAGAAAGATAAGGCTCATATACCACTAGATGGATGCAACCAACTGCATCACTTTTCAAAAGTAGGTTGGGGCATAACCCCAAGCATACCTCTCAGATACTCAAATGTATCCTTAGGCAAAGGCTTTGTGAATATATCTACTATCTACTCCTTTGTACTTATGTACTCAAGTCCGACTTCATTCTCAGTAACTTTCTCTCTTACAACATGATACTTAATCTCTATATGCTTTGTCTTAGAATGTAATAAAGTATTCTTAGACATACTAATTGTGCTAGTGTTGTCACAATGTATGACAATAGGTTCAACAAACTTTATTCCAATATCCTTCAGCATTTGCTTCATCCAAATTATCTGGTTACAATTGTTTGCTGCTGCTACATATTCTGCTTCTATTGTGCTTTGTGAGATACAATTTTGCTTCTTGCTTAGCCAAGAAACCAATCTTCCTCCAAGGAAAAATGCTCCACCACTGGTGCTTTTCTTATCATCAACACTACCTCCCCAATCAACATCTATATATGCACATAGGGTAAAATCATCATATTTTTCATACCATAATCCATAGGCCATTGTGCCTCTTAAATATCTCAGTATCCTCTTTACTGCTGCATAATGTAATTCTCTAGGTTCAACTTGAAATCTTGCTACAATTCCAACTGAATGTGCTATATCAAGTCTTGTATGATTCAAATATTGCAATCCTCCAATCATAGATATGTATTTCTTCTGTTCCACTCCAGGAGTCTCATATGTGCTAGATAACTTATGTCCAGTCACCATGGGTGTTCCAACTACTTTACAATTCTCCATTCCAAATATTTTCAACAAGTCATTCAGGTACTTTGTCTAACTTTTAAAGATACCATCATTGTTTTGTGTTATTTGTAATCTGAAAAAGTATTTCATTTTACCAATCATACTCATTTCAAATTTAGTCTTCATTTCATCAGAAAATTTGTCACTAGCTTCATCTTCTCCTCCAAAGATAATGTCATCAACAAAAATAACTATAACCAACAAATGATGAAGGGTGCTCCCCTTAATACCACAAACACATAACAGAAATAGAGAAACAACAACAATATGCAAGAACAAAAAATTGGCTTCTTATTATCTCCACAAATGTGGAATTACAAACTTTTAGAATTACAATATGAAAAGCCACATGGGCTTTCCCTTACAATATTTTGTAGGAAAAAGCCTTGAATCAATACCTAGATCTACTACCCAGAACTATCCTAGATAACACTACGGGCCTTCTTTATATAGGCATTTTTCACCACCCAAGAAGGTTCCATAAATTTAGCCCTTAGGGCCGACCAAACTTAAAATTATTTTATTTTTCAATTTATTACATCAAAGTCAGCTCAAAATAACTTTTGAAACCCAAACAGAAATTTTGAAGGAAAATTATTTTTTGCCATTTCAGGTGACCCAACTTCCGAAGACCATAAGTCATCACTAGTTGACCTGGTTGACTATTATAACCCCATTTTAGAAAGGCCACAAAGTGCTCTATAGGCTTGACTTGCGCAAGTGCCTGTCACCCAAATTTTCACCCTCATCTGAGGCCTCTAAAGCCTTCAAAACTGAGTTCAAAGTTTTTGTACCCTGCTACCAATACTAAAAATCTTCAATATCTTCAAAACTAGACCTGATCTAGCCATGAAACTTTACTGGTAGGCTAATATGATTGAGATGAACCTCTACATGTAAAATCAAAACATTTCAAGATCATATGACCAACTTACTAAAAATAGCAAGTTTCCATAAATAGAAGCTTTGCACAAGATAGCCCTTATTGAATACAAAAATAGAAATATTTTTGGGTGATGCAAGATTTCTCTTACACCTAGGATGCTCCTGCATCAAACACCCTAGGTAATTTGAGAAGTGACCTTGTAATGAGTCAGGTGTGCAGAGGAAAATCAAGATAGTTAACCTCCTCCTTTGTCAGCCATGATGAATCTTCAATAGGTCATCCTTTCCACTTGACCAAATATTTTTCATATGTCTTGTTCCTTGTGCTTCTACCAACATGACTATCCACTATATCCTCAATCTCTTTGGTATCTGAACTAGTTGCTGGAATACTCCACTATGCTATCATGATCTCATCTTCAACACCTCCCTCATGATAGTCTATCAGATCTAAAATGTTAAACACTAGTGAAATATTCAGCTCAGTAGGCAATGCTACTTCATATGCATTTCCTGAATCATGCTTCTTCAGTATTTTACATGGCCCAAACTTCTTCATTTTCAATTTTTTATATGTACCAACTAGAAATCACTCCTTCCACAAATGAACCATGACTTCATCTCCAACCTAAAATTCCTTATGCCTCCTTTTCACACCTACCTTAGCCTTATACCATGCATTCATCTTGGTAATATGCTTCCTCACCTCCTCATGGATGTTCTTCAAGTGTTCTGCAAAATCCTCAGCTTCAGCACTACTTATTTCTCCTTCATCTATCTTCCTCAACTCATATGCATTTCTGGGACTATTTCCATATAAAATCTGGAATGGTGATTTACCAGTGCTCCTGTGGAGGGAATTATTATATGAAAATTCTACCTATGGTAAAATCAAATTCCATCCTATTGGCTAATCTCCAACGAAACATATCAGCAAATTTCCCAAACTCCTATTCACCATCTCTGTCTGTCCATTAGTATGTGGATGATGTGATGAACTAAACTTCAAATTTGTCTTCAACTTCTTCCATAATGTATGCCAAAAATATCCAATGAACTTAGTGTCCCTATTTGAAACTATACTCTTTGGCAAACCATGTAGTCTCACCAGTTCTCTGAAAAATAATTCTGCTACATGAACAACATCATTAGTCTTCTTGCAGGGAATAAAATGTGCCATCTTTAAAAATCTGTCAAATACCACAAAAATTAAATCATATCCCCACTGCATCCTTGGTAAACCAAGAACAAAGTCCATACTGATATCCTCCCAAGGCTTCTCTAGTATAGGTAATGGCTGATACAACCCTATATTCTACTTCACTCCTTTCACCATCTGACATACTCTACAACTCTGTACAAACTTCTTGATATCTTGCTGCAATTGTGGCCAATAATAATTCTCACTAACCAAAGAAAGGGTTTTATCATGACCAAAATGTCTAGCCAATCCTCTGCTATGCTTCTCCTTGATGAGATTCTCCCTCATATTGCTTCCTAGAATGCACAATTGGCTCCCTCTGAATAGCATATCATCTTGAATGATGAAATCCAACCACTTTGTTCTATCTAGAGTAACAAGTTCTTTACAATCTTTCCAAGCTTCACCAAAATAAGGATCCTCTGGATACAAATTCTTGAGTTCTTTAAACCCAACCACCTCAATCTGCATCTCTGTCAGCAATAGTTGCCTTCTGCTAAGTGCATCTGCAACCTTGTTCAACATTCTCCATTCTTATTTTGGTGCTAATACTACTGGCATAGCACATGGACTCAGGCTCTCCTAAATCAATCCCTTCTATAACAGCTCATGTACTTGTTTGTTCAACTCTTCACTTTCTGCTAGTGTCATTCTGTGTGCTGCCTTGTTTGAAAAATTAGCTCCTAGAATCAAATCCATATGATGAATAATCTTCCTTACCAGTGGTAATCCATCAGGTACATTATCAGATACAATATCCTGAAACTCATTCAACAAATCTACAACCTCTACAAGTACATCCTCTACCTCCTCTTGACCAACTTTTGGAATTAAAGAAAAACACACATGCTCATGCCTCATACCATCTAGGAATTTTCTTCCATAAAAAAAAGTTATTCTTTCATTACCACATACCTTTTCTTCAGTCTCCTTCAATGGCTTTAGCTTATGTCGCACTCCATCCTTTGTCAAGGAATAGGTATTCACATGACCATCATGTACAACACATCTGTCAAACTACCATGGTCTACCCAACAACATATGACATGCATCCATAGATATTGATGGAATATGGATGAAGTGACTAAGAGGGGGGGTGAATCAGTCAACCATAAAACACTTCACAATTAATTCTTTCTAGATCCCTTAGGATATCTTAAAAATGTTATCTATTTTAGTACTCGGTAAATGTTATCATCAGCACTGGTGTATGATTAAGATAGCAATTAAGAACACAAGAGACACAAGATTTTAATGTGGAAACCCAATATGGGAAAAACCACCAATGTATCTAGATACTGATTTTCACTTTTCTGAAGTGATGCCCAGTTAGAAGCCAACCCGGTAAAAGGTTACAAAAACACACTGTTAGGTGTGACCTTGTTAGAGGATTTAAACACCCTGCTAGGAGTGGCCTGGTAAGAGGTCTTGAAAACAATTCAATGGAATTGTCACCTTGTTAGAAGATTTACAATATGGTTGTTAAACCAACTCGGTTAAGAGATTTAGAATTCACTGTTACAATAATAAGAAGGTAACAATGAAAAATGACCTGTATAATAATGCAACTATCTTGCTGATTACAGATCTTTGTTCTGCATATGTGTGATCCTTCCTGATCGAATAAATCTGTGCTACACCTCAAGGATATCTGAACATCCTTCACAAATTCGCACACACCTTTCCTGTCTTTCTTCTGTAAATCTTCTGCTATATTTCTTGTTTATTTTTCACATTTGACCTTTTATTTATATGATTTTAGATTTGTCAAATTGACATTATTTAGTATAACAGTCGGCTGAATTAAGCAAACTCTATTTGCAAAAATCCTTCAAGGGCTGACAGTGCTCAGTGACCATAACTTTCTATAATCTTTCGGAGACCGAGGGAACTCGGTAAACACCAACAATCCTTTACCTTCGATAACTGACTGAACTCGGTAAACACTGAATTTCCTTTGATGACCGACTGAACTCGGTAAACACTGAATTTCCTTTGATGACCGACTGAACTCGGTAAACACTGAATTTCCTTTGATGACCGACTGAACTCGGTAAACACTGAATTTCCTTTGATGACCGACTGAACTCGGTAAACACTAAATTTCCTTTGATGACCGACTGAACTCAGTAAACATTGAATTTCTTTGATAACCGAGTAGACTCGGTAAACACTAATATTCCTGTCTGGCAGACCGACTGAGCTCGGTGGTAACTGATTGCTGCGGACTATGACATTGTGTGACATCAAAGACAATACATAATTTGAGTAGCAATTTCCTTCAGACAATTGTTTCCAACAATCTCCCTCTTTGGCATTGATGGCAACACAATATGTCATAGCATAAGAAATTTGAAAGAGTTAGCTCAGTTCAGATTCAAATCTCCCTCTGTTAGCAAACTTCCTGTATCCTGAAAATTCTTCCTTCTGACTATTGAAAATTTCTTGAAGTAATAGCAAAGACATAGCAAACACTCCCTCTTTGACAACACATGCCAAAGACAATTCACATATTACCGGTGAAAATTAATGTACCTCAAAACTGATTCATATGCAATGATTCCTTGAATATGCTGCATCAACTGGTTGATTTTCAATCATTTTCTGGTTGATGCATCACTAAAACTGTATTTAGTGAGCCTCAGATAGGGGAATGACCCCTAACTTACCTCTTAGATACACAAATGCATCCTTAGGTAATGGTTTGGTAAAAATGTCTGCAATCTGTTCTTTTGTATGAATATATTCTAATCTGATTTCCTTATCCTGCACCAATTCTCTGACAAAGTGATATTTAATAGCAATGTGCTTGGTTTTAGAATGCATCACTGGATTCTTCGAAATGTTTATTGCACTGGTATTGTCACAAAATATAACAACTGGTTCTTTGATTTCAACCTTAATACCTTCTAATAACTATTTAAACCAAACAATATTTGAACAGTTTACTGCAGCAGCAACATATTCTGCTTCAGTTATGGATTGAGATGTGCAATTTTGCTTTTTACTAGTCCAGGATACTAGTCTTTTTCCAAGAAAAAATGCTCCACCACTTGTGCTTTTTCTGTCATCAATATTTCCTGCCCAATCAGCATCAGTAAACACTTTTAAGTCTAGATTGCCTCCAAATTTATACCACAAACCATATTCTTTAGTTCCTCTTAAATATCTTAAGATTCTTTTGATTGCCATCATATGATTTTCCTTAGGTTTTGCTGAGAATCTAGCTACTATACCGACTGCTAAGGCAATATCAGGTCTTGTATGTACTACATACTGCAATTTTCCAATCATAGATCGGTATAGGGTCTGATCAACTTCTTTTGAATCATCATTTTTGGTAAGTTTCCATCCAGTACACATGGGTGTACCAACTAGTTTTGAATCTTCCATACCAAACTTCTTAAGTATTTCCTTAATGTATTTAGATTGAGTAATGTATATACCATTCTTGATTTGCTGAATTTGAAGACCAACAAAGAATTTTATTAAACCAAACATAGACATTTCAAATTCTTTGTTCATTTGCTTTGAAAATTCTTTGCACTGATCCTCATTCCCTGTAAATATAGTATCATCTACAAATATTTTTGCCAATACAATTTTGTCATCTGGTCCTTCTTTAATATACAGATTGCTATTATCATTGGCTCTTTTGAAATTAATCTGAATCAAATAGTTATGGAGTCTGTCATACCATGCTCTAGGAGCTTGTTTCAAACCATACAATGCTTTGTGTAACCTGCGGACCATGTCCTTTTTATCTGGATCAACAAAACCTTCAGGTTGTTCAATGTAGACTTCTTCATCAAGAATTCCATTGAGAAATGCATATTTTATATCCATCTGATATACCTTAAATCCTTTGTGTGCTGCATAAGCAAGTAGAGTTCTTACACCTTCTAATCTTGCAACAGGAGCAAAAGTTTCTCCATAATCTATACCTTCTTCTTGAGAATAACCTTTACATACCAGTCTAGCTTTGTTTCTAGATACTTGACCATCTTCATTCAGTTTATTCCTAAATACCCATTTTGTTCCAATTACATTCTTATCTTTAGGTCTAGGTACAAGAGTCCATGTTTTATTCTTTTGTATTTGTTCTAATTCTTCATTCATTGCTTCAATCCAACTTTCATTTTCCAATGCATCTTTGATACTTCTAGGTTCAAAGTCAGTAAGCAGACATGTACCTTTTAGCTTGCTTCTTGTCATAGTACCGTCTGATTTGTTTCCAATGATTTGATCTGGTGTATGATGTTTTCTGACATATTTGGCTAGTATAGGTTCCTTGCCTTTTGAATGATTCATGCTGTTGTCTGCTAGGATTTCTTCTTCAGGTTGCTCGGGCTTGGTAGATATTTGCTCGGTAACTTCAGGCTGAGACTCGATTTGAATTTCTTCCTGTGACTCGGTTTGAACTTCTTCCTGTGACTCGGTTTGTGACTTGGTAACTGTGCTCGGTTCAGTAGATATAGTTTCCTTATTGATAGTAGTGTCTACCAATGTTTCAGGTTCAATATAAAGGAATCTTCTGTAGTTCTTAGGTTCCCTTTTGCTTTCTTCTTCAGTCTTTTCTACAAACTCATCAAATTTTACATGTATACTTTCTATGACTTTGTGAGTAGATAAGTTCAGACATTTGTATGCCTTGCTTTTGCTAGAATATCCTAGGAATATTCCTTCATCACTTTTCACATCAAATTTATTTCTTCTGGATTCTTTTAAGATATAACACTTGCTACCAAATATTTTCATGTAACTTACATTGGGTTTATAGCCATACCATAATTCATAAGGAGTTTTGAATGTGTCTTTCTTCAATTGTACTCAGTTCAAGGTATGAACTGCAGTGCTAATAGCTTCCTTCCAGTATTTTATAGCAATGTTCTTTTCTATCATTAGAGTCCTTGCACAATCCATAATAGATGTGTTTCTTCTTTCTGCTATTCCATTCTGCTCAGGAGTTCTAGGGGCTGATACCTATCTTTTGATTCCTCTTTCAATGCAAAAGTTGTTAAAATCATGGGAGATGAATTCACCACCTCTGTCTGATCTTAAGCATTTCAATCTTTTCCCTGTTTCCTTTTCCACTCTTGCTAAGTGCCATTTGAACTTTTCAAATGCTTCTGATTTTTCTCTTAAATACATGACAGTCATCATTCTAGAATAATCATCAACGAAAAGAATAAAGAATTTATCTCCAGTATAGCTTTGTATTCCAATAGGTCCACATAAATCAGTATGCACAATTTCCAAAATTTCTTTAGACTGATAGTTCTTACTCTTGAAACTAGTTTTACTCATTTTGCCAATCTGACAATTCTTACATAGACCAGTATCAGGTTTCTTCAAAGTAGGAATGCCTCTAACCTTCTTGAATTTGCTTATTTTTATCATGTTATCAAAATTCACATGACATAACCTTTTGTGCCATAGCCGACTTTCTTCTATTTGAGTAATAAAGCATGAATATTCACTGAGATCAAGATAAAATAAGTTACCTTTTGTTTTTTTGCCTGATCCAATGAGTTTTCCTTTTCCATCCAGCAGTCTTGCTTGACCATTCATGAATTCAACCTTGAAACCAGTGTTGATTAGCTGTGCTACACTTAGAAGATTATGTTTTAGTCCTTCAACCCAATAAGTATTATCACATATGAGTTCTTTGGTTAAAGAGATTCTTCCTTTTCCTTTTATACAACAAGGTTCATTGTTTCCAAATCTTACATTACCACTATCACAGTCTTCTAGATATTCAAATTTTGTCTTGTCACCAGTCATGTGGTGTGAACATCCACTGTCTATTATCCATATATCATCTTTGCTTATATGAGAAATAAGTGCCATCTTATCTTCATCATCATCAGATTCATCCTTTATAGCAATAAAGACAATTTCTTCTTCACTATCATCAGAATCTTTAGCCATAAAACATGTTTTCTTACCTTTATCCTTGTATGATTTGAAATTCTTTTTGCCATAGTACTTGTGACTTCTCTTCTCTTCCTTGACTTGCTTGTTTGGGCACCTAGCTGCAATATGTCCAATTTCTTCACATGAAAAATAGATTAAAGGAGTTTTACCTTTATATTTACCTTTCCCTCTAGAGTACTTCTTTGCAAGTAATGCTTCTACAATTTCAAGATCACTATCAGAACTTTCTTCTGATACTTCTTCACTTTCTGACTGAACTTCTTTAATTTTCTTGTTCTTCTTTAGTGAAACCTTGGCCTCAAATGCTGATTCAATATTTTTGGAACTAGGAAAATAGTTGTCATAGTTGTCTAATTCAAAGGCTGTCAATCTTCCAACTAAAGGATCCAAAGTTATATTGTGGTTTGTTTCACATCTTCTTTCTTGAATGGCTGATACTCTTATTGCATAGATAGGGAGTAATGTTCTGAGTACCTTACTTATAACAGTTTCATCTGAGATTGTTCCTCCAGAAGCTCTAATTGCACTTACACTTGCTTTGATTCTTTCAACATATTTTGCAATGTTTTCATCTTCCTTCATATTCATCTTGTCAAACTGTCCTCTTAGGCTTTCTACTTTGGCTCTTTTCACATTTGCATCACCACCATATATTTTCTTCAGTGCCATCCACATTTCATATGCAGTAGTGGAGTCTTTAATATCATCAAATTCTTCATAGCTGAGAGCAGATGCAATGTCTATCATCATGGTGTTGTGAGTCTTTTTATCTGCAATGTCTTCAACAGTTAATGCGCCATTAGGAATTGTGTATTCTTCATCAATGTATTTGCATCCTGAATCACCAATGGAAGCTAGATGAATTCGCATGAGACCTTGCCATGCTGAAAAGTTATCTTTGTTGAGCTTTGGAATTTCCCTCTTGTAAGACATCCTGATCTTTAGCTTAGGTCCTTGAAACCCTTCTTGCAAGCACCAAATGCTCAGATACCAATTGATGGAATATGGATGAAGTGACTAAGAGGGGGGGTGAATTAGTCAACCATAAAAGACTTCACAATTAATTATTTCTAGATCCCTTAGGATATCTTAAAAATGTTATCTGTTTTAGTACTCGGTAAATATATTGCAGTAACTTTGAAGATGCAGAAAGTATTAGCAAAATTATCTTTTAGATATTCATTAGCACTGGTGTATGATTAAGATAGCAATTAAGAACACAAGAGACACAAGATTTTAATGTGGAAACCCAATATGGGAAAAACCACCAATGTATATAGATACTGATTTTCACTTTTCTGAAGTGATGCCCGGTTAGAAGCCAACCCGGTAAAAGGTTACAAAAACACACTGTTAGGTGTGACCTTGTTAGAGGATTTAAACACCCTACTAGGAGTGGCCTGGTAAGAGGTCTTGAAAAAAATTCAATGGAATTGTCACCTAGTTAGAGGATTTACAATATGGTTGTTAAACCAACTCGGTTAAGAGATTTAGAATTCACTGTTACAATGATAAGAAGGTAACAATGAAAAATGACCTGTATAATAATGCAACTATCTTGCTGATTACAGATCTCTATTCTGCATATGTGTGATCCTTCCTGATCGAATAAATCTATGCTGCACCTCAAGGATATCTGAACATCCTTCACAAATTCGCACACACCTTTCCTGTCTTTCTTCTGTAAATCTTCTGCTATATTTCTTGTTTATTTTTCACATTTGACCTTTTATTTATATGATTTTAGATTTGTCAAATTGACATTATTTAGTATAACAGTTGACTGAATTAAGCAAACTCTATTTGCAAAAATCCTTCAAGGGCCGACAGTGCTCGGTGACCATAACTTTCTATAATCTTTCGGAGACCGAGGGAACTTGGTAAACACTGACAATCCTTTACCTTCGATAACTGACTGAACTTGGTAAACACTAAATTTCCTTTGACGACTGACTGAACTCAGTAAACACTAAATTTCCTTTGATGACCGACTGAACTCGGTAAACATTGAATTTCCTTTGATGACCGACTGAACTCGGTAAACACTGAATTTCCTTTGATGACCGACTGAACTTGGTAAACACTGAATTTCCTTTGATGACCGACTCAACTCAGTAAACATTGAATTTATTTGATAACCGAGTAGACTCGGTAAACACTAATATTCCTATCTGGCGGACCGACTAAGCTCGGTAGGAACTGATTGCTGCGGACTATCACATTGTGTGACATCAAAGAAAATACATAATTTGAGTAGCAATTTCCTTCAGACAATTGTTTCCAACAGATATGATCCACAGAAGCCTCCTCTTCCTGAACCTTGTCCTCTTCCTCTTCCTCTCTGATCTCTATTGTTATGATCTTGGAAATGATTGGAATTGTTTCCTCTTTGATTTTGACTACTACTAGCCTCATCCTTCTTTTTTGAATCTTCATTTCAGCTTCCATATGACTGTGCACTAGATCGTCCACCGCGACCTCTTCCATTTTGTCTACGCTGAAACTTCTTGTTCAAATTTTCCTCTACTTTTAGGGAAAATTGGTATGCCTCTTCAATACTATTCATTGGAACTAGATTCAGCTCCTCCTGAATGCTTGGCCTCAAACCCATTAAGGTAACAAGAAAATTTCTCCTTATCAGCTTCTGCATGGCCTATTCTGATGAGGATTCAATAGAACTCCTCTGTATACTCCTGAACAGATTGTCTCACTTGCTTCAAACTTTGCATTTTCTTTAGTAGGTCAAGCTCATAATCAATAGGGATAAAATGTCACTTCAATTTATCCACCATCTAATCCCATCATGTGATTTTATGTTTCCCTCTTCTATTTCACTTCAATTGAATCTCTTGCCACCAGATCTTCACATGACCTTTCAGTCTGGCCTTCGCAAATTTGACCCTATCAGGATCCTCAATATCTTCATACTCAAAATATTCTTCACATTCATTAATCCAGTCGATCAACTCCTCTGGGTGAAGATTTCTTGAAAATATAGGAACCTCAATCTTAGGTCTTTTCCCAATCTTTGAAATGGCCCAAAAAAGTCTTTCTTCCTCCTGGTTCACAACTTTGACTTCCCCTTCTTGATCTTCTTCTTTGGCTTCATCCTCACTTTCATCTCTAACATTATGATTCATTGCTTTGCAAATCTCTTCTTGCAATGCTCGCACTTTTCTCTAGAGTGCTCTAACCTCAGGTGTTACAACACCAGCTCTTCCACCATGTTCCCTTTGTGGAGTCATTTTCATGATGCGTGAAAAAACCCTAACCACCATTTTGGTGCAAACTACCTCATAGTCAGCGATCTATTTACATGGTCAAGAACTCCTGCTCTGATACCACTTGATGAAGGGTGCTCCCCTTAATACCACAAACACATAATAGAAATAGAGAAAAAACAACAATATGCAAGAACAAAAAATTGGCTTCTTATTATCTCCGTAAATGTGGAATTACAAACTTTCAGAATTACAATATGCAAAGCCACATGGGCATTCCCTTACAATATTCTGTAGGACAAAGCCTTGAATCAATACCTAGATCTACTACCCAGAACTTTCCTAGACAACACTCCAGGCCTTCTTTATATAGACATTTTCCACTGCCCGAGAAGGTTCCAAAAATTTATCCCTTAGGGCTGACCAAGCTTAGAATTATTTTATTTTTCAATTTATTACATCAAAGTCAGTTCAAAATAACTTTTGAAACCTAAACAGAAATTTTGAAGGAAAATTATTTTCTGCCATTTTAGGTGACCTGACTTTCAGAGACCATAAGTCATCACCAGTTGACCCGGTTGACTATTATAACCCCATTTCAAAAAGGCCATGAAGCGCTCTACAGACTTGACTTGTGCAAGTGTCTGTCACCCAAATTTTCAACCTCATCTGAGGCCTCTAAAGCCTTCAAAACTAAGTTCAAAGTTTTTGTACCCTATTGCCAATACTGAAAATCTTCAATATCTTCAAAACTAGACCTGATCTAGCCATGAAACTTTACTGGTAGGCTGATATGACTGAGATGAACCTCCACATGTAAAATTAGAACATTTCAAGATCATATGACCAACTTACTAAAAATAGAGAGTTCCCATAAATAGAAGCTCTACACAAGATAACCCTTATTGAATACAAAAATAGAAATATTTTTGGGTTATGCAAGATTGCTGTTACACCCAGGATGCTCCTACATCAAAAAACCATTTTCAATTTATTTTTTGTACAGATTTCTATTAGCTATTCCTTTTGTAAATCCCAATTTTAACAAATACTTATCCAGTCTTGCATACCAAGTTCTAGGTTCTTGTTTAAGTCCATATAAATCTTTCTTCAGTTTACATACCATGTCTCCATCTTGAGTCAAAGGAAAACCTTTAAGCTACTCAATGTAGACTTCTTCTTCCAACTCTCAATTCAGAAATGCTAACTTCACATCCATCTGATATACTTTGAATTTCTTGTAAGATGCATTAGCGAAAAACACACTTACTGCTTCAATTCTTGCAACAAGTGCAAAAGTTTCTTCATAGTCAATTCCTTCTTGCTGTGAGTAACCCTTAAATACCAATATTTATTAGTTTCTTACTACTTCTCCTTGTTCATTCATCTTATTTCTAAATACCCATTCAGTTCCAATAACATTCTTGTCTTTAGGTCTAGGGACCAATTCCCATGTATTGTTCTTTTCAATCTGATCTAGTTCTTCTTTCATAGCATTAGTCCAACTTTCATCTTCCCAAGCTTCACTAGTAGTCTTAGGTTCAATTTGAGAAATCAAACATAAATTTTCTTGTACCTTATTTCAAGTTAGAACTCCTCTTTTGATGCTTCCAATAATTGGTCCAATAGGATGATTTCTTAACAAACTCTTGCTAGGTGTCACTGTCTCAGATCTCTCTTCAGGTGTAGATTCTTCAATGACTTCACTGTGGCTTTCATTCAAAAAATCACTGTCAGTTTCATAAAATAATTCAGTAAATCTCATGTTAAGTTTAGGATGAGCTTCTTCATCTGATTCATAATCAAGCATTCTTTCCTGAATTTTGAACTTTTCATCAACTTTAACATTTGCACTTTCAGCAATAGTCTTAGTTCTTTTATTGTAACATCTATAGGGTTTTCTTTTCAAACAATATCTATGAAATATACCTTCATCACATCTAGGATCAAACTTTCCAATATCATCATCTCTCTTTATATAACATTTGCTTCCAAAAATTCTAAAATACTTAACTGAGGGTGCATGTCCAAACTATAATTCATAAGGTGTCTTGTCTGTGTCTGCTTTGATTTGTACAATGTTCATTGTATACACTGTTGTGTTCACTGCTTCTCTCCAGAATATCTTCACCAAATCATTCTCAAATAACATAGCTCTTGTTGCTTTAGTCACTGATCTATTTCTTATTTCTGCAATGTCATTTTGTTCAGGTGTTCTAGGGGCCGAATACTATCTCTTAATGCCATTTTCTTCACAAAAGTTGTTAAAGTCTCTAGAAGTAAATTCTCCACCTTTATCAGATCTCAAACATTTAATCTTCATTCCAAATTCATTCTCAACTTTATTCTTAACAATCTTAAACTTATCAAATGCTTCACATTTTTCTTTAAGAAATGCAATCCACATCATTCTTGTAAAATCATCAACAAGAATCATAAAATAGCTTTCTCCATAGAATCCTCTAGTCCTGGTAGGACTGCTCAAATCTATATGAACAATCTCCATCTTTTTTGTAGATGTAAACTTCTTATTGGGAAAATAACTTCTCTTCTATTTAGCCATTACGCATTCTTTCCAAATCATGTTAGTAGGCTTCATAATTTTAGGAAAATCTCTTACTGCAAGTGTAGTACTTACTTTCACAATGTTTTCAAAGTTTATATGACAAAACCTTCTATGCCATAACACACTATCATCAATCTTAGTAATCAAACATGTCATCTTAATAGGATTCAACTGAAATACATTACCTCTGGTTCTAGATCCAGTTCCAATCAGATTTCCGTCTTTATCCTTTATCACATAAGTTTTCTCAGTAAACCAAACTTGATATCCCTTACCAACTAACTGTCCAACACTCAAAAGATTATGTTTCAATCTATCCACAAAATAAACATCATCAGTATTAGTCTTTCCATCAAGACTAATAGATCCTATACCTTTAATCAAACAAGGTGCATTATTTCCAACTCTAACAACTCCTCCATCATATTCATTAAACTTTATGAACTTTTTCATGTCTCTAGTCATATGATGTGAACAACCACTATCTATAATCCAATCAGATTTCTTTTCAACTTGAGAAACTAAGGCTTTTTCTTCCTTAACATTAGTTTTAGGATTCTCTTCTTTAATTGCTATAAATCCTATGTCATCATTTTTTTTAGTATCACTTTCACTTAGAGTTCTTTCTATACTAGCTTCAAGATCTTCATCATTAGCATAATAACATTCCTTAGATCTTCTAGGTTTGAAATTGTTTCTATACTTTTTAACTCTCTTAGGACATTTAGATGCAAAATGGCCATATTCTTGACAACTAGTCCAACATTTAAATATTTTCTTACTATCTGGTTCTCTTTTCACAAGCAAGGCAATACCTTCTTCGATCTTCTTGTCTTCTTTATTTCTAGATCTACTTCTACTAGCATAATCTCTGCTCACATTGATACTTCTTGACAAAGTAGGGCAAACACTAAGAGCACTGAATGTTGTTTCCATTCTAGGTAAGTCTCTTGATAATCTCTGGTTCATTTCTATTGCTTCCAATCTTCCAATAAGAGTCTCTCTTGTAAAGTTTTTAGTACAAGGTATAACTTGTTCAATCATCTGTGTTGTTTGCTTAAATATAGGGGTCAATGTCCTCAGAATTTTCCATATCACTTCATTCTCTATCTTTGTTCCTCCACAAGATTTTACCCCTATAATAATTTCTGACATTCTACCAATATAGCTTCTAATAGATTTATCTTCCAACATTCTTATATCTTCAAATGCACATATCCAATTATGTAATCTAACTCTTTTTGCATGTTCATCACCTTCAAAAGTAGAGTGTAAAGCTTTCCAAATGTCATGAGATTTTTTCAAACATTTTACCTGACTGTAATCATTCTACGGAAGGCCTGTCAAAAGTGCTTCTCTTGCAAGTATGTTACACATGAATAGATCTCTCTCATCAATAGTACATGCTTCAAGATTGTCCCCTTAAATGATAGTTTTATCATTATTTATAATCAACCAATAACTTGTTCCTAAACATAGTAGGTGTGTCTTCATCTTTTCTTTCCAGTTGTCAAAATTTACTCCATCAAACTTAGGGCTTTCTTTCCTGAAATTCACCATGGATCTCCTTAAGCTGTTAAACTTCTTTTTCAAGGACCTACCGCTCTAATACCAATTTTTAGAAAGTAAAGTCCACCAAGATAAATGAGAGGAGGGGGGGTGAATTAGTTATCAGATAATTATAACTTTTATCAACTTCAACAACATTAAACCATGTAAGCAATATAATTACTAACCATAGAAAGATATTCATACACAATAACACAATGACACAAGATATGTTGACCAGGGAACCTCTTGATCAAAGAGTAAACCCTGGTGGGAATGATACCCACAAAAGATGCACTAATATGAATATTCCTTATGAAAGGATGGACTCTATTAGGAGTCTTATGAAATACATTCAGTACATATGAATCCTTGTTACGATATTTTGAATCCCTGTTAAAATATTCTAACCCTATTAAGAGTTATGGAAGACAGAAGGACCCACTCCCCAAATAGCTTCAGGGTAAGATCACTGAACACACTATCCAAATAATCTTTGTATTACTCAACAGAATAATATGTTACCTCTTCTTTGACTCTACCAAACTACACTCATTGTTACACCAAATCTCAATTTCAGATCTCTATACTTCATATGTCTTCCTTCACAAATTCGCTTTCACACTTAGCTCTTTTCTTCACTTCATGCATAAAAAATCACATCCAACCACACACACACACACCAAAATATGGAAATAAATTCCTTCATTTATACCACACTCAAATAATTACAAATGAGTCGACATACAATTATAACATAAAAGTTTCCACACACTACATTAAAATTACACAAAATTGTTGGCTTCCAACTACAATAATTCTTCGCTCATGTGACCTCGAAGTTTGCACTATCCTCCATGTTACTATGAATGTGTCTTTAACTTCCCTTTAATTGTGCAAAACTAGATTCCATCCCCATTAGGAGATATCATCTGATTTCCACAAACTGCTACTCAGGAACACTACCTGAATATTGCTTCCACCAAAATGCTCATAACTTCCATGAGTAAATGAATTACTATCTATACTCTTAACCATAGACATATAACATATCAAGGAGTATGACCTCAACATCACATAGCTCCAACTACAATAACCCACATGCACTAATCCAAACTTTGTCTGCTTCTCTACAAGTCTCTGATAAATCACTGTGTTGACATCAATGATAATCATAGTCATGAATGCAATAATAACTGCTACAGAATGACTACCAAACATTTAGCATTCATTCCTAACACAACACCCACCATTGTGAATACCATCGAAATAAAGGGCATAAGACCAAAAAATGTATGAAACTCAAATACTTGGTCCTAGATTTGATAGATGATGGCACAATTAAAGTTGAGGGTCCTCAAAAAATGAAGATCATATGACATTTAACACTCCTTTCTTGAATCATGAGAAAGGTGAAACCTCAAATTTGAATAAAAAAAACAATACATGGAATGATAAAGTTAATTTTTCCCATACATATGACAACACCATAAATTCTTTAATGGGGTATGAAAATACCATAAATGTCATAGTGGTGAAAGGAAAACAACAAGAAGAAACTTGTAATGTAGCAACTAGGGGGAAAGCGTCCAAAATCACCTTGCAAGGAGATACCCCTATAATTATTCTATGAATTCAAGCATCCAAATCATCAAATAAATACAACCTTGTGGATCAACTCCAAAGAACTCCTGCACAAATTTCAATCTTGGAGTTGTTAAAACTTTCACCTATCTAGAAGGAAATCTTAGAGAAGGCTCATGTTGAAAACAATGTTCCACTTAATTTAGATGTCAATAAAGTTTAGAGTGTGGTAGGACACCTTATTGTGCCTCATTGCCTATCTTTTTCTGAGAAAGATGATATGTCTTTGAACCATCCCTAAAATATTGCATTACATATTGAAGTTTTGAAACATAAAAATTGTTTCCAAAGGGTCCTCATTGGTGGAGGAGCTGGTCTAAAAATTTTCACTTTCAATCTTGTTAAATCCCTAGGGTATTCTGAAGAAGCTTTTGACCCTAAAAGAAAGGTAACTATAAAGGATTATAATGATGAAGAATGGTCCTGCAAAGGGATAATAGTGCTTCCTATCTGAGTTGGCCCTATTCAAAAGGAAACTATTTTCCAAGTTCTTGATTTGAAATTAACCAATAACATTTTGTTGGGAAGACCATGGATACATGAGATGCAAGAAGTACCCTCAATGGACCATCAATGCTTAAAGTTTCCATGCATGGGACAAGAAATTATGGTGAGTGGAGATTTGAATCCATTTCAATATTTTAATAATATCAAGCCCATAAATGACTCATTAGTTCCTCACAATACTTAATGCACTACATCAAGGAAAATGAACCAAGGTCAAATTTAAAAGGACATTTCCTTAGCAAAAGGAAAAGGGAAGATGGAGGAAGAAGACAATCTTGTTAGAGAAAATAAAAAATCCTACTAACTTAGCTACATCAACTAAGGGAAAAGAGAAAGTGAGGAAAATCCTAAGGAAAAAGAAGAAGATAATTAAAAATATTCTCAAATACAAGCCAAAGAGATATATTATCAAAAGATGGACACCATGATGAATAATTTTGAAAATAAGTGCAATATTAAGAAAAATGATGTAGGGGAATATTCCTTATAAATGATGGATTTTCCATTTCCCCCTAGGTCTCATGGTAGACCTTCTAGCTCCCATACTCCTCAAAAATATAATGACCATTTTGTAAGATCTAGCACTTATTCATCCATCGAGGAAGATGATAAAGAAATCATAAAGTAGCTCTATAAAGAATAATATGAGTCAAATGCTAATGTAGAAAGGATTAAAAATATTAGTATTCCCATGCACGAATATGGAAAAGGACTCAAAATCATGAAAAATATGGGATATAAGGAAGAGGTCCTTTGGGAAAGAGAAATGAAGGGTTTGTTGAATCCATAGAAATGGCTTGGAGGGATAGCAAAGAAAAATCAGGATTAGGATATCTTGAACAAGGATATACTCAAAAAAATCATCCCAATTTTTATGAAAAAATATTGAAATTGATTCTAATAAATGGGAATGGTATTCTTTATCTAGTGAATCTTTTTAAGACAAATTGATGGATTTTATCCATACTTACGCTCCTATGTTTAACCCAAGTAAAAGACAAGAGTTAAATCAAGGATTAGGTTCAAACCAAGATTCAAGTTCTAACCAAGAGATAGTTTCTACTCAAGATTCTACTCCAAATAAAGAAGCAGAAGGATCTCAATGGGTAGGATAACCCTATGTACCCTCATGGTTACCAAAAATGGAAGAATCTAGTAATAGGTTTACCCCATAAGAATTTTACTCAAAAGAAACCCAAGAGGATTCTAGTGAGGAAGATTTCAATCCAAGTTCTATGGAAAACCTAGAACAAGTGCATGTCATAGACTTGAGTGACACAACGTATGAACCATCTAATGAATTCATGTCCCTAAACCCTTCTGAACTAAACCTAGCCAATAACACATTATCCCTCGCATACCCAAAACTCATTGAATGGGATTCCATGGATCCAAATGACATTCCCACATTCCCAAAATAAAATTCTTGGCCTTGTACCTAAATGTAGTTGAACCTTCTTCTACCAATTAATTGTATCAAGGAGAAATCATGAGGGAAAGTATCCAATTTCTTAGTCAAGAAATAAAAGCAAAAAAATAAAGAAAATAGAAAATGAGAGAGTCTAATGGTGAAAACCACAAGGTGGTAGTATTAGAACAAAAAGAGACAAAAATAAAAGATGTTTCCAAAGGTGAAAACCCAATTGTGGAACCTAACAAATAGAGATAAGATACTTTTCCCAAACATTATGAAGAAAGATCACCCATCTTGATAGAACCAATAGAAAATATCAACATTGGGACTGAATAAGAGCCTAAAGTCATACATCTTGTAGCCTCATTATCAAAATAAGAGAAAGAAGAACTTGTGGAGTTTTTCAAGGAAAGTAAAATAAAATTTTCTTGGTCCTATGATGATATTCTGGGATTGGACCAACACTTGATTATGCATCATTTGAATATCAAGCTAGTCAAATAAAAGTTGAGAAAAAAGCACCCACACATTGCACTTCTTGTCAAAGTTGAATTGGAAAAGTTATTAAAATTAGGTTTCATTAGAGCTATTGAATATGTTGAATCAATATCCAAAATTTTACCTATTTAAAAATAACATAAATCAATCAGAATTTGCACGGATTTCCAAGATCTCAATCTAGCATGCCCAAAGGATGATTTTCCTTTACCAAGCATAGTGGTGAAGGAGCACCCAAGGGTTGGTTGATCCAATCCATAGTTTTTTCTTTGTAATCCATCTTTGGCATGTGTGAGTTTTCCCTAAGGTCATGTTGACCATAGTGTGGAATCCAATAGGGATGAGAGGTCTAATTAGGTCATATGTCTTAGGTCTTTACAATCTTGAGGCTTAAGTGTTAAAGTCTCTTTCTTGGTTATTTGTATTGAGATGATGTCACTATGATTTAATTGGGTATAGGGTGTATTAGAAGTCATATTTATACCTAGCTTAAAGTCTAGGACTTAGCCAAAGTCTTTGGTTTTCAAAATTGCAAAAGTTGTAAAAATATTACAAAAAGTTGATTAGCAACTTTTGCAACTTTTCAAAGTTGCTTGGACAGAATTGTCCAAACACCCTAAAATGACCTAAGAGTTCCCTAATGGAAACCTAAGAATAATTTAGGTCTATTTAAGTGGATTTTGGACCAAATCCCATGGTTAGAGATTCTTATGTATGGAGCTTTGATTTTGGAAGTGCAAACACTGTGTGAGAGTTTGTGAATCTTTGCAATTAGTGAATTGAAGAGGAATGTTTTTAGTTTTGTGAAGGATTGAAATCAATGGAGTGTTTAGTTTAGTATTTTTCCTTGTATTTTGTTTCATTATATTAGGATTTTTTTTGTGTTTTCTTATTTTTCATTAAATCTATATCTTTTCCATGTTCACTAGTTCAAACCAGGAAGGTGTGTAAAATGGAGACCTAACTCACTATCCCACTGTTCAATCTATATGACCTCTTGGGGATAGTGATTAGACTCCATGTATATAATTTTTATGGGATAATGTGCCTTGAAAACATTGGGAATTAATTAAATGTCTTACCCTAGGTGAGCTTGGCAAGGAAAGACTGAGACACAATGAAGTTAACTTGCAAAGGTGTGCATGAAGCCACATATTAGTGATTGGAGGTCAAATAAAAGGTAATTTAAAAGAAATTATTGATAGGAGAGGGTCTAACCAATCCATTTGGTTACCCAAAATTTATAGATAGGCCATCCAATCAGAAAATTCCCAAAACCCTCCCAAAACACCTATTTTTTGTTAGGGGATTGTATGATAGGATGGAACCCTAAAACCTCAAAAATCCTTCAAAGGTTGGCTATTGAAAAAAAAATCCATAATTAAGTTATAGGGTTCTTTGGCATCATTTGGGGGAAAAGACCTATTTTCTTGGAATAGGAGGCCTAATTGGGGCTCTTCCTTGTAGCTCTATTTTGTGAAGGATCCATGAGATCGGCAAGGAAGATACATGAAGTAAGACCTCCAAGAAATTTAAATGAAAAAAATGAGACATTATTGAGTACATCCTCACCTCTGAAAGAGTCTATGTTAGTATTGAAGGTGGTGAGCCCTTAGATGACATTAAGGGTCAGTGTGTATGTGAAGGAAGAAGAGCACCAATAACTTAACTTGTCTTGGTAGTTACTACTTGATAGTTGGGTTGGTTAATAAACCAGGGGATCAAGCCACAAAAGGGGATCCTATATGTCAATATGTGTTTGGATAAAACACCTCAAGATCACTTGTGAGACCTAGGTATGAGCTTTTGATTGTCTCATCTAACCTCCCTATCACATAGATACAATAGTGGATCTAAAAGAGGGCCACTCTATGTTCTATCCTATGGATGGATTTAGTGGGTAAAATAAAATCAAAATTACACTTGAAGACCAAGATAAACCAACTTTTACATGTTCCTGGGGAACATTTTGTTAGAATGTTATGCCCTTTAGTCTTAAGAATGCGAGAGCGACTTATCAAAGAGCCATGACCACTATATTCCATGACATGATGAAAATATTCTTAGAGGATTATGTGGATGATATAATTGAAAAATATCACTCAAGGAAAGTACATTTTCTAGTTTTATAGAAAATTTTAATAAGGCTTGAACAATTCAATGTGAGACTAAATCCAAAAAAGTGTGCCTTATTAATATGATTTAGAACAACAGAGTGGGGGTGAATCAGTTCTTCTCAGGTCTAAATGTATAAAACAAACTTCAAAGACTTTTCTTTAAATCAGATCTAACAACCAACACCAACTCGGTCAACACTGATTGTATAATAGAAACATATAACATTGCAGTCCACTACCCAGATGTATGTAACTTGTAAAACATAGAAATGTTTAAACGAAAACATTCACACAAGCATTGACACTAGGATTTATCATGGAAACCCAATCTGGGAAAAACCACTTTGTAACATGCTACTATTATTTTCACTCTTCTGAAGTGAGCTTAGTTAAAAGCCAACTCTGTCAAAGGTTACAATACACACTGTTAGGTGTGACCCAGTTAAAGGATTTCAATCACTCTGTTAGAAGTGAGTCTTGTTATAGGAATTACATACACTCCATTAGAATGCAACCTTGTTCAAAGGATTTAAGCATATGACTATTAGGTCAACCTCTGTTGAAAGGATTTTGACTATTACAATGGTTAGAATGTAGTAGTAGTATTGATCTTAAAAACATACAACTCACTTTGCAAATATCAGATCTAATTCTATACACTAATGCTAGTTTACTAACTTTGAAAATTTTCCATCTCCATCTCTTATCTACTCAGAACTTTTCTTCAAGCAACCACCACACTTCTCCTTCAGCCTTTTCTGCTTATATAGTCAATAAAATCTACTGATCTTCTAGCATCCTCTTTTCACCTATGCACACACATACCTAATGCTTAGGTTCCCTTAAGACTTCCTCAATTAGGTTAACTCATCTTTTTCCACTCAATCTCCTTCGTAGATCTTAGGGTTAGGTCAGATTCATTGAATCTACCCACTTTATGTTCTTTGGCTCCTTTTCTAGAATCATCTCAAATCTCTTAAAGATTTATGATAAAACATTTTCAGTGCATTCAATGCTTTCAAACAATCAATAAATAAAGTCAACATGTTTTACATAATCCAAGAATTCAATAATCTCAGCTCCAAATCTAAATTCTCTTCAAAAATAAAAATAGTGATGCTCAGTTAATACTATGATCAACTACTTGGTCTTCATGTAGAAAGCTTGATCATTACTAAAAGATGTTTCCTTGGCTTACACTATCTTCCTTAGCAATTAACTGATGTTCGGTCGACACTAGAATTTTTCTCAGCATATACTAACTCGGTTGACACTAACATCACTTAGATTAAACATGATTTCTCCATTTTTTCTCAGTCAAGCCTACTATTTTAGTCTTCAATCTTACTAGGATAAACAATACATTGTCTCATCATTGTACAACATAGTCAAGTACACTTTTTAGTATCAAGATAACTCACCCTTTCCTTAGGTGCTATTGTTACCATCCTTTCTTTCCCCTCTTCACAACAATATAATAGATATAGTAATTTCCTAAGTAGCAACAATCTTACCAGTTAAGGTTTGACATCAATGACAATACAATAATTGGTTCAATTGTAGTTTCCAACAATCTCCCTCTTTGGCATTGATGGAAACACCATATGATTTCACTTGAATAACACATGGATTACCAACCAATCCAAAAAATTATCTGTCCATTAGAAAAATTTGTAATATCCTTAGCTTCATTCTGATTTAGAATCTATAAGCCTCACTTCTGTGACCATAAAAGATATCCAAATCTCCCTCTATCTTGATCCTTCATCTCAGTTAATCATCTTCCTTAGGTTACTTTGTCATGTGTTATTATATCATCTCAGTTCATCTCCCTCTTTGATGAAAATGCCAAAGTAGCAACTAAAATATACATCCATCAGATGTAGATATTATCTATGTAGTTCAATGTTTCTCCCTCTATCATCTTGCTTATGACTAATTCCTTGTCTTTGCTCTTCTTCACAACTCTAGGTTAGTCCTAAAGTGTGACAATCTTCTGCATCAATTTGTCAAATATTCTGCTATAGCATATTTTTTGCAGTGCTCCTAGCTTAACTAGGTAGACTTAGTTAGGGGAAGGACCCCTAATTGACTTCTCAAATACTCATGTTCTTCTTTAGGTAAAGATTTAGTGAATATGTCTGCTAATTGTTCCTTTGTATTTACATATTCCATTCAAACTTCTTTATCTTGTACCAATTCTCTCAAGTAGTGATACTTGATTGCTATGTGCTTGGTCTTAGTATGCATCACCCGATTCTTAGAAATGTTGATAGCACTTGTGTTGTCACAGAAAATAACAACAGGTTCAGTGATTTCTTCTTTCATGTCTACCAACAATTTCTTTATCCATACCAAATTTGAACAGTTTACTCTAGCAGCAACATACTCGGCTTCAGCAGAAGATTGGGAAATGCAATTTTGTTTCTTGCTCATCCAGGAGACTAATCTTTATCCAAGAAAGAAAGCTCCACCACTAGAACTCTTTCTATCATCTACATTTCCTACCCAATCAACATCTGTATATACTCTTAGTTCAAATCTTTCATCCTTCTTGTAATAGAGCCCATAGTTAGTAGTCCCTTTCAAGTATCTCATAATTCTTTTCATAGCCATCATGTGTGCTTCCTTAGGATTGGCAGATAATCTTGCCACAATTCCAATAGCTAATGCAATATCTGGTCTACTATGTACAACATACTGCAATTTTCCAATCATGGATCTGTACAAAGTCTGGTTTACTTCTGTAGCATCATCATTCTTAGATAACTTTTGTCCAATAGCCATAGGAGTACTCACTAGTCTAGAATCTTCCATCCCAAAATTTTTCAGTATCTCATTAACATACTTAGACTGTGTAATGAAAATTCCTTTCTTCATGTGATATACATGTAAACCAACAAAGAATTTGATCTCACCAAACATGCTCATTTCAAATTTAGTTTGCATTTCATTTGAAAATATTTTACACAAAGCATCTTGTCCACCAAAAATAATATCATCCACAAAAATTTTTGCCAACAAGATACCTTTACCTTATTCATCTTTCATATATAGATTGTTTGTGTCATTTTTTCTTGAAAATCCAATCTGTATCAAGTAGTTATGCAATCTCTCATACCATGCTTTGGGAGCTTTTTTTAATCTATATAGTACATTTTTTAGTTTGCATACCATGTGTCCTCTATTTGGATCAATAAAACCTTCTGGCTGTTCTATGTAAACTTCTTCTTTTAGTATACCATTTAAAAATGCAGACTTAACATCCATTTGATATACCTTGAAATATTTATAAGCAACATATGCAAGTAGAGTTCTTACTCCTTCCAATCTAGCTATAGGGGAAAATGTCTCCCCATAATCTATTCCTTCTTCTTGTGTGTAGCCTTTGCATACCAGCCTAGCTTTGTTTCTAGTAATTTCACCATTTTCATTCAACTTATTTCAGAACACCCACTTTGTTCCTATTACATTTTTGTTTTCAGGTCTTGACACCAAAGTCCAAGTATCATTCTACTCTATCTGGTCTATCTCTTCATTCATTTCTTGTATCCAGTCTTCATTTTCTAATGCCTCTCTAGTTGACTTAGGCTCAAATTCACATAGTAAACATGTTGGATCCTTTGTCTTAAATCTAGTCAAAACTCTAGTATGTAACAATAGAACCTAGGGAAAGGTTGAGTTATCTTGATCCTACAAAGTGTACTTGACTATGTTGTACAATAATGTGACAATGTATTATTTATCTTAGTAAGATTGAGGACTAAACTAGTAGGCTTAACTGAGCAAAAATGAAGAAATCATGTTTAAGCCAAACTATGTTAGTGTTGACCGAGTTAGTGTATGCCGAGAAAAAATCTATTGTCGATCGAGTATTAGTTAATTGCTAAGGAAGACAGTATATGCCGAGGAAATAGTTTTAGTAGTGACTGAGCATTTTACATAAAGACCAAGTAGATGATCACAGTATTGACCAAGCATCAGCATTTTTATATTTGAAGAGAATTCAGATTTGGAGCTGACATTGTTGAATTCTTGGATTATGTAAAACATGTTGACTTTATTTATTGATTGTATGGAAGCATTTAATGCTTTTTAGAATGTTTTATTTTAAATCTTAAGGAGATTTGAGATGATTCTAGAAGAGGAAATGAAGAACATGAAGCAGGTAGATTCAATGAATCTGACCTAACCCTAAGATGTACGAAGGAGATTAAGCGACAAAAGATAAGTTAACCTAACAGAGAAAAGTATTAAGAGAACCTAAACATTAGGTATGAGAATGCATGGGTGAAGTAGATGCTGGAAGAATAGTACATTTTATTGACTGTATAAGTAAAAAGGCTAAAGGAGGAGTGTGGTGATTGCTTGAAGAAAATTTTTGAGCATATCAGAGATGGAGATGGCAAAGTTTCAAAGTTAGTAAACTAGCATTTGTGTATGGAATTGGATCTGGTATTTGTAAAGTGAGTGGTATGTTTTTTAGATCAATATTGCTGCTACTTTCTAACCATTGTAATAGTGAAAATCCTTTTAACAGAGGTTGACCTAACAGTCATATGTTAAATCCTTTGAACAAGGTTGCATTCTAATGGAGTGTATGTAAGTCCTATAACAAGGCTCACTTTTAACAGGGTGATTGAAATCCTTTAACCAGGTCACACCTGACAGTGTGTATTGTAACCTTTGATAGGGTTGGCTTTTAATTGAGCTCACTTTAGAAGAGTGAAAATAATATTAGCATGTTACAAAGTGGTTTTTCCCATATTGGGTTTCCACTATAAATCCTGGTGTCAATACTTGTGTGAATGTTTTGGTTTGAACATTTCTGTGTTTTACAAGTTACTTACAGCTGGGTAGTGGACTGTAGTGTTATATGTTTCTATTATTGAATCAGTGATGACCGAGTTTGTTTTGATTGCTTGATCTAATTTAAGGAAAAGTTTTTAAAGATATTTTATACATCAGGACCTGAGAACAACTAATTCACAACCCCTCTTTGTTGTTATAAATCATATTAACAATTGGTATTAGAGCTGTGTTTCTTATTGGTGTCTATAGAAAAAAAGTTTAAAGGGACTTGAAGAAAATGATCAAGATGTATAAGAAAAGTGCTAAGAACTCTGCATCCTATATATGCTATTAAGATCTCATCTATTCAGGAATCTAGATGTAACTCTAGAAATGTGCTTACCTTGGAAGGTTTGATTGGAAAACTTACTACTTTTGAACTATCTAATTATGATAATTTCACGGTTGGTAGTATTGAAAATGTTGAATCTTCTTTTAAGTCATAGTTAGTTCTTAACAAGCCTACGAAAGAAAAAGAAAGATGCACCAGTGAAAGTGAAAGTGACAGTGACACTACTGATGAAGATCTTGAAGATCTAGAAGATCTAGAAGCTCTTATGGCTAGAGGACTGAGAAGAGGAAAAGGAAAATATAAAGGTAAACTCTCTATTATATGTTTTGCATGTAATAAAGTTAGTCATATAGCTACTAGATGTCCTGACAAGAAGGATAAAGATGAAGAAAGAAACAACAGAAACAAAGACAAAAGAGATGATAAAGGCTACCAAAGGTACAAAGACTACAAAGGAAAAGGTAAGAAATATTGTTACATTGCTGAAGAAGAGACTGACACTAATAGTAATGATTTTGAAATTGAGGTAGTCTATGTTGCAATGAAAGATGAATCTGATGAGGATGAGAAAACTGCATTGATTTCCTATGTGAACAAGAATGACAAATGGATTATAGACAGTGGTTGTTCACATCACATGACTAGTGAAGAAAGTATGTTTGAGACCTTACATCATTATAAAGGTAAAAGTGTAACATTTGGTAATGATGCACCATGTCTTATTAGAGGAAAAGGATTGATTAAACTGACTGATAAAATCTCTTGTGAAAATGCTTATTGGGTTGAAGGATTGAATTATAATTTGCTAAGTTTTTCTTAGCTCAATAGAACTAGTTACCAAGTGGAATTTCATCACAAGAAAGATAAGATATTTGATGCTACTGGTGAACTGATTGGAAGTGGTGAGCATACTAGAGGTAATTTGTTATATCTTGACCTATCTGAAGAAATATGTATGATTGCACAACTTGATGACATTTGGTTATGGCATAAGAGGCTATGTCATGTTAACTTTGACAATCTAGTGGAGATAAGTAAGAAGAAGAAAGTAAGAGGCCTACCTAGATTGAAGAAACCTGAGAATTTGATGTGCAAAGAATGCCAATTATGAAAAATGACCAAGTCAAGTTTCAAGAGAAAAACCTTTACTTTTGAACACATTTTAGATTTGGTTCATACTGAACTTTATGGACCTATGGGTATACAAAGTTACTATGGGGCTAGATATTTTATCTTGTTTGTTGATGATCATACCAGGATGATGCATGTAATGTTTCTAAAAGAAAAATCTGATGCTTTTCAATTTTTTAAGTGGTATTTGGCTAAGGTTGAGAAGGAGATAGGTAGGAACTTGAAATGTCTTAGATCTAACTGAGGTGGATAATTTACATCAAATGAATTCAATCTATTTTGCAATGATAGAGGAATCAAAAGACAGATGTCTGCACCTAGGACACCTCCATAGAATGGTATAGTAGAAAGAAGGAACATATCTATTTTGGACTATGCAAGGACATTAATGATTGAAAAGAATGTGGCATAAAAATATTGGAAAGAAGCTATAAGTACAGTTGTTTACACTCTTAACTAGGTACAAATCAAGAAAGGTACAAATCTGACACCCTATGAATTATGGTATGGGCATGCATCGAGTGTTAAATACTTTAGAATCTTTGGAAGCAAGTGTTACTTATTGAAAGACAATAGGAATGGAAAGTTTGATGCCAAAAGTGATGAAGGCATATTCCTAGGCTACCCCACAAAAATTAAAGCTTATAAGTGTTTGAACTCTAACACTAACAAAATTGTGGAAAGTGTCAATGTAAAAATTGATGAGTATGCAGAAAGAAATGAAGCCGACAACAAAAGAGAGCCAGAAGATTACAGATCTTTTGTGTACATTGAGGAAATAGAAGAGGTAGGTAATAGACTTGCACCTGATGCCAAGTCTCAGGCATGCAATGTCGAGTGATAGTAAATGATTGCCAAGCGACATGAAATGATTATTGAGCATTAGGAAAATAGTGTCGAGAGAGAATAAGAACATGTCATGCTACAAGACAATGTTGTCAAGTATCAGAAAGAGGTTGCTGAGCATTCAGAAGCTGAATCTGACAATCTTGTTGGGGAACTTGATGAAATAGAGGAGAAAAATGCTGAACCTATTTAGGCAAAATATGTAAGAAGACATCACAAGCCTGAATAGATAATTGGAGATAAAGACACTGGAATTTAGATGAGAAGCAAAACCAAGGATGCAACATGCTTACTATGTGTGTTTGAACCTAAGACAACTAAAGAGGCATTAGAAAATGAAGACTGGATACAAGCAATGAATGAAGAGATTGACTAGATTGAGAAGAATGAAACCTAGACTGTAGTGCCAAGACCTACAGATAAGAATGTTATAGGAACAAAGTGGGTGTTTCAAAACAAGTTGAATGAAAAAGGTGAAATCACTAGGAAAAAAGCTAGGCTGGTATGCAAAGGCTACGCACAAGAAGAAGGAATAGATTATGGGGAGACATTTTCCCCTATAGCTAGATTGGAAGGAGTAAGAACTCTACTTGCATATGCTGCTTATAAAGATTTCAAGATATATCAAATGGATGTCAAGTCTACATTTTTAAATGGTGTACTGGAAGAAGAAGTTTACATAGAACAACCAGAAGGTTTTATTGATCCAAACAGAAGACACATGGTATGCAAATTGAACAAAGCATTGTATGGATTGAAACAAGCTCCCAGAGCATGGTATGAGAGGTTGCATAACTATCTGATGTAGATTGGATTTTCCATAACAAATGACACAAGCAATCTGTACTTGAAGGATGAAGAAGGTAAACGTATTATATTGGCCAAAAATTTTATTGATGACATTATTTTTGGTGGACAAGATGCATTGTGTAAATTTTTTTTGAAAGAAATACAAACTGAATTTGAAATGAGTATGTTTGGTGAGATCAAATTCTTTGTTGGTTTACAAGTATATTAGATGAAGAAAGGAATTTTCATTACATAGTCTAAGTATGTTAATGAAATACTAATTTTTTTTGGAATGGAAGATGCTAGACTAGTGGGAACTCCTATGGTTACTGGACAAAAGTTATCTAAGAATGATGATGCTGCAGAAGTTAACCAGACTTTGTACAGATCCATGATTGGAAAATTATAGTATGCTATACATAGTAGACTAGATATTGCACTAGCTATTGAGATCATGGAAAGATTCACTGCCAATCCTAAGGAAACACACATGATGATGGTGAAAAGAATCATGAGATACTTGAAAGGAACTAATGACTATGGGTTACACTACAAGAAGAATGACAAATTTGAAGTTAGAGTAGACACTGATGCTGATTGGGTAGGAAATGTAGATGATAGAAAGAGCATTAGTGGTGGAGCTTTCTTTCTTGGACAGAGATTAGTCTCCTAGACAGGCAAGAAAAAAAATTGCATTTCCCAATCTACTGCTGAAGCCGAGTATGTTGATGTTATAGTAAACTGTTCAAATTTAATATGGATAAAATAGTTGTTTATAGGCATGAAAGAAGAAATCACTGAAGCTATTTCTATTTTCTATGACAACACAAGTGCCATCAATATTTCTAAGAATCCAGTGATGCACACTAAGACCAAGCATATAGCAATCAAGTCTCACTATTTGAGAGAATTGGTACAAGACAAGGAAGTTTGAATGGAATATGTGAATACAAAAGAACAATTGGCAGACATATTCACTAAAGCTTTTCCTAAAGAAGCTCATGAGTATTTGAGAAGTCAATTAGGAGTCCTTCCCCTAACTGAGGCTACCTAGTCAAGCTAGGAGCACTACGTCAAATATGATACAACAGAATAATTAAAAAATTGATGCAGAAGATTGTCACACTTTAGGACTATCCTAGAGTTGTGAAGAAGAAGAAAAGACAAAAATTCAGTCATAAGCAAGATGATAGAGGGAGAAACACTAAGCTGCACAGATATATCTACATCTATTGGATGTAAGTTTTAGTTGCTGCTTTGGCATTTTTGTCAAAGAGGTAGATTGAACTGAAATGATACTATAACACATGAATTGAAGAGTAGGGATGATGAATAAAAATGAAAGATCAGGGTAGAGGAAGATCTAGATACTTTTGACGGTCACAGAAGTGAGATTTACAGATTCTAAATTAGAATGAAGCTGAGGATATTATAAATTTTCTTTGATTGAAAAATAAGTTTTTGGATTGGTTGGTAATCCATGTGTTATTCAGGTGATATCATATGGTGTTGCCATCAATGCCAAAGAAGGAGATTGTTGGAAACTGCAATTGAAGCAATTTTTGTATTTTTATTAATGTCAAACCTTAACTGGTAAGACTGTTGCTACCTAGGAAAGTAAAATATCTATTGTGAGAAGGGAAAGAAAGGATGGTAACAATAGCACCTAGGGAAAGGTTAAGTTATCTTGATACTGCAAAGTGTACTTGGCTATGTTGTACAATGATGGGACAATGTATTATTTATCTTAGTAAGATTGAGGACTAATCTAGTAGGCTTAATCGAGCAAAAATGAAGAAATCATGTTTAAGCTGAGTTATGTTAGTGTTGACCGAGTTAGTGTATGTCAAGCAAAAATCTAGTGTCGACCGAGTATCAGTTAATTTCCAAGGAAGACAATATATGCTGAGGAAATAGTTTTAGTTGTGACCAAGCATTTTACATGAAGACTGAGTGGATGATCATAGTATTGACTGAGCATCAACATTTTTATATTTGAAGAGAATTCAGATTTGGAGCTGACATTGTTGAATTCTTGGATTATGTAAAACATGTTGACTTTATTTATTGATCGTATGAAAGCATTTAATGCTTTGTAAAAAATTTTATTGTAAATCTTAATGAGATTTGAGATGATTCTAAAAGAGGAGACAAAGTAAATGAAGTAGGTAGATTCAATGAATTTGACCTAACCCTTACAAAGGAGATTAAGTGGCAAAAGATAAGTTAACCTAACAGAGAAAAGCATTAAGGGAACCTAAACATTAGGTATGAGAATGCATGGGTGAAGTAGATGCTAGAAGAATAGTAAGTTTTATTAACTGTATACGAGAAAAAGGCTTAAGGAGGAGTGTGGTGATTGCTTGAAGAAAAGTTCTGAGAAGATCATAGATGGAGATGGAAAAGTTTCAAAGTCAGTAAACCAGCATTTGTGTATGGAATTGGATCTGATATTTGCAAAGTGAGTTGTATGTTTTTCAGATCAATACTGCTACTACTTTCTAACCATTGTAACAGTGAAAATCCTTTTAACAGAGGTTGACCTAATAGTCATATGTTAAATCATTTGAAAAAGGTTGCATTCTAATGAAGTGTATGTAAGTCCTATAACAAGGCTCACTTTTAATAGGGTGATTGAAATCCTTTAACTAGGTCACACCTGACAGTGTGTATTGTAACCTTTGACAGGGTTGGCTTTTAACTGAGCTCACTTCAGAAGAGTGAAAATAGTAGTAGCATGTTAAAAAGTGGTTTTTCCCATATTGGGTTTCTACTATAAATCCTTGTGTCAGTACTTGTGTGAATGTTTTGGTTTGAACATTTGTGTATTTTACAAGTTAGTTATAGTTGGGTAGTGGATTGCAGTGTTATATGTTTCTATTATTGAATCAATGATGATTGAGTTTGTTTTGGTTGCTTGATCTGATTTAAGGAAAATTTTTTGAAGTTATTTTATACATCAGGACCTGAGAACAACTGATTAACCCCCCCCCCTCTCTCTTTGTTGTTCTAAATCATATTAACATGTGATGTCTTCTTACATATTTTTCCAAAATAGGTTAAGCTCTTCTCTCCTCTAATTCATCATGTTCCTCAACAAGATTGTCAGATTCAACTTTTGAATGCTCAACAACCTCTTCCTGATACTCGACAGCATTATCCTATTGATCGGGATGTTCTTGTTCTCTCTCGACACTATTTTCCTGATGCTCGACAGCATCTTCTTGTCCTTCAACATTGCTCACCTGAGACTCGGCATTAGGTGCAAGTCTATTACTTGCCTCTTCTTCTTCTTCAATATATAAAAAAGATCTATAATCTTCTGGTACTCTTTTGTTGTCAGGTTCATTTCTTTCTGCATACTCATCAATTTTGACATTCACACTTTCCACAATTTTTTTAGTGTTAGAGTTCAAACACTTATAAGCTTTACTTTTTGTGGAATACCCTAGGAATATGCCTTCATCACTTTTAGCATCAAAATTTCCATTCCTATTGTCTTTTAGTATGTAGCACTTACTTCCAAAGATTCTAAAGTATTTAACACTTAGTGCATACCCATGCCATAATTCATAAGGTGTCAGATTTTTACCTTTCTTGATCTATACTCGGTTAAGAGTGTAGACAATTGTACTTATAGCTTCTTTCTAGTATTTCTATGCCACATTCTTTTCAATCAACAATGTCCTAGCACAATTCAAGATAGATCTGTACCTTCTCTCTGCCATACCATTCTGTGGAGGTGTTTTAGCTACAGACATCTATCTTTTGATCTCTCTATCATTGCAAAATAGATTGAATTCATTTGATGTAAATTGTCCACCTCAGTCAGATCTAAGACATTTCAAGTTCCTACCTGTCTCCTTCTCAACCTTAGCCAAATACCACTTAAAGAATTGAAAAGCATCAGATTTTTATTTTAGAAACATTACATGCATCATCCTAGTATGATCATAAACAAACAAAATAAAATATCTAGCACCATAGTAGCTTTGTACACCCATAGGTCCATAAAGGTCAGTATGAACCAAATCTAAAATGTTTTCAAAAGTAAAGGATTTTCTCTTAAAACTTCACTTTGTCATTTTTCCTAACTAACATTCCTTGCACATCACATTCTTAGGTTTCTTCAATCTAGGTAGACCTCTTACTTTCTATTTCTTGCTTATTTCTACCTAATTATCAAAGTTAACATGACATAGCCTCTTATGCCATAACCAAATATCATCAAGTTGTGTAACCATACATGCTCCTTCAAATAGGTCAAGATAGAACAAATTACCTTTAGTCTGTTCTCCACTTCCGATCAGTTCACCAGTAGCATCAAATATTTTATCTTTCTTGTGATGAAATTCCACTCGGTAACCAATGTTGTTAAGTTGTGCAACACTTAGTAGTTTATAATTTAGACCTTCAACCCAATATGCATTTTCACAAGAGATCTTTTTAGTCAGTTTAATCAAACCTTTTCCTCTAACAAGACATGGTGCATCATTACCAAATTTTACACTTTTTCCTCTATAATGATGTAAAGTATCAAACTTACTCTTGTCACCAGTCATGTGATGTGAACAACCAATGTCAATAATCCATTTATCATTCTTGTTCACATAGGAGATCAATGCAATTTTCTCATCCTCATCAGACTCATCTTTCATTCCAACATAGACTACCTCAATTTCAAAATCATCACTATTAGTGTTAGTTTCTTCTTCGGCAATGTAACAATATTTCTTACCTTTTCCTTTGTAGTCTTTGTACCTTCAATAGCTTCTATCATCTCTTTTTTCTTTGTGTTTTCTATTTCTTTCTTCATCTTTATCATTCCTATTAGGACATCTAGCAGCTATATGACCAACTTTATTACATGAAAAACATATAATAGGGAGTTTACCTTTATAGTTTCCTTTTCTCCTTCTCAGTCTTCTAGCCATAAGAGCTTCTAGATCTTCAAGTTCTTCATCATAAGTGTCACTACCACTTTCACTTTCACTTTCACTAATGCATCTTTCTTTTTATTTCCTTGGCTTGTTCAGATTAATTGTGACTTGAAAGCAGTTTCAACATTACCAATACTACCAACAATGAAGTTATCATAGTTAGAGAGTTCAAAAGTAGTCAGCTTGCCAACCAAACTTTCTAAATTAAGTACATTTGCAAGGTTACATCTAGATTACTGAATAGCTGAGATCTTAATAGCATATATAGGACATAGAGTTCTTAGTAGTTTTCCAATTATAGTTTCATTATCAATAGTTCCATTTTCTCCTCTAATAGCATTCACAACTTCTTTTATTCTACCACAATATTGTGCAATGTTCTCACCTTCTTGAATTCTCATTTCATCAAACTTACCTCTAAGACTCTCCACTTTAGCTTTCGGTACATTTATGTCCCCACCATAGATCTTTGTAAGAGTGTCCCGCATCTCCTTAGCACTTGTGCAATCCTTAATGTCCTCAAATTTTGGATAGCTTAGGGCAGATGCAATTTGTAGCATTTCCTGATTATGTTCTTTCTTAGCTCTCAATTCCTCGGCAGTCAAAGGTATGACAAGTGAGACATAGTCATTCTCAATGTAGTACTTTTTAGAATCACCAATACCAGCCAGATGTAGCTTCATCAAGATTTGCCATGTAGGGAAGTTTGCCTTATTCAGCTTTAGTACTTCCTTCTTATGTACATTCTGATAATTTTCTTCAAGCTCCTTTTAACTTGATTTCTGTAAACACCAATAATAAGCAACATAACTTTGATACCAATTGTTAATATGATTTAGAATAGCAAAGAGGGGGGTGAATCAGTTGTTCTCAGGTCCAAATGTATAAAACAAACTTCAAAACCTTTTTCTTTAAATAAGATCTAACAACCAACACCAACTCGGTCAACACTGATTGTATAATAGAAACATATAACATTGCAGTCCACTACCCAGCTGTATCTAACTTGTAAAAGATAGAAATGTTTAAACCAAAATATTCACACAAGCATTGACACTAGGATTTATAGTGGAAACCCAGTCTGGGAAAAACCACTTTGTAACATGCTACTATTATTTTCACTCTTCTGAAGTGAGCTCAGTTAAAAGCCAACCCTCTCAAAGGTTACAATACACATTGTTAGGTGTGACCTGGTTAAAGGATTTCAATCACTCTGTTAGAAGTGAGCCTTGTTATAGGAATTACATACACTCCATTAGAATGCAACCTTGTTCAAAGGATTTAAACATATGACTGCTAGGTCAACCTTTGTTAAAAGGATTTTGATAGTTACAATGGTTAGAATGTAGCAACAGTATTGATCTGAAAAACATATAACTCAATTCACAAATATCAGATCCAGTTCCATACACTAATGCTGATTTACTGACTTTGAAACTTTGCCATCTCCATCTTTGATCTATTCAAAACTTTTCTTCAAGAAACCACAACACTTCTCCTTCAACCTTTTCTTCTTATATAGTCAATAAAATCTACTGATCTTCCAGCATTCTCTTTTCACCTATGCACATGCATACCTAATGCTTAGGTTCCCTTAATACTTCCTCAATTAGGTTAACTCATGTTTTTCCACTCAATCTCCTTCATAGATCTTAGGGTTAGGTCAGATTCATTAAATCTACCCACTTTATGTTCTTCAGCTCCTTTTCTAGAATCATTTCAAATCTCTTAGAGATTTACAATTAAAAAAGTTTTAGTGCATTCAATGCTTTCAAACAATCAATAAATAAAGTCAACATGTTTTACATAATCCAAGAATTCAACAATGTCGGCTCCAAATCTAAATTCTCTTCAAATATAAAAATACTGATACTCGATCAATACTATGATCAATTACTCGGTCTTCATGTAGAAAGCTCAGTCATTACTAAAAGATATTTCCTCGTCTTACATTGTCTTCCTCTACAATTAACTGATGTTCGGTTGACACTAGAATTTTTCTCAACATATACTAACTCAGTCGACACTAACATCACTCAGCTTAAAGATGATTTCTCCATTTTTTTTTCAGTCAAGCCTACCAGTTTAGTCTTCAATATTACTAGAATAAATAATACATTATCTCATCATTGTACAACATAGTCAAGTACACTTTGTAGTATCAAGATAACTCAAGCTTTCCTTAGTTGCTATTGTTACCATCCTTTCTTTCCCCTCTTCACAATAATAGAATAGATATAGTACTTTCCTAAGTAGCAATAGTATTACCAGTTAAGGTTTGACATGAATTAAAATACAACAGTTGCTTCAATTACAGTTTCCAACATGCCTTTGGGGTACAATCTAAAAAATTGCTAGGGTATATAGTTTCAGCAAAAGGAATAGAGGTGGACCCAGAAAAAGTCAAATAAATAATGGAGATGAGGGAGCCTATAAACATGATTCAAATGAAATCACTCCAAGAAAGACTCCAATCCATAAGAAGGTTCATTACACAAATAGTAGAAAATCACCAGTCTACTCAAATCCTTCATAAGGATATAGTATTCAAATGGGATGATAAATGTGAAGAAGTTTTCACACTCAAAAAGTATCTCATTAATCCTCCAATATTTATTCTGCCAATAAGAGGAAAGTCTTTAATATTGTATATTTTAGTGACAAAACATTCTTTAGGTGCACTCTTGGCCCAAGAAGATGAGAATGGAAAAGAAAAGATAATCTACTACATAAGAAGGACCTTGGTGAAGTGTGAGTTAAACTATAGTTTCATAGAAAGACCATGTTTGGAATTAGTTTTTTCTTCCTAAGAACTATGACATTATATGATATCTCACAAGATCAAACTAATAGAAAATATTGATCCCTTGAAATATCTATCAAGAAAAACAACCTTAACAGGAAGGTTGGCTTAATGGGTCATGGTACTAAGTGAATTTGATATAGAATATATAGACAAAAAGGAAATAAAAGGCCAAGTTATAGAGGATCAAATTGTGTAGGAACCTTTAAAAGATGAATACCCTATTCATGTGGAATTTCCAGATGTAAAAATCATCAACATTGAAGAAAAAACATGGAAACTTTACTTTGATGGTTATTACACCCAACATGGCTTAGGAGAATGCATATTATTGATCACACCTTAAGGCTTCACAATTCCAAAATCATATAACCTTCTATTTCCATGTACCAATTCTATAGCCTAATAAAAAGCACTTGTTATATGTATCAAGTTGGCTTTACAATGGAAAGTGATAGAATTGGAAGTGTATGGAGATTTAAAACTAGTCATAAATCAAATTAATGATGAGTAACATATAAAATATGACAAGTTAATACCATATAAAAATATGATATATTATCTAAAGAAGCAATATTTTTTTTATCACATTTAAAAAAGTACTTAGGTAAATGAATAAAGCAACAGATACCATGGAAACATTAGATTCACTCTTCTAGATGCCAGATCAAAGTGTGAGATACAAAACCTTGGTAGAATAAATGGAATAACCTGCATTCGACCTATCCAATTCTGACATCATTTTCCTATTAGTGGGACATGACTCTCCCTTGTATGGATCCATCTACACTTATTTGAAAGGCCAAACCTTACCCTTGGACCAAACCTAAAACTAGAAAAGAAACTTCATAAGATAAGGCTCTCGTTACACCCTTGTATCAGACACATTATATCGTAAGAGTCTCAACAAAATGCTTTTAAGTTACCTAGAGAAGGAAGAATAAAAATGATCTTTTCAATCAATCCAAGAAGGAATGTGTGGGTCACATTTGAAGGGGTTAACCTTAGCTAAGAAAATTTTAACATAGAGTATTATTGGCCCTCCATGAAAAAATAGCATGCCATTTTGCAAAGATATGCCAAAAATGATAATATCATGGAAAATTAATTCATGTGCTAGCTTAGGAACTACATCTGATAATTACTCCTTGGTCCTTCTATCAATGGGTGTTGGATCTAATTGGGATGATTTACCCACCTTCATCTAATGGTCATAAGTACATAATCATTATGACAAAATATTTTACCAAATAGGTCAAAGTTGTGCCTTTGTCTACTGCAACAGGAAAAAAAATTTCAATCTTCTTTATAGATATGGCATCCCTCAATCCATCATAATAGACAATGCTAAGAACTTCAAGAACAAAGACATAAAAGAGTTGTATGAAAATTTTCATATGATCCATCATTCATATTCAATCTATTATCCACAAAGAAATAGACAAGTAGAAGTGACTAATAAGAATATCCTAAAAAAGTTGAAAAGAATAGTGGATAATTTAGGGAGAGATTGGCACATCCAAATAAATCCAATTCTATGGGCATATCAAACAAGTGTGAGAACACCAACAAGAGCTACACCTTTTTTATTAGTATATAGAGTTGAAGTAGTACTACCTCTAGAAGTAGTGATTCCATATTAATGGGTTTCATTACATGGATTATTAATGGAGGATGATTATAGGATTTCAATACTTCAAGAGTTAGAGTTACTTGATGAGTGAAAACAACAAGCCTTTGATTATCTCAAAGTATATAAAAACAAAATTTCAAGAAACTACAACAAACACATCAAGCCAAGGGAATTTAAAATAGGTGCCTTGGTATTGAGAGAAAATCCTAAGAATCAAGTGGAATGACAAAAGAAATAAAAATGGGAAGCAAACTGGTTAGGACCTTTTGTCATTACTTCTTCCTTTGGAATGGGTACATAAAAGCTAGTTGACTGTGGTGGAGAGAAACTACAAGAACCCATTAATAACATACACCTAAAGAGGTTCTATACCTAAAGTAGATAAAAGAGTATAAGGGGAAAGAGTATGGGAATAGAAAATGAGAGAGGACCCTATTTATTTTGTATAGAAAAAAGTGAACCTAAAGAAATCCAAAAAATAGTGGTAAATTGATCTTGAGAAAAGAAGAATAAAAAATAGAAAAGAAAATTTAAAAATAACAAAAAGAGTTCCTAAAGAAATAAAAAACAATGAAAACTTGAGCATGAAGAAATCCAAAAACATTTAGATATGGATCCTGAAAAAAAATATTGTCTTGGTGAAAACCTAGCAAATAGGCACCTTGATGATAACAAAAAAAGAAATAGAAAAAGAAAAAGAGAAAAATACAAAAAAAGAGAAAAATACAAAATAATTGAAAAAGATAAAAAGTGCCTTGGTGAAAACCTAGCAAATAGGCGCCTTAGTAGCAAAAAAAGCATATAAAAAAGAAAAATACCAATAGATTCAATTGGTGAAAACTTGGTAAATAGGTGCCATTGAAAGTCAAGTCAATTCTCTTTCTAGTTTGTGCATTTCCTAGTCATCCTTGTATATATTGCATTCACCCCCATTTGTAAATATTGCATAATAAATCCCAAAGTTGCATTTTTAAATACCCAAGGCTTTCATCAAAGATCTCAAAAATAATCCAAGTCCAACATCACAATGGAATCAAACTGGGGGTAAATCTATCGTAAATCAAAGTAATTCATTAAATAGACACCAATTGTTACAAATCAATGCATCCAGCCACAACCATAACCCTTAGACTTTTGATTTAAATCCTAATACAAATTTTGATCTCATAATGATTAACTTTGATCTTTGATTTCACAATGACCTTATCTTTATCAGGATAAAAAATGACAAACAAATATGGAAATGGATGAAATTATAGTTGAAATATGGATTTGAAAAATAATGGAAATTTTTTTCTAGTGTTTACTTGATTGATGAAATCATGTCTTTTTATAAAATCGATGAAGTCTTACACTAGACAAGAGATCATAAAAGTGTGATATTTTATTATTTTTGTATGACTATTCTAAGATTAAGGTTTCAAGATATATATCATCTGTCTAATGACATGATCATCAAAGAATCATCGAGGACATGTACATATGGTGAAACTAAAATCTCTATCTATTTATGCAATAGAATATCTTGGTCATTTCGATCTTCCATATCATAATGAAAAAATCCACTTGCAACATTGAATTCGACAAAAAGCGGTATTTAGATTATCATGGTTGAAAATATAAATAGTGACAATTATACTAGCTTCATCCATGCAAATTAGAAGGAAAGAGGTATTCATATCATCATGGTTTAACTAATGAGGATTGTAAAAATTTTGGTTTATAAAAGATCAATGATGAAAATAAGCATCCTTATCTTAAATAGAGACAACTAGTTGCATCCATGCTATATTAATTTCATATTATTTTGCATGTGGATCCTTTTTTCTCAAAATATGTAATGAAAGACAAAGAGGGTGGAGTTAAGAACAAAATTGAAAAGGTTCCTCATTAATTTAGTAGATCGAATGTGTTGGATAATTAAAATCAAGTTGCATTATAGTTAAATTGCATTAGGTTAATTGCATCCATTAGACTCATTAATCATTAAATTGCATTCACTAATCATTAAATTACATGTAGGTTGCATTAAGTTCATTATCTACCGAGTAATCAAAATCCATTAAATTAGATTGCATTGATTGTCTATTAGATGTATTAAGATAGATTGCATTCATCATTCATTATTTGTTAAAGTATAAGTTAATTAAACATTAGATTCATTATCTATTAACCATTAGATTGAATTATTCCATTAGGTTCATTAATCATTATACATAAATCACTAATCATTACTCATTGAATTTCATTTAGGTTAATCATTATTAATTAAATTACATTAAGCATTAATTTCATTATCCATTAAGTATTAAATTGTATTTAGATACATATAGCATTCATTACACATTAAATTCATATCAAAATCATCATTAAGTATCCATTGCATTACATATCCATTAAAGCATATCCACCAAAAGACATTATACATTAATAATAAAACAAGAAAGATAAAGCATGCCATTCATTTCGCATCCATCTAATCTATGTAATAAATAAGATATCATTTATAAAGAAAGTAAAGTAAAGGAATCCATAACATTTTACATAAAAAAAGAATAAAATGAACATATAGATAATGAACATATAAAACTACATATCATCCTAAAACCAAAGTCCAACATATAATGACATCAAGTAAAGTACATCAAATGTCCATCAAATATATAATAAAGAGTCTGCCAAAATCTATCAAAGTACATAAATGTACAAGATCTTGATAAAAAAATGATATATGATACATCAAAAGTGTGCACATAAAAAATCAATTGACACTACCTACACCTGTATCAATTGGTGCTACCTACACCTATATCAGTACAATCTATACCAAGACCATTTGTATCTATGCCTAGACCTCTATTGGAGCTAGGTTGTGAACCATGATGGGCCATGGAAGCCATGAATGTCTACATCATCACACTAAACTAGGTCATCTGATGCCTCATAGAAGAGACATCAGCCTATAAGGATTTAACATCCTAAACTATAGTATTAGGAGCATGTGAAGTCAGAGCTGCATGTACTGGTGGAACTAGTGGTATTGGTAGAATTGGTATAGGGGAAACCTGTGGGGCAAGTGTAGCTATGACAAGATGAGGTTTATGATAACCCCAATAAGAAACTCTTAGCTGATAAAGGGCTCTCAACAACCATCCCCTCATCTTAACTCCCCCTCCCCTCATTTGTACTCCCCCTCCCCTCATTTGTACTCCCCCTCCTCTCATCCTCACACCACCCCTAGTAGGTATCTGGGAAAAAATTGGTGCAATGACTTTCTCACTTCTCCTAGCTCTCCTCCCCCATCTCCCACCTCTCGCACCACCACCACCACCACCACCATCATCAAAGTGATCATTAATGTCAGGCACTAGCTCTACAAGATCCATGAATCTAGGAAATGCATTTTGGCTAAACCACTGGGCATAGTCATCATTCATACTAGTGTCAACAATGTGCTCTCTCATATCCCAATCCAAATGAGGAAGACTTAAGATCTCATCTCGGGCAATGCAGTAATCTACCTATGGAACCCATATAGATCTCTCTAGCTATACATGTGAATATAATGAAAAATCCTATGGGATATACCCTAAACTTTGCCAAACTATTAAAGAACCCTATAAAAATAGAACCACTCAATGACCAAAGGAGTGCGACCAATCATCTATTGAGGCATGCACATAAAAGAAAACTTTGTAGCTCTCTCTCGCCAAGGCTCACAACCAAGATATGGGAGCTAGGTAACCTGATCAAAATCATATAGAATCCTTCACTAGTAATCAACCTTTCCTAGATGGGACTAAACAACAATATCCTCATAAATGTATGGAAAAGGCAACCCAAGATCTCTCTCTTGAACTATGATTGGGAGACTAGTAGGGAAATTCTCCTAAGTGCACAAATGTAAAAATATGGAATTGGAAGATAATGTTACACCTTATCTATAAAAAAGGTGATGCAACTCATGATAGAGTTGTGCTAGAATGCACAAACCCCAATCAAACTAGAAAGGTTGTGCTATCATGTCCTCAATGATACAGCCCTAACCAACTGCAAATACATGCCCTCTATGATCTAGTAGCATAAACCTATAGATCAGGACACCCAAAACTACAAGAAGCACTAGAAAGGAAATGAACTATGCCTGCAGAATACTCTCATCACTAATAGTGGGATCACTAAATAATCATCTGCATACTGACCCATCATATACCTAGTCATAATATACTATCTCTCTATGAGTGGGAATTCAGAGTAACCTGTATACATCTTCAAGAGTGATCATCATCTCCCAAAGTGGACAATGGAAGGTATTATGGTTAGAGTTCCAATGCTCCACCATAGTAGTAAGTAGACCCTGATTCACTCATAATCAAGGCATATCTAGTAGAGGAGATAGATCACATCAACTAATGAGGTGTCACTCATGTGCACTCAAATCATCTACCAAGTCCAACGTACATGGGTATAGACCTTAGACATAAAACATCTAGAGGTGAACCTGCACAATCAAGTGGCATTAAATATGTAGTCAATCATCCAAAGTGACTTATCTCAAGTCAATCATAATCCTTTCCTATCATCATCATTATCAATTTTTCTAATTCTACTCAAAGAAGAAGGAAAATAATCAAACCAACCAACTAGGATTTACAATCAACATTCATGAAACATGATAAAATGGCATCAAACTACTTGTTTCATCATAGGATCAATTGATCTCACTCATCAATCAATTGGAGGAATCATTTTAATTGGATAAGTTGATCAAAATCAAGAAAATTTGCAAAAATACCCCTACACATCATTTCATAGCTTGTACATGCTACTAATTTGATTGTACACACTTTGAAAATTATGATACTTTCCCAAAAAAAATTACACATCATTCTAAATAGAACGTGTTATTCTAATAATGTGTATGCCCTACAAAAAATCTAAAATGAGTTGACCTAATTGAAAGTGCTACTTTACCTATCCAAAGCATAAAACCTAACTAGGGCATCAAGTTGTATGTGCTATTTGATAAATCAAACACATTATTTTAGGATGTAGATGCACTAAAATATAATTGAAACACTATTAAAAGTGTTGTACATCCTATTTTGGGAAATTGGTAAACAAAGAGGGGTTTAACACCTATAAATTTGATTTTTTAGCATAAAAGGCAGTAAATTGAAAAATTAAGTGGAATAGGGCACTCACTAGAGGTTCGTACTCTCATGGACATTGATACCAATGACCATGCTTGAATTTTTTCTCACAAATTAGGACAACCATCATGGAAGGTGTAGAGGAGGTAGAGAGAAAAATGTTAGAATAACTAAGGGGGTGGTGAATCAGCTATCCATAGTCCCAAATTACAAAATGTATCACTAAAAATAAATTCAGCTAATTTTGTAGCTCGGTAACAAGAAATACTCAACTGTTTGTGCATTTACTGATTGCCAGTTAATTGCTCATAGTGATTACTGACCAAATAAAATATGAAACATGTAAAGTATGATAACCAAAAAATCACCACAATAAACACATAACACAAAGATTTAACATGGAAACCCTGTTAAGGGAAAAACCACCTGGGACCAATAACCCAAAATATTTTCACTCTTCTAAAGTGAGCTCGGTGAAGAGCCAACCCTATTAAAGGTTACAAAAAACACTGTAAGGTGTGACCTTGTTAGAGGATTTAACACTAATAGTTATCGTCCAACCAACATTCACTATGGGGTTGATAGGATAACAATGTACATTCTATGAATGACATACAAGACTTTCAAGTCCACTCGGTTAAGAGATTTTATTTGTTTACAATGGTTAAACTGTAATAGTAGGTGATCTAATTACAATACAACTTAATTTGTAGATATTCAGATCTATTCTAAGTCTACAAATCATCTGATCAATATTTCAATTTAGTTCTTCAATATTCAATAACTTATTGTCCCTCACTAAAAACTTTGTGACACTTGATTAAATCTACAGTTTGGTTCTCCTTTAACCAGTCTGATTAGGCATGCATGAAGCTGTGTTCACATGATGTCTCTGTAGTCTCCTTCTTTTGGCATCCATTTCATAATGAAATCTATTAGCACCTATGAAAATTTTCATGGCTCTAGCATTTTTCTGCCAGTCTCTACAGTTGTTTTTAGGTGTCTGGCTCAAACCCTAGGTGAAATTTTTGAAAACTAGCCATTGTAGTGAAAAATCCCTAAAATACCCTGGCCTTATTCTAATTTTGTGTTACTTTATTCAAGCCACTTAAAATTCTTAAAAGCATGTGCTAAATTGTTTACCCTTTGTCGCATGATCACATGAACCTTTTTCATGTCATGCGATCTTGCGACTAAAGGTTTTCGGGCCCCTTTTAATATTTATCGATTTGCCTAAGTCTCCCAGGTTAATTTTTCCTAAGTTTGGAGCCCGACGGTGCTTTAATTTTTCCTAAGTCAGTGCCTTAATATTTTCCTATGTTTCAGCTTGATATTTCTCAGGCCCAGTGTCTCTGACAACTTTTCAATCCAATGGTTGTCGTTAAAGCACAAGGGATTTTTCAAAGCTATGCGATGTTGAGACCGTCATTGATTCTACTTTATGACATGGCGTTTCAGACTATGGGTCCAAGGTGACAGGTATGCACAAATGGAAATCTATGATTGGTCCATGTATTAATGCGGTGGTAGTTGTCAGTGGGACCTAGTTTTTGAGTTTGTCAGAGGGTCCTAACATTGTTAGTTGATCAATGATTGGCGTAAGTTCTCCTGAGATGTGTCAGAGCTTTGAGATCTTACACCAGCCATCGATGTTACTTTATTCTTAGGCGGTAGTATAAAGGTGGGTCCGATTGCCAAATGGTTTTTATGTGCCACGGTGTGTTGATTTGTTGTTATCTAATTAGTCCATGTTGTGTGACTAGGCATGTTGTCAGTGGGACCAGGTTTTTCAAGGTTCATTCGGTTCTAACACTTGCAGAGCATCGATGGTTGGCATGTAATCTGATGGGTTTTTAATGACACATGCAAACTTAAGACAACCATTGATCTCTTTCGGTGTCAGGGGGTTGTCAAAGTAGGGTAAGATTCTCCATCTGACTGTTGTCTTATAATCTGATGGAATCTTGGAGGTCTATGCGAAGATGAGACAACCGTCGATCTTCTTGATGCGAGCCCAGTTAAATTTTCTCAGTCTTTTGGCGGTTTGGATAAATTCTGGCGGTTCTGACAAATGTTTGCTTTGCTCACTGGTTCGCGTGATGTTTTGGTGAGGGGTCTAATGACTTAGTGATTTGGAAAATAGTGTCTATGTAGTAGCCAAATGATTTAGTGGTGCTCTCAAAGTTCTCGCAAATGGGTGAAGGTTTTTCAGTCGCGTATTCGCTAGATTACTAAATAATAAAGAACATAACTCGGGAAAAGGAAAAGCATCTAACAGTCATGATATAAACCAAGATCAGATTTGAATATGGGTCATTGATATGTCGGTAAGGGCCATAAAGTAGCCGTTCTCTACAGATTTGAAATTTTGAATGTTTTCTAGCGACAGAAAGGACTAGAATTGAATGTTTCAATGACCGAACTTAATAGAAATGATTTATAGTTGTTGTGGTGTGGTCTAGTGAGTCTAATGATTATTTGCAGAGAGTTTTGTACTATGGGGGATGGGTTTACTTTCTTGAAGCATGTTGTAGGGGTCAAATCAGATGGATTTGTAGGAATTTCTTGATCTTCAGTACAATTCTAGAAGAATTACCATAAGTGAAGATTGAATTTAGATCTAATTGCTCAGGGTTGTTTGGTTTTCCCTCCAATGTATTAATTTTTGATCTGTTTGAATTGCTTGGTGGGTGGAAACCCTAACCCTTACCCTGGTTATCCATAGCTTGTTGCATCCTAACTTGTGTAGGATTCCAAGGTAACCAGTGGTATATAGTGTTGACTTGTTGATTTTGATGGGGTTCTAGTTTCGATCTTCAAAATTAGTCCCTAGTTTCTGGTTTGAAAGTTTTTGTAATAATTTTTGATTCAGTGTTTGTTAATGAAAGAAAAAAGTTGTAGGTCTAAGCTATAGTTTGCAAGCAGGGTGCCTTGTGATTCATTGTATACACAGAAGGAATTCATCATACTTAATACAAATATTTGATTCTTATCTCTCCTTTGTGTCAAGTCAAGTACACTTTGAGTTTTCTAGCTCATTACATATGGTTTTTATGTATGTATCTTCATTCTTGAGTTCTGATCTTGGATTGGATTAAACAATGCTCTAAATGAGATATGAGTTTGCCTTTGTCTATGTAAGGGTGTTTTATAAGTAGTAAAGATTAGGATAAATGTATATATGGCTATGAATTCTTAGGTATTCTCAAATTTGTGTTTTTTTGTGTCTAATGACTCTTGCCCAATTGATGAGGCACTGGCCTAAATGAGTATTCCTCTTGTTAACATACGTTAGTTGAAGTTGTTGCATCCCAAATATTGAATCAAGAGCCTTTCTAAGCTTTAAGTCTTTGGTTGTATGGTTTTGTTACCCAATAGTAATGGAGAGTCAATGAATGTGAGGTTAGCATTTAGTACTTTCTTATTATCAATCTATTATTTAGGCCCAATCTTTGGTGTGTGAAGAATAGTTTTCACTAGGTCAGGTGCACCCACCTTAGTTTTGTAGAGCCAGAAGTGAAGAGGGCAGTCTTGTCCCTATAGTTGGTCTAGTTACCCTAAGATCCATATACATTTTGGAATTAACCAATCCTAAAATCAACCTGAGGGTATATTGGTAGCCTAAGAGCAGAAGCGTCCATTTTGTACATGAACAAGATGGTGACTCTACTGGGGAAATGTTACACAAGTTTATAATAACCAGTAGGTCATCATTGGAAAACTAGGGTATTTTTGTCCCTTGTCTTGTCAAGCTCATTTGGATATTTGTTGAGGAAGTTGTATTGTAAGATTCCCAATATTCTTGGGTGGCGACTCAAACATCTCTGCAACAGTGCTAGTTAGTAGATTTTTATAAGATGAGTTACAGAGGTACTAGGTCCCAGAGAAAGGAGCATCCTGAAAACATAATGGAAGAAGGTATTCCAAGCTCTTCTAGGCCTAGTCAGACAAGGGGAGGAAAGAAGAAAAGAAATGTCTCTCATACTTGGAAAAGTAAGAAGGATACAAGACAAGAAACTCAAGCCAAGCCTAGTCAAGAAGAAAATATCTCATAATATGAAGAGGCTGTTGATTTGGGATTGAACCAGTATGAGGATGAATTTCAAGTGGGAGATGATGAATCTGAGACTACTCACCCAAAATTAGAAGAGATCTTTGAAGAGCTCTATGAGTTGGAAAGAAGAGTTCAAGAACAAGTTGCTATCAGATAGCAAAGAGAAAAGGATAAAGAAGACAAAGTAAGACAAGCAATGATAAGGGTTGATCAGCTAAAGAGGTAGTTGTTAGATTTGGAGGCAATTAATTTTGTCCTAGAGCCTAAAAGACTAGAGGAATAGCCTATTGTGTATAAAACACATGAGATAACTAGGCCTAGAGATAAAGGCAAACAAAAAGTTGTTGAAGTTCAAATCAATGAACAAGTTCATGTGGAAAATCCATTAGAGAAAGGGTTGAGATTAGATGCAGACCTTGAGAAGGCTAGAAAAGAGAAAGAAGTATTAGATAAAGAATTAGAGAAAGAAGAATTGGAGGCTACTATTGTAGAAATAAGAAAAAAGATTGATTTTCTCAAACATACCTCAGGACCTTCAAATGTTGCTACTTCCTTTTTGGGGCAAGGTGGAAATCATGGTAACCTTGTAGCTCAGACAAATGGCATTCCAGGTGCTGCTAAAATTTCTGCTGGTTCAAACACAAGGACATCTACATCTCAAGAAATGGACCCACCTTAAGGAGTTCCTATTCATGAAAGGTACAAACAACTTATCTTTTTTGGTATTCCTAGTTATCCTAATGTAATTCCTGATGAAATTAGAAAGAAGCTCCCAAAGTTTGCTAGGAACAATGTCATCACATGTGAGGAACATCTAAAAAAATTTATGGATGTAATAGATGATTATAATGTTGAGCCTAATGATGTTGTAATGAAGTTATTTGTACAATCTCTGATCGAGGATGCTAGGGATTAGTTTAGAGGATTGCCTTGTGCTAGTATAGGGTCTTGGAATGAATTTAAGAATTGTTTCAAGGAGCATTATGGAGATAAAACAAATGAGGGTTTTATTTTGAAATAATTCAATAACATAAAGAAAAATGAGAATGAAGAGGTCCTTGAATTTAATATAAGATTCCAAAAGGCTATGCATAGGCTCCTGCAAGTTATCAGATTAGATGATAGGGTGTGTCTCGTGACATACTTAAATTCTTTCGATGCAAAGATGGGGTACCTTTTAAGGGATAAGAACCCTATAAATATTGGGGAGGCTTACAAGTTGGATATCAACATAGAAAGTAATAGAAGAATATCAAGAAAATTAGGGAGAAGAGATGATTATAGGCCTCAAATGCAAAATAAGAAAGAGATGGGAAGGTCTGCTAACTTGAAACCCAAAGAAGAGGATAATATAAAGTAGATTCTAAGTGCTTTAGAGGATCTAATGCCTGATGAAAAAAGAAACAATAGGGTTTCAACAAATGACCAGCCCACTTCAAGTAATTTTAAAAGGTAACCAAGAATGCAGAATTACCCATACAATACTCATTGGAAGGATGGCAAGCCCATTTTTCTAGTTAAAAGGGATAGGCCTGGTGATAGGATTCCTGATCCTTTGCAAAGAAATTCAGTTAACATGAATGATGATGTCCCATGGTGTATTGTTTGTCAATCTCCTCATAGTCTAGAACATTGTGTTATTGCTTTGAATTTATCTGAGAACCAGGAATAGGATGAGCAATATGATAGGAGTGGTTGTGCAATGAATTCTTCACATGCATGGGATGAGGCTGACTCTGATGATGAGGAAGAAGAATTTGATAATGTTGGATGTGGTATAGTAAAGTGTGAGGAACATATTTAATTAAGGAGACCCTCTGATGAGGAAATTGCTCAAATCACTGTAGACATGGTCACTCAAGCCAGGAGCAATTATAATTTGAGAAATAGGACATTTGGAAGCATAGCTGGTAAACTAGGTAGCATGTTTATCAATAAAATAGAAAAGAGTACACAACAAGATGAGGAAAAGGAGAAAGATGTTGGTGTTGTCAGTAATGTTAAAGTAAAAAAGAAGATGGGACCTGCTACATTACCTCAAGGTAAAACAAAGATATCAAAAATAGTTGTTCCTACATTTCAGAAGGATGATGAGTTTCTACACAAAGGTAAATCTGACTTGACTATCAAATTAGAAGATAAAGATGTCACTGAGATTAAGGAAGACATGGGGAACCATACATATGTTCCCATTAATATGACTAAATTGCTTTCACAAATAATTGTCAAGGTTCCACTTTTTGAAATGATGAGAATAGAAGAGCACAAGGTCAAGGCCTTGGATTGGGTAAATGGTGCCTCTTCTATAAAGGTCTAAGAAATGAACAAAGGTGACAAGCATGTGGCTTCCTTAGATAACACACCTAATAGTAAAAATGAAGAAATTGTCTCTAAGATCCGTCAGATATTTTTGAATGCAAATGTTGTAAATGGTGCATTAGGGACAATTGACCCTTTTTTCTTGTCCCTTATGATAAATGGAAAACTTTTGAAGAATTGCATGATTGATTCTAGAGCATCAAACACTGTCATTCCTATAGAGATCATGAAGTCATTAGGACTAAAGGTTGATACACCTCATGGGAGATGCCAAGCCGTGGACTCAAGAGAAGTACTAGTTATTGGTACCATTAAGGCTTTGCCTTATAAATTAGTGGCATTTCCTGACAAATAGTTAACTATGAGTGTTCTTGTAGTTGACATTCCTCCTCAATATGGAATTATATTATCTAGAAAATGGAGTGCTTCTATGGGAGGAAGTATTCAATGTGATTTGTCTTTTGCTACCTTTAGCATTGAAGGAGAAAGTGTGAAAGTTTCAAGGGAAGCTAGAACTCCACATATGATTGAGGAGGATGAAGATGAAAATATGAATTGTTTTGTTGACACTAATATTGGCTCTTTCCAGCTGATGATGAAAATAACATGGCAGAATGTAATGTCTTATGGACTTTGTATTTTGATGGAGCAAGTTCTAAGAAAGGTGTCAGAGCAGGAGTGCTATTGATATCCCCAAGTGGTAAGACTTTCAAGTTTTCTTTCACTCTCTTGTTCCTTTGCATAAATAATGTTTCTGAATATGAGGCCCTACTAATTGCTTTGAGACAAGCATCAAAACATGGAATTAAACATCTTAGGGTAATTGGTGATTCTGAGTTAATTATTTCTTAGATTAGATCAAAGTATGCATCTAAGAATCAAACGTTGAAACTGTTGGCAATTTGGCTAATGTGGATGCATAGATGTTGTCATTATGGAAACATATGATCTCTATTGAGAGCACAGAATCTAGAATGCAAGTATGGCAAGTTGAAGCAAGAGATTGTCTAAGTATGGATACAGTGATCCTGACAGAGCACCCGATGAAGATTTAGTTGGCGATGTCTACTGGAGCAATATTTTTGTTTGTGCAATTAACTAAAGCCTCTACAAAGTATGAGGATACTCCATCTCAGTGCACATAAAGTTTGGAGTAGTACGGACAAAGTTATTCAAAGTTTACTGAAGATAGTTTTTGTAGATAGAACAGTTTTGGAGACAGTATTAGCGAAAGAGTTAAGGGATTATTTTTGCTTGTCAAAATAATGACTTAACATTATGAAGGGATGACATCCTAGATGTTTACTCTTGGATAAATATTTTGGAAGCTTACCATATAAATTTATTAGCTCTAATAACTCATATATTAGGCATACTTGAAATGTAATGTAATAGCATGTGATGTGTAAAAAGAAAGAAAAGGACAACTTGCAATAGTTATATATTGTGATAGCAGCAAAGGCTATTGATGTGAAGTTGTAAGCAGTACCATACTATAGTCAAAAACATTTTGTATTACCTATCTGGCCAGTGAGCTCAGCTGGTGATTAGGTTTTGTAATCTAACTCCTAATAGGGTTAAGGCTTCTAACAAGGCCTAAAGTCCTTTAACCAAGACTGATCTACTATATATTGTAAATTGACTCCTAACAAGGTTCAATATCCCTAACAAGATACTTTTGATTAGTGATCTTTGTGGGTACCATCCCCACTGGGGTTTTCCCTTGGCCAGGGTTTCCTTGAGAACATATCATGTGTTATGAGTTCTTTCTATTTACTGCTATGTTTGTTAATCAGCTTGATAATCTTTGTATGCACTAATGTAATCTATTATATCCATAAGTGGGCAAAAGAAAAAGTTTGTGAAATATTGATTCACCCCCCCCTCTCAGTATTTCCTATTTCTAAGAATTGGTATCAGAGCACAGTTACTCAGAGAAGGAACATTCAAGGAAAGCTTAGCAGCTTGAGTAAGATCTCTATGGATATGGATCAACTTCAAAAGAATCTTGAAGAAGCTCTTGAATAGATTGATATGCTTACTGATGAAAGAAACTCCCTAAGAAGAAAATATGAAGATGCAAAGAATTCTATTGACAAATTAAAAGGTAAGATTGAAGATCTGAAATCTGAAAAGAAATCTGATATGCTTGTTGAAGATTGTGATGAATTAGAAAAAGAAAATGAGATCCTTAAGCATGAGTTGAAGATAGTAAATCTGAAGCTTAGTATGAAAGATGGAAATTTGAGATCTGATAATGAAAAATTGAAAATTGAGAATGAATATCTAAGATCAAGACTTGAGAAGGAAACATCTGAATTTGAAAAAGTAAAAGTACAGTATGTGGAACTTGAGAAGTATAATAAAATTGTGAAAGGTGAATTAACTCAATCTAAACAACAACTTGAAAGGCTATATTCAAATAGTGATAAGACTGAAAAACAAATTTCTTTTGAAGAACCATTCTTTGATAGGACTGGATTTGGATTTAGTCTACTTAGAACAAACCATGAAAGTAAGAAGCCAGATCTGAAGACATCTAAAAGTGTGGAGGAAATGAAGCTTGATGAGAACACATTGGTAGATCCACCTAAAGAAGAACCACCTAGAGAGAAAGAAGAATCAAAGCAAGAAGAATCAAAACAAGAAGAATCATCTAAAGGTATGCAAAGAGAATTCAAAGGTAGATGTTTTTCTTGTAATACTATTGGGCACATGAAGAGAGATTGCATAGGTAAGCAATTTAAACCTCTTAATGGACATTGTTATAATTGTCATAGTTTTGGAGATATAGCTAACAAATGTACAAGACCTAAAGTAATTTTGAATAATTATGATAGAATGATTGGGAATACTAACAATGCAGATAAAAAATCTATTGAAGAGATGAATCAAAGAAAAGTGGTAGTATGTTTTAGATGCAACAAAGTAGGACATATTGCTAGAAATTGCAGGTCACAGATTAACCAGCAAGGACAGAGATTTGGAAATAATGGAATCATTTGTCAGATATGCAACAAGTTTGGACACTCAACAAGAGTTTGCAGAATGAACAATGGAGGTTATCATCATAACCCTAACCCTAGGAACAATGCAAGAAGGAATGAAAATGCAAGAAACAAAGAGAAAGGTTGTTGTAGCAATAAAGATGAAGTAAAATTTGATAAAGGCATAGATCAAGGAGGTATATTCAGCACTGAAAGTAGTTAGGAAGGTAATGTAACTAATGGTAAGGATGAATCTTTACCTGACCCTTCTTAAAGTACTTAAATTATGTAAGTTTCTGTAGTTTAGGACTTAGGATTAGTGTAGATTAGGAATTTGAATGAGTTAAGTTTTGCGTAGTTAGATATAGGTTTTTTATGTTGTACTAATGCTATGGTTAAGTGCGCAAAATAAAATATTGTGTTTTGCAAGGTCACAAAAAGTTTTATGGTTGTAGGTTTGCAAAATCAGCTTTTTGAGGTTTTAGCGGCAAAATGAATGAATGTGATGTCAGATCAAGTTAATGTGAAGTGTTATAAGGTTGAAATCAAAGTTATCATGATTACAAAGCAATTGTAAAGAGATTTGAAAGAAGAAAAAGTGAGTTGAGGATGATTTGAAGAAGTTTGGAAGCAGTTTGCAGTGATGATCATACCGGAACCCTAGATTTGCAAAGTTGAGGTATTTTTTGATCTTTAATCAGTTGATAAGATGGATATTTCTATGGTTCATAATGTTAAGGATAAGAATAGACCTAAGATTAAGAAAGAACCAGTAGAACCAGCTGAAATTGATAACAGACTAGCACTATCATCCGTACTAGATGGAGTATTGCACATTGAGAATGTTAAAGGATATTTAGGTTGCAAGTTTGAAACTTTGGGAGATGTAGATTTTAGTGATGATTATAGGAAATTGTATAATCAAGACATGTCAGTTAAACTAGCTTATGGGCACCTAGAGAATAATGAAATTATCAATTATTCCATGAAGTATGAATTTAATGATGAGGAATGTACCAAGATCATTTTAAGTAGAATCCACAATGAGAAATTCTAGATGGAGGATAGAGTTATTGATAGAACTACCGACCTAATTCATGATGTTACTGGATTATCAAAAGTTGGAGAGATTCCACTGAATGAAAAGAACATGAGAAAGATTGTTTTAGACAACACTGGATCTAGTTATAATGGTAGAGGAATTGTGATAAGTAAGATTAAGCAAGATGATGTTAGGTACCTTTGCAAGATCCTAACAACTAAATTCTATGGTAGTTCAAGGGAAGATGACATGGCTGCAAGAATGGTTCATGTAGCTTATCTTATGTGTATTGAGAAGAAACAAGTAGACATATGTGAAATTTTGAAAATTCAGTTATTTGAGAACTTAGAAAAGATTAAGAAGGCTAAGTACACACAGTTTAGGTTTTCATCTCTGATAACCTATATGCTTTTCCATATTTTGAGAAGATTTCCTTACACAATTGATTGGAGTGACAATGTGAACATAATGGAAAGAATAAACTCAGTCTACATGAAGCACCTAATTGATAAAGTCAATGATAGTGTGAAGCTTGTATTGAAGACTTTTCATAATATTGTTAAGAACAAATCAAGGATTCCTCAATCCTTAGTTGAAAAGCATAAAGATGACATTAGTTTTATGGTAGACATTGATTTCACCTACATTGAAGTAGTTGAGCCTAGAATGGAATTCATAGACCCTCTTGGCTATGAAGTATCTGAAGCAGAAATAGTAGGATATGTGAATAGACTGTTAAAGTGTGAGTTGGATGGTCATGCAAATATGTTTGGAACCTATGAAGAGAATTTCAACTCTGTAATAAGTTTGAGAGAAAAGAAGAAATCTAGTAGGAGAGTTGAATCTACTATGAAGAAAATACTGAAAGAATTAGGTATGTCAAGTCATGAGTTTGACATAGCTAAGAAGACTGTAGAAGCCTTGAAGCAAAGTGAAAATCTTGTAATTCCACCTGAGGCATCTAGTGCAGACCCTGTTGATCCTATTGCAGTAAAGGTAAAAGTTGAAGTACCTAAAAAAGACGAAGGAGATAAATCTTTTTCTCCTATTCCTATTAAAAGAGTAAAAAGTGAGTGCAATAGGACCCGACAAGAGATAGAAAGTGATTGTACCACCTGTAACTAGAAAAGTAGCAGTAATTAAAGATGATGATGAAGTTTCAATCAAGAAGAAAACTTGGAAACCAAGAATTGAAAGAGTTAATGAAGATATATTGAAGCATGGAGACTTCACTAAGTTAAATAAATTCTATGATCTATATGGATCATTTGACAGATTGAATTTTGAAAATGAAATGATTACACATATGATTGTGATAGATAAGAAACTTAGCACTATTCATGGTAAGATCCTAGAAGATTTGTATAACAGACTTGTGAATAGAAAATAGAGAGCACAAGAAGAGGACATAAAGATGAGAGAACATGTAATCAGATAGTTCTATAAAGTTGAGGATGAAGATCATTTGAAGAGATTCTTGAAGTCTCTTGGAACTTTATTGAGAACTAAAAGAAGAACAATCCTTATAATGGGAGGCAAAAAGGAGGAAGTACAGAAGGAGACTGAGCAAGCAGTAATGCAAGTTCTTGTAAATATAGTTGTAGGAAAGCATGTTGAATCAGATCCTTAGCAGAAGCAATCAGAGGAACCGCATGCAGAGGAAGTTGGTATTGAAGAAGTCCCATCTTCTTCACATATCAATATTGGCAAAGAATCAATGGACATTGAAGGAACCAAAATGACACTAGAGTTAGATGATGCAATATTTCATGATCTAGGAAACATTGTTGACAATTTGGCTTTAGAAGAGCAAGAGAAGATTATAGAATCAGAAAAGGATACAAAGGCAGTGGAAGCACCAGTTGTATCAGAATCAGTTCCAGCAGAGCAGATAGTTAAAGGTAAAAAAATTTTGACAGAGGTCACTACCCCTAGTGCACCTGATAGTAAGAAGAGACAAATTGGTTCAATTTTTGAAGACCTTGGAAAAGATGTTGAAGATGAAGATCAGCTTGAGTTTATCACATCTCTTAATAAAATTATTGGAAAGAATAAGAAGGTGAAGGACCTTGAAGGAAAAGTTAGAGTTTTGACAAAGAAACTTGAGAGTGTGATCAGCACTAAGGTATTTGAATCGGATCCACTTAAGAAAGCTAAAATAGTAATAAACTCTTTTGACTCTGAACTTTCTAACTTAAAGGATATTGCTAGAATAAAAGTTCAGGAAGACTTTGAAGCAGAAATGCAACAAAATTTAAGTGTAAATATTCAAAATGATATTGGTAATTTGGATTTATGCATAAAGAATTTGAGGAAACATTTTGAGACTGGAAAGAGTTTGTATATACAATGCACAAAATCAAAAATCCTAACAGTTGAAGAAGATAAGAAGATCAGAGAGAAGATAGATGCAATTACAGCTGAAATAAACACCTTGTCAAGCCCAAATGTAAAATAAGTTCTATAGAGAAGAACATAAGGAAGTTAAATGATGAAATCAGAATGTTAGCAGAGGAGAAGAATAGAAAGATGATCAGGATTAACATCCTGAGAGAGCATATCTCAGTCAAGACCTCAATTGTTGAAGACCAAATTGAGCAGTGTCTTTCAGCAAAGACATCTTTTCAGAAGTTTAGCTTTAATTCCCTGCAAGCTTGTCAGATAGCAGCATATAGATTGAGTACTCTTCTCAATGTTGCTGAATCCATCAGGAAGTTATGGGAGAAAGATTTTGAATCATGGAAGTCAGAGTTTGGCGACTGTGTTGCAAGCCTACTGGCTTTGCAATAGCTGATAACAAGGTATCAAGTTTTTTTTTGAAATTTTTGTACACCCTATCTTTGTTATTGTTGTCAAAGGGGGAGAGATAGCAGAAAATTGAAAATATGTTGAGGAAGGATACTCATAGGGGGAGCTATTCTATGGAGTACAATATTGTATATGTGTTGTATAACATTTGGCCACAATTTTGTGTAAATAATTTGAAGTTTTGTTTGCACACTTAGCCAATTTTCCCATATGTTGCCACCAATAACAAAGGGGGATATTGTTGGAAATTTGGCTAATGTGGATGCATAGATGTTGTCATTATGGAAACATATGATCTCTATTGAGAGCGTAAAATCTGGAATGCAAGTATGGCAAGTTGAAGGAAGAAATTGTCTAAGTATGGATACAGTGATCTTGACAGAGCACCCAATGAAGATTTAGTTGGCGACATCCATTGGAGCAATATTTTGTTTGCACAATTAACTAAAGCTTCTACAAAGTATGAGGATACCCCATCTCAGTGTGCATAAATTTTGGAGTAGTAAGAATGAAGTTATTCAAAGTTTACCGAAGATAGTTTTTGCAGACAGAATAGTTTTGGAGACAGTATTAGCGAAAGAGTTAAGGGATTATTTTTGCTTGTCAAAATAATGACTTAACATTATGAAGGGATGACATCCTAGATGTTTAATCTTGGATAAATATTTTGGAAGCCAACCATATAAATTTATTAGCTCTAATAACTCATATATTAGGCATACTTGAAATGTAATGTAATAGCATGTGATGTGTAAAAAGAAAGAAAAGAATAACTTGCGATAGTTATATATTATGATAGCAGCAAAGGCTATTGATGAAGAGTTGTAAGTAGTACCATACTATAGTTAGAAACATTTTGTATTACCTATTTGGGTAGTGAGCTCAGCTGGTGATCAGGTTTGTAATCTAACTCCTAACAGGGTTAAGGCTTCTAACAAGGCCTAAAGTCCTTTAACCAAAATAGATCTACTATATATTGTAAATTGACTCCTAATAGGGTCCAATATCCCTAACATGATACTTTTGATTAGCGATTTTTGTGGGTACCATCCCCACTGAGGTTTTCCCTTGGCCAGGGTTTCCTCGAGAACATATCATATGTTATGAGTTCTTTCTATTTACTGCTATGTTTGTTAATCAACTTGATAATCTTTGTATGCACTAAAGTAATCTGTTATATCCATAAGTGGGCAAAAGAAAAATTTTGTGAAATATTGATTCACCCCCCCTCCCAGTATTTCCTATTTCTAACAGAAACAATAGAGAAATGCTATTTGGGATGAAATTGAGGGTTTCAGTGCCTTTGGTATTGATTGGGTGGATAGAGGCCAAAACAGGATGGCTAACTTACTAGAAAACATATCTTTGAGGCCAGAGGATATTACCTTTGTAGGGATATCCAAGATTGAGTGTAAGTCTAGGCCTTCTATCCTAGACAATGTTGAGAATTGGCAGGTATTTTCTAACGATCAACATATACTAAGGTTTTTGCAGTGTGAATCTCATTTTGGTGGTCAGGAGATGGATTTCAGTACTTATGTTGATATTAGAGATGGAAAGGAAAATGTTCTTGGGGAGGAAGTTTTGCAATTAAAATCAAATAGCATCCCAAGGGGATTGGTTGCTCTTGAGAGGGCATTTGATGATAAAAAAAGGACTTGTTTTCCTAAATTTGTTGATAAGGTCAATGATTTGGAGGAAATAAATTTAGGAACAAGTCAAATACCCAAAAATGTTTATATAGGTAAATGTTTGTCTCAAAAAACTAGGAATAACCTGATTGATCTTCTCAAAAAATTTAGAAATGTCTTTGCATGGTCTTATGATAATTTGAAAGCCTATAGAGAAGATCTATTCGAGCATGAAATACCATTGAAGGAAGGAACTAAACCTTTTAGGAAAAAATTAAGACCTATGAATCCTACCTTGGCAAAAAAAATGCAAGATGAACTCAAAAGGATGATGGATGCTGGCATCATCAAGTTTGTCAGACATTCTACTTGGGTGTCAAACTTGGTTCTAGTCAGAAAAAAGAATGGTGACATTAGATTATGTGTTGATTTTAGGAACTTGAATGTCAATTCTTTGAAGGACAATTATGGTTTGCCTAATATGGAGAATATGCTGCAGAAGGTTACTAGATCAAAGTTAATGTCCATGATGGATGGTTTCTCTAGATATAATCAAGTCATGGTCAAGGAGTTAGAATAGTTCAAGACTACATTCACTACCCCTTGGGGAACACATGTTTATGTTAGAATGTCTTTTGGTCTAACAAATGCAAGAGAAACTTTTTAGAGAGCTATGGATGTGGCATTTGTAGACTTCATAAACAAATTCCTAGTGGTGTATCAGGATGATCTCACAGCATATTTAGATAAGGAAGATCAACATTGTGAACATCTTGAGAAAATTTTTATTAGGGCCTTGGAGTATGGGATTTCTTTGAATCCAAAGAAGTGTTCTTTTGGTGTTGTGGAAGGAAATCTCTTAGGACATATTGTGTCCAAGGATGGAGTGAGAATTGACCCTGAAAGCATTATGGCTATAAACAAGCTTTCACCACCTAGAAATGTTAAAGGAATATAGTCCTTCTTTGGGCAGGTAAACTTTTTAAGGAGATTTGTTACAAATTTTGCAGAAATCAGTATCCCTATCTCTAGAATGTTGAAAAAAGAGGAAAAGATTGAATGGAATGAAGAAGCAGATGAATCTTTTAGAAGTATCAAAAAGGCCATCAGGGATGCTCCAGTTTTGAGGACACTTGATCATGGTAAGCCCATGCAGATATTTTCTTTTTCTTCTTGTCATATAATTGCAACAGTTTTATTACAGAATAATTTAGATGGATATGAACAACCTATATCCTTTTTTACCAAATCCTTACAGGTAGTAGAATTGAAATATGATATTACTGAGAAATAGGCTTACGCCTTAGTTAAAGCAATCAAGGCTTTTAGATGTTACCTTATGGGAGCTAAGGTGGTTTCTTATGTTCCTAGTGTTGCAGTTAAGGATATATTGGTGCAACAAGAAATTTTAGGGAAAAGATGGAGATGGATCAATAGGATCCAATAATTTAATATTGATATCCAGATTGCAAAGTTGGTAAGAGGCTTAGGTCTTGCAAAATTAATGGCACAAAGCAATTTGATTGCAAATAATATAAATGTGTTAGAAGAAGAACAAAGGCCATATGTTTGTCATATGGATTATTGTGATTGGTACAAAGATGTCATTGGTTACTTGTAGAAATTGGTCCTTCCCCCTGAGATGGATGAAAACAGAAGGAGAACTATCAAGTTGCAATCTGCACAGTATGCTATTATACATGGTAAGTTGTGGTGGAAAAGCAATGAAGGAGTATTGCTAAATTGCATAGATCATGAGAGGTCTTAGTCTCTATTAAAGGAGATGCACCAAGGTGTGTGTGGAGGACACTATATGGAAAAGACCACAACTCACAAGATCCTTAGGTCTAGATTTTAGTGGCCTACAGTTTTTAGGGATGCACACCAGTTTGTAAGAAAATGTGATGCATGTCAAAGATTTGCTAGAAAGTTGAAATTTAATGGAAATTTGGCACTCTGACCTATTACAATTCAAGCTCCTTTCCAGAAGTGGGGTATTGACTTTATTGGAGAAATTCCCAACAAGTCTAGTGGTGGACATTCTTACATACTAGTGGCAACAGACTATTTTACCAAGTGGGTTGAAGCTATCCCTACTAGAAAGGCTACTAGAAAAGTGGTAGCAGACTTTGTGATGCAGAACATCCTTACCAGGTTTGGTTTCCCAGAAGTAATTGTGGTTGATAATGAAATGTGTTTTAGATCACAAGAATTTAGTGATTTTTGTTAGCAATATGGGATACACATTTCATTTTCTTCCCCATATCATCCATAAGGAAATGGTCAGGCTGAGTCCAGTAAAAAAGTCTGATTAAGATTCTCAAGAGAGTGTTGGACAAGAATAAGAAAGCCTAGGACTCAAAGTTATGGTGGGCACTATGGGCTGATAGGGTAACTATTAAGAAGGCCATAGGTTGTGCTCCATTTGATTTGGTATATGGAATAAGTGCTAGATTTCCTCAAAATAATCTATTGTAGATGTATAAGTTCATCTAGGCATATGATGAAGATTTGAATGATGAGATGAGAGTAAGAATGGATGAATTGATCCAATTGGAAGAGGTAAGGAGAGATGCACATGATAGAAATGAGACATTGCAGAGACAGTGTAAGAAATTGTTTGTTAAAAGGGCTACTCATAGGAGTTTTGAAGTTAATGACCTAGTCTTGATGTGGAATGCAAGGTTAGAAGATAAGGGGAAGCATGGAAAGTTTGATCCAATTTGGTTGGGCCCTTATTTTATTGAAAGCAAATGGGGGACAGATTCTTATGTCCAAAAAGATTTAACTGGTGATACTTTGGAATTTCTTGTTCATGGACAATTCATAAAGTTTTACTTCTCCTGAAGTATCTTTTCCATGAGCAGTAGTTTAGGTTTTCCCCTGTACAGTCATCTGTCTTTTCTTTTTCAGGTCAAAATTTTGAATTGGTCTGCTCTTCCAGGAGATTCTAGCTTGCTCATTGTATCTACTGGAGATACACGTCCCTGAGTATGAGCCACTGTTAGCACCTATGAAAATTTTTATGGCTCTAGCATTTTTCTGCCAGTCTCTACAATTGGTTTTAGGTCTTTGGCTCAAACCCTAGGTGAAATTTTGGAAAACTAGCCATTGTAGTGAAAAAGCCCTAAAATGCCCTGGCCTTGTTCTAATTTTGTGTTACTTTATTCAAGCCACTTAAAACTCTTAAAAGCATGTGCTAAATTGTTTACCCTTTGCCACATGATTGCATGAACCTTTTTCATGTCATGCGATCTTGCAACTAAAGGTTTTTGGGCCCCTTTTAATATTTACCAATTTGCCTAAGTCTCCTAGGTTAATTTTTCCTAAGTTTGAAGCCCGGTGGTGTTTTAATTTTTCCTAAGTCAGTGCCTTAATATTTCTTATGTTTCAGCTTGATATTTCTTGGGCCCAGTCTCTCTGACAGCTTTTTGATCCAATGGTTTTCATTAAAGCACAAGGGATTTGTCAGAGCTATGTGATGTTGAAACTGTCGTTGATTCTACTTTATGACATGGTGTTTCAGACTATGGGTCCAAGGTGACACGTATGCACAAATGGCGATCTGTGATTGGTCCATGTATTAATGTGGTGGCAATTGTTAGTGGGACCTAGGTTCTAAGTTTTTTAGAGGGTCCTGACATTGTCAGTTGATCAATGATTGGCATAAGTTCTCATGAGATGTGTCAGAGCTTTGAGATCTTACACCAGCCGTCGATGTTACTTTATTCTCAAGCGACAGTATAATGGTGGGTCCGATTACCAGATGGTTTTTATGTGCCATGGTGTGCTAATTTTTTGTTATCTAATTGGTCCACATTGTGTGACTGGGCATGTTGTCAGTGGGGCCAGGTTTTTTGAGGTTCAATGGGTTCTGACACTTGCAAAGCATCGACGGTTGGCATGTAATCTGATGTGTTTTTTCAGACACATGTGAACTTAAGATAGTCATTGATCTCTTTCAGTGTTAGGGGGTTGTCAGAGTAGGGTAAGATTCTCCATCTGATGGTTGTCTTATAATCTGATGGAATCTTGGAGGTATATGCGAAGATGAGATAACTGTTGATCTTCTTGATGTGGGCCCAATTAAATTTTCTCAGTCTTTTGGTGGTTTGGATAAATTATGGTGGTTCTGACAAATGTTTGTTTTGTTCGCTGGTTTGTGTGATGTTTTGGTGAGGGATCTAATGACTTAGTGATTTGGTGAACAATGTTCACATAGTAGCCAAATGATTTAGCGGTGCTCTCAAAGTTCTCGCGAATGGGTGAAGGTTTTTCATTCGCGTATTCGCCAGATTATTATATAGTAAAGAACATAACCTGGGAAAAGGAAAAACATCTAACGGTAACAATATAAACAAAAATCAAATTTGAATATGAGTCATTGATACATCAGTAAGCACCATAAAGTAGCTATTCTCTGTGTCTGTGTGTGAAAATTCTACCTGATCTGTAAACACAACACTTCAGTAAAACATTAGAGGTTAGCTATAATCAAAATCATGCAAAATTGAAAACTATCTAACCAAGTGATTTACTGCCTTCTAGTAGGTGTGAGATTAATGTTCTCAGATTGTTATCGAGCTCAGTGACCTAGACGACACCTAAATGAAGGATTTGAATGCAATTGATCTAGATATGAAATATGAATGCAATTAATCTATATTTTTTGGATTTTCTATGCAATAAGAATGATAAAAACTGATATGAATCTATGCTAATATGGAAATTGATATGCTAAACTGATCTAACAATGATATGAAAAAGAATCTAAATGAATGTAAAAAAAAACAAATTGATCTCACAATAGCCTTGATTCGCAATAAGCTTTGATTCTCCAAATTCCAATTCTTCAAAATAGTTGTGCAATTCATAGATGACTTTGGCAAAGTAAGCTTGCAAAATAATGAGATGATTTGAGATGAGCTAAAGCCTTGATTTTATAGAAATCAAGGGCTTTGGAGGTGCATGGGGGAAAAAGCCATAAATCACTCAAATAACTCAGGTTGATTTTTGAGTTATTTTTAAATAAAGGATAATTAACTCACAAAAACATGCAAAAGCTAAGTTTTAACTCAAAATAGAGTTTAGCTTTAATTGATAATTGATAGTTGTCTGCTTTTATGATTGTGCATGTTTTATTTATGAATTAATTTAATAATAAAGTGATTTATTTCCAACTTAACTGCTTTTAAAAATAAAACAAATGATTTATGGGTTAATCAATTATTTAATCAAACTTTTATTAAAAACTATATTATTAAATAATGACAACTTGTTTTAATTAATTAAATAAGAATTTAATCAATTATTCATATGATATTGGATTTATTGTTAAAATTAAATAATACAATTAATAATAGATAGAATTAAATTTAATTACACAATTAAGTGGCAAATATTAAATCTAATTAATTAAATATGAAAATATTCAATTAATCAAACTTTAGGATAAATGTGATTTATTACCAAATAATTATAAAATTAAAGATAATTATGATGATTAGGAATATTACTAGGAATATTCCCCGATGTAGAATTTAAGATAATCAATTATGATTCGATGATGTGTAGATGTGCCTTAGGTTAGGACTTTGATGTTGATTTCATTCGATTTGTAGATGTAGGAGGTTAATGAACTTATAGCCCATTTTTGGGGTATTACATTTTGCCCCTCTTTGAATTACTGTGCGAAGCATAGTGGTTCAAAGATAGTCTGTGTATGATAGAGATATGAAACTGATTCGAAATTGATAATTGATATGAGATAGACGTTGATTGATATTGATTTGATATGGAGATAATAGGTCCTGAATGACCAAAGATAATGTTCACTATAACAGCAAATGAACCTATGATTGCGAAAATGTGTCAAAATGCCTGATTCCAAACCTTAGGATTGCTAAGAAGTGAGTGACCGGTTCTAGACTCGATTGTCTTAGCAGAACTAGCAGGTATCACATCTGAATCCTTCAGTTGCTGAAGAACCAAGGAAAGAACACTATGATCTGATGGTTGCAAAAACTGATACAGTTTACAAGATTAGGAGAATACTAGATTGATATGGATCTTGATGAATCTGATATGCCCCAAGTGATGATAGATTTTCCCCAAGCGATGAGGACTTTTTTGATGAATCAGTAACTAGACATGGTTGTTGTCTTGATTACTGAGGAAGATATGATAGAATTGATTTACAAACTTGAATGATGTGCAATACCATGCCCCCTTCAGGATTAAAATTGAAATCTAACAAGAAAAGTCAGTGTTGATAGTTTAGAAGCATGTTAATTGATTTGAGAAGTGGTTAAACACATCTGGGAACGCATTCTGCATCATTTGGAGGTCCTGGAGACCAAGTTTGACTAGGTGAAACTATGAGTTGACCATAGTTGACCAAGTTGAAATTTTGATAGTTTGATGTAAGATAATCAGTTAAGTTGAATGCTAGATTTTTGTGATGATCAAAGGTCAAATATGCAAGCAGTAGACCATCCTGGGCCCAAAATTTTAAATCACGATTTTGACATATTAAATGATCTCAGATTTGAATTTTGATCCTGAAAAAGGATTCTACTTGTTGTTTCATTGGAGGAACCTTCGTGTGGGTTCAGCTCTTGTTAGATTTGAAGATGCGAGTGGAGAATTGTTTAAGCATTGAAGTTCGTTTAGCCATTGTGAGATCATGCAAACATGCAAAATGCAAAGAGACATGCAAAATGAAATGCAACCTAAGCCCTAGGACCTAGTCACTGATCATATGTCGATTTGTTATCATCATTGAAATTTTAGGTAACCAGAAAATCAATACAATGCCCACTAGCTATGAAACCATAGACATATGAATATCGATTTGTATGCACAATAATCAATACAACACCCACTGGTTAGGCAACCATGGACATATGAATATTGATTTTGTTTTTGGAATGTCAGATTAGATATAAGCACCAAGGCACAAATGCCAAGATGACCTGAATATCATGTCCATTTTGATATAGCAATTTGTATAAGCATCAAAACATAAATGTTGTGATGACCTGAATACACCTTGCATTACAAACACATCAAACAGCTAAGAGATTATTCTAAATCCAATATGAATTACCCATAGTGACCCTTTATCATTCACATCCTTAGGTAAGATCGTGTTTTACAGTAGGAGAAAGAACTCACTCAAAAAGACAATAGTTAGATCAAAGTTCCTTGAATTTTCTGGGTATCAATGGTCGAGGTACGCATGGCCATCCAATTCGAGATAGAGGCTCTTACAGTCGGACACCATTTCAATCCAGAATTTCCAAAGACATTAGATTTTCACATACAAGTAGAAGACAAAGAAAATATTATGCCCCTAGTCATCACTCTCTAAATCCTATAAAGGACATCATCGAAGAGCTCGAAGGGACACAATATGCAAAAATCTCAATGCGAATCAGTAAGCATACAAGGAGATAAAAGCATGTAAAAAAAGCATAGATTGTTTTCAGTTTGTTGTTTGATTGCGTTGTTGTAGATGCAAAATCCTTTCTGGAGACAAGACTGACTGACTGACTCACATTAAGCTTCAAAGGACTCTGACTGGATATGATACGTCTTAGATACATGGGAGACCATAGGATATGACATTGATTACCCCCAAGTTTGAACATTGATAGGATACAGACACTTGAGCAGATTTGTGTCCAAACCGACTTATTGAAAACTGGAAATGCAAAAACAAACCGGGAGATATGTACAAACTAAAGCAAGACTAAAAGCTGGGAAAGACCAAGATTGCACTGATAGATGGAGCATTTGGAACAAGTGGCACCCGTTTGCTGGGTTTTCACCATCTTGGCAGAGATTCTATTTTTTCTACCAAGGCGCCTGTTTCCAGGTTTTCACCAAGGCACTTTTTCTTTTTCTTTTTTCTTTTTTGTATTTCTTTTTTTTTTCAATTTTTTTGAATTTTTGATATTTTTTGATTTTTTTGAATTTTTGATATTTTTTTTTTTTTTTTGTGAATCATCAAGGCGTCTATTGCTAGGTTTTCACCAAGATGTTCATTTTTTCAAGACTTTTTCTAATTTTTAGGATTTTTTCAGGATATTTAACCATAGACTGAATGCCTTAGGCGTAGAATTTCTTTAGATGGAGAATGTTGATTGGTTCTCAGAGCTATTCTCCTTCAGTCATTGAGAGTTGATAGGCACCAAAGCCAAAAGTAGCAGTGATGACAAAGGGACCTAGCCAGGTGGGTTCGAACTTCCCCTTGCATTCTCGATGGGATTGATTTTTTAGATTTTCTCTCAAGACTAGATCGCCAACCTGAAATTCTCTATGTTTGACTTTCTTATTGTAGCCTCTAGACATTCTCTTCTGATATACTCTGAGATGATCATACGCTACTTGTCTGCACTCATCTAGTAGTTCAAGTTCTTGCTACCTAGACACTCTGTAGTCATCATCAGTTACTAGACCATGCATTCTGATTCTGAGTGATGGGATTTTAACCTCAATAGGCAGTACCACTTCAGACCCATAAAATAAAGTGAAAGGTGTAGCCCCAGTAGGTGTTCTGATACTTGTTCTGTAGGCCCATAGAGCTGGATTAATCATGAGATGCTAGTCTCTCCCGGTTTTGTTTACTATTTTGTGCAAGATCTTCAATAGATTTTTGTTAGAAGCCTCTGCTTGGCCATTCCCTTGTGGATAGTAGATAGAAGATCAATGTTGCATGATCTTGAATTTGGCACATAGATCATCGAGGTCTTTATTCTAGAATTGCCCACCATTATCTATTATTATGGAATGAGGGATCCCATATCTGCATATGATATAGTTCAATATGAACATAGATATCTGTTTCCCCATTGCTTGTGTCAGAGGGACCGCTTCTACCCATTTTGTAAAATAATCTATAGCAATGATTATATGGGTATGTCCATTAGAAGAGTGAGGATGAATCATCTCGATAAGATTGAATGCCCATTAATGGAAAGGCCATTGTGTTGTAAAGGGGATTAGATCCCTCCTTGGAGCATGAATTAAGTTGCCATGCACTTGGCACTTTTGACAATTCTTAGCAAATTTGATAGCCTCTTTCTCCATTTCAGGCCAATAATACCCAGCCCTAATAAGTTTTCAAGCTAGTGTTAAACCGTTTGAGTGTGACCCACAAATACCATCATGGACTTCCTCTAATGCACGTTGAGACTCTTCTTGTTCTAAACATCTAAGTAGCATACCATCTAGACCTCATTTGTATAGATCATTACCAATGATGACATATCAGGAGGCATTACAAATAAGGTATCTCTTTTTGTGACGGTTGAAGGTATCAAAAATGATTTGGTCTTGGAGATAGGAAAATAGGTTTTTATATCGGGATGAATCATGACCTAAAACAATGCAGATCATGTGGGTTTCGGGGGACTCATATGCAGGATCAGAGAGTGCTTCCACCAGGAACTTGTAGCGTAGCTCATGTTTAGGCTACTGTAATAAAGTAGATAGTGTTTCCATTGCATCGACAACCTTGTTCTTTGTTCTAGGAATTTGCTCAAATGTGATAGATATGAAATATTTCTTAAGATCATTGACCATTCTCTTGTAAGGAATGAGCTTTTCATCTTTATTTTGGTACACATCATTGACTTGATGAATAATAAGTTGAGAGTCTCCATGAATATGTAGCTCTGTTACTCTCCATTCAATTGCTATTTTCATACCATTCAAAAGGGCTTCATATTCCACAATATTTTTTGTGCAAGGAAACTTTAATCTGAATGCTTTAGGGATTGAGTATCCTTGGGGAGTTAGGAACAATATGCCTGATCCAGATCCATTCTGTGTATAGGAGCCATCAAAGAACAATTGCCATTCTCTAGAAGATAGGTGCATAATAGATGAGTCTGGAAATTCCATTTGCATTGGTGTGACATCAAACATGGGTACATCTGCTAGTTGATCAGAAATAACTTGACCTTTTATAGCTTTTCTTTCAACATATTCAATGTCAAATTCACTTAGAAGCATGACCCATTTAGCCAATCTACCTGTGAGGGCAGCCTTGCTTAGTAAGTATTTTAGTGGATCAATTTTTGCTACTAGATGCATGGTATGAGCTAACATATAGTGTCTTAGTTTCTATGATGCAACGATCACAGTGAGACAAGCTTTCTCAATCATAGAATAGTTCTTTTCATATGCCACCAATGTTCTGCTTATATAATAAATGGCTCTTTCCTTTTTGTCTTCATCATGTTGCACTAGCAATGCCCCCAATGATCTGGTTGTTGTGGAGACATACAAGATCAATGGCTTCCCATGAATAGGAGGCATCAAGATAGGTGGATTTGATAGATACTTCTTGATATGGTTAAAGTTGTTCTCGCATTCTTCATTCCATGTAAAGGTCACACCTTTATGTAATGTTTTTGTAAAAGGCTATGATATGTCTGCTAGCTGTGATGAATCTTTTGATAGATTGAACTCTGTCATTTCTCTTTGATATGTAGCTCCAGCATTTTTGAGTCTGAATGGCATAACATTCCAACAGAAGGTTCCCCATGCACATGTGAAAGCAATTTTCTCTTGGCCCTCAGGAGCAATTTTTATTTGGTTATCTCCAGAGAAACCATCCATTAAGGAATACATCTCGAAACCCGCAGTCATGTCCACTATCATATCAATGTTAGGTAGTGGAAAATCATCCTTAGGGCACACTCTATTCACATCTCTAAAGTCTATGCATACTCTAATTGAGCCATCTAATTTAGAAACATGTACAATGTTGGAGATCCATTCAGCATAGTCTATGACGTGGATGAATCCAACTTTTAGGAGTTTCTCTAATTCAGCTTTGACTAAAAGTGCAACATGAGGATGAATCTTTCTCAATTTTTGCTTGACTGGTTTTACTCTAGGAGCAATGGATAGATGGTGCATGATAAGATTTGGATCCAACCCTGGCATATCTAAATACTTCCATGCAAAGTTGATCTTTTTCTCTATCAAGAATGTAGTAAATTTCTGTTTCTCTTCTTCTAATAAGGATTGTCCTACATGTAGTAATTGTGGTTCCTCAGTTGTACCCAAATTGATGGATTGGGTGGGCTCAATTAGAACTGGAGATCTATCCTATAAATGACTTGGAAGGACATCAAATATCTCATCCTTAGGCACCTTAGAGAGGTTTTCACCTTTGGATACATCTTTTATTTTTACTTTTGTCGGTTCTGAGACTGCCACAAAGTGGTTTTCAGCCTCAGAACTCTTTTTCTTTTTCTTTTTACTCTTGTTTTTCTGACTAAGATATTTGATGTCTGACTTGGTCATGCTGATGCTTAGTTCACTGATGGAAGTACTCATAGGCTCAATTACATTGAGGTAGCAAGCAAGGGCATAGTCATTCGGGAAGGTATAAATACCATTGTTTGGGTTTGTGGAAGTTTGGTTGATAAGATCAGGGCATTGGATAGTCAAAGCAGGAAAGGCTTGGGATATGGTGTTTATGGATATTGATCTATCATCATTGTTCCTAACCTGACACTCAAGTTCAAAGGTGATACTACAACTTAAGACATTCAATTCATGAATAGGCTCAATGTCATCGTGGGAGTGCAATTTAGCCATAGGTGGATCAGACTTGATAGGTTCATCATTTTGCTTTAGACTTACATTGGTTTGAGGTGCATATTGGTGAATAACATCAACATGTTTCTCTATGATAAGCTCATCTGGTTCTGGGATGGCTCCCCATTCATAGTCATTTGATTCAGGATCTCTAGGAAATATTAGAACATGAGTAAAGTTAGGGTGAATACCCCAAGAAGGGTTACCCTCAGATTCTGATTTGAATTCATACTCATGAGAATCTATCTCAGAATCACTACCACTTCCTTCTTGATTGTTTTCAAGATTAGTTGGTTCTTGTGTTGCAACTATCTCCTGACTGATAGTAGGTTCTTGTGTTTCTACTACATTAATTCTTTTGATAGGATCATCTTTATCATCAAGAAGGTCTTTGATCTCTTTAGGAAATTTTTCATAGGGGATGAGTTTTGAACTATCTGAATCACTATCTGATGGTTCTATTTCTTCTTTCTTAAGAAGAGGTTACCCTGGTGTGATCTGCTCTATGACATGCAAGCAAATACCTTTGAGGTGATAGGGTTTCTTCTTAAATCCTAAGCCAATTTTATTTTTATTCTCTACTAGTATGTGGGAGAGGTACCTCAAGACCTTTTCCTTTGATTCCTAGAGGTCCTTGACCCAAGTATCCCATCTTAGCTATTAATTTACCTCCTGGACCATATGACTTGGAAGGGAGTTTGGGTACTACAAAGTTACCAGTTTGAACAACTTGAGATTCAGGTTCATCTTTGTACAGCCATGATAGGACAGCTTCATCCTCTTCAAATTCTTGCTTGGATACTTGTTCTGCTACAAAATTCCTTTTATATGCCTCAAGAGGTTCCTGAGGTTTGGGCTTGGATTGTTTCAAAGATTTCCCATAAGAATTAGGCGAGATAGGGAGAGATGTCAAAGATAAGACTGGCTCAATAGTGTATTCTCCCATATGATTTTCTTTGATATTAACCTCTTTGGAAAGATCTTCCATTTTAGATGTGGATGCTTCTTTAGTTGGCTCTATGGGAGATTCTCTGTTATTAGGTACAAGCTTATCTGCACTTTCCTTCAAGGTGTTGCAAGTTGTATTCAGATCTGCTGGGATAGTAACCTCAACTCCTTCATAAGGAAACTTCAAACATTGATGGTATGTAGAAGGAATGGCTTGCATTTCATGTATCCATGGTCTCCCTAGAAGGATGTTGTAGGCCAAAGGTAGATCAAGCACTTGACAGATGGTATCTTTCATAACTGGACCCACTCTGATAAGTAAGATAATGGTGCCTTTAGAAGATCTTTCTTGTTCATCATAGGCCTTGATATTTATTTTCTTTCTAGGATCAATAGCCAATTCTGAAAATCCCAATTGTGTGATCAAGTTGTAAGAACAAATGTTTAGGCCAGCGCCCCCATCTATCAACACACGTTTGAATCTATGGTTCTAGATCAAGACTTCTATATGCAAAGGCTGATTATGTGGGTGACTCAAGGAGTTGTCATCTTCCTCTGAAAAGGAGATATATTGCAGAGATGTAAGATGTCCAACCATAGTCTGGAACCTATCTAAATCAAGGTCATCAGGAACATTGGAACCGAGCAAAGCTTTATCGAGAATGGCTCTATGAGCTAGAGATATTCGAAGAAACTCAAACATGGAGATTTTTGCATTAGTGTGCTAGAGTTGTTGAACAATGCTATAAGACATAGACCTTGTATCCTTTGGATTGGAAGATTTGGAAGCAGCCTTCTGTTTAGAAGTAGATGAAAGATTGAAGGGCACTTTAGGGACATTTGATGAATCCAAGATTTGTCCTTTCAGATGTGTTTGAGCTTTTGATCGAGTAACTATGTTAGCTGAGGAATGATCTCTATCTCTTCATACAATTGTGATGACATTGCAACTTTCAGAGAGACATGGTTCAACCATATTGATGACAGTGTTATTTCTAGGGTAGGCATAGTTGACTTTTGCCCCCATATTAGGCTGAGAAGTTGAAACCTTTTGACCATGTTTCAGAAATGGTTCTGTGAATGTTGTATGATTATTATTTCTCATGGGATTGTCAATTGTGATGTCTCCACTATCGACCAGATCTTGAATGGTATGCTTCAAGTGGTAGAAACTACTAGTTTTGTGACCTTTACTCCGATGGAAATCACATAATTCATTATCCTTCCACCATATCAGTTTGGGGTCCTGAGCATTTGGTCAGATTAGTCATAAAGAGATGATGTTATTAGCCAGTAGAGTTTTCATAGCTGATTCTAAAGACTCTCCTAGAGGAGTAAATTTTTTATGTTTATCCCATTTTTTGAATTTCGGCTTCTTTTGAGATGGTTGAGAAGACTTTTTCTCGAAAGCTTTAATGGCTTGAGTGCCAAGAGTGAGATTGTAGGTTGGTGCCTTTGATGGGGCACGAACAGTGTCTACAATGCCATCTGTGATGATGCCTTTGTTCTTGTTCCAATTTTTGTTCTTGTCTTTGGAACTAGATCTAGATTTGTACTTGTCTTTTTGGAGTGTGATTTCCCCTTTTTTTACAAGAACTTTTTCAATTTTGATAGCATTATCCACCATCTTGTCAAAAGATGTATGATCCTACATTTGTAGAGGATAATTGAGCTCTGGAACAAGGTTATTGATAAAGATTTCAAGTTTCTCCATTTCAGGAATTGGTCTAGCATATAGAGAGAACTTCTTTTGCCACCTCTTTAGGAAAGTTAGGAATGATTCTCCTAGATATTGCTTGAGATTACAAATATCAATCATGGTGACCGGATACTGAATATTGTAGGAATATTGTTGATAAAATAATTTAATCAATTCCTCAAATGTTTTGATCGTAGGAGGCAATCTTGAAAACCATTGAATGGATGCTCCGCCTAGAGATCTAGGAAAAAGATGCATCAGATAGGTCAGTTCATGCATGAATTCCATGGATTGCATACAGAACTCTCTGACATGATCTTGGGGATCAGAGTGTCCATCATACTTATCATACTTTGGCATCTCCACTCTTTTTGGAAATGGCAGCATGTACAAGTCTTTGTTAAATGGAAAAGGACATAGAGCCTCCATGGAGAACTCTTTGGGTTCCTTCTCTTTCTTGAGATTGTTAAGTTCAACTTGTATAGCATGCATTTGTTTCGTCAAAGCTATGAGTGGATTCTCTTCCTCATGTGTAATGATCTCTTCAACATTAAAGTTGCGAGGAAGTTTAGCTCCTTGATGGGCTAGTTGTAAAAAGTATGCTTCTCTATTTTCTTTCAAGAAATGTCTCATCATCTTGTTAAATTCATCATCATTTTGGTAGCAAGCAATTTTTTTAGTTGTAGGTTCCTGATCTGCACCATGTTGAGATTGAGCTCTTCGTGAGCCAAAATTTGTCCCTGCTTGAGACATGGTAGGATTTTGTGGACTCCCTAGATTAGATTGATGAGGGGTATGTTGAGTACCTCTGTGAGTCGATGGAGGGGGTACGTAACCAGATTTCAATCGATAGTTTCCAAGACCGTCATCCTCGTAAAGACTAGAATTGATGAGTTGCTCAAAAGTTAGATTTTGGATAGTGGTAATAGATTTCTTGTGAGAGGAAGCTCTAGTCTCCACCATCAACTTTGAGTGAAACAAAAGAATAAGATTCAGATAATTAAAGAATGAATTGAATCAAGATGATTAGATGATGCTCAAGGTTTGATTGATTTGAAGATTTGATTAGATGTGGATGAAGGATAGTATGCCCTGGATGTATGGGTAGGTTCCCAAAAGATAGCGGACAAGATATCACAACACTTAGTTGTTTTGATGATTGATTGATTGAAGATTGATAGTTATGACAAGGTTTTGACATGAGATGATAAAGAATCAAATCAATTAGATAGAAAGTTGAATCAGATTCAAAAGGCCACTTTAAGAAAATGATTGGATGCTTAATAGCTACTGCTCTGTTACTGACACAATGATCCGTTCGACAGATTTTGAAACTAGGCTGAAAGAGCTAAATATCTGGTAATCCTGACAATTTTCTGACAACTTTCAAAAATTTCCCAAATGACATTCTGAAAAACTCGTACGACAGTGGGTAGGCTATGAAATGATAGTTGACAATATCATACGACAATTGCAAGATTTTGACTTTGAAGATTTGCTGGCATGAAAACTCATACAACACTGGGTTTGCTATCATACGACAGATGGGTTGCAATGAAATGACACTTGATGGAAACTCGTATGACTTTCTGACCTCCTGAGATGACTTTTGACTCGAGAAAAGAATTTGACTTTATATTTTGCAAATTTTGAGTTTTCAGATTTGAATTGTTTGCAAATTTCAATGTCTAGATTTGAAGATTGTAACAGATTTGTTCATTTTCAATAACCAGATAGATAAAAAAGCACACAAAATAGCAAGCAAGTGATTTCAAGCATGTCTAAAAACAATGAACAAGGGCAAAAGTAACCTTGTGCATGAACAATCAAGTGACTTATTCATTCTAATCCTAAGAAGCGCTAATTGTGTATGTTCCAAAAATGTTTTGCAATAACGCACATATACCCTATAAAATGAAAATTTGGCCTCGCTAGGGTTTTTAGTAATGGTTTGACTCTGCAAATTTTATGATCCAAAGGGGTGAACTCCAATCCTGACGCACCAGGGTTTTGACACAGTCTGAGAACTTAATCTTCAGGAGCTACTAGGGAGATCTAACAACCCAACAATGAACCATACCCATGGAGCTTTCTTCCACAAGGACATTTATATAGCAGCTGTCACTACCACGGCGAAAATGGCTATGACCGCTTGAGGTTCCGTTAATGCAGTTTTCCCTTTGAAGGGATTGTCCACTATGGTTAACCCTCTCTAAAGATGACTCACAATAGTATACCACAAGGGGACTTGGCTCCAGATCCAAGGTTTTTGACACCTTTTCACTTTTAACCCAAACAAAGCAAGTAGATTAATTTGACATGCTAAGACAAAGTTTTGCTTCACCAAAGTCTATGATGCCAACTCCATGTGATCTATCAACCTCTCTAGGGAGAGAATGTATCAATCAATAAGAGAAGGTGCACTAACCAATTTTGATTCACCAAAGCTCATGATGTCAACCCCACGTGATTTATCAACCTCTCCTGGGAGAGAATGTATCGATCAATAAGAGAAGACACACTAACCAAGTTGAATGTGAAACGCACTAAGTATCTTCCCTACCTACAAGGATTCTATCATCAAGAAAGATTTCGCTAGGAATCCAATCTCTCAAGAATCACAAATAGTGTTCACAGGGCCTAATTACTATGTGAGCACAGATATATTCCCGAAAGAAAATCTACCAAAAGTACCCAAAAAGAAAAAAGAGGAACACTTAACACTTAAAGTGAATATGAGATGATTTCACAAGGTGGAACACTTACCACCTCACACAAGCTAAAATTAATTCCCCAACTTAGAAAACAAGTGAGTTCCTAAAAGCACAAAAGGGTTGCCAAGTGGAACACTTAACGCTTCTGTCTTGTTGACCCCTCCCCTTTATGGTGCTGAGATTGCAACCACGGGGTAGAAATGAGGGGCCGACGGATTAGCGAGTCCAATAATCCAAGATAGCAATCAAGATCAATCACAAGTATCTAAGACTACTTAATGAATCCTTAAGGGGTCACAACCTAGTATCAATTATGCAAGTGTGTAAAACAAAAGCATGAAAAGAATCACCCAAGCTAGACACATGAGAGATTTATTTTAAGTCCCAAATCAAAATGTCATTAGATGAAGGAGAATACCTGGGATCCTTGAAACATGCTTAGTAGATTTTACCTGATTTTTAGCAATTTTTGTTGAGCTTTACTATGCAAGCCAGCTATGAACTCTCGAACAAGCCAACAAGCAAAGAAGATATGCAAGGTATATTCAACTTATGAAAATCCTAGGGTTAGATCTAAAAATCAATTGTTAGGAGCAATAATAAATAGAAATTAATCCAAATGACAACTCATATCATACATTGAATCATATGAAAAATAAGTGCATACCCATCACAAAATTTTAATTTTTTTGCACTGCATTTGACCTAGTCAACAAGATCTAATTTTTTTGATATGATTTTGGCCACAAAAATAGAAATTCAAAATAGAGACCCCTACCAAAAAATAGAGAGCTTTCCAAAAATGTAAAAATTTTAGAAAAATCTCTTCATTTGTGCCCTAGAGACCTATTTTATCAAAATAGACCAGTTTTTGTAAATTGACTATTTGTGCTATTATATCATGTCCAAATTTAAAACACAAAGAATAGACCCCTTGTAGAATTTAAAGAGATTTTTAAAAATATAAAAATTTCTAAAAAATATGCTGATTTGCATCAGATATTAATTTTTTCTGAAATTTCAAGAAAAAATTATTAAAAATTCAAAACATCTCAGAAAATTCTAAATTTTTACTATAGCTTCCTTGATATGTCACCAACCTGCAAAAAAAATGTTAGACCAAAACTCCAAGCCATTTGGGAGATAAAATTAAATCTTTGAAACTTTGGGGTTTTAGCTCCCAAAAAAAATCAAAACCAGCATGCAAAGGTGGGTTGCCCCATGGTGGGCATCAAAAATGTGTGTGTGTGAAAATTATACCTGATCTATAAACACAACACTTTAGAAAAACATTAGAGGTTAGCTATAATCGAAATCGTGCAAAATTGAAAACTATCTAACCAAGCGATTTACTGCCTTCTAGTAGGTGCGAGATTAATGTTCTCAGATTGTTATCAAGATAAGTGACCTAGATGACACCTAAATGAAGGATTTGAATGCAATTGATCTAGATATGAAATATGAATGCAATTAATGTATATTTTTTGGATTTTCTATGCAATAAGAATGATAAAAACTAATATGAATCTGTGCTAATATGGAAATTGATATGCTAAAATGATCTAACAATGATATGAAAAAGAATCTGAATGAATGTAAAAAAAAAAAAAATTGATCTCACAATAGCCTTGATTCGCAATAAGCTTTGATTCTCCAAATTCCAATTCTTCAAAATAGTTGTGCAATTCGTAGATGACTTTGGCAAAGTAAGCTTGCAAAATTATGAGATGATTTGAGATGAGCTGAAGCCTTGATTTTATAGAAATCCAGGGCTTTGGAGGTGCATGGGAAAAAAAGCCATAAATCACTCAAATAACTCAGGTTGATTTTTGAGTTATTTTTAAATAAAGGATAATTAACTCACAAAAACATGCAAAAGCTAAGTTTTAACTCAAAATAGAGTTTAGCTTTAATTGATAATTGATAGTTGTCTGCTTTTATGATTGTGCATGTTTTATTTATGAATTAATTTAATAATAAAGTGATTTATTTCCAACTTAACTACTTTTAAAAATAAAACAATTGATTTATGGGTTAATCAATTATTTAATCAAACTTTTATTAAAAACTATATTATTAAATAATGACAACTTGCTTTAATTAATTAAATAAGAATTTAATCAATTATTCATATGATATTGGATTTATTGTTAAAATTAAAAATAATACAATTAATAATAGATAGAATTAAATTTAATTACACAATTAAGTGGCAAATATTAAATCTAATTAATTAAATATGAAAATATTCAATTAATTAAACTTTAGGATAAATGTGATTTATTGTCAAATAATTATAAAATTAAAGATAATTATGATGATTAGGAATATTACTAGGAATATTCCCTGATGTAGAATTTAAGATAATCAATTATGATTCGATGATGTGCAGATGTGCCTTAGGTTAGGACTTTGATGTTCATTTCGTTCGATTTGTAGATGTAGGAGGTTAATGAACTTAGAGCCCATTTTTGGGGTATTACACTTTGTAGATTTGAAAATTTGAATGTTTTCCAGTAACAGAAAGGACCAGAATTGAATGTTTCGATGACCGAACTTAATGGAAATAATTTACAGTTGTTGTGGTGTGGTCTAGGGAGTCTGATAATTATTTGTAGAGAGTTTTGTACCATGGGGGATGGGTTTACTTGCTCGAAGCATGTTGTAGGGGTCAATCAAATAGATTTGCAAGAATTTCTTGATCTTTAGTATAGTTCCAGAAGAATTACCATAAGTGAAGATTGAATTTAGATCTGATTTCTCAGGGTTGTTTGGTTTTCCCTCCAATGTATTAATTTTTGATCCATTTGAATTGCTTGGTGGGTGGAAACCCTAACCCTTACCCTAGTTATCCATAGCTTGTTGCATCCTAACTTGTGTAGGATTACAAGGTAACCAGTGGTATATAGTGTTGAATTGTTGATTTTAATGGGGTTCCAATTTTGAAGTTCAAAATTAGTCCCTAGTTTCTGGTCTGAAAGTTTTTGTAATAATTTTTGATTCAGTGTTTGTTAATGAAAGAAAAAAGTTGCAGGTCTGAGCTATAGTTTGCAAGCAGGGTGCCTTGTGATTCATTGTATACACAGAAGGAATTCATCATACTTAATACAAATATCTGATTCTTATCTCTCATTTGTGTCAAGTCAAGTAAGCTTTGAGTTTTCTAGCTCATTACATATGGTTTTTATGTATGTATCTTCATTCTTGAGTTTTGATCTTGGATTGGATTAAACAATGCTCTAAATGAGATATGAGTTTGCCTTTGTCTATGTAAGGATGTTTTGTAAGCAGTAAAGATTAGGATAAATGTATTTATGGCTATGAATTCTCAGGTATTCTCAAATTTGTGTGTTTTTGTGTTTAAGGACTCTTGCCCAATGGATTAGGCACTAGCCTAAATGAGTATTCCTCTTGTTAACATAGATTAGTTGAAGTTATTGCATCCCAAATATTGAAATCAAGAGCCTTTCTAAGCTTTAAGTCTATGGTTGTATGGTTGTGTTGCCCAATAGTAATTTAGAGTCAATGAATGTGAGGTTAGCATTTAGTACTTTCTTATTATCAATCTATTGTTTAGGCCTAGTTTTTGGTGTGTGAAGAATAGTTTTCACTAGGTCAGGTGCACCCACCTTGGTTTTGTAGAGCCAGAAGTGAAGAGGGCAGTCTTGTCCCTATAGTTGGTCCAGTTACCCTAAGATCCATATACATTTTGGAATTAACCAATCCTAAAATCAACCTGAGGGTATATTGGTAGCCTAAGAGCATAAGCATCCATTTTTTACACCAACAAAATCAATGTCTCTTAAATAGACAAGTAAACCATTTTCTTTTCATCCATGAGATTTTTCCGCTTAATCTACTTTGTTAATTTGTCCACTTAAACCTTCCTCACCAATTGTGTCTATAACTCATTTCAATTCTATGCTTTAGATCTTCTTTGAATTTTGTTAGCTGTTGATCTCTATAACAAACTTTATCTCCAACCTTGAAATCATACACTTTCCAGCTCATCAATTTCTGTCAGCTAAACTATACTTTTAGTTTCTTTATCCATACTCGGTTAACAAAAGAAATGCATCGGTGAAAACAAGCTCATTTAATACTATCGCTCGGTATACACTACACTGGCTCGATGTATACTAAAGTGCTTCATTTACTGACCACACTACTTTGTTAAGGTTTGCTTCCTTCTTCATAACAGATTAATGTAACATAATCAAGTAAACAATATGAAGTCATAGACTCATCAATAAGTTACCAAGAGTATTCCTTATCCTCATCTATCATATCCATCTTCCTCCATGTAGATATTTATGTTCTTAATCTTTTCTCTTCTATTCTATAGATGTTTAGATATTTACAACTAACATGATAAGTAGTGTTAAAACTAGTTGACATCAATGACAACATAATGACTAATTTAATTATATTACATATCCATTCAGTAACTCGGTGACCTCTAACCATTGATCTTCAAGTCATTCAGGTATTCAATTAGTTGTAGTCCATCAAAAAAGTCAAAAGTGAAAGGTGAAAATGAATATTAAAATTAAATTTTTACCCCTATATATAGCCATTTGACCTAAAAAGGGCTATTTAGCAAAAAAAATTGACCTGAGATCAAATTTGATCACTGAATTATCTACATTAGGCACATTCTTATCAGTCAAGTAGTTGCATCATTATCAGAAATGAAATCAAAGTGAACACAAAAATATTGGAGAAATGATGAAATGCATATATCTTTCACCAAAATACATTCCATTTCATTTATGAGGGGGCATGCAATCATATCATCATTGATTCAATCAGAAGTTGTTTTAGGATAATCGAGCATGAAATTTTTCAAAATTATCAGTCGGGCATTGAAATCAAGGAATCTTTTTCAAATCGAACATCATATTTAGGATCTATCATCATATTGATCAATGACATCATCAATCAATTAGGATTTTGTCAGGGAATCAACATCATCAAGATCAAATCAGTAATCAAACATCAGACATTCTTTGAACCAACGCACTTGGCACATTGATTCGAAGAGGGGCATTTGTAGACACTAAAAATGGCCAAGCTAATCCAAGTGAGAAGTCGAAGCAAAAACAAAAATTAATTAAAATCAAAGCCAAAAAAGGATGAATTAAATCAAATAAATCATTTAATTATACAATTAATCAAATCAAATTTATAGTTGAATAAAATGAAATCCAACCCATTCAAGGGGTACACATGTCTAAAGAAATTTAATTAATTAATTCCTAAAATTTCTCACCTACCACATGTGAAGGAATTACATCAACCAATAGGAATTGAGAATTGAGCTCACATGGATCAAAACCAAATTGAATCTCAAACACTCACTTGGAGAATGCATCTTGACCACTCATTTTATCTCATTATGCCAAGCTTTGTGGAAAAAATATTTAAATTGTCTCAACATTTGAAACCATGGACTTAACCAAAAATTAAACATGATTAAACTTACTCTACCCCCTAAGCTTGGAGAAATATATAAATAGAAGAAAAAAATCAAGGAGAAAAGGATCCCAACAACATTTTATAATTGCATCCTTATTATAGTGAAATTGAAAAGCATAATTTTAGTATAATTGAGAAAAGATAGGCATAATTACTTATTGTTTAGCATGATTTCTCATTTTAGAGTTGTCTCTAATAGAAGCTTGTTGAGAGATCTTCATTAGCATCTTTAATTAGAGATTTGTAGGATGTTTATTGTCTTTATTTTCATTCAATAGCTTCTAATTTGTTATATTTTGCATAATTGAATTGATGTATTGACAAACTAATCCTATCAAGGTATTTTAGATACATAGTAACATATCAAGAGATATGGAGATTAACTGTGATGGAAAGATAAGTTTTCTTGCCTATGGATGAAGAATTTCATCGCCAATCATTTTCTTACACTCCTTCAATGTTGTCATTAGAAGTTAAAAATGTGCCCTAGTTGTTCATCAACAACATGGTCTTCAAACAACACTTCCCATCCTTGCACTTGAAGAAACACTCTAAAATTTCATGGTCAATACTCTATTAATTAATCAACCTTAATTAATTGGTCTTTACTAGTTAATTAAATTCAATTTCCTAAATCTTATAGTTTGAATAATTATATTTAATAATTCAAATTAACTAGATATTCTTCTCAATTAAATTAATTTCCTAAATTAATTTAATTTCATTCTAAATTCCAATTAATTTCATTCTAATTTTGTTTCATTTAATTTCTAATTAATTTCATATTAATTCCATCTTCCTCTTAAATTGAATTTTTAATTCAATTTAAAATCTTCAAAAATTAGAGAAATCACAATTATGAGGTAGTTAAAATTCTCAAAATTCAAAAATCCTTCATAAACCAAAAATTAAATTTTTTGAATGTCTTAAAATGTCCTCAAATAAAAAAATCATTCCTTTTTTCGGAATGACATTTTTGGAAATGTTATCTTTGAAAATCTTAAAATCCTATCTTCTTCTCTATTTCCTAAATAACTCTTCACTTTTTGAATTTGAATGGGAAATAAATCATCAATTTTGGAAGGTTTCCCAAATCATTCTCCTCTCTAATTATCTCGTATGTTCATCTTGATTTTTCTGGTTTGATCTTGATCATTCATCCAATCTTGAATTTATATATAAATCATCTCATTCTCATAATGAAGCATCAAATTTTTGAAGAGCAATCACTTTATGAGGGTTCACTATCTCGTAAACCTCTTACAAAAACAAACAAATATCCAAGGTAGCTTAAGTTTTATTATTTAAAAACTTAAATTTTTTTATTTGATATAAGGTAAGTTTATAAATTAATAAGCTGAACATTCTATTGCATATTCTAGTAAAGAATAAAAGGATTATACAAAACTTCTTAACAAGACTTAATGGCCTATATAACCAATATAGACATTTTGTTTACTTTTTTATATCTCCTTAAACTCTCACAATGGAGTAAGACTGATATTTTGATTATGTTTCATATATGAAATGATGGCTCAGTTTCAAAATCAATAGTGCAAATGATTGGAAATAGGATGCAAGATGATTAAAACTATCTTCACCATTGAATTCTCATTGTTTTTTGATGGCTGGAATAGTTGACGTGGTGGAAGTCATAAATATTAGCTCACTTTAATGATGAAAGGTCAATATCATCTAAATAAAATGCAAGACAATTGAACCACTTACAACTGTCGATTCTGCTATAGATCTTTTTCCTTACCATTTCACTAGCTTTTTAATCCACTCCCGTTGTAAATTTTCCTGTTACCTTCCATTTGCTTTAAACCTATTATTGTGTAAACTATTTTAGTAGAAGTCATAGGTTATTTTACTTGAAATTAATATCATCATTCCAACTACACTATTCACACATGAGAGCTAAAATCCACTCATCACCAATACAATGTCGTTCAATTTGTCTGGATTTGGCATTCAATGTTTGCATCTTCTTCATAATTTAAATTGTTTTTCAATTTTAAAATGTATTATAGATTTTTAATTATTTTCTAATTTGACAATTCATTTCACCTTTCTTAGTATTGGCAACTAACATCTTTCTAGTAATCTTGCTTGGTTATAGATTCTTCCTTATTTTCACACCTTATAAAATTAAATACATCAAGTCTGCTACAAATAAAGTATTTGTGATAATTGATAATTAACTATATGAATTGTAGATAAGATAAATACATAAGATCACAAATAATTATAGATAATTATAAGCACAAGCAAGAAGTCACAAATAGATAAATAAGGATAAAAAATTAAATAAAAATTTAATGTATATAAAATGAAATAAAATCTTTAAAAGTTATTTTCAATAATTTAGAAAAAATAAAATTATATATTAAAAATCGAGAGAGTTCAGTACAAGGAGGCCATGCCTCAACAAAAAAATAGTTGTCACCACCATAGGACAACAAAAACCATATTTAAAATAGGGTGTCTAACCACTCAAAAGAGTACTAAATCACTAACAATAGAAGGTGGAGAAAGTATATACAAAACACCAATAGTAGCATCAAGACAGGATATCGTCATGGGTATCAACCCATGTCGTCCATCCCTGGGGTCCTTCCATCCAAACTAAGGTCTTCTAGCTCTGAATCTGTGTCAGTTGTTAGATAACTGAGAGGAGGATGAATCAGTTAAATCAGTTATCCTACATTCCCAAACTCTCGGATGTACTTTTTCAAACTAATTCAATAAATCAAACAGCTTGGTAAGATAAGAGAACTATATTTCTATTCATTTACCAAATACCAGTAATTTTCAAAGCTATCTTTACCAATTAATCAAATATGCAATATGTAAAGTATGATAGCAAAAAATTCATAACAAACAACACATAACACAAAGATTTTAACGTGGAAACTCTACTAAGGAAAAAACCACCTGGGACTGGTAACCCAAAATATTTCACTCTTCTAAAGTGAGCTTGGTTAGGAGCCAACCCTATTAAAGGTTAGAAAACACACTGTTAGGTGTGACCTAGTTAAAGGATTTATCACTAATAGTTAAATTTTGACCAACATTCACTATGGGGTCAACACGATAACAATTAACATTCCCTAAATATCATATGGAAATACGAAAAGACTGTTAAGTCCACTCGGTTAAGATATTTTTCTGTAACAATGGTTAAACTAATATAGTAGTGATTTAGATTCAAATACAACTCAATTTACAAATATTAAGATACATGCTAAGCTCATAAAAACTCTTCTAATCAATAATCAATTTACTTCATCATATCCCCCAACTTACTTCACTCAATGTATATATATCTCTAATGCTTAGTTATGCCTGTAGCTCAGTTTTGTTTGTAACCAGTTTGATCAAGAATGGATGAAAAATATCTTAACACAAAATCTTATGTAGTCTCTATTCATCTAGCATAAATCAACAATGAATCTCATGTCTCTTAAGTAGACGTGTAAACCATTTTCTTATCAGCCATTAGATTTTGCCTCTTAATCTCCTTTGTCCATTTTGCTACTTCAAGCTTCCTCGGCAGATGTGTCAATGACATGTTTCATTCTCTTCCCTTCAATCATCTCTAAATTTTGTTAGTCATGGATCTTATAACAAACTTCATCTTTTACCTTGTAATCATAAGAAATTCCAGCTCATCAATTTCAGTTGGTTGTTAAAACATTTAATATTTTCATCCATACTCGGTTAATATTGAATGAGTCGGTGATAACTAACTCGGTTATTACTATCACTTGGTATACACAAGACTCACTTGGTGTATACAAGAATCTTTAATTACCGACCACACTAACTTGTTCAATTATGATCTCTTCTTCATAATAGAATAATGCAAAATGCTCAAGTCAATAATATAATTCTATAGACTCATCAATAAGTTACCCAATGTGTACCTTATCCTTATCTATCATATCCATCTTTTCCTTCTATAGATGTCTCATTTCTTCTATTTGAATAATTGAGAGGGGGTGAATCAGTTATCCACAGTCCCAAATACAAAATGTAAAACTTCAAAACAAATTCAGCTTATTCTATAGCTTGGTAAACAATAATACTAAACTATCTGTGCTTTTACTGATTACCAGTTAATTGTTCATAGTGATTACCAACCAAATCAGATATGCAATATGTAAATTACGATAATCAAACAATCACCACAATAAACACATAACACAAAATATTTAATGTGGAAACCTTGTTAAGGGAAAAACCACCTGGGACCGGTAACCTAAAATATTTTTACTCTTCTAAAGTGAGCTCAATGAGGAGCCAACCCTATTAAAGGTTACAAAACACACTATAAGGTGTGACCTTGTTAGAGGATTTAACACTAACAGTTATCATCCAACTAGCATTCACTATGGGGTTGACAGGACAACAATGTACATTCTATGAATGACATATAAGACTATCATGTCTACTCAGATAAGAGATTTTATTTGATTACAATGGTTAAATTCTAACAGTAGGTGATCTAAATACAACACAACTTGATTTGTAGATGTCCAGATCTATTCTTAAGCTCATAAAAATCCTTTGATCAATATTTCTATTTAATTCATCAACATTCAATAACTTATTGTCCCTCGGTAAATACTCTTTGACACTCGATTAACTCTACAGTTTGGTCTCTTAAATAGACAAGTAAACCATTTTCTTTTCATCCATTATATTTTTCTACTTAATCTCCTTCATTGATTTTGCCACTTAAACCTTCCTCAGCAGATGTGTTTCAATTTCATCCTTTATATTGTCCTTGAATTTTTCTAGCCGTTGATCTCATAACAAACTTTATCTTTCCACCTCATAATCATACACTTTACAACTCATCATTTTTTGTCGGCTAAACTCATCATTTAGTTCTTTTGTCCATTCTCCATTAACAAAGAGATGCGTCAATGAACACAATCTTGGATGATACTATCACTCGGTATAAACTATATTGGCTTGGTGTATACTAGAATGCTTCATTAACCAACCACACTACTTTGTAACATTTTTTCTTTTCTCTCCATAACAGATTAATGCAACATAATTAATTCAATAATATGACATCATAGACTCATCAATATGTTACCAAGAGTATTCCTTATCCTCATCTATCATATCCATCTTCCTCAATGTAGATATCTCAATTCTTCATCTTTATCTTCTCTTCTACAGATGTGTTAGATATTTGCAACTACCATGATAAGTACTCTCAAAACTACTTGACATCAATGCCAACATAAAGACTATTTCAATTATCTTACATAACAATTTTAGTTCTCGGTGATCTCCAATCACTTGTAGTTCTTAATTATGTTCTAAATCATTTTTAGTTCATCAATCTCTACCTTTTGCATTGATGGAAACTCAAGAAATATGAAGTATACTATAGAATACCAAAAATGTATTCTAAAACTCTGTAAGCAAATTTTGTAGCTCAGTAAGCTCTCCCTAGCTTAATATGTTTAATCACTACGTTACATGACAACATTGTTGTTAGGAATGAATGCTAAAGTGTTTGGCAGCCATTCTATAGTAGTTGTTGTTGCATTCATGACTATGATTGTCATTGATGTCAACACAGTGATTTACCGAAGACTTGTAGAGAAGCAGACAAAGTTTGGATTACCGCACGTGGGTTATATGGTGTAAGATAAAACTCCTAGGCTTAGTTTCACACCCTCCAAGAGACTTCACTTGCATCCTAGTATCATATTCCTCTATAGGATCTTTCAATAGGCTTAGATTATTAACTAAGACCTATTCAAGCTCTGCTATAAGAGTCAATCTCTAAAAACACAACCTTGAATGATCAACACCTTAGTTTTGATTCAATTCTCCACACTCACTTAGAAGGCTCTAAGTGCCAAATCTCCATAAACATGCTCCAACATTGTAGGGATGTTCTTAATAATGTAAAAAATCATAATATTTCCCATTTGAACCATTTTGGAAGGATCTTGAGTCATCTTCCAATTAGCTTCATCAATTCATCATGTACCAACCTTAAAATAAACCTATTTCCTTGTAGCCTTCACCAGTCCATTTTTCCCCTTTTAGTAAAATTTTCCCCAACAACTTAGAAAAATAAAAGTTTATTTGGATACCCTTTTTGAATATTTAAAACTTTCATTCAAGGTTCTAGGTCTGAAAGTGACCGTACAGTGGGTTCCTATAAACAAGGATAAGAGGCCTAGTAGGCCTAATTTCTAGGACTGAACTATGGTTTTGATAGAAAGCTTGCTCAAACCAAATCCTAAATAACTGGTATAACTCCTATATGCTTAGAATGGATATATATTATGTTTATCTTCATAAAAAATTCTTGGAGCAGTACGGATACGTGCAACCATGCAATGTTTCTTCACTCTTTTCACCTCTAAACCTCTAACCGGGCTGCACAAACTCACCTAGGGCCTAGCATATAAAATATTTCTTCATGATTTCATGACTCTTAACTCCTAAAAATATGTAAAAATTACTCCTCTACCATTTCCATCTATCATGAATGATTATCCATTGTTAGATTTCATGGAGGAGCCATGACTCTTTAAACTTCTCAAAACAAGCTGAAAATAGACTGCCTGAACCAAAACGCCCAAAACTAGTACTTAGATGAACTCAAAACAACCTTCTATTCAAATGAAAAAGTTCATAAACAACCTATAGAAAAACAATACAGCATTAGAGTTAGTCTTTCAATCCATTAAGTATGACTTTCAACACAAACACCAGTAAAAATCTGCTAAAAATGCTTGCAGAGCTCTCTTAACTCTTTCTAAACTATTACAATGCTTACATAATACTTTGTGTTAGAGTCTTGGGTATCATTAGATTAAAATTCCTTCATTTTAGGGCCTATTTTCCATAGCATAACCATCCTATAACTTAGGGAATCCAAAGATACCTGAATGACATGCACTCTTTTGCAATAATTGCAAAATTGAAGACAACTTCTTCTCAACACTTGGAAACTTTGTCATGTGCCTCAATCCTATATTATAGGTCTCATAACCACCTATGTTTAATGGATCCAAGGCCATTTATGACCTTATGGCATCTTTACAACAATGATTATGTGTTTAGAACACATTTAAGACTCCAACTTAAGCTAGGCTCCTAAGACTAGGAAATTGAAATAACAACAAACAAAGGTTAATTAGTGCCCTTAGTCCTAGTGACTAATTCACCTAACCAACATTTAAAATGACCTTATGAGGTCTTCAAACAAACAAATCTATCCTCTTGACTTGGCTAGAGTTAAGTACAAGCTAAAAACTTATAAACAATAGAGGCTAGCCTAGGTGCTCCTGCACCATCCTCCCCAAAATAAGAAGCTCAATGCACCCTTGGATTGATGATGGTAGGATCAGCTCCCATATATTTGAACTCTAATTCTTTTATCCAAACAACATTAGCATTATTCTATCCATGCCTTTTAATGAGATGCTCCTTGTACTCTTTAGTCCTTGTCTTTTTATAGACTCTTGTATCTAGTATGTTGTCTAGGCCTGTGACTGTAGCAGTAGGTAATTAGAGATCCTCCACATCTCTGATCACTTCATGAAGAGTTTTATCCATGTCTTGTTTTGGTCCTCTATAATGGACTAAGTCAGTAATATTAAAAATGGGTGATAGTCCACTATCTTCCAGCAATTCAACCTTGAATGCATTGTCACCATACTTAGCCAATATAGGATAGGGTCCTATCCTTCTCATTTGCAGCTTGTGGGGGACTCATTTTTGTAGTATTGACTTGTTGAGATGCACCATAACCAAGTCACCAACATTAAACTCAACTATCCTTCTACTTTCATCCACTTTGGCTTTATGTTTTATGGTGTTCTCTGTCAATGTCTTCCTCACTATTTCATGAATCTCTTGCATAGCATATGCAAAGTCATCAGCATATCCACTTCCTTTCACTTCATCCTTCAAATCTCTCAATTCATAGACACCTCTAGGATGTAGGCCATATACTATTTCAAATGGACTCTTCCCTATGGATCTATTTATGGTGTCATTGTAGGCATATTCAGCTTGCCCAATCAAATGATCCCATTACTGACCATACTCCTTAGTTAGACATTTTAGAAGATTTCCAAAGCTCCTATTAACAACCTCAATTTGACCATCAATTTGGGGATGGTATGTTGACCCAAAAGATAAGTTAGTGCCCAATCTTTGTCAAAGAGTCTTCTAAAAATGACTCATAAATTTTGTGTCTCTGCCTGATACAATGCTGATAGGTAGTCCATGTATTCTTATTATCTCTTTGAAGAATATAGATGCTATTTGACTTGCATCATTTGTAGTCTTGCATGGCACAAATTGATCCATCTTACTAAACCTATCAACAACAACATAAACACTATCCATTCCTTGTCTTGTCTTTGGTAGTCCAACTACAAAATCCATGCTTAAGCATTCCCATGGCTTAGTATGAATAGGTAGTGGCTGATAAAGACCAGCATTTGTAGAAGTTCCCTTGGCCTTTTGACATACTACACAACTCTCCACATACCTCCTAACATCAAGATTCATTCTAGGCCAAAAGTAAAACCTTGAAACAAGGTCTTGAGTCTTAGTGATCCCAAAGTGACCACTCAAAGCACCATTATGCTTTTCTTGAATCAAATTCTCTCTAATGGAGCCTCTAAGAACACACAATTGATTCCCTTTGAACAAGATATCACTTTGAAAAGTATAATCAACATTTTTACTATGAAAATGATTCTTGTATTCAGCACATACCTTGTAGATGTCAACAAAGTCCTCATCATCTGCATATAGATCCTTGAAATGATCTATCCCCATGCTTTTCACCTAAATTTTTTGGAGTGTGAGGGCTCTTATTAACAATGCATTAGCCACCTTTTTTAGATCACCCTTCTTATGCTTGATATTGAAGGTGTAAGCTTGTAGGTACTCAACCCACTTCATGTGCTTGTGACTCACCTTCTCTTGTGAATTCAAAAAACTAAGTGCTTGATTATCTGAATACACAATGAACTCCTTGGGAAGCAAGTAGTGCCTCCACTTTCTTAGAGCTTGGACCAATGCATACATCTCTAAGTCATATGAGGAGTACTTCCTCCTAGCCTCACTTAACTTCTTAGAATGGAAAGCCATTGGTCTACCCTCTTGGCTTAGAACAACCCCAATTGCTACATTGCTAGCATCACATTCAATGGTGAATAACTTCTCAAAGCTTGGTAGAACCAAAATAGGTTGGGTAGCTATCCTCTCCTTCAACAACTCAAAGCTCTTGTTAGCATCTTCATTCCACACAAACATGGTTTTCATTCCTCCTTTGATAGTATCTAACATAGGAGCACAAATTGCACTAAATTGTCTTATAAGCTTCCTATAGTATTGTGCAAGACCATGAAAACTCCTTACCTCAGTTGCTGAATTTGGAGTAGGCCAACTCATGATAGCCTCTACCTTGCTCTTATCCATTTTTAGATTAGCATGAGATAAGACAAAACCAAGATACACCAATTTTGATTTGATGAACTCACACTTCTCCAAATTGATCATCAACCTCTCTTCTTGTAACTTCTTGAAGACAATGTTGAGGTGCTCCAAATGCTCACTCTTTGTCTTGCTAAAAAATAGTATATCATCTAGATAGACAACTACAAACTTGCCTATGTATTCCTTGAGTACTTCATTCATGAGCCTCATGAATGTAGAGGGGGCATTTGACAATCTAAATGGCATGACAAGCCATTCATACAACCCTTCATTTTTTTTGAAGGCTGTCTTCAACTCATTTCCTTCATGGATTCTTATTTGGTGATAGCCACTCTTCAAGTCTATCTTGCTATAGTACCTTGCTTCACCTAAATAGTCCATTAAGTCTTCAATCCTAGGGATAGGTGACTTATATCTTATGGTTATCCTATTGATAGCCCTTGAGGAAGTACATAGCCTCAAATTTTCTCCCTTCTTAGGTGCAAGTATGGTGGGTACAACACATGGACTAATACTCTTTCTAATTAGGCCTTGGTCTAAGAGCTCTTGTATTTGCCCTGCTATTTCTTCATTTTGTTGAGGGGTCATCTTATAGGCTACTTTGTTAGGTAGGGTAGCTCCTAGGATAAGGCCTATCCTATGACTTATGGCTCTTTGAGGGGGTAAGGCTAAAGGTTGACCATCACTTACAATGCCTTGGTAAGTTTGTAACATGCCTTGAATCTCCTTTGGTAATTCAGTCTTCTTAGTCACCTTGTCTTCACTTCCTTCTCTTGGTTTCAACACCAATGCATACCCTATGCCTTCACTCTCTTCCATGGTTTTTAGGAACTCTTTTTCACCTACCATAAGAACTTTTGGACTTGCTATCTTTACTTCAGCATCCTCCAACAATGACTGAATTTTGAAGGTTGTATTATCCTTCTTGAAAGAATAGGAATTATTTCCTCCATCATGCATGGTTTGGTGGTCAAATTTCCAAGGTCTACCTAGGAGAAAATGACATGCATCCATAGGAAACACATCACATAAAACTTTGTCTTTGTACCTTCCAATGGATAACTCCACCCATGCTTGCTCATTCACTAATGCATGTTGACCCTTATTGAGCCAAGTAACCTTGTAAGGATTGGTATGGGATATCCTTTTCAATTTGAGCTTGCTGACTACTTCTTCTGACACTATATTATTAGTAGAGCTTGAATCAATAATGACCCTACATACTTTACCCATAATCTTGCATTTGATCCTAAACAAAGATCTTCTTTGGCTTGGCTCCTCCTTCACCGGTTCCTTGATTAGAGTCCTCCTCATCATAAGGTTCTCTCCTTCCTCTAAATTTAATGGAATCTCAGAATGTTTATCTACTACATTTGTGTCTTCATGAACAAGGTTAGCTCTCTTATCACCTCCTTGTGATGAGTCACCTTTCTCAGGGCATCTATAGGCAGGGTGCCCCATTTGATTGCAATGGTAGCATTTCATATTGGCAAAATAATTGCCTCTTCCTCCTTCTGATGTACTACCACTTCTTCCTCTAAAGCTAGAGTTAGAATTTCTTCCTCTACCACCTCTACTTGAGCTTCCTTCTTGCTACTCACTAAATTTTACCTCACCTTGAGCTCTTGAATCAGAACTTCTTCCACCATAGCCACCTCTTTGACCTTTGGTATCTTTTCTTTTGCCTTTGCCTTTGGAGCTTTCTTTTTTTCTCTTGCTTTTATCCTCTATCTTCAAGGCCATTTAATAGCATTTCCTAATGGATTTGAAATTCACTAGGCTCATCTCTTCTAGAATTGACCATTTGAGGCCATTCAAGTATCTTGCAAGCTTGATACTCTCATCTTCAACTACCTTAGATCTCAAACATAGTTTTTGAAATTCCTCAGTGTAGGCTTGGACATATAGTTCCTTTTGCCTCAGATTCTATCTCCTGCTATGAATTTGAACTTCATAATCATTAGGAAGGTAGGTTTGCTTCACTTTGGATACCATTCCCTTCCACGTCACAATAGGACCTTTTCCATCCTTTTCCCTCTTGGTTTGCACAAACTTCCACCAAGTAAGAGTTGAACCTCTTAGTCTAGACTTGGCCACCATTACCTTTTGTGCTTTAGAGATACCATCACATTCAAAATGGTTCTCAATGCTATCTATCCAATCCACAACTAAATTTGGATCCATTTGTCCACTAAAGAGTGGGACACCTTCTAAAGCCTTGCCACTCAATGCCTTCAATGCTTTTAAGAATGGCTCTTCAGGAAGAATAGGTTTAGGAGTTGGTGCTTCTTATTCCAACTCTAATTCCTTATCCTTTTCTTTAGCTTCTTCTTTAAGATCAATCTTCTCCTTGACCTTATCTTCTTTGTCTTGGACTTCACCCAAGAGCTACTCCATTTGAGCTAGTCTTTTCCTTAACAATTTGTTATCCTCTTCTTGTTCCTCAACCTTCTTTGCTAGTTCAGCATCAGTCACCATTTCTTTATCTAGTGTATTCTCTCCTACTAATTTAGAATATTGTAACATTAACCACAAGCTTGATCAACCAAGCTCTGATACCAATATGGTGTAAGATAAAACTCCTAGGCTTAGTTTTCACACCCTCCAAGAGACTTCACTTGCCTCCTAGTATCCTATTCCTCTATAGGATCTTCCAATAGGATTAGATCATTAAATGAGACCTATTCAAACTATGCTATAAGATTCAGTCTCTAAAAACATAACCTTGAATGATCAACACCTTAGTTTTGATTCACTTCTCCACACTCACTTAGAAGGCTCTAAGTGCCAAATCTCCATAAACATGCTCCAAAATTGTAGAGATGTTCTCCATCATGTAAAAAATCATAATATTTCCCATTTGAACCATTTTGGAAGGAGCTTGAGTCATCTTCCAATCAACTTCATCAATTCATCATGTAGAGACCTTAAAATAGGCCTATTCCCTTGTAGTCTTCACCAGTCCATTTTCCCCCTTTTTAGTAAAATTTTCCCCAACAACTTAGAAAAATACAACTCTATTTGGATACCCTTTTTGAATTTTAAAAACTTTAATTAATGGTTCTAGGTCTGAAATTGACCGTACAGTGGGTTCCTATAAACAAGGACAAGAGGCCTAATAGGCCTAATTTCTAGGACTGAACTGTGGTTTCGATAGAAAACTTGCTCAAACCAAATCCTAAATGACTGGTATGAATCCCATATTATTATAATAGATATATATGATGTTTAACTTCATGAAAATTTTTTAGAGTAGTACAGATACATACAACCATGCAATGTTTCTTCACTCTTTTCACCTCTAGACCTCTAACTGGGTTGCATAAACTCGCCTAGGGCCTAGCATATAAAATAGTTCTTCATGCTTTCATGAATCCTAAATCCTCAAAATATGTACAAAAATGAATCCTCTTCCATTTCCATCTATCATGAATGATTATCCATTGTTAGATTTCATGGAGGAGCCATGACTCTTTAAACTACTCAAAACAAGCTAAAAATAGACTGTCTGTACTAAAATGCCCAAAACCAGTACTTAGATGAACTCAAAATGACCTGATATTCAAATAAAAAAATTCATAAAAAACCTATATAACACTAATCCAGCATTATATTTATTCATTCAGTCCATTAAGTATGACTGTCAACACAAACACCAGTAAAAATCTGCTAAAAATGCTTGCAGAGCTCTATTAACTTTTTCTAAACTATTACAATGCTTACATAATACTTTGTGTTCAAGTATTTGGTATCATTAGATGCCATTTCATTCCTTTTAGGGCCTTTTGGCCATAGCACAACCAGCCTATAACTTAGGGAATCCAAAGATACCCGAATGGCATGCACTCTTTTGCAATAATTGCAAAATTGAAGACAACTTCTTCTCAACACTTGGCAACTTTGTCATGTGCATCAATCCTATATTATAGGTCTCATAGCCACCTTTTTTTCATGGATCCAAGGCCATTTATGACCTTACAGAATCTTTACAACAACCATTATGTGTTTAGAACACATTTAAGATTCCAACTTAAGCTAAGCTCCTAACACTAGGAAATTGAAATAACAACAAACAAAGGTTAATTAGTGACCTTAGTCCTAGTGACTAATTCACCTTACCAAAATTTAAAATTACCTTCTAAGGTCTTCAAACAAACAAATCTATCCTCTTGACTTGGCTAGAGTCAAGTACAAGTTAAAAACTTATAAACAATAGAGGCTAGCCTAGGTGCTTCTGCACTATTATTGTAGTTGGAGGTATGTGATGTTGAGGTTATAGTCTTTGATATGTCATATGTCTATGGTTAAGAGTATAGATAATAATTCATTGATTCATGAAAGTTATGATCATTTTGGTGGAAGTAGTGTTTAGGTAGTGATCCTGAGTAGCGGTTTGCGGAAATTGGATGATATCTCCTAATCAGGATGAAATCTGGTTTTGCATAGTTAAAGGGAAATTGGAGACACACTGATAGTGATGTGGATGAAAGCATAGACTTTGAGGTTGCACAAGTGAAGATCTATTGTATTTGGAAGGAGACAATTTTGTGTAATTTTGGTGTAGCATGTGGAAACTTTTATTTTTTAATTGTATGCCGAATCATTTGTTATTATTTGAGTGTGGTATAAAGGAAGGAATGTATTTCCTTGTTATTGAGTAGTAGCATGTGGTTGTAATGGGAAAGTGTGTAATTATGATATGGTAGCAGCGGTTGTGATCCTGTATGCATGAAGTGAAGAAAAGAGCTAAGTGTGAAAGCAAATTTGTGAAGGAAGATGTGTGAAGTACAGAGATCTAAAATTGAGATCTGATGTAATAGTGAGTGTGGTTTGGCATAGTCAAAGAAGAGGTAACATATTATTCTATTGAGTAATGAAAATATTATTTGGATAGTGTGTTTAGTGATCTTACCCTGAAGCCATTTGGGCAATGGGTCCTTCTGTCTTCCATAACTCTTAACATGGTTAGAATATTTTAACAGGGATTTAAAATCTCCTAATAGGGATTCATATGTACTAAATGTATTTCATAAGACTCCTAACAAATTCCATCCTCTCACAAGGAATATTCATATTAGTGCATCTTTTATGGGCAGCATTCCCACTGGGGTTTACTCTTTGATCAAGAGGTTCCCTAGTCAACATATCTTATGTCATTGTGTTATTGTGTATGAATATATTTCTATGGTTGGTAATTATAGTGCTAATATGGTTTAATGTTGTTTAAGATGATAAAATTTATAATTATCTGATAATTGATTCACCCCTCCCCCCCTCTCAATTATCTTGGTGGACTTTACTTTCTAACAATTGGTATCAGAGTAGCGGGTCCTTGAAGAAGAAGTTTAACAGCTTAAGAAGATCCATGGTGAATTTTAGGAAAGAAAGCCCTAAGTTTGATGGAGTAAATTTTGACAGCTAGAAAGAAAAGATGAAGACACACCTATTATGTTTAGGACCAGGTTATTGGTTGATTACAAAGAATAATAAGACTATCATTGAAGAGTATAATCTTGAAACATGTACTAAAGAAGAGAGAGATCTATTCATGTGTAACATACTTGCAAGAGAAGCACTTTTGATAGCACTTTCAAAGAATGAGTATAGTCAGGTAAAATATTTTTAAAAATCTCATGAAATTTGGAATGCTTTACACTCTACTTTTGAAGGTGATGAACATGCAAAAAGAATTAGATTAGATAATTGGATATGTGCATTTGAAGATATAAGAATGTTGGAAGATGAATCTATTAGAAGTTATATTGCTAGAATGTCAGAGATCATTTCAGGTATAAAATCTTGTGGAGGAACAAAGACAGAGAATGAAGTGATATGGAAAATTTTAAGGACATTGACTCCTGTATTTAAGCAGACAACATAGATGATTGAACAAGTGATACCTTGTACAACAAACTTTACAAGAGAGACTCTTCTTGGAAGATTGGAAGAAGCAGAAATCAACCTGAGATTATAAGGAGACTTACCTAGAATGGAGAGAACATTCAGTGCTCTTAGTGTTCACCCTACTTTGTCAAGAAGCATTAGTGTGAGTGGAGATTATGCTGGTAGTAGCAGATCTAGAAATGAAGAAGACAAGAAGATTGAAGAAGGTATTGCCTTGCTTGTGAAAAGAGAACCAGATGGTAAGAAATTTTTTAAATGTTGGACTTGTCAAGAATATGGTCATTTTGCATCTAAATGTCCTAAGAGAGTTAAAAAGTACAGAAGAAATTTCAAACCTAGAAGATCTAAGGAATGTTACTATGCTAATGATGAAGATCTTGAAGCTAGTATAGAAATAAATTTAAGTGAAAGTGATACTAAAAATAATGATGACATAGAATTTGTAGCAATTAATGAAGAAAATCCTGAATCTAATGTTAAGGAAGAAAAAGCCTTAGTTTCTCAAGTTGAAAAGAAAGCTGATTGGATTATAGACAATCATTGTTCACATCATATGACTGGAGACATGAAAAAGTTCATAAAGTTGAATGAATATGATGGAGAAGTTGTTAGAGTTGGAAACAATGCACCTTGTTTGATTAAAGGTATAGGATCTATTACTCTTGATGGAAAGACTAATACTGATGATGTTTATTTTGTGGATGGATTTAGAGATAACCCTTTGAGTGTTGGATAGTTAGTTGATAAGGGATATCAAGTTTGGTTTACTGAGAAAACTTGTGTGATAAAGGATAAAGATGGAAATCTGATTGGAACTGGATCTAGAACTAAAGGTAATGTATTTTAGTTGAATCCTACTGAGATGACATGTTTGGTTACAAATATTGATGACACTTGGTTATGGCATAGAAGGTTTTGTCATATAAACTTTGATAACATTGTGAAAGTAAGTACTACACTTGCAGTAAGAGATTTACCTAAAATTATGAAGTCTACTAACATGATTTGCAAAGAATGTGTAATGGCTAAATAGAAGAGTTCTTTTCCTAGTAAGAAGTTTACATCTACAGAGAAGCTGGAAATTGTTCATACAAATTTGAGCGGTCCTACTAGGACTACAGGATTCTATGGAGAAAGGTATTTTATGATTCTTGTTGATGATTTTACAAGAATGATGTGGATTGCATTTCTTAAAGAAAAATCTGAAGCATTTGATAAGTGTAAGATTGTTAAGAATAAAGTTGAGAATGAATTTGGAATGAAGATTAAATGTTTAAGAACTGATAGAGGTGGAGAATTTACTTCTAGAGAGTTTAACAAATTTTGTGAAGAAAATGACATTAAAAGACAGTATTCAGCCCCTAGAACACCCGAAAAAAATGACATTGCAGAAAGAAGGAACAGATCAGTGACTAAAACAGCAAGAGCTATGTTGTTTGAAAATAATTTGGCAAAGATATTCTGGAGAGAAGCAGTGAACACAATAGTATATATAATGAACAAAGTACAAATCAGAGCAGACATAGACAAGACACCTTATGAATTATGGTTTGGACATGGACCCTTAGTTAAGTATTTTAGAATTTTTGGAAGCAAATGTAATATAAAGAGAGATGATGATATAGGAAAGTTTGATCCTAGAAGTGATGAAGGTATATTTATTGGATATTCTTTGAAAAGCAAAGCATATAGATGTTTCAATAAAAGAACTAAGACTATTGTTGAAAGTGCAAATGTTAAAGTTGATGAAAAGTTCAAAATTCAAGAAAAAATGCTTGATTATGAATCTGATGAAGAAGCTCATCCTAAGCCTAATATTGCAACTACTAAATTGTTTTATGAAACTAACAGTGATTTGTTGAATGAAAGCCACAGTGAAGTTATTGAAGAACCTACATCTAAAGAGAGATCTAAGATAGTGATAGCTAGAAAAAGTTTGTTAAGGAATCATCCTTTTGAACAAATTATTGGGAGGATCTAAAGAGGAGTTCTTACTCAAAATAAGGTACAAGAATAGTTATATTTGATTTCTCAAATTGAACCTAAGACTACTAATGAAGCTTGTGAAGATGAAAGTTTAACTAATGCTATGAAAGAAGAACTAGATTAGATTGAAAAGAACAAGACATGGGAATTGGTCCCTAGACCTAAAGACAAGAATGTTATTGGAACTAAATGGGTATTCAGAAATAAGATGAATGAACGAGGAGAAGTAGTAAGAAACAAAGCAAGATTAGTATGTAAGGGTTACTCACAACAAGAAGGAATTGACTATGAAGAAACATTTGCACTTGTTGCAAGAATTGAAGTAGTAAGAATGTTTTTGGCTTATGTAGCTTACAAGAAATTCAAAGTGTATCAGATGGATGCAAAGTCAGCATTTCTGAATGGAGAATCAGAAGAAGTCTACATTGAGCAGCCTAAAGGTTTTTCTTTAAATCAAGAAGGAGACATGGTATGCAAATTAAAGAAAGCTTTATGTGGACTTAAACAAGCACCTAGAACTTGGTATGCAAGAATAGATAAGTATTTGTTAAAATTGAGATTTATAAAAGGTACAGCTAATAGCAATCTGTACACAAATGAAATTGAAAATGGTTTGTTACTTATCGTTATTTTTTTTGATGACATTATCTTTGGAGGAGAAGATGAAGGTAGTGAGAAATTTTCTAATGAAATGAAGACTGAATTTGAAATGAGTATGATTAGTGAAATGAAATACTTTTTGGGATTATAGATAACATAAAATAATGATGGTATCTTTGTAAGTCAGATAAAGTACTTGAATGACTTGTTGAAATAATTTGGAATGGAGGATTGTAAAGTAGTTGGAACACCTATGGTGACCAAACATAAGCTATGTAGCATAGATGAGACTCCTACAGTAGAATTGAAGAAATACATATCTATGATTGGAGGATTGTAGTATTTTACTCATACAAGACCTGATATAGCACATTTAGTTGGAATAGTAGCAAGATTTCAAGCCGAACTTGGAGAATCACATTATGCAGCAGTAAAGAGGATATTGAGATATTTAAGAGGCGCAATGGACTATGGATTATGGTATGAAAAATATGATGATTTTACACTATGTGCATATACAGATGCTGATTAGGGAGATAGTGTTGATGATAAGAAAAGCACCAGTGGTGGAGCATTTTTCCTTGGAGGAAGATTGGTTTCTTGGCTAAGCAAGAAGAAGAATTATATCTCACAAAGCATAATAGAAGAATAATATGTAGCATCAATAAACAATTGTAACTAGATAATTTGGATGAAGTAGATGCTGAAGGATATTGGTATAAAATTTGTTGAACTTGTTGTTATACATTGTGATAACACCAGTACAATTAGTATGTCTAAGAATCTTGTATTACATTCTAAGACAAAGCATATAAAGATTAAGTATCGTGTTGTAAGAGAGAAAGTTATTGAAAAAGAAGTCAGACTTGAGTACATAAGTACAAAGGAGTAGATAGTAGATATATTCACAAAGCCTTTGCCTAAGGATACATTTGATTGTCTAAGAGGTATGCTTGGAGTTATGCCCCAACCTACTTTTGAGAAGTGATGTAGTTGGTTGCATCCATCTAGTGGTAGATGAGCCTTATCTTTCTTCTGGACTAGATGTTGGTACTTCCTCTATGGGGGAGTGTGTGTATCTGAGATGAGTCATGAGGACTCTAGTAAATATATTTTCTAAAAAGTGTCTTTTAACATTGAGTTGTTGTTGACTTAGTGATGAATTTCTATCATTGATGTCAATGGGGGAGAAGTATCCATGAAAAATGATATTGGACATCTATTGTAGAGAACTAAATAGGATAACGAAGCAAGATTTGATTGATGAAGAGGATTTGAAGAAGCAGTGTTGTAGTATTGGATTTTTGGAATATTGGATGTTTTTCATCTATGTTGCCATTAATGCCAATGGGGGAGATTGTTAAGAATGAATGCTAAAGTTTTTAGTAGCCATTTTGTAGCAGTTGTTGTTGCATTCATGACTATGATTTTCATTGATGTCAACATAGTGATTTATCAAAGACTTGCAGAGAAGCAGACAGAGTTTGGATTAGTGCACGTGGGTTATTATAGTTGGAGCTATGTGATGTTGAAGTTATAATATTTGATATTTCATATGTCTATGGTTAATATCACAGATAGTAATTCATTGATTCATGGAAGTTATGATCATTTTGGTGGAAGCAGTGTTCAGGTAGGGTTCCTGAGTAGCGGTTTGTGGAAATCAGATGATATCTCCTAATCCAGATGGAATATAGTTTTTCATAGTTAAAGGGAAGTTGGAGACACATTGATAGTAATGTGGATGATAGCATAGACTTTGAGGTCACAAGAGTGAAGATTTATTATATTTGGAAGCTGATAGTTTTGGGTAATTTTGGTGTAGGGTGTGGAAACTTTTATTTTGCAATTATATGCCGACTCATTTGTAATTATTTGAGTGTGGTATAAAGGAAGGAATACATTTACTTGTTATTGAGTAGTAGAATATGGTTTTAATGTGAAAGTATGTAATTATGATATGGTAGCAGTAGTTGTGATGTTGTATGTATGAAGTGAAGAAAAGAGCTAAGTGTGAAAGTAAATTTGTGAAGGAAGATATGCGAAGTACAGAGATCTAAAATTGAGATCTGATGTAACAGTGAGTGTAGTTTGGAATAGTTAGAGAAGAGGTAACATATTATTTTGTTGAGTAATGCAAATATTATTTGGATAGTGTGTTCAATGATCATACTCTGAAGTTGTTTGGGCAATGGGTCCTTCTGTCTTCCATAACTCTTAACAGGGTTAGAATCTTTTAACAAGGATTCAAAATCTCCTAATAGGGATTCATATGTACTAAATATATTTCATAAGACTCCTAATAGAGTCCATCCTCTCACAAGGAATATTCATATTAGTGCATCTTTTGTGGGCATCATTCCCACTGGGGTTTACTCTTTGATCAAGAGGTTCCCTAGTCAACATATCTTGTGTCATTGTGTTATTGTGTATGAATATCTTTCTATGGTTGGTAATTATAGTGCTTATATGGTTTAATGCTATTGAAGATGATAAAAGTTATAATTATCTGATAACCAATTCACCCCCCCCCACCCTCTCAGTTATCTTGGTGGACTTTACTTTCTAACAATTGTAAGTGCAGATTTTCTTCTGCATATATGATCTTTGCAGCTCTCACATTCCCTCTTCTATTCTCAGTAATTGTTCTCCAATACTCTCCCTAACTTTCTTAGATTGTCTCTCCCTTAGATAGATGTTCCTATCTACAAATTAATGTACCTTCATAGAATTAGGGTTAATCATCAACAATAAGTGAAATAATAACTAAATACAACCACAATTGAGAAACTATTTAACAAAATCAATTATTAATTGAGCATCCTATGGCTATCTAACTAAGATGTTAATGAGTGAGCTCTCAACAAGCTCTCATTAATGAAAGTCCTAGAATGAGAATGCTATAAATAAAACAATATGCTAAAGTTAACAATTATCAAGATGAATGCTAAAATTGCTCTTAAATGCCTTTCTAAACTCAAATTACAAGAGGTTTGATGCAATTCTCAGATAGGTGGTTGATGAATTATGAAATATTTTAGCCTTCCTTTTATAGATTTTCCAATGGTAGGGGGTGTAGTTGTGTTTAATCATGATTGAGTTGGGGTTAGGTCTTTGGTTCCACCCTTTGAAGACAAAGCAAATTTTGTGTTCTAAAAGCTTGGGATAAGTAGACAAGATGGATGGTTAAGATTATTTTTCACTTTGAGTGAATGAGATTCAATTTGACTTGATCCATGTGAATGTCTTTCCTCAAATTTCATTGGTTGCTTGATTTTCCTCTCCTTTTGGTTTATTGAGAGTAATTGATTTTTATTAATTGATTTAATTTATTTATTTTAGCCATGTACCCCTTGAATGGGTTGAATTTAATTTAATCCAAAACTATACAATTAATTGTATTTTGATTTGATTAGCACTTGATTTAAAATGCTCTCAATTTTGATTGATATTGAATTAGGACTTGATTTTAATTTTGATTGGCTAATTGTGCATTGTGATTCAATTGATTCAATCATTTCCTTGATTTTCTTTGATTTGACTTAATTTTCTTTGAATTATCATTAAATTGTCTTGGTCCATTTTTAGGTGATTACAATTCTAGTATTCTCCTTGGTTATGATATTGTTTATGATGCAGGAGCATCCTGGGTGTAAGAGCAATCTTGCATCACCCAAAAATATTTCTATTTTTGTATTCAATAAGGGCTATCTTATGTAGAGATGCTCTTTATCGAAACTTGCTATTTTTAGTAAGTTGGTCTTACAATCTCAAAATGTCTGATTTTACATATGGAGGTCATCTCAGTCATATTAGCCTACCAGCAAAGTTTCATGGCTAGATCAGGTCTAGTTTTGAAGATATTGAAGATTTTCTGTATTGGCAATAGGGTATAGAAACTTTGAACTTAGTTTTGAAGGCTTTAGAGGCCCCATATGAGGTCAAAAAATTGGGTGATGAGCACTTTGCACCAGTCAAGCCTGTAGAGCACTTTGTGGCATTTCTAGAATGGGGTTATAATAGCCAATCAGATCAACGGGTGATGACTTATGGTCTTTGGAAGTTGGGTCACCTGAGATGGCATAAAATAATTATTCTTTAAAATTTCTATTTGGGTTTCGAAACTCATTTTGAGCCGACTTTGATGTAATAAATTGTAAAATAAAATAATTCTAAGTTTGGACGGCCCTAAGGGCTAAATTTCTACAACCTTCTCGGGCGGTGGAAATTGCCTATATAAAGAAGGCCTGTAGTGTTGTCTAGGGTAGTTCTGGGTAGTAGATCTGGGTATTGATTCGAAGATTTTTCCTACAGAATATTGTAAGGGAATGCCCATGTGGCTTTGCATATTGTAATTCTGAAAGTTTGTAATTCCACATTTTTGGAGATAATAAGAAGCCAATTTTTTGTTCTTGCATATTATTGTTGTTGTTTCTCTATTTATGTTATGTGTTCGTGGTACTAAGGGGAGCACCCTTCATCAAGTGGTATCAGAGTAGGAGTTCTTGAGTGTGTAAATAGATCACTGACTGTGAGGCAGTTTGCACTAGGACCGTGGTTAGGGTTTCAGAGCGCATTGCAAAAATGCCTCCACAAAGAGAACGTGGTGGAAGAGCTGGTGTTGTGACACCTGAGGTTAGATAGCTGCAGAGACAAGTGCGAGCATTACAAGAAGAGATTCATAGAGGAATGAATCTTAATGTTAGAGACAAAAGCAAGGATGAAGCTGAAGAAGAATATCAAGAAGGAGAAGCTGAAGTTGTGAATCAGGAGGAAGAAAGACTTTTTCTGGCGATTTCCAAGATTGGGAAAAGACCTAAGATTGAGGTTCTTACATTTTCTAAAAATCTTAACCCAGAGAAATTGATCGACTGGATCAATGAATGTGAGGAATATTTTGAGTATGAAGATGTTGAGGATCTTGATAGGGTGAAATTTGTGAAAGCCAGACTGAAAGGTCATGTGAAGATCTGGTGGCAAGAGATTCAATTGGAGTGAAATAGAAGAGGGAAAGATAAAATCACAAAATGGGATTGGATGGTGGATAAATTGAAGTGACAATTCATTCCTGTTGATTATGAGCTTGACCTACTAAAGAAAATGCAAAGTTTGAAGCAAGCAGGAAGATCTATTCAGGACTATACAGAGGAGTTCTATTGACTCCTCATCAGAATAGGCCATGCAGAAGCTGATAAGGAGAAAGTTGCCCGATACCTTAATGGGTTAAGGCCAAGCATTTATGAGGAGTTGAATCTAGTTTGAATGAACAGTATTGAGGAGGCATACCAGTTTTCCCTAAAAGTAGAGGAAAAGTTGAACAAGAAGATTGAGAGTAGACAAAATGGAAGAGGTCATGGTGGAAGATCTGGTGGACGGTCATATGGTGGCTAAAATGAAGATCCGAAAAAGAAGGACGAGGCTAGTAGCAATTAGAATCAGAGAAGAAATAATTCCAATCATTTCCAGGATTAGAGTAATAGAGATCAGAGAGGAAGAGGAAGAGGACAAGGATCTGGAAGAGAAGGCTTCCGTGGAACATGTTTTCACTATGGAGAAAAAGGTCATAGAGCATTTGAATATCCTTAGGGCCAAGGTAGAATAGACAAGAGAAATGAAGGCCAGGCCAGAGTTGCACATGTAGATGAAGATGCTAGATCATCAAATTCTGAAGATGCTAAAAGAGGAGAAATGCTAATTAACAAAAGAGTCTTGCTGAGTGGTGAGAATGAACCTGAACAAAGGAGGAGCCTGTTTTGCACTAGATGCAAGTGTGAGGGTAAATGCTGTGATGTGATTATCGATAGTGGAAGCACTGACAATTTGGTGTCAGAAGAGATGGTGACAAAGTTGAAGCTCAAGAGACAGAAACACCCACATCCATATTGGATTGCCTGGGTGCAGGATGACCACAAGGTCATGGTTAGTGAACAGTGCTTGGTAAAGTTCAAGATTGACGGGTACCAAGATGAGGTACTATGTGATATAATATCTATGGATACATGTCATATGTTGTTGGGTAGACCATGGTAGTTTGACAGATGTGTTGTACATGTTGGTCGTGTGAATACCTATTCCCTAACAAAGGATGGAGTGTGACATAAGCTAAAGCCATTGAAGGAGATTGAAGAAAAGGTATGTGGTAATGCAAGAATAACTTTTGTTGATGGAAGAAAATTCCTAGATGGTATGAGGCATGAGCATATGTATTTTTCTTTAATTCCAAAAGCTGGTAAAGAGGAAGTAGAGGTTGCAGATTTGTTGAATGAGTTTTAGGATATTGTATCTGATAATGTACTTGATGGATTACCACCGGTAAGGAAGATCAGTCATTAGATGGATTTGATTCCAGGAGCTAGTTTGCCAAACAAGGCAGCACACAGAATGACACCAGTAGAAAGTGAAGAGTTGAATAGACAAGTACACAAGTTATTGTAGAAGGGGTTGATCTGAGAGAGTTTGAGTTCCTGTGCTCTACCAGCGGTATTAGCACCAAAGAAGAATGGAGAATGGAGGATATGTATAGTTTCTAGAGCAATAAACAAGATCACAATCAAGTATAGGTTTCCATTGCCATGAACGGATGATATTATGGACTGTTTGAGTGGAGCTGTGTATTTCTCAAAGATAGATCTAAAGAGTGGATATCACCAGATTCAGATCAGAGAAGGAGATGAATGGAAGACTACCTTCAAGACAAAGGAAGGACTATATGAGTGGTTAGTCATGCCTTTTGGGCTAACCAATGCACCAAGCACTTTCATGCGGCTCATTAACGAGGTTCTGAAGGCATTTCTGGGTAAGTTTGTCATTATTTACCTAGATGATATTTTGATCTTTAGCAAGACATTGGAGGAGCATATGATGCATATTTATATGGTGTTTGAGAAGCTAAGAGATGAGAAATTGTTGATTAATTTAAAGAAGTGTAGTTTTGTGAAGAAAGAGTTAGTGTATTTGGGATTTATAGTTTCAGTAGAAGGTCTAAAAATGGACCATGAGAAGGTACAGGCTATCCTTGAATGGCCTACTCCAAGGAGTGCTACTAAGGTAAGATCTTTTCATGGTTTGGCTAGCTTTTACAGAAAGTTTATCAAAAATTTTAGTAGTATTTATGGACTCTTGACTGAAACAATGAGAGGGGATAGAAAAGAGTTTAAGTAGACTAATGGGGCAGAAAAGAGTTTTCAATTGTTGAAACAAAAAGTTACAAAACAACCTGTTTTAGCACTTCCAGATTTTAATAAGGTGTTTCAAGTAGATTGTGATGCTAGTGGTACTGCAATAGGAGCTGTTATGAGCCAAGAAGGTAAACCTATTGCTTATTTCAGTGAGAAGTTAAATGATGCCAAGAGAAAATATTCTATCTATGATCAGGAATTTTATGCTATAGTTCAAGCATTAAAGAAGTGGAGACATTATCTGCTTCCTAAAGAGTTTGTTTTGTATACTAATCATCAAGCTTTGCAATATTTGAATAGTCAAGGAAAGTTGAATCAGAGGCATTTGAAATGGGTTGAGTTTTTGCAGAGTTATACATTTATTTTGAAACACAGGAGTGGAAAGTCTAATAGGGTTGCGGATGCTCTTAGCAAAAGGAAACTATTGCTGACAGAGATGGAGATTGAAGTGGTTGGGTTCAAGGAACTCAAGAATTTGTATCCAGAGGATCCTGATTTTGGTGAAGCTTGGAAAGCTTGTACAGAACCTATTACTCTAGACAGGATGAAATGGCTAGATTTTATCATCCAAGATGATATGCTATTCAGAGGGAGTCAGTTGTGCATTTCATGAAGTTTTATGAGGGAGAAGCTCATCAAAGAGAAGCATAGTGGAGGATTGGTTGGACATTTTGGTAATGATAAAACCCTTGCTTTGGTTGGTGAGAATTATTATTGGCCACAGTTGTAGCAAGATGTGAAGAAGTTTGTACAAAGTTGCAGAGTATGTCAGATGGCAAAGGGAGTGAAGCAGAATATAGGGTTATATCAGCCATTACCTATACCAAAGAAGCCTTGCAAGGATATAAGTATGAACTTTGTTCTTGGTTTACCGAGGACACAGCGGGGACATGATTCAATTTTTGTAGTAGTTGACAGATTTTTGAAGATGGCACATTTCATTCCCTGCAAGAAGACTAATGATGTTGTTCATGTAGCAGAATTGTTTTTCAAAGAAGTGGTGAGACTACATGGTTTGCCAAAGACCATAGTTTCAGATCGAGATACTAAGTTTGTTGGATATTTTTGGTAGAAGTTGTGGAAGAAGTTGAAGATAGATTTGAAGTTCAATTCATCACATCATCAACATATTGATGGATAGACAGAGGTGGTGAATCAAAGTTTGAGAAATCTGCTGAGATGTTTCATTGGAGATAAGCCAATAGGATGGGATTTGATTTTACCACAGGTAGAATTTGCATACAATAATTTTGAAAATAGGAGCACTGGTAAATCACCATTCCAGATTGTATATGGAAGTAGTCCAAGAAATGCATCTGAGTTGAGAAAGATAGATAAAGGAAAAATAAGTAGTGCTGAAGCTGAGGATTTTGGAGAACATTTGAGGAACATCCATGAGGAGGTGAGGAAGCATATTACCAAGATGAATGTGCAGTATAAGACTAAGGTAGATGAGAAAAGGAGGCATAAAAAATTTTAGGTTGGGGATGAAGTCATGGTTCATTTGCGGAAGGAGTGATTTCCAGTTGGTACATATAACAAGCTGAAAATGAAGAAGTTTGGACCATGTAAGATACTGAAGAAGCATGATTCAGGAAATGCATATGAGGTAAGATTGCCTAATGAGCTGAATATTTCGCCAGTGTTTAACATTTTAGATTTCACAGAGTATCATGAAGGAGGTGTTGAAGATGAGGTTGCAGTAGCACAGTGGAGTATTCCAACAACCAGTTCAGATATCAAGGAGATTGAAGCCATACTGGACAGTCGTGTTGGTAGAAGCACAAGGAACAGGACATATGAAGAGTATTTGGTCAAATGGAAAGGATGACCTATTGAAGATTCATCATGGCTAACAAAGGAGGAGGTTAACCATATTGGTTTTCCTCTGCACACCTGAGTTGTGACAGGGTCACTTCTCAAATTACCCCAGGTGTCTGATGCAGGAGCATCCTGGGTGTAAGAGCAATCTTGCATCACCCAAAAATATTTCTATTTTTGTATTCAATAAGGGCTATCTTGTGTAGAGCTACTATTTATGGAAACTTACTATTTTTAGTAAGTTGGTCTTACAATCTTGGAATGTCTGATTTTACATATGGAGGTCATCTCAGTCATATCAGCCTACCAGCAAAGTTTCATGGCTAGATCAGGTCTAGTTTTGAAGATATTGAAGATTTTTGGTATTGGCAGCAGGGTACAAAAACTTTGAACTCAATTTTGAAGGGTTTAGAGGCCCCAGATGAGGTCAAAAAATTGGGTGACAAGTGCTTTGCACCAATCAAGCCTGTAGAGCATTGGGTGGCATTTCTAGAATGGGGTTATAATAGCCAATCGGGTCAATGGGCGATGACTTATGGTCTTTGGAAGTTGGGTCACCTGAGATGGCAGAAAATAATTGTTCTTCAAAATTTTTGTTTCCGTTTCAAAACTCATTTTGAGCTGACTTTGATGTAATAAATTGTAAATTAAAATAATTCTAAGTTTGGTTGGCCCTAAGGGCTAAATTTCTAGAACCTTCTCAAGCGGTGGAAATTGCCTATATAAAGAAGGCCCGTAGTGTTGTCTAGGGTAGTTCTGGGTAGTAGATCTAGGTATTGATTCAAGGATTTTTCCTACAAAATATTGTAAGGGAATGCCCATGTGGCTTTGCATATTGTAATTCTAAAAGTTTGTAATTCCACATTTGTGGAGATAATAAGAAGCCAATTTTCTGTTCTTGCATATTATTGTTGTTGTTTCTCTATTTCTGTTATGTGTTTGTGGTACTAAGGGGAGCACCCTTCATCAAGTGGTATCAAAGTAGGAGTTCTTGAGTGTGTAAATAGATCGCTGACTGTGAAGTAGTTTGCACCAGGACCATGGTTAGGGTTTCAGCGTGCATCGTGAAAATGCCTCCATGAAGAGAACGTGGCGGAAGAGCTGGTGCTGTGACACTTGAGGTTAGAGAGCTGTAGAGACAAGTGTGAGCATTGCAAGAAGAGATCCACTGAGGAATGAATCTTAATGTCAGAGACAAAAGTGAGGATGAAGCCGAAGAAGAATATCAAGAAGGAGAAGCTGAAGTTGTGAATCAGGAGGAAGAAAGACTTTTTCAGGTGATTTCCAAGATTGGGAAAAGACCTAAGAAAGACATTAGTGAGTGGTAGATAGGGGACAGACCCCAAGTCTAGTCCTCAAGTATTCAAATGTATCCTTTGGTTGAGGCTTGGTAAATATGTCTGCAAGTTGCTCTTTAGATGTAACAAATTCTAGCTTTACTTGCTTCTCTTGTACTTCTTCTCTTAAGTAGTGATACTTGATAGATATTTTCTTTTCTTTTGAATGCATCACTAGATTCTTTGAAATGTTTATAGCACTCATGTTGTCATAATATATAATCACCGACTCAGTGATTACCTCATTCATCCCTTCCAACACTTGCTTAATATATCCAATATTTGAATAGTTTGTAGCAGCAACAACATAATCTACTTTGGTTGTAGATTGAGAAATACAAGATTGCTTCTTACTTGTCCAAGTAACAAGTCTTTTTGCTAAGAAAAATTCTCCTCTAGTTGTGCTTTTTCTATCATCCACATTGTTAGGAATAGTCCCAAGAGATAACTGAGAGGGGGGGGGGTGAATCAGTTATCTACAAGTTTCAATTCTTTATCCAATTAAGTATACTTAAACATAAAGAATAAGCACAATGAAAGAACACTTGAACACAAAACCAATATTTTGGTTATGGGGAAATCTAAATAGGTAAAAACCCCGGTGGGAATTGAAACCCACTAATATTCTGTACTAGTGTATTATGATCCTTGCTAGAAGATCCTTAACCCTGTTAGGAGTTCCTTTATAATATATTTAGTATTAGTAGACCTGGTCAAGGATCAGACCCTATTAGGAGTCTTTTACAATATTCCTTGTTAGGGGAGAGGACGCACTGTCCAAGAGCACACTGCTCAAAGGGGTGGAGGCTACAACCATCTATTTAATAGATACACACTATATCTGGATCTTGGTGAACTATGCTTAGACCTTCTTTCTAGATCAATTCCAATGTATAGAACACATACTTTACTCAGTCACATAGACCTTCTTCTGATGGTTCAACACTTCACACACTCTTCTCTACTCTTCTTTCTCAACCATGAACCACACTTAAGAAATCACAAATGACTTCCTATAAATATCTTTCCTCTAAATGATATAATCAAGTTGGCTTATTAGAACCACCTTAAAATCATATTAGAGAAACCATAACAAACTCCAATAACAATTCAGTCAGCTCTACTAAGCACACAACACATTCTGGGACTTGTCCAATAAGATAATTGTATATGGATGCTACACACTGTCCACTCTACCAAAATAATTGGATCTTTCTTCTCAAGCTAAATTAACTCATTTTCTCTTAACCAATCATAACTAACTCTTATCCAAGCTATAATCCAAGGGTGTATATCCAAATGATAGGCACAACTCTAGAACCAATATAATCTCTATCGGCTCTTCTGAACAAATTAAAGAAACTGCTATAGGTGAATAGCGACTACATCAATTTACTTCTACTAAACATCAAACTATGCATCCATGAGTGTATCATTACTAACATGTCTTCATCACATATCCAAGGGTGGAAGACTTCATGACAACTACACAGATAACCATATACAGAACACTGCATGTTACTCTGTCAGGAACACTACTGATAGAAACTATAATATAACTATTTGTACTAATAGTCAACCTTTGCATCCATGATATCATGCTGATAACATGTCCATACTTCATATATATAAATATTACTTCATAATTCTTTAGCACATGCTACTTACCATATGTTGTCATCAATGACAAACATATAGTCAGCACTAGCTTGCTAGAAAATCTCAAACAATCTCCCCCTTTGGCATTGATGGCAACATATGGAATGAAAAACCACTACCAATCCAATGAGAAATTTTTTATAAAATTATACATTTCCTCATCAAAAATCCCCCAAAGGTGAATCCTCCATCTGTTGTAATATTCTTTAATATTCTTCATTTCCTCAACTGAACTACTTCCAAAACTGAATACTGCTCCCCCTTAGTATATTACTTCTATTTTTCATGACTCTATATATTAATCCCCCTTTGACATCAATGGAAAAAGGTGCTAATCAGTTTAAACATTCGTACTACTCTTGAGGTAGAGTAGTGAACCTTCCATCAGTCCCTGAGGACTGATGCATTTTCTTCTTTCTTCTAAGCAAAATTAGGGAAGGGAATTAGTCCCAACTTTTCCCTGAGATACTCAAAAGTATCCTTAGGAAATGGCTTTGTGAATATGTCTACCAACTAATCTTTAGTATTTACATAGACCAACTTGACTTCTTTCTCTGCCACTTTCTCTCTTAGGAAGTGATACTTGATCTCAATGTGCTTTGTCTTTGCATGCATCACAGGGTTCTTAGACATATTGATAGTGCTAGTGTTATCACAATAAATAACAATAGGATAATTAATTTGAATTCCCAAATCTTTTACCATTTTCTTGATCCAAACAATTGTAGAATAATTTAGGGCTGCTGCAACATACTCTACTTCTACTGTTGTCTGAGAAATACAATTTTGCTTCTTGCTTGTCCAAGTGACAAGTCAATCACCAAGAAACACTGATCCACCTGATGTACTCTTTCTATCATCAACACATCCTGCCCAATCAACATCAATATACACATGAAGCTCAATATTATCTAAATTAGGATACCATAGACCATAATCTATAGTTCCCTATAGATATCTGAATATACTCTTTACTGCCATGAGATGAATTTGTTGAGGCTCTACTACAAATCTTCCAACTATGCCAACTGCATTAGAAATATCAGGTCTAGTTTGAGTAAGATATATGAGTTTACAAATCATAGACCTGTAAAATGTTTTATCTACTATTGGTGAGGCATCTTCTTTTATAAGCTTGCATCCAGTGATCATAGGTGTTCCTATTTGCTTGAAATCATCCATCTTAAATTTTTTTAGTATCTCTTTCACATACTTGGAATGATTAATAAAAAATACTTTTTCTATCTACTACACATTTAGTCCTAAAAATTATTTGATAGGACCAATCATACTCATCTCAAACTCAATCTACATTTCTTTGGCAAATTTTGCACTTAGTTCGTCATTACCTCCAAAGCTAATGTCATCAACAAATATAGCTACAAGTAGTAGACCTTCATATGTCTCTCTAATGAATAGATTACAATCTACTACACCTTTCTTGAATCCAATCTTAGTTAGATATCCATCAAGTCTTTCATACTAGGCTCTAGGGGCTTGATTTAGTCCATAGAGTGCTTTCTTCAATCTACACACCATATCATGTCTATCTGATAGAGTGAATCCTTCTAGCTGCTCAATTTATACTTATTTTAGTTCACCATTTAAGAATGATGACTTAACATCCATCTGATAGACTTTAAAGTTTTAGAATTTTGCAAAATCTAAAAACAACTTAATAGCTTCTAATCTACTAACTGGTGTAAAGGTGTTTGAATAGTCAATACCTTCTCTTTGTGCATATCCTTTAAATACTAATCTTTCTTTGTTTCTCACTATTGTTCCATCCTCATTCATCTTATTTTTGAATATCCATTTTGTTCCTATCACATTCTAATCACTAGGTCTTGGGACCAGTTCCCAAGTATCAGGGTCATTGAATAACACATCAATGCTATCAAACATCTTTTCAACAATTGTCTCACTAGTGGAAGGTTTGGGTTCTTCTTCAATCATAGGTGACTAATCATGATATCTTTCTTGAACCATAAACTTTTCATCAATATTGACATGAGAAATTTTAATAATCTTCTTCAACCTTAAATTGTAACATCTATAAGCTTTTCTTTTAGTAGAGTAACCAAGGAAAATACTTTCATCGCTTCTTGCATCAAACTTTCCTATTTCTTCATCCCTCTTGATGTAGCACTTGCTTCCAAAGATTCTAAAGTATTTTCACTATGGGAACATTACCAAACCATAGCTCATATGGTGTCTTTTCAGTGCTAGGTCTTAATTGAATTCTATTTATAGTATAGACTATTGTATTTACTACATCTCTCCAATTGGTGTGTGCAACTTTTCCTTCAATCATGATGGTGCATGATGTATCAAGAATGATCCTATTCCTTCTCTCAACAATTCCATTCTGTTGAGGGGTTCTAGGTGCACTTAATTGTCTCTTTATACCATGTTCTTTGTAGTACTCATAGAATCTATCAGAGGTGAATTCTCCTCCTCTATCTCATCTCAGACATTTTATCTTAAGTCTAGATTCATTCTCAACCTTAGCCTTGAATATCTTGAATTTATCAAATGCTTCTAACTAATGTTTCAAGAAAGAAACCCACATCATTCTAGTATAACCATGAACAAATAGAATGAAATACCTTTCACCATAGTATGATCTTGTTTTAGTTGGTCTACATAGGTCTGTATGAATGAGATCCAACTTGTTCTTTGTTGAATTGTGCTTGCTCCTAAATGAGTTTCTTACATGCTTTCCCATTACGCATTCCCTGCATATGGTATCAACTGGTTTTTCTATGCTAGGAAGATCTCTTATTTCTTTTACATTTCTTATCTTTACTATGTTATCAAAACTAATATGACATAGCCTTTTATGCCACAACCAACTGTCATCAATTTTAGCAATAAAAAAGCTTTCTTCTGAATTGAGTTGGAAAACATTACCTTTAGTTTTTGAGCCTGATGCAATCATAACACCATCTTTGTTGTTAATGATTCATTTGTCATCTTTGAACTCCAACTGATAACCTTTACCAAGTAACTACCCAACACTAAGAAGGTTATGTTTCAAACCATCTACATATAGCACATCATCAGTATTGTTATTTCCATCCAATGTGATAGCTCCTCTACTAATGATAGGTTTAAGAATGTTATCTCCAAATCTAACCATGCCACCATTGTATTTGTCAAGATGAAAAAATCTATCTTTATCAACTGTCATGTGATGTGAACAACCACTATCTATAATCTAGTATGTCCTTATATCAATATGTGAAATCAGTGCTAGTTCTTGTTCTTCTTTCTTATCTTTATTATCTATCTTATTATTCATTTTCTCTATAATAGAAATGAATCCAATTTCTTCTTTAGCTGAATCATCATCTGAAACTCCATCTCCAGCATAGTAACATTCCTTAGAGCACTTAGGCTTGTAGTCATTTTTGAATTTTCTAGTTCTTAAGGGACACTTAGATGCAAAGTAACCAATCTTATTACATGAAAAGAATTTGAATGACAATTTTCCTTCATATTTTACATTTCCTTTCTTTTATCTTTTGGAAATCATAGCAATGAAATTATCTAGAGTTTCTCTTCATCATCATCATCAAAATTACCAGAATTGTTTGCAGATTTCTTACCATGTATTGTTTCTTTGAAGACTGTCTCACTTTTAGGTTTTGTCTTCAATCTTGAAATCTCAAAAGCTAAGATTTTGTTGACCAAGGTCTCTCTTTTGAAATTTAATGTAAGCTGCATGGTCTCATCAAGGATGTTGATCTTGTTTTCATATTATGGAGTGAGAGTAGTCATCAATTTGTCCATAATGTCTCCCTTTGAGATCTCTCCACTATTGTTGGTGATTCTAGCAACTACTTCATTGATCCTTTGATTATAAGCTCTGATGTTTTCTTCAGGTAGCATTTCTAATGCATTGTACCTTTTCTTCCATGTCTTTCTATGAGCATCCTTTTCTTGTTTGTCTCCTTCAAACATGTCTTCTAGGTGCTTCCATATTTTGTGAGTTGTATCTACCTTCTTTAATTCTGAGAACTCACTATGAGATAGGGCACTGATAAGGGCTTCTTTGGCTATTGCATTTTGATGAAACAATTCCTTTTTCTTTTCAGTAGCATCATCCTTTGTAAGGTCTTATAAGGTAGGGATCTTGACTGCTTTGATAGTTACATTAAAAAATTCAAAGGTAATGCATTGCAAATGAGTCACCATCTTGTTCTTCCAATCAAGATAATTCTCTCCATAACACTTCGGACTTTCTTTTCTAAAGAATGCCATTTGATCAACCTCAAGCTATTAAAATTTCTCTCTGAGGCACTTGGCTCTGATATGAATTGTTAGGAATAGTCCCAAGAGATAATTGAGAGGGGGGGGGGGGGTGAATCAGTTATCTACAAGTTTCAATTCTTTATCCAATTAAGTATACTTAAACATAAAGCATAAACACAATGAAAGAACACTTGAACACAACACCAATATTTTGGTTACGGGAAAAGCCAAATAGGTAAAAACCTTGGTGGGAAGTGCCACCCACTAATATTTTGTACTAGTGTATTATGATGCTTGCTAGAAGATCCTTAACCCTGTTAGGAGTTTCTTTATAATATATTTAGTATAGTAGACCTGGTCAAGGGTCAGACCCTATTAGGAGTCTTTTACAATAGTCCCTATAAGGAGAGAGGATGCACTGTCCAAGAGCACACTGCTCAAAGGGGTGAAGGCTACAACCTTATGTTTAACAGATACACACTATATCTAGATCTTGGTGAATTGTGCTTAGACTTGTTGTTTGGATCCATTCCAATGTATAGCACACATACTTTACTTGATCACATAGACCTTCTTTTGATGGTTCAACAGTTTACACACTCTGCTCCACTCTTCTTTGTCAACCATGAACCACACTTAAGCAATCACAAATGACTGCTTATAAATGTTTCCTCTAAATGATATAATCAAGTTGGCCTATTAGAACCACCTTGAAATCATATTAGAGAAACCATAAGAAACTCCAATAAAAATTTAGTCGGCTCTACTAAGCACATAACACATTCTGGAACCTATCCAATAAGATAATTGTAGACGTACGCTACACACTGTCAGCTCTACTAAAATAACTAGATATTTCTTCTCAAGATAAATTAAATCATGCACTCTTAACCAAACATAAATAAATCTTCTCCAAGCTCTAATCCAAGGGTGCATATCCAAATGATAGGTGCAACTCTAGAACCAATATAATCTCTGTCAGCTCTTCTAAACAAATAAAGGAAACTACTACAAGTGAATAGTGATTGCATAAATTTACTTCTACCGAACACCAGACTATGCATCCATGAATGTACCATCATGAACATGTCTTCATCACATACCAAAGGGTGCAAGACTTCATGATAATTTTACGGACAACCATACACAGAACACTGCCTGTTACTCTATCAGGAACACTATTGATAGAAAGTGTAATATAACTATCTATACTAGCAGTTAACCTCTAATTCCATGATATAATGTTGATAACATGTCCATGCTTCATATATATAAAGCTTACTAAATAAGTCTTCAGCGCATGCTACTTACTATATGTTTTCATTAATGACAAAAATACAGTTAGCACTGGCTTATTGGCAAATCTCCAACAATTTCCAGCCCAATCAACTTCAATGTAGACTCTGAGTTCAAATTTACCATTCTTAGGATACCATAATCAATAGTCCTCTATTTTCTTCAAGTATCTTAAGATTCTCTTTGTAGAAACCATGTGTGACTCCTTAGGATTTGCAAAAAATCTTACAACAATCCCCACAACATGTGCAATATTTGGTCTACTATGCACTACATACATCAACTTACCAATCATAGATCAGTATAGTGTATGGTTCACCTCTATAGTTTAATCATCTTTAGTCAGTTTTCAGCATGTGACCATTGGTGTTTCGACTAGTTTAGAATCTTCCATGCCAAATGTTCTCAATACTTATTTGACAAACTTAGATTGTGTGATGAATATCCCATCATTCCATTGAATAGCCTGTAGTCCTATAAAGAACTTAATCTCTCCAAACATAGACATTAAAAATTATTTTCTCATCTCATTAGAAAATGATTTACATATGTGATATTTTCCTCCAAAAATAATATCGTCCACAAATATTTCAGCAATCAAGATAGTATCATCTTATTCTCCTTTCATATACAAATTGTTGTTCTCACTAGTTCTAACAAATCCAATACTTAACAGATAAGTATGCATCCTTTCATACCAGGCTCTCAGTGCTTTCTTTAAACCATATAAAGCTTTATGTAATCTACATACCATGTCTTTCTTGTCTAGATCAACAAATCTTTTTGGTTGTTCTATGTAGACCTCTTCTTCAAGTATCCCATTTAGAAATGCAGACTTAATGTCCATTTGATAAACTTTAAACTTCTTATGTGCTGCATATGCCATTAACATTCAAACTCCTTCTAGTCTAGCAATAGGTGAAAAGGTCTCATCATAATCAATTCCTTCCTCCTATGCATACCCCTTGCAAACTAGTCTAGCTTTATTGCTTGTAACCTCTCCATTTTCATTCAGCTTGTTTCTAAAGATCCATTTAGTACCGATAACATTCTTATCCTTAGGTCTAGGTACTAGGGTCCATGTCTTATTTTTCTCTATTTTTTCAATCTCCTTAATCATTGTATTTATCCATTCCTCATTTTCTAGTGCAACCTTAACATTCTTCAGTTCAAACTCACAAACTAAGCATGTACCTTGTCTTGACTTACTTCTTGTTTGCATGCTAGCTTGCTTTTTGCCAATGATTTGGTTCTTAGGATGATGTCTCCTAAAAAATATTGGTAGTACCTGATCTCTTCTTTATTGTTCATCATGTTCAGGTTCATTTTCTTTCTCGGTAGCCTCTTCCTGATCATCAGTGTTCCTTTCTTGTTCCTTAGCGTTGTTTTCCTAATGACCAATTAACACTGTCTATGGTTTTGGTTGGTACTCTAGATGTTCAATGTAAGTGAATCTACATTAATCTTTTGGTTTCCTAATTCTCTCTTCACTATTCTTATCATCAAACTCATCAATCCTGACATTAGTACTTTCAATCATTTTATTAGTCACTCTATTTAGACAGTTGAAAGCTTTTCTTTTAGTGGAATATCCAAGAAATATCCCTTCATCACCTTTTGAGTCAAATTTCCCATTTCTATCATCTTTTAGAATAAAAAAATTTCTACCAAATATTCAGAAATAACTTACAGTCAATTTGTGACCAAACCATAACTCATAGGGTGTTTTGTTTGTGTCCTTCTTTAGTTGTACTTGGTTTAGAACATAGATAGTTGTGCTAACTTATTCTCTCTAGTATGTCTGAGCCACATTCTTCTCTATCATGAGTGTCCTTACACAATCAACAATTGATCTATTCCTCCTTTCAGCAATACCATTCTGTTGAGGTCTTCTCAGTGCAGAAACCTATCCTTTTATACCATGCTCATTACAATAGTTAGTAAATTCATCAAAAATAAATTCACCACCTCTGTCAGATCTTAAGCATTTCACTTCCTTCGCAGTTTCTTTCTTTACTTTTGAAATGCCTCTAATTTTTCTTTTAAGAACATCATAGTCATCAATCTAGTATAATCATCAACAAATAGAATGAAATACCTATCTCCATAGTAGCTCTGAGTTCTCATAGGACCACAAAGGTCAGTGTGAACTAGCTCCAAAATTCTCTTTGTTGAATAATATTTTCTCTTAAAAATAGATCTTGTCATCTTACCTTTTAGACATTGATGGCACATTCCATGATCTAGCTTTGTTGAATAATCTTTGCTCTCAAAAGATACATGGTGGCCTGAATTATTAAGATGTGCCACACTTAGCAAATTATAATTTCATCCTTCTGCCCAATAAGAATTATGACATCTAATTTTATCATTTATCAGTAAACTGTTAGGAATGAATGTTGAATGTTTGGCAGCCATTCTGTAACAGTTGTTGTATTCATGACTGTGATTGTCATTGATGTCAACATAGTGATCTATTGGAGACTATCAGAGGAGAAAACCATGTTTTGATTAGCGCACATGGGATATTGTAGTTGGAGATATATGATGTGGAGGATATACTCTTTCATATGTTATATGTCTATGGTTAAGAGCGTAGATAGTAATTCATTTATTCATGAAAGTTAAGAGCATTTTGGTGGAATTAGTATTCAGGCAGTGTAACGGTTTGTGGAAATCAAATGATATCTCCTAATCAGGATGGAATCTGGTTTTGTGTAGTTAAAGGGAATTTGAAGACACATTGATAGTGATGTGGATGATAGCACAAACTTTGAGGTCACATGAGTGAAGAATTTTTGTATTTGGAAGCTGACAATTTTGTGTAATTTTGATGTAGCATGTGGAAAATTTTAGTTTTTAATTGGATGCTGATTCATTTGTAATTATTTGAGTGTGGTATAAAGAAAGGAATGTGTTTCCTTGTTGTAATGAAATTGAAAATGTGAATGTGAGCATGTATGCATGAAGTGAAGAAAAGAGCTAATGAATTGAGGAAGAAAAATTGTGAAGGAAGTCATGCGAAGTACAAAGATCTAGAATTGAGATCTGGTGTAAGAGTGAGTGTGGTTTGGCATAGTCAGAGAAGAGGTAACATGTTTTGATATTATTCTATTGAATAATCTAGAGATTAGTTGGACAGTGTGTTCAGTGATCTTGCCATTGAAGTTGTTTGGGCAGTGGATCCTTCTATCTTCCATAACTCTTAACAGTGTTAGAATATTTTAATAGGGATTCAAAATCTCCTAACAAGGATTCATATGTACTGAATGTATTTTATAAGACTCCTAACAGAGTCTATCCTTTCACAAGGAATATTCATATTAGTGCATATTTTTTGGGTATCATTCCCACTGAGGTTTACTCTTTGATCAAGAGGTTCCCTAGTTAACATATCTTGTGTCATTGTGTTATTGTGTATGAATATCTTTCTATGGTTGGTGATTATACAAATTACATGGTTAAATGTTGTTGAAGTTGATAAAAGTTATAATTATAAGATAATTGATTCAGCCCCCCCTCTTAGTTATCTTGGTTGACTTTACTTTCTAACAATTGGTATTAGAGTAGTAGGTCCTTGAAAGGAAAGTTTAACAACTTAAAGAGATCCATGGTGAATTTTAGGAAACAAAGCCCTAAGTTTGATGGAGTAAATTTTGACAGATGGAAAGAAAAGATGAAGATACACCTATTTTGCTTAGGACCAGGTTATTAGTTAGTTATAAAGAATGAGAAGACTATTATTGATGAAGATAATCTTGAAGCATGTACAAATGATGAGAGAGATCTATTCATGTGTAACACACTTGCCAGAGAAGCACTTTTGACAGCCCTTCTGGAGAATGAATATAGTCAGGTAAAATGTTTGAAAACATCTCATGAAATTTGGAAAGCTTTACACTCTACTTTTGAAGGTGATGAACATGCAAAGAAAGTTAGATTACATAATTGGATATGTGCATTTGAAGATATAAGAATGATGGAAGATGAATTTGTTAGAAGCTATAGAGAAATTGTTGTGAGCATAAAATCTTATGGAGGGACAAAGATAGAGAATAAAGTGATATGGAAAATTCTAAGGGCATTGACTCCTGCATTTAAGCATACAACATAGATGATAGAACAAGTTATACCTTGCACTTTGAACTTTACAAGAGATACTCTTCTTGAAAGGTTGGAAGTAGCAAAAATGAACCTAAGGTTATTAGGAGACTTCCCTAGAATGGAGACAACATTCAGTTCTCTTAGTGTTCACCCTACTTTGTCAAGAAGCATCAATGTAAGAAGAGATTATGTTGGTATTAGAAGATCTAGAAATAAAGAAGATGGGAAGATTGAAGAAGGTATTGCCTTGCTTGTGAAGAGAGAACCAAATGGTAAAAAAAAATTTAAATGTTGGACTTGTCAAGAATATGGTCATTTTTCATCTAAATATCTTAAGAGAGTTAAAAAGTACAGAAACAATTTCAAACCTAGAAGACCTAAGGAATTTTATTATGCTAATGATGAAGACCTTGAAGCTTGTATAGAAAGGACTCTAAGTGAAAGTGATACTGAGAATAATGATGACATAGGATTTATAGCAATTAAAGAAGAAAATCCTGAAATAGATGTTAAAGAAGAAAAAACATTAGTTTCCCAAGTTGAAAAGAAATCTAATTAGATTATAGATAGTGGTTGTTCACATCATATGACTAGAGACATGAAAAATTTCATAAAGTTTAACAATTATGATGGGGGAGTTGTTAGAGTTGGAAACAATGCACCTTGTTTGATTAAAGGTATAGGATCTATTACTCTTGATGGAAAGACTAATACTGGCGATGTTTATTTTGTGGATGGTCTGAAACATAATCTTTTAAGTGTTGGAAAGTTGGTTGATAAGAGATATCAAGTTTGGTTTACTGAGAAAACTTGTGTAATAAAGGAAAAAGATGGAAATATGATTGGAAATGGATCTAGGACAAGAGGTAATGTATTTCAATTCAATCTTATTGAAATGACATTATTGATTACTAAGATTGATGATAGTTGGTTATGACATAGAAGGTTTTGTCATATAAACTTTGATAACATTGTGAAAGTGAGTATTACACTTACAGTAAGGGATTTGCCTAAAATTATGAAGCCTACTAACATGATTTGCAAGGAATATGTGATGGCTAAACATAAGAGAAGTTCTTTTCCTAGTAAGAAGTTTACATCTGTAGAGAAGTTGGAGATTGTTCATACAGACTTAAGCAGTCCTACCAAGACTAGAGGAGTCTATGGAGAAAGGTATTTCATGATCCTTGTTGATGATTTTACAAGAATGATGTGGATTACAATTATTATAGAAAAGTATGAAGCATTTGATAAGTTTAAGATCATTAAGAATAAAGTTGAGAATGAATCTAGAATGAAGATTAAATGTTTGAGATCTGATAGAGGTGGAGAATTTACTTCGAGAGAGTTTAACACCTTTTGTGAAGTGAATGGTATTAAGAGACAATTTTCAGCCCCTAGGACACCTGAACAAAATGGTATTGCAGAAAGAAGAAACAGATCAGTAATAGAAGCAAAAAGAGATATATTCTTTGAGAATGATTTGGCAAAGATATTCTGGAGAGAAGAAATGAACACATCAGTGTATACAATGAACAAAGTATAAATTAGAGTAGACACAAATAAGACACCCTATGAATGATGGTTTGGACATGCAATCTTAGTTATTTATTTTAGAATTTTTGGAAGAAAATGTTATATAAAGAGAGATGATGATATTGGAAAGTTTAATCCTAGAAGTGATGATGGAATATTTCTTGGATATTATTTGAAGAGAAAAGCTAATAGATGTTACAATAAGAGTGTTGGCACTTCAAATTTTTTAGTACATAAATCCTATAAAATTTTTGTAAATTTGAAGTGTGTATAGATGTTCATGAAGTTGAGAGAATTTTGCTACAAAAAACCCACAAAAAGTCCTACAAAATTATCAAGATTTTCCCTCAATATCCAGCCAACCCTAGTTTAAAATTCAAATTTGAGGAAAGCACTAAATATTCACCACTTTCAAAAAAACCCCAGGCCGCTCTTTTTATGTCTATTTGAGTGTTAATTTTCTGAGCCACTTAAGTTCCTTAAAAAAGCATGTGTTTATTTGTTTCACCATGTGGGTGTGATATTTTTATTTTTCCTAAGTCTGAGGGCCCGGTGATATTAATATTTTCTAAGTCCGTAATACTCTATCGTTATAATGTTTCAATATTCTTTGGGCTCTGAATCTTAGAAAGGATCGAATGGTGGTCTTATGATCTCATAGAATCTTTTAACCCTATGAGATCATAAGACAGTCGTTGATCTTACAAGTGAAGCATAGTGCGGTTGTCAAGTGGGGCCAATGATAGGTATATAGATGTGTTGCGTGTTCATTGGTTATAGCTTTGCTGACATGGAAAGCAGTGTTAAATCTTTGCTCACACCGAGAAGTTATTATTTTGTATTTACCCATTGGTTGTGTTGACATGGAAATTATTGATTGGCCAGTATCGGTGGGACCATTGTTAGAAGAATATGCAAAGCTATCAGTAATGAGGGATAAATCTAACAGTTGTCTTATGTTCTCATAGAATCTTTTAACCCTATGAGATCATAAGACAGTCGTTGATCTTACAATGCTCTCAGGTGACAAAGAGGAAGTGGGTCCATTGCTAGCTATGCACATATGGCCGCTAATGATTAGTTGAAAAGTCCTACCGATGTGGCAGATGTCAGTAAGTATGGATGTTGAAGTGAAAAAGGTTTTACAGGTCCACCTGTTAAGAGTTGTTGACGTGATTATCTCATGATTGGCTGAAAGCAAGTGGAACCAGCTTTTCTGAAGGCATCAGTAAAAAAGAAAGGATCTGATGGTTGTCTTATGATCTCATAGAATCTTTTAACCCTATGAGATCATATGACAGCCATTGATCTGGTATCAAGGTTGCAGAATTGTCAAGTGGGCCATTCTTTAAAAAAAAAAAGATCACCATTGATACGTTTTGATCTAATGGTCATCTTATAATTGCATAAAGTTTTCCCAAGCCTTGTGATCATAAGATGACCGTTAGATTTAGAGAAGAGGAAATTGACGGTTCAAGTTCAAACTGGAAGAAAAGGTGGCACAAATTTCAAGTTTCCCGTTGAGAAGCGACAGTTCATTCTGTTGCTAAGTAGAACAAACTAGTGCCGAAGAGGGATGAAGTCCTTGTCTTTCATTGGCTGAGTGAAGAGACTTATATATCATAGGAATCAACATATCCATCAGATGATTCAGAAGATGATCCATTTGGGCACTTATCTCTACGATCCAATTTTTAAGACTTGTAACAAGAAGGCTTCTATTCTCCTTGTTTGTCTTACATATGAACTCTCTTCTTGTCTTTTCTAAAAAGATCCAAAGCTTGTATGCAATCCTTATTTTCTATAAAAGGATTACTAGGATCATTTTCTAAGAATCGAGAACTTAATCAATTTGACTAATAAGTTTTTTGAGTCTGGGATATCATAGACTATTTTTAGGCATATTTCTATAGAAGAACAATATTTTTGGTTCAAGTTCATTTTAGAAGGTTGCATTGTAAAAAATTTTGTGTGCATATTGAGATAATATTTGAAATAAAATCCAAGGTTTATATCTCTCCTTGAGTGATTTTTGTTGAATTATGAGTTGTTCCAATTCTTGGCATAGATAAATCTTTGTATGTATGTTTATATTTCTCAACTCTAATTCATAATCAGATTAAATAAATTTTGAATATGACATAAATTCTCCAAAATTTTTACTAAAGGATACACAAGTAAGTAGTGTGAACCTAGGGATCTTTTGATAAAATCCACTAGAGGGTGATTAGTATTTTCAAAAGGTTATAATCTTTCAGATTTCAATATTTTATTCATGTATTACATTCTTGTAGTGGAGGTGTTGCCCAATGAATAAGACACTAGCCAATAGTGGGGTTTTTCTCATGGAGATTAGTGTTTGAAAAGATTCTACTGGTATTTCCATCTTTAAATACAAAATTGTCAAAATTCTTTGAATTACAGTGATTTGCAAGGCAGTTTACTACCTAGTGATAGTGAAAGATCTATGAATGAATGGTTATCATTTAGATTTCTCTTATCATTTATCTGTTACATTTAAATCCAGTCAGTGATTATTGATTTAAGTCTTGTTTTACTAGATTAGGAGCATCCTCCTTGGTTTTGTAGAGCCAAAAGTGTAGAGGGTAGTCTTGTCCCTATAGTTGGTCCAAACATCTTTAGAACTCAATATTTGGATCTAACCCATCCATAAAATCTGTAGATGTATTGGTTGCTTGTCAAAGCATAAAATCCATTTTGGAAACCAAAAAAACAGTGACTCTGCTAGGGAATAGGTATTGAAATACTTTGAAAAATCTAAATTTTAGATGTTTGGTGTTATAAATTTGAATATCTAATAATGCAGGTACAAGTTGAACTAGACTCCTAGCCTTCTTATTTGTCAGAACTAGTAATTACCATTGAAGAACAAAGGAATATTTGCAAGCTTTGGATTTTATCTAAATCTAAAAATCTCATCAAGCTTTGCATCTATTTGTAATATTCTCTATTTTGATTACTTGCCAAGTATTGAGTACTTTGATTTGCTAAGTGTGTGAAAATATTTCCCAACTTGTGTTGATGGCGACTCTAAAAATCTCTACAATAGTGCTAAGTAAAGATGATAAAAGAATAAGATATTATTTCACATTATTTCAATTATGAGTCAAAAAAATACTAGGGCTTGGAGGAAGGATCGCCTAGAAAGTAGGTTAGAAGGTGAACTTCCAAGCACTTCTAGGACTTATTTACCTAGATGAAATCAAAGTAGTGGTGATGTGTCTCAGGAATGGAGACAGAAGAAAAATATGAAAATAAATAACCAACTTACTCATGACCAGGAAGAAAATGCCTCTGAGTATGAGGAGGTAGTTGATCTAGGTTTAGGAGCATATGCGGACTTTTATTCTCATAAGAATGATCAAGTGCATCATAGGAAAAAAGTATACTCATATGTAGAACCTAAAAAGGAAATTAGAAGGTCAAGAAGTAAGAGCAGGGGCATGGAAGGAAGAAATGATCCCCCAACTTGGGGGCCTTCTCCTTCTAAAATCCCTAATAATCCTAGAGATCAGCAAAGAGATTCTAGGTTTGAAAATTCAGAATCTAATACCACTCTCCCAGGCTCAGAAGATATTTTTGAAGAAGCTTATATTTTAGAGAAAAATATACAAGAACAAATTGCAATTAGGAAGGAGAGGGAAATGGAAAAGGAAACTGAAATAAGATAGGCCCAAATTTGGGCAGACCATCTCAAAAGATAGTTGATAACCCTAAAGGCCATAAATTGTGTAAAAGATCCCAAGGTGAATGATCAACAACCTATTGTCCAACCCATTACTGAGGTTAGGAAGCCTAAGGATAAAGGAAAATAGATTTCAGTAGGAATCACAATAAATGAGCCTACAAATAACAATATCCAAATAGATCCTTTATCCAAATTGGATGATGATTTGGAAAGGGCTAGAAGGGAACATGAGGTTATTGCTAAAGAATTAGAAAAGGCAAAAGTTGAGGCTGCTACCTTGGAAATGAAAAAGAAAGTTGATTTTCTTAGACAGTCTTTTACTCCTTCAATCCCAACTAACCCTATGATGACATCTAATGTTAATGTTGGAAATTATGCTACTCAAGCTACCATTGTTAGACCAGTGATTACTACAGGTGTTGCTAATACAACAAATAACAAAGCTTCCACTTCTCAAGAAAATATTTCATTGCAAAGAGGACTAGTTCATGTTGAAAGGTACAGACAACTTCTCTTTAACAATATTATTGGTTATCCTAATTTGATTCCTCCAAAGATTAGAGAGAAATTACCTAAGTTTACTAGAAATAATGTTGTTACTTGTGAAGAGCATCTGAAAAAATTCATTGATATGATTGATGACTATGAAATAGAATATGAAGATGTAATCATGAAATTATTTGTTCAATCTTTAACTGAGGATGCAAGAGACTAGTTTAAAGGGATCCCTTATGATTGTATTGGTTCTTGGGATGATTTTATAAATTGTTTTAAGGATCAGTATGGTGATAAAACTAATGAAGGTTTTATGTTGAATGAATTCAACAATATAAAGAAAAATTAGAATGAGGAAGTCCTAGAATTCAATGTAAGATTTCAAAAGGTAATGCACAAGCTCTTCCAAGTCACGAGGTTGGATGTGAAGGTGTGTTTGGAAACATATCTAAATTATTTTGATGCCAAGATGGGATACTTACTTAGGGATAAAAACCCTAGGACCATTAGAGAAGCTCAAAGATTTGTTGTAAATATTGAGAGCAATAGAAGGGTATCTGGAAAATTAGGAAGAAGAGAGGTTGCAAAGGCCCCTAGGTTTGGAAAGAAAGAAGTTGATAAGTTTACTAATGTGAAGCCTAGGGAGGATGATAACCTCAAGCAAATCCTAAATGCCTTAAAAGATATAAAACTTGGAGAAAGTAAAAATAAGTTTTAGGGAAATGATAGGCCTCCTTAAAATAATTTCAATAGGCAGCCTAGAATGTAGAATTTTCCTTACAATACACAATGGAAGGATGGGAAGCCTATTGTCCCAGAAAGGAATGATGTAAAACCAAATGATAAAACCCCTGATCCTTTGCAAAAACATTCAGTCAACATGACTGGTGAGATTCCATGGTGCACAATATGCCAATCCCCTCATGATTCAGACTATTGTATGATTTCTCAAAATGTATATGAAAATGATGAACAAGGAGAAGAGGAGGATGAATCATATGATGATAGAAGCTATGGATGAACTTTTCTAATTTATGTGAAGAATTTGACTCTGAGGAGGAAAATGAAAATCAAGATATAAATGATTCTCAGAGTAGAAGGGAGGCTTACCATTAGCAAGTTTTTTCTGATGAAGAAGAGGAAGAAATTGAAGATATAAATAGAAACTCTAAACAAGTTGAAAAGCCTGTCATATCAAGAAGACTCTCTGATGAAGAGATAGCCTAGATCACCATTGATATGGTGACATAGGCCAAGAGTAACTATGTCCTTAGAAACAAGACTATTGACAAAATAGTTGGTAAGCCAGCAAGTATATTTATTAAAAGGAATAAAGAAGATGCTAAGCAGTCTATCACAAAAAATAAGGCTGTAGATGATACCAAGAATTTTAAGTCAAAAGGTATGGAAAAGCCTGCTGAACCAATCAAGGTTTTTAAGATTAAGGCTAAAACTCCATTGGTTAGCATTCCAAATTCCAAACCTGAAGGCAAATCAAAAGATGAAAAGAAATTGGATACACCCACACAGCCTGAAATCAAAAACACCCCAAAAGGCAAGATAGACTTATCTATTTTAAATTATGCACCTATTGACATGAATCAGTTATTATCTTAGATCATAGTTAAAGTGCCTTTATTGGAGATGATCACGATAAGTGAACACAAAGAGAAATCCCTTACGTGGATAAATGGTGTTCAAACCACAAACATCCAGGAACCAGTAAGTACTAGAATAAAAGGTCAAGATCAAACTAAAAGGAAGGCTACAGAAGAAATTATTTCAAAAATACCTTAGATTTATTTAGACACTAATTTTGTGAATACTTCTATGGGATATGTTGATCCTTTTTTCCTAACATTGGTCATAAATGATAAAATGTTGAAGAATTGCATGATTGATTCAGGAGCTTCAAATACTGTCATACCTACAAAAATTATGAGGTCAGTAGGATTACAGGTTGATACTCCTCATGGGAGATGCTAGGTAATGGATTATAGGGAAGTACAAGTAATTGGAACAATCAAAGCCTTGCCTTATAGGCTTGCTACTTATCCTGAGAAACAACTAACTATGAGTGTCCTAGTTGTGGACATACCTCCACAATATGGAATGTTGTTATCAAGAAAGTGGAGTGCAGCAATGGGAGGTAGTATCTAGTGTGAATTATCTTATGCTATGTTTAACATCACTGGTGAAAGCATTAAGGTACTCAGAGAAGTTAGAACCCCCCATATGATCGAGGAAGAAACTAATGATAACAACATGAACTGTTTCTTGGACACTGACATAAATTCTTTTCAAGTACATAGTATTGAAAATAAGAATGAGGTTGATCTTCCTTTTTTAGTGAAGAAGAAGGAAATATCATAGATTAGAATGATCTCTGGACTATGTATTTTGATGGTGCAAACTCTAAAGAAGGAGCTAGTGCAGGGGTGTTCTTAATTTCTCCCACTGAAAAAACTTTTAAGTTTTCCTTCACCTTGTTATTTACTTGCAAAAATAACATTGTAGAGTATGAGGCTTTATTGATAGGGTTAAGGTTAGCCTCAAAACAAAAAATCAAAAATCTCAGATTTATTGGAGATTCAGAGTTAGTTGTGTCTCAAGTCAGATCCACATATGCATCAAGAAATCAAAGATTAAGACAATATAGGAATGTTGTTTGGGATGAGATAGAACAATTTGATGCTTTCTGTATTGATTGGATGGAAAAAGGTCATAATAGGATGGTTGACCTATTAGCTAACATTGCACAAAGGCCAAAAGATATCACTTTTGCAGGAATGTCTAGGATTGAGATTCAAACTAGGCCATCCATACCAGATAATTATGAAAATTGGCAGGTTTTTGATGATGACCTAGACATTTTAAGATTTCTGCATTATAATGCAAGTTTTGGAGACAAAGAAATAAATTTTTTTGAATATGTAGAAACTTCAGATAGTAAGGATTCTCTCCTGGGCAAGGAAATTTTATAGTTAAAAACAAATAAAGTCCCAAAGGGTTTGGTAGTGTTAGAAAGAGAATTTGATAGTCATGATAGCTCTTCCCAGGAAAAGCTTTTAAGAAAGCCTGAAGATATGGATGAGATAAACTTAGGAACAAAGGAAGCCCCAAAAAATGTATATATTGGGGGAACCCTGACTGCTGAAATAAAAAAATCTTTGATAAATCTTCTTAGAAAATATAGACATGTCTTTGCATAGTCTTATGATGATTTGAAAGCATACAGAGAATATTTATTCCAACATGAAATTCCTTTGAACGGAAACACAAAACCTTTTAGAAAAAAGTTGAGACTTGTTAACCCTGCTTTGGCACCAAAAATGTAGGATGAGCTGAAATAGATGAGTGATGCAGGCATCATTCAACCCATTAGACATTCAACATGGGTTTCTAATCTTGTCCCAGTAAGGAAAAAGAATGGAGACATTAGGTTATGTGTAGACTTTAGAAATTTGAACATAAATTCTTTAAAGGATAATTATGGTCTACCAAACATGGAAGCCATGTTGTAGAGGGTTACTGGATTTGAATTAATGTCTATGATGGATGGTTTTTCAGGATACAATCAAGTAGTTGTCAAAGAAACAAAATAGTTTAAAATTGCATTCACTACTCCATGGGGTACTTATGTATATGTTAGTATGCCATTTGGTTTAACCAATTCTAGGGCTACCTTTCAAAGAGCCATGGATGTAGCATTTGCAGATTTTATAAAAAAAATTCTTGTTGTTTGTCAGGATGACTTGACAACTTATTCAGAAAAGAAGGACCAACATTGTGGTCACTTGGAAAAAAGCTTTGTAAGAGCTCTAGAATATGGGGTTTCCCTTAACCCAAGGAAGTGTGCTTTTGGAGTAACTGAAGGTAAGATTTTGGGACAAATTGTATCTAAGGATGGGGTTAGGATTGATCCTAAAAGAGTAGCAGCAATCGACAAAGTACCACTACCAAAAAATGTAAAAGGTATCCAATCTTTTTTTGGTTAGATAAATTTTGTTAGAAGGTTTGTTACAAACTTTTCTGAAATCAGTGTTCCCATTTCCAAAATGCTAAAGAAGAATGCAAAGGTTGAATGGAGTAGTGAGGCCAAGCAAGTTTTTTCTAACATCAAAATGGCTATTAAAACTACCCTTGTGTTAAGATCACTAGATTTCAGTAAGCCTATCCAAATATTTTCATTTTCTTCTTATCATACTATAGCTACAGTATTATTACAGAAGAACTTAGAAGGTTATGAACAACCCATATCCTTTTTCAATAAATCATTGTAGGAAGTTGAGTTAAAGTATGACATAAATGAGAAATAGGCCTATGCATTGGTCAAAGCTATCAATAATTTTAGATGTTATTTGGTAGGAGCAATTGTAGCTGCATATGTTCCCAGTGCTGCTATGAAAGACATCTTGGTTCAACAAGAATTTTTAGGGAGAAGATGCAAGTGGATAAATAGAATCCAAGAGTTTAATATTGATATCCAAATCACCAAACTAGTGAGAGGATTGGGGTTAGCAAAACTTATGGCCCAAAGCAATTTGGATGCTAACCACATCAACACTTTGGAAGAAGAACAAAGGCCATACATATGTGATTTAGACTATTGTGAATGGTACAAGGATATCATTGGATACTTGCAAAAGCTCTTACTTCCTTCTAATATGGATGACCACAAAAGGAGGACTATCAAATTACATGCTTTGAAATATGTGATCATTAAAGGGGAGTTATGGTGGAGAAGTAATGAAAGTGTCTTGCTAAAATGTGTTGACCCTCAAAAGGCTAATGATCTGCTGCAAGCAATGCATGAAGGTGTATGTGGTGGCCATTACATGGCCAAGACTATGCATATAAGATATTGAGATCTGGTTTTTGGTGGCCTATTATTTTCAAGGATGCACACTCCTTTGTCAAAAAATGTGATGCTTGTCAGAGATTCTTAGGAAAGTTGAAATTTAATGGAAATTTTCCTTTAAGCCCTTTAAATGTGGAAGCCCCTTTTCAAAATTGGGGCATGGATTTCATAGGAGAGATACCAAAAAAATCCAGTGGTGGACACTCACACATATTAGTTGCAACTAATTACTTTACAAAGTGGGTGGAAGCCATTCCCACTAAAAAAGAAACTAGTAAAGTGGTCATTGATTTTTTGATGCAAAATTTGTTAAAAAGGTTTGGGTGCCCTCAAATTTTGATTGTAGACAATGCTATGTGTTTCAGATCTAAAGAATTTGTTAGTTTTTGTTTAAATTTTGGAATCAAAATTTCATACTCTGCTCCTTACCATCCTCAAGGAAATGGTCAGGCTGAATCAAGTAATAAAAGTTTGATAAAAATTCTAAAGAGAGTCTTGGATGAAAACAAGAAGGCATAGGACTCCAAGCTACAACTAGCTCTGTGGGCTGACAGAGTTGTTAGCACAAGTAAAAAATTCCATGGTTGAATCATATTTTCCATGCCTTTGTAGTTATTTTTCCCATTTTCCTAGTGAAACCCTAGGCAAAATTCAAAAATCTAGCCGTTTGCAAGGAAAACCTTAAGTGTGCCCTAGCCCTATTCTAATTTCATGTGGCTTTTTCAGGCCACTTAAAATTTCATTAAGGCATGTGCGTTAAATTTTATTACCCTGGCAGCCTTTATTTTCCTAAGTCTCCAAGCGCCCAGCTTTAATTTTTCCTAAGTTCAGCGGCAATAATTTTTCCTAAGTCTCAATGTTTAATTTTTCTAATATTTTTGGCTTTTATCCTTTCCTGGGCCTGGCTCTAATAGCATCCTGATCTAATGGTTGGCGTAAGTCTACAAGTGATGTGTCAGAGGCTTATGATCTTACACTGGCCATTGATCTTTCCTAATGACATGGCATTTCAAAGACGTGGGACCATCTGACAGATTTGTATGGTTGGCAGTCTATGATTGGTCCACCTAAGGGTGATTTGGAAAGGGTAGTGGGTCCTATTTCTCGGCATGTCAGAAGGCTCTGACATCTGTAGAGATCAATGGTGGGCATGTCTTCGCAAAGGATGTGTGAGATGCATGAGATTATAAGACAACCATTCATTCTTTTTTGTGACGTAATATTTTCTTTCAGTGGGTCCACTGCCAGATGTGTGCAGTTGGCAGTTTTTAATTGGTTCACATAATAATGAGGTGGAGCTTGTCAGTGGGGCCTATGTCAAAGATTTTTTATCAATGGTCGGTGTATGATCACATGGAATATTCTTCCCCCATGCGATCTTATGCCCGTCATTCGATTAGATGTCGAGGGAAGAGTGGGTCCTATGTCAGAAGTGACTAGGTGGAGATAGCAAATAGTATGATGACATGTGGTGGCTTGTAGGTAGGCCTAGGGTTATCAAAGTTTTTGGGTGGCTCCGACAAGTTTTTGGTGGCACCGATAAAGTCCTCTGTGTCTGCTTATTCACAAAGTATTTGGCAGAGTTCTAAATTTTCTAGCAAATTGATGATTGAGGTTTTCAAGCATTCACCAAATGTGACCAAGGGTTAAACATGAGACTCAATGATTCAAAAAAATTCTTTGTTCACTAAATCATTTGACTTGACCATGGTTAAATAAAGTATTAAGCCACTTGAATTTTCTTGTAGTCGCATGTACACCAAATGGTCAAGGGGTTAAGGGTCAGGCAAGAATTATGGGACCTTTCTGCTAGGTCTTGTTGAGGTGTTTCAGTTTGATTGGCCATGGGTTTCAAGAGTAAAGACACGTCAATGGGCCCAAGAAATTCTAAAGGATGCCACAATGGAAAATCTGGCGGCTAGCATATCTTCGCATAGAATCTTATGAGGCTATGAAATCTCACAACAACTGTTCGATTAGAACCTTATGAGGAGTGGGTCCAAATTGCTACGTGGGGCCTTTGTCTCACTGATGTGCTCTATTTTCATTGGTCAAGAGTTTTTGATGATGTGGAAATAGATTTTTTTAAAGTTTTTTGTTGATTGTTGTGGGATTTTATGAGTCACCCGATCTGTCGAGAATAAGATAGATCGACAATCCTATTAAACTCCAGCCGGTTACCATTTTTATTTTGAATTCAAATTTCTTGCAAGGTTTTACTAGGGTTTTTGATGTAGAAAGTTGTAAAATGAAGTGGTGGCCATGAATTAAATTCTTTGGTATAGATTGCAATTGGGGACAGATATAGAAGACATAAATTATAGCTAAAATCCAATTTTGTTTCCTATGATGCTGAGCCAAATGAATAGCAGGATTGAATTGCAGAAAGGCATTCATTATAGGGTGGATAGCGAGATATAAAATCAAATTTGTTGAAACTAAGCCAAGAATAGCATTGAAGACATAAAGCAGTTGGCTCATCTAAAAAATATCTCATCTATTTCACTGGTGTAGTTATTGTAAACCCTTTACAGTTGTTGTAAAGGTTTTTAGGTTAATTTTTGTAACCCTAGAATGATCGGTTGCTTGTTGCATCTCTTGATATAAAGGGATTTTTCATGATCATTCTAAGGGATTGAAGTTTAGGTGTCAAAAAAGATAGAAATTTCTAAAACCCTAGCTTTCAGTCAAGGATTGTAATTTTTTATATCATTTTATCAAACAATAGAGAAGAAGTACAGGTTGTTCTTATCTTGAAAGCTTGTTATTGAGGATACTGTATGCACATGGTGAAAGGTTATACTTAATACAAACCTTAGATCTTTGCTCTCCTTTTCTCTATTCTTTGAATCTTTAAATCTTTGCATAAGGTTTATATGAATGTATTGATGCTTTGAGTTCCAACCTAGAGTTAGATTAAATATTTCTCAAAGTAGAATATGTGTTCTTGGAGTTTATTTGAAGGATTTTCTTAAGTAGGAACTTGAGTTGAGATATTTTTGTTTATGTCTAAAAAGACCAATTTTAGACACCATTGTATTCATCCTTTTCCTTAATATTTTTCCCAATGGATAAGGCACTGGCCTATATTCTCCTATGTTTGTGTTGAGAAGAGTGATTCAAACCTTGTAATCCCGAATCATTAAATCATTACCAATATTTTAATTTTATTTGCATTTATGTATTGTCCTATCCAGTGATGGAGAGTCAATGAACAATAGGTTGTTGTTTAGTATTTTCTCACTGTATTCATCTATTGAAAGATCCAATAAAAAAATAAGGGGTAGAGTTAGAATTATCAATCAGAGTTAATACTATTGGATCAGGTGCACCCACCTTGGTTTTGTAGAGCCAAAAGAAGAAGAGGGTAGTCTTATCCCTATAGTTGGACCAATTGTTTATAGATTGCTCACATTTGGAACTAACCAATCCTCAATATCTATCATAAGCATATTGGTATCTCATGGAGTGTAAAATCCTATCCAGGAACCAAAAAATTGGTGAGTCTGCTAGGGAATAAAGCATAACAAACAAGTAAAATTAGTTCTAAATTAGTGTTTATATTACAAATTTCAATATCTCATTACCCATTTCATTCAGCCCTTCCAGGTCACCATCAAATCAGTGACTCTACTGGGGAATAGAGAAATACTGTCAAGAGAAAATAGTGTAGGTTTCAACTTGAGCTTGATTCCTGACCTACCTATTTCAATCATTTGATATCTCTAGTGTTACAAATTAGCATAGATAACATGGGTATGAGTTGAGCTTAGACTCCTAGCTAACTTATCATTTATCCAGTGGTCTTCATTAAAGAGTATAACAATTAGTTTCAGTAAGATTTCAAATTATCTCACATATTGTGAGTGGTGACTCTAAGCATCTTTGTAACTAGTGCTTTAAGTAATATATAGTTATGAGTTTCAAAATCACAAGGTCTTGGAGGAAGGAACACCTAGAAGAAAGCTTGCAGGGTGGGCTTCCTGCCACATCAAGAAGAACTTAGGTTAGGAAAGAAAAAAATGTTCATGATATGTCTCTAACCTGGAAGCAAAGGGGAAACCCAGGTTGGGAAGGTCTTACTCCTCCTAGTCAGCAAGGAAATGCTTTAGAATATGAGGAGGTAGTTTATTTAGGCCTAAACCAATATGAAGACTATTACTCCCCCACAAAAAGAGAGGGTGACAGACCATCCCAAAATAGAAGGATTTCAGGAAAATTTAGTAGGTCTAGAAGCAAAAGCAGGGGTGGACAGGATTTTGTTCCCCATTTAACCCTTGATTCATCAATACCCTAAGGTCCCCATGAGTCTCAAGATTAGCAAGAAGACCCTCAAGCATAGGAGGCTGAATCTGAAACAAATTTTCTTGATTCTGAGGAAATATTTGAGGGGGTATATGAATTAGAAAGAAGAATTCAAGAACAAGCAGCCATTAGGCAAAAAAGAGAAAATGAGAAGGAAGAAAGGGTCAGACATGCCATGATAAGAGCTGATCAATTAAGAAGGTAGTTGTTAGATTTAGAGGCTATAAATCATGTTCCCATTCCTGAGAAAACAAAAGAACTGCTTTTTGTCCATAAGACATTTGAAACAAGAGTTCCCAAAGATAAAGGGAAACAAAAAGAAAAAGGCATTTCAATTAAAGAACTTGTAACCCCTAAACTCCCTAAAGACTAGGCCTTAAGATTGGAAACCGACCTTGAAAAGGTTAAAAGGGAATAGGAATTGCTAGCTAAGGAACTTGAAAAAGAAGAATTAGAAGCTGCAACATTAGAAATGAAGAAGAAAATTGATTTTCTTAAAAGGTCTACAAGACCTACAAATTTTACTAATTTTAACATGACACAAGGAGCAAATGTCACAAATTTAGCAAATCAAACAACTGGTGTTCCCCCACCAGGAGGTTTCAATGGTTATGCCACCACTAATAATAATGCATCCACATTGTAGGGTGTTGGTTTTCCTAATTCAGGGATTATACATGAAAGATGTAAACAATTGGTTTTTACTGGTATCCTTGGTTATCCTAACCCCATCCCTAAAGAAATAAAAAAGAAGCTTCCTAAATTCATAGGAAGCAATGTTGTAACTTGTAAAGAACATTTAAAGAAATTTATTGATGTCATTGATGATTATAATATTGTGCCTGATGATGTTATCATGAAGCTATTTGTGCAATCCTTAACAGAGGACTCAAGGGATTGGTTTAGAGCCTTGCCACATGGTAGCATAGGTTCATGGAATTAGCTTAGGCATTGTTTTAAGGAACAATATGGTGATAAAACTCATGAAGGTTTTATGTTGAATGAGTTCAATAACATAAAAGAGAATTTCAATGAAGATGTTATTGAATTTAATGTTAGATTTCAAAAAGCCATGCATAAATTGTTGCAGGTTATCAAATTGGATGACAGGGTGTGCCTTGTCACATATTTAAATGCTTTTGATTCTAAGATGGGCTACCTATTGAGAGATAAGAATCCAAGGAGCCTGGTTGAAGCTTACAAGTTAGCTGTGAACATAGAGAGAAATTGGAGAATCTCAAGAAAGTTGGGAAGGAGAGAAGATAACAAGTCTCCTTTGTTAAATAGAAAGGATCCAAGAAAGCCTCAAGGTGTGAAACCTAAGGATGATGAAAGCCTAAAGAAGATTCTGAAAGCAATCAGGGATCTGAAGCCTAGTGAAAATAGAGGTAATAAAGTTGCAGGAGGGGACAAGCCCCCTTTTAATAATTTCAACAAATTGCTAAGAATGTAGAATTACCCTTACAATACTCAATGGAAAGGTGGGAAGCCTTTTATTCCTAAGAAAAGAGATAGACCAAATGATAGGAACCCTGATCCATTGCAAATAAATTCAATGAATGTGGTTGAGGAAGTCCCATGGTGTGTTTCCTATTAGTCACCACATGATCTTGATTATTGTGCCATATCCTAAAATGTCTCTCCTCAAGAAGAGCAAGAATGCAATGAGGAACAACCTTATGATGACTAGGGATGTGTGATGTTCTCTTCTCATGTTTTGAGTGAGGTAGACTCTGTTGAAGAGGATGAAAATTAGGATGCTTCACATTCCCAAACTAGAAATGAATCATATCATCAGCAAGTTTTTTTAGATGATGAAGATAGTGAGCCTGACAACATCCAGTGTAATGTTCAAAAGAATGAACAAACAACTACTTTGAGAAGACCTTCTGATGAGGAAATTGCTTTGATAATAGCCAATTTGGTTACTCAGGCAAAGACAAATTATAACTTAAGGAATATAGTTGTTGGTGATTCAAATCCTAAGCCAGCTGGTATTTTTATCAAGAAAATAGATAAGAATGTAAAAACTTCACAAGAAAAAACTAAGGATGCTAATCATGTTGATAAAGTTGTTGGCTTTTAAACTTGTTCCCACATGGTGCTAGGTTTACACTATGATTGACAAACTAGTTACTCTTCACTCCAAAGTCTGACAGGGAAAAAGTGCCAATTGATGAGGACCGAGGGCATCCTCCTTCTTCTTTGAGCTCCACATCACTTAGGCGGGTATTGCCTCATCTGCACACTCATGACTCTTCTTGATGACTGAAAGGCCTGTAGATGTATTATTGTGGAATACTTACCAGACTCCTATAAGTATCTTGTACCCCAATGAAACCAAATATGATGCAATAACCTGCTTGCATGCAATGAGTCTGAAAACCAGAGACCTGCACTAACAACAAGAAAGGGAAAGGGTGGGACTAAATGTGAATGATTTTAAATGGATTGAAAGGACCCCTGAGATGCCCTAAGTCTCTCATAGACCAATTCCTTGTCCATTGGGCCATAGAGTCAAATACAATATTGCAAGGGATAGCTATGAAACAAGAAAACAATATACTCAATGTGTTGATGCCTAACATCAATCACACACCATGACCAAACCTCAACTTAGCACCCACCTATGTATTCAAGTATGTTATTATCCACTCAAAGGATTTTAACCCTCCCCTTAGAAGAGACCTATAAATAGATAATACATTAACCAGTATCCACTGGAAGACAAGCATGACATATCTTTGGCACCTCAACACATACATACATGAACACTAACCCTGAACCAATTATCTCTGTGAAGACAACTCCACTTGCAAACACTTAGGCAATGCAAATAGAAAAATCAAACACCCTTGATGTATGATTAATGAATCCAGAATTCAAATGGAGATAGTTTGGTAATAGTAAAAATATATTAAATCCTCACACATCAGACAAATATGTTACAATATGCACTGTATTCTCTAAACCAACAATGGAAGAAGAACACCCTATATGCAGAGAGAAGGAGAAATCTCTATAGGAAAAGGACCGTTCATTGGAACTAGAAAGGAATTCTAAGTTGGAACCGTTACAAAGTCAAAATTTTGACAATTTATACCACTGGTTACCTTGGAATCCTAAACCAGTAGGATGCAACAAGCTACGGGTAACCACGGTTAGGATTTCAACTACCCAACCAATTAGAACCAATCAAGAATTTACTACAGGGGTAGGAAACCAAGAAACTTGGAAAAAACAAACTTAGGCAGATCTGCAATTATGAAAATCTATGAGCCAGGATAGAAAACTAGGAAATTCCATGAAAATTAGTCAAATCAACCACTTGCAAACAACTTCTTGAGCTCAAAAAATACTCCACCAGGTACAAAAACATCACAATAAATGACCATAGAGCCCCTAGACCACATTGCAACCACCAAACAAATCCAATCAGGCCGCTAAAATATTTAAAACCAGTCCTTCCTGTCGCAAAAACTCTCTGTAAGTTCAAACGGTCACATATATGGCACCAAAAGTAAATTGGCGGTCATCATTTAAACCCAGATCAACCTTATATCCCCACTGTTAGATCTTCATTTTCCTGGGCATCGACAATATTAACCGCAATAGGAATCGGTTACATTTGTGCTTGGTCACATGATTGCATGGCTCCATATTAACCTTTGTGATCATGTGACCATAGTTTCTTAACCACGCAATGCCGATCACAAACCATCTTGAGAAGTCCTTGGCCCCACCACTAGTTAGCAACTCATCAAAACTGAACACACTGGCAAGACCGGCATAGTGGACCCACCCTAACTCCACAATAGCACAATCAAACCGTTGTCGCATGATCACATAGCCCAAAAATGGGCTATGTGAACATGCAACAAGCCGCACCCCTTTACCTTGCCGCAATCGCCACCGCTAAGGGTTAACACAAAATGTTAGTCGCATGATCACATAGCCTTGAAAAAGGCTATGCAAACATGTGACTAACTGCTAGCATTCACCGCCAAATGTCAAACAGGCTCGGGCACTGCAAACATGGGCCCCACTGACAAACTATCAAGTCACCGCGCTGACCAACCAGAAGATGCCACATCACCACTTGCCACCGGGCCTCAGTAAGGAATAACCTTGTCACATGGTCACAAGTCATGAAAATGGCCCTTGTGATCATGTGACAAGGCCATAAGACCACCACCTCTCCACCAACAGCCCCACAAGACAGATGTCAACCGATCGCATGGTCGCATGTCAAAAATTCCTGACATGCGATCATGTGACAACCAATAAGAACATGCACCCCTACTTCCCTTCTAACACTGGGCCCACATCTCTACCTTGCATCCACTAGAACCTTGCCACCTCAACATCCTCTGACAGTGGGCCCACTGCAAACAAACCCGTCAGCATCCAATCGGATGGTGGGTGCATGGGGTGAGAATATTCCATGCAATCACATGCCGACAATAGATTGAAATCACTAACACAAGCCCTGCTAACATTTCTAACTCATCACCACATGGACCAATTGGAAATGAGCACCTCAGGACTATCTGACATGCAGACCCACCTGGACCCATGGCACACCCACATAGGAAAATCTAATGGCTGTCGCAAAAGCGTGAAGGATAAACACTGTACATCTTCATCATGTGAACATGTGACAACCACCAATTCTATCTAAACTTTAACCACACCGAGCAATTGAGAAGAACTGGGTCCCACCAACCGATTGCACTTGCACAGTTAGGGAATGCCAACAAACAGGGTAGAAGTGCGAGGTCAAAAACGTCCAAAGTTTTCACAATAGAGAAGGATTGAAAACACACAAAGTTTTTAGCAAAAAGACCAAAAACACACTGGGTTATCAACAGACTGAAAGGTAGCAGGGAAACCAAAAACATCGTGGGTTTTCAAAAACATTGTGGGTTTTTGACACTTTGGCAAATTTTGAAACTATTTCCTGCAAACCTTAAAACTTGGATATCTCCCTAGATTTTGCGAATTAGGAGATGTGATCTAGACTAGAGCTAGGTGACACAATAAAGAGCACAATTCTAAGGGTGCACACCATGAATCATTATGGATTTTCATCGCAAGTCAAAACTGTGATTGCAAGCATAGCAGGACAGCACAACAAAGACTATAGAGAATAGGCCATTTTCATAAGATTTTGCATTGATAGGAAAATGGACTAACAAAAGTCAATGTAAAGAAAGTTGCTAAGCCTAATGTTGTTTACAAGGTAAAAACTAAGCCTTTTGCTGAGGTTGTACCAGTTTTGCAAAAGAAAAAAAAGGCCCAAACTAACAAACCTACAGATACATCCACCCAAGAAGTTGATAAAGAGATTGCAGATTCAAAACTAGATGTACCTAATTTAAAGTATGTTCCAGTTGACATGAGTAAATTTTTGTCTCAAATCACTATCAAAGTTCCATTATTAGAGATGATGAGAATAGAAGAACATAAGAAAAGTGCCTTGAAATGGGTAAAAACTATAGTACATACTGATTCTCAAAGAACATAAAAAACTGAGAAACAAGTAGCAATTGTGGATGAAGAAGATGAGAATTGTAGTGAGGAGATTGTTTCTAAAATCCCACAAATGTTGTTAGTACTATAGTAGGATTAGTTGATCCTTTTTTCTTGACTCTACAAATAAATGGAAAGTTGCTAAAGAATTGCATGATTGATTCTGGAGCATCAAATACTGTTATGCCTACTGAGATTATGAAGTCTTTGGGTTTGAAAGTGGATACACCCCATGGTAGGTGTCAAGAAATGGATTCAAGAGAAGTACTAGTTGTTGGTACTATTAAGGCTTTGCCTTACAGATTGGCTGCATACCCCAACAAATAATTGACCATGAGTGTTTTGGTAGTAGATATTCCTCCCCAGTATGGAATGTTATTATCAAGAAAATGGAGTGCCTCTATGGGAGGAACCATACATTGTGACTTATCATTTGCCACTTTTAATTTTGAAGGATAGAATATCAAAGTCACTAGGGAGTCTAGAACTCCACACATGATTGAGGAGGAAGAATAGGACAACATGAATTTTTTCCTTGATACTGATATTAATGGCTTTAAGGTCCAAGATGAGGAAGTGGAGGAAGGTGTTGAGCCTTCCCACAAATCACAAAGCCAAGAAGGATTGATTGACCTTGATAATCTCTAAACCATGTATTTTGATGGAGCAAATAGGAAAGAAGGATCTGGAGTTGGAATATTGCTCATATCTCCAAATGGTAAAACTTTCAAGTTCTCATTTACTTTGTTGTTTTCATGCACAAATAATGTTGCAGAGTATGAGGCTCTATTAATTGGTCTAAGATTAGCATCAAGGCATGGCATAAAGTGTTTGAAAGTTATAGGTGACTCTGAGTTAGTCATATCCCAAATTAGATCAAAATATGCTTCAAAGAATTAGAAGTTGAAACAATATAGGAATGTAGTTTGGGATGAGATTGAAAGCTTTAGTGCTTTTAATATTTGTTGGATGGAAAGAAGTCAAAATAGGATGGCAGATTTGTTGGCTAATATAGCCCTTAGACTAGAAGATGCTACATTTGCAGATGTCTCCAATATAGAGGTACAAGCCAGACCTTCCATCCTTGACAATCTAGATAATTGGCAAGTTTTTTTTGATGACCAAGATATATTAAGGTTTCTCCATTGTGAATCTCATTTTGGTGATAAAGAAATGGATTTCAGTGCTTATGTTAATACAATGAATGAAAAAGATGTCATCTTTGGGAAAGAGGTTTTGCAATTAAAATCAAACAAGGTTCCTAAAGGACTAGTTGCTCTTGAAAGGGCATTTGACAATAAAGACAAGGCCTTCTTGGCTAGTACTGATAAAATCAATGAGCTTGAAGAGATAAAATTGGGCACAGGGATAGCTCCCAAGAAAGTTTATATAGGCAAGTCTCTCTCCCAAAGAATTAGAAAAAATTTGATTGACCTTCTCAAAAAGTTTAGGCATTTTTTTGCTTGGTCTTATGAAGACCTTAAAGCTTATAGAAAGGACCTTTTTCAGCATGAGGTTCCTCTCAAAGAAGGCACAAAACCTTCAGACAAAAATTAAGACCTATTAACCCTACCTTGGCACCCAAAATGCAGAGTGAACTCAAGAAAATGATGGATGCTAGAATAACCAAGTCAATCAGGCATTCCACTTGGGTTTCAAATTTAGTGCCTGTCAGAAAAAAGAATGGTGACATTAGACTTTGTGTTGACTTCAAAAATCTTAACATAAATTCTCTGAAGGATAATTATGGACTACCAAACATGGAGAACATGTTGCAAAAGGTCACTAGATTAGAATTGATGTCCATGATGGATGGTTTTTCTAGTTACAATCAGATCATGGTAAAGGACACAAAATAGTTTAAAACTGCATTTACAACTCCATGGGGAACATATGTTTATGTAAGAATGTCATTTGGGTTGACTAATGCAGGTGCCACTTTTTAGAGGGCTATGGATGTAGCCTTTGCAAATTTCATTGATAGATTTATGGTGGTATATCAGGATGACTTAACAGCCTTTTTAGCAAAAGAAGAACAACATTGTTAACATCTTGATAAAATTTTTATCAGAGCATTGGAATATGGGATTTCTTTGAACCCAAAGAAATGTGCCTTTGGTGTGACCGAAGGAAAAATTTTAGGGCACATTGTTTCAAAGGATGGTGTAAGGATAGATCTTGAAAGAGTGGAGGCTATTGAAAAACTAACTTTACCAATGAACATCAAGGGAATTCAATCCTTTTTAGGATAGGTCAACTTTTTAAGAAGGTTTATTACAAACTTTGCAGAAATCAGTATTCCCATATCAAGGATGTTAAAGAAAGGAGTAAAAATGGAATGGAATACTCAAGCAGTCCAAGCGTTCAATGACATTAAGAGGGCCATTAAGCATGCCCCAATCTTAAAGACACCATATTATAGAAAGCCAATGCAAATTTTCTCTTTTGCATCTGCTCATACTATTGTTGCAGTACTTTTACAAAAGAATGCTAAAGGTTTTGAACAACCTATTTCCTTTCTCAACAAGACTTTACAAGTAGTAGAATTAAATTATGATATCATTGAGAAACAAGATTATGCCTTAGTCGAGGCCATTAAAACATTTAGATGTTATTTGGTGGGAGCCACAGTGGTTGCCTATGTTCCAAGTGCTGTAGTTAAGGACATTTTGGTCCAACAAGAGGTTTCAGGAAGAAGATGTAAGTGGATTAATAGAATTCAAGAATTTAACATTGATATCCACATTACAAAGTTGTTTAGAGGTTTGGGCCTAGAAAATTTGATGACCCAAAGTAATTTAAATGCAAACCAGATCAATATGCTAGAAGAGGATCAAAGACCTTATGTGTGCAACATGGACTATTGTGAATGGTATAAAGATATTGTCAAATATTTACAAAAGATGGTCTTACCCCCTGGATTGGATGATAATAAGAAAAGAACTATTAAAATCCACTCTTTGAGATATGCAATTATAAATGGTGAGATTTGGTGGAGGAGTAATGAAGGTGTTTTGCTTAGGTGTGTAGATTAGGAGAAGGCCAAACTTTTGATGCATGAAATGCACAGTGGAATTTGTGGAGGACATTACATGGAAAAGACTACAACCCAAAAGATTATTAGGGAAGGTTTTTGGTGGCCTTCACTTTTCAAGGATACCCATCAATTTGTCAAGAAGTGTGATCCTTGCCAAAGGTTTGCAGGAAAACTAAAATTCAATGGAAATTTGCCTCAGACCTATTTCTGTTCAAGCCCCTTTCCATAAGTGGGGTATGGATTTCATTGGTGAAATCCCTAATAAGTCCAGTGGTGGACATTCTTACATCTTAGTGGCAACTTACTATTTCACTAAGTGGGTTGAGGCAATCCCTACAAGAAGAGAAACTAGCAAGGTAGTAATAGATTTTACGATGCAGAATATTCTCACAAGATTTGGTTGCCCAGAAACTATGGTGGTTGATAATGCATTATGTTTTAGGTTAGAAGAGTTTGTTGATTTCTGTAGACATAATGGTATTAAAATTTTATATTCATCTACTTATCATCCACAAGGCAATGGCTAGGTAGAATCTAGCAATAAAAATTTAATCAAGATTTTGAAGAGAGTTCTGGACAAGAACAAGAAGGCCTGGGACTCTAAATTGCTACAAGCCCTGTGGGCTGATAGGTTTACAATAAAGAGAGCAATAGGGTGTGCCCCTTTTGACTTAGTGAATGGAATAAATGCAAGATTACCCCAAAATAATTTTTTACAGATATACCAATTCATTCATAAATATGATAAAGATGTTGAAGAAGATATCACAGTCAGAATGAATGACCTGATTCAATTAAATTAGGTAAGAAATGATGCACACATCAAGAATGAGAATTTGCAGGCCTAGTGCAAAGTCTTGTATGATATAAGGACTACTCAGAGAAATTTTGCAGAGGGAGAAATGGTATTAATGTGGAATGTAAGAATGCAAGACAAAGGAAAACATGGGAAATTTTATCCCATATGGTTAGGCCCATATATCATTGAGGAAAAATGGGGAGTAGGCTCTTACATTATGAAGAATTTGACAGGAGAACTCCTAGAGCTCCCTATTCATAGTCAATTTTTGAAGTTCTACTTCTCCTGAAAAATTTTGAGTCTCTGTATAGTTGTGTTTTAAAGTTGTTGTTTGCTAGTTTCCTATTTTTGGTTCAAAGTTTTGGTTCTGGTCTATTGTACCAGGAGATTCTAGCTTCTCATTGTATCTGCAGGAGATACATATCCCCGAGCATGAGCCACTATTAGCACAAGTAAAAAATTCCATGGTTGAATCATATTTTCCATGCCTCTGCAGTTATTTTTCCCATTTTCCTAGTGAAACCCTAGGCAAAATTCAAAAATCTAGCCATTTGCAAGGAAAACCCTAAGTGTGCCCTAGCCCTGTTCTAATTTCATGTTGCTTTCTTGGGCCACTTAAAATTTCATTAAGGCATGTGCGTTAAATTTTATTACCCTGGTGGCCTTTATTTTCCTAAGTCTCCAAGCGCCTAGCTTTAATTTTTCCTAAGTTCGGCGGCAATAATTTTTCTTAAGTCTCAATGTTTAATTTTTCTAATGTTTTCAACTTTTATCCTTTCCTGGGCCCAGCTCTGACAACATCTTGATCTAACAGTTAGTGTAAGTCCACAAGTGATGTGTCAGAGGCTTGCAATCTTACACTGGCCATTGATCTTTCCTAATGATGCAGTGTTTCAAAGATGTGGGACCGTCCGACAAATTTGCACAGTTAGCAGTCTATGATTCGTCCACCTATTGCTGATTTCGAAAGGGTAGTGGGTCCTATTTGTCGGCATATCAGAAGGCTCTAACATTTATAGAGATCAATAGTGGGTGTGTCTTTGCAAAGGATGTGTGTCTTTGCAAAGGATGTGTCTTTGATTCTTTTTTGTGATGTAATATTTTCTTTCAGTGAGTCCACTGCCAGGTGTGCACAGTTGGTAGTTTTTAATTGATCCACATAATAAAGAGGTGGAGCTTGTTAGTGGGGCCTATGTCAAAGATTTTTGATCAATGGTCGGTGTATGATCACATGGAATATTCTTCCCCCATGCGATCTTATGCCTTTCATCTGATTAGATGCCAAGGGAAGAGTGGGTCCTATGTCAGAAGTGACTGGGTGGAGATAGTAAATAGTATGATGACATGTCATGGCTTGTAGGTGGGCCCAGGGTTATCAAAGTTTTTTGGTGGCTCAGAAAAGTTTTTGGCGGCACTGATAAAGTCTTCTATGTCTGCTTATTCACAAAGTATTTGGCAGAGTTCTAAATTTTCTAGCAAATTGACGATTGAGGTTTTCATGCATTCCCCAAATGTGACCAAGGGTTAAACATGAGACTCAGTGATTCAATGAAATGCTTTGTTCACTGAATCATTTGACTTGACCATGGTTAAATAAAGTATTAAGCGACTTGAATTTTCTTGCAGTTGCATGTTCGCCAAATGGTCAAGGGGTTAATGGTTAGTAGAGAATTGTGGGACCTTTCTGCCAGGTCTTGCTGAGGTGTTTTAGGTTGATTGGCCATGGGTTTCAAGAGTAAAGACACATTAGTGGGCCCAAGAAATTCTAAAGGATGCCACGATGGAAAATATGATGGCTGGCGTATCTTCGCATAGAATCTTTTGAGGCTATGCGATCTTAGGACAGCCATTCGATTAGAACATTATGAGGAGTGGGTCCAAATTGCTACATGGGGCCTTTGTCTCACTGATGTGCTCTATTTTCATTGGTCAAGAGTTTTTGATGATGTGGAAAGAGATTTTTTTAAAGGTTTTTTTTTACTATTGTGGGATTCTATAAGCTGCCCGATCTACTGAGAATAAGATAGACTGACGGTCCTATTTTAAACTCTAGCCGATTACCATTTTAATTTTGAATTCAAATTTCCTGCATGGTTTTGCTAGGGTTTTTAATGCAGAAAGTTGTAAAATGAAGCAGTGGCCATGAATTAAATTCTTTGATACAGATTGTAGTTGGGAAAGGATATAGAAGACATAAATTATAGCTAAAATCCAATTTTGTTTCCTATGATGTTCGAGCCAAATGAATAGCAGGATTGAATTACAGAGTGACATTCATTGCAGGGTGGACAGCGAGATATAAAATCAAATTTGTTGAAACTAAGCCGAGAATAGCATTGAAGACATAAAGCAATTGACTCATCTAAAAAATATCTCATCTGTTTCATTGGTGTAGTTATTGTAAACCCTTTAGGGTTGTTGTAAAGGTTTTTAGGTTAATTTTTGTAACCCTAGAATGATCGGTTGCTTGTTGCATCTCTTGATATAAAGGGATTTTTCATGATCATTCTAAGGGATTGAAGTTTAGGTGTCAAAAAAGATAGAAATTTCTAAAACCCTAGCTTTTAGTCAAGGATTATAATTTTTTATATCATTTTATCAAACAATAGAGAAGAAGTACAGGTTGTTCTTATCTTGAAAGCTTGTTATTGAGGATACTGTATGCACATGGTGAAAGGTTATACTTAATACAAACCTTAGATCTTTTCTCTCCTTTTCTCTATTCTTTGAATCTTTAAATATTTTCATAAGGTTTATATGAATGTATTGATGCTTTGAGTTCCAACCTAGAGTTAGATTAAATATTGCTCAAAGTGGAATATGTGTTCTTGGAGTTTATTTGAAGGATTTTCTTAAGTAGGAAAGAGTTGAGATATTTTTTTTTTTTTCTAAAAAGACCAATTTCAGACACCATTATATTCATCATTTTCCTTAATATTTTTCCCAATGGATAAGGCACTAGCCTATATTCTCCTATCTTTGTGTTGAGAAGAGTGATTCAAACCTTGCAATCCCAAATCATTAAATCATTACCAGTCTTTTAATTTTATTTACATTTATGTATTGTCCTATCTAGTGATGGAGAGTCAATGAACAATAGGTTGTTGTTTAGTATTTTCTCACTGTATTCATCTATTGAAAGATCCAATAAAGAAATAAGGGGCAGAGTTAGAATTATTAGTCAGAGTTAATACTATTGGATCAGGTGCACCCACCTTGGTTTTGTAGAGCCAAAAGCAGAAGAGGGTAGTCTTATCCCTATAGTTGGACCAATTTCTTATAGATTTCTCACATTTGGAACTAACCAATCTTCAATATCCATCATAAGCATATTGGTATCTCATGGAGTGTAAAATCCTATCCAAGAACCAACAAGAGTAACAATCAAGAAGGCTATAGGGTGTGCTCCCTTTGATTTAGTGTATGGTATCCATGCCAGGTTGCCACAAAACAACTTGCTACAAATGTACAAGTTCATCTAGTTATATGATGTTGATCAAGATGATGAAATGAAGATCAGATTACAAGACTTGATATAATTAGATGAATCAAGGAGGGAAGCACATGATGGAAATGTGAAATCTCAGCTGAAATATAAAAGTTTGTATGACAAGAAAACCACAGTTAGAATTTTTCAGGGTGATGATTTGGTCCTAATGTGGAATGCTAGGCTTGAAGACAAGGGTAAACATAGCAAGTTTGACCCTATTTGGTTGGGATCATATCTAATCAACAAAGCATGGAGACATGATTCATACATTCTGAAGGACTTGATTGGAAATTAAATGGAATTGCCAGTTCATGGACAATTCCTCAAGTTGTACTTTTCTTAAGGTACTCTCATTATCCATGAATAGTAGTTAGTTTACCCTTCTAGTTGTGTTTTTATTTTCAAGTTGTGTGAGTAGGTTAGTTGTTTTGTCTCAGTAGATGGTCTGCTTATCCCAAAGTTTCTCAATTCTTGTCATGCCTACAAGAGGCATACATCCCTAGACAGATCCAGTGTTGGCACTTCAAATTTTTCAGTACATAAATCCTATAAATTTTTTGTAAATTTAAAGTGTGTATAGATGTTCATGAAGTTGAGAGAATTTTTCTACAAAAAATCCACAAAAAGTCCTACAAAATTATCAAGATTTTCCCTCAATATCGGGCCAGCCCTAGTTTAAAATTCAAATTTGAGGAAAGTCCTAAATATTTTCCACTTTTAGAAAAAACCTAGGTCACTTTTTTTATGTCTATTTTAGTGTTACTTTTTTGAGTCACTTAAGTTCCTAAAAAAAGCATGTGTTTATTTGTATCACCATGTGGGGGTCATATTTTTATTTTTCCTAAGTCTGAGGGCCTGGTGATATTAATATTTTCTAAGTCCTTAATACTCTATCGTTATAATGTTTCAATATTCTTTGGGCTCTGAATCTTAGAAAGGATTGGATGGTGGTCTTATGATCTCATAGAATCTTTTAACCCTATGAGATCATAAGATAGTCATTGATCTTACAAGTGAAGCATAGTGCGATTGTCAAGTGGGGCCAATGATAGGTATGCACATGTGTTGAGTGTTCATTGGTTATAGCTTTGCTGACATGGAGATCAGTGTTTGAAAAGGTTCTACTGGTATTTCCATCTTTAAATACAAATTTGTGAAAATTCTTTGAATTAAAGTGATTTGCGGGGCAGTTTACTACCTAGTGATAGTGAAAGATCTATGAATTAATGGTTATCATTTAGATTTCTCTTATCATTTATCTATTACATTTAAATCCTGTCAGTGATTATTGATTTAAGTCTTGTTTTACTGGATTAGGAGCACCCTCCTTGGTTTTTTAGAGCCAAAAGTGTAGAGGGTAGTCTTGTCCCTATAGTTGGTCTAGTCATCTTTAGAACTCAATATTTGGATCTAACCCATCCATAAAATCTGTAGATGTACTAGTTGCTTGTCAAAGCATAAAGTCAATTTTGGGATCCAACAAAGAGAACTAAGAATATTATTGAGAGCACAAATGTTAAAGTTGATGAAAAGTTCAAAATTTAGGAAAGAATGCTTGATTGTGAATCAGATGAAGAAGCTCATCCTAAACCTAACACTGAGACTACTAAACTATTTTATGAAACTGAGAGTGATTTGTTGAATGAAAGCCATAGTGAAGTCATTGAAGAACCTACACCTGAAGTCAAATCAGAGACAGTGACCTCTAACAAGAATAGTTATGTTTGATTTCTCAAGTTGAACCTAAATCTACTAGTGAAGCTTGTGAAGATGAAAGTTGGATTAATGCTATGAAAGAAAAACTAGAGTAGATTGAAAAGAACAAGACATGGGAATTGGTCCCCAGATTTAAAGATAAGAATGTTATTGGAACTAAATGGTTGTTCAGAAACAAGATGAATGAACAAGGAGAAGTAGTAAGAAAAAAAGAAAGATTAGTATGTAAGGAATACTCACAACAAGAAGGAATTGACTATGAAGAAACTTTTTCACTTGTAGCAAGAATTGAAGTAGTAAGAATTTTTTTGGCCTATGCAGCTTATAAGAAATTCAAGGTATATTAGATGGATGTAAAGTCAACATTTCTAAATGGAGAAATGGAAGAAGAAGTCTACATTGAACAACCTAAAGGTTTTCCTTTGACTCAAGAAGGAGACATGGTATGTAAACTGAAGAAAGCCTTATATGGACTAAAGCAAGCACCTAGAAATTGGTATGCAAGATTGGATAAATATTTGTTAAAATTGGGATTTAAAAAAGGAACAACTGATAGAAATCTATACACAAAAGAAATTGAAAATGGTTTGTTGATTGTAGTTATTTTTGTTGATGACATTATTTTTGGAGGAGAAGATGAAGCTAGTGACAAATTTGCTGATGAAATGAAGATTGAATTTGAAATGAGTATGATTGGTGAAATGAAATATTTTTTGGGATTACAGATAACACATAATAGTGATGGTATCTTTGTAAGTTAGAAAAAGTACCTGAATGACTTGTTGAAAAGATTTGGAATGGAGAACTGTAAACTAGTTGGAATACCTATGGTAACTAGACACAAATTATCTAGCATAGATGAAACACCAGCAGTTGAACAAAATATGTATAGATCTATGATTGGAGGATTGTAGTACTTGAATCATACAAGACCTGATATAGCACATTCAGTTGGAATTGTAGTGAGATTTCAAGCTTAGCTTAGAGAATCACATTATTTCGCAGTAAAGAAGTTACTAAGATATTTAAGAGGCACAATGGACTATGGACTATGGTATGAGAAATCTAATTATTTTACCCTATGTGCATATACAGATGTTGATTGGGGAGGCAGTGTTGATGATAAAAAGAGTACTAGTGGAGGAGCCTTTTTCCTTGGAGGAAGATTGGTTTCTTGGCTAAGCAAGAAGCATAATTATATTTCATAGAGCACAACAAAAGAAGAATATGTAGCAAAAGAAAACAATTGTAACCAGATAATTTGGATGAAGAAAATGTTGAAGGATATTGGAATAAAGTTTGAAGAGCCTATTGTGATACATTGTGACAACACTAGCATAGTTATTATGTCTAAGAACCCTTTATTACATTCTAAGACAAAGCATATAGAGATTAATTATCATGTAGTAAGAGAGAAAGTTGCTAAGAAAGAAGTCAAACTTGAGTACATAAGCACAAAGGAGCAGATAGCAGACATTTTTGCAAAGACTTTACCTAAGGATACATTTGAGTATTTGAGAGGTATGCTTGGGGTTATGCCCCATCCTACTTTTGAGAAGTGATGTAGAATTTTGCATTCATCTAGTGGTATATGAGCCTTATCTTTCTTCTGGACTGGATGTTGGTACTTCCTCTATGGGGGAGTATATGTATCTGAGCTGAGTCATGAGGACTCCATTGAATGTATTTTCTGAATAGTGTCTTTTGACATTGGAGTTGTTGTTGACATAATGATGAAATTTTCTATCATTGATGTCAATGGGGGAGAAGTATACATGAAAAAAATGAATAAGGAGAGAACTCAACAGGAAAACAAAGCAAGATTTGATTGATGAAGAGGACTTGAAGTATTTTTTAGAGCAATATTGTTGCAGTATTGGATTCTTGGAACATTGGATGTTTTTCATCTATGTTGCCATCAATGAAAATGGGGGAGATTGTTAGGAATGAATGTTGAATGTTTGACAGTCATTTTGTAGCAGTTGTTGTTGCATTCATGACTGTGATTGTCATTGATGTCAACACAATGATCTACTGGAGACTATCAGAGGAGCATAAAATGTTTTGATTAGCGCACATGGGATATTGTAGTTGGAGCTATGCAATGTGGAGGATATACTCTTTGATATTTTATATGTCTATGGTTAAGAGGGCATATAGTAATTCATTTATTCATGAAAGTTATGAGCATTTTGGTGGAAGCAGTATTCAGGCAGTGTTCTTGAGTAGCAGTTTGTGGAAATCAGATGATATTTCCTAATCGGGATGGAATCTAGTTTTTTGTAGTTAAAGGGAAGTTGAAGACACATTGATAGTGATGTGGATGACAATGAAAAATTTGAGGTCACACGAGTGAAGAATTATTGTATTTGGAAGCTGATAATTTTGTGTAATTTTGATGTAGCGTGTGGAAACTTTTATTTTGTAATTAGATGCTAACTCATTTGTAATTATTTGAGTGTGGTATAAAGGAAGGAATTTTTTTCCTTGTTGTAATGAAATTGAAAATGTGAATGTGAGCATGTATGCATGAAGTGAAGAAAAGAGCTAATGAATTGAGGAAGGGAAATTGTGAAGGAAGTCATGTGAAGTACAAAGATCTAGAATTGAGATTTGGTGTAACAGTGAGTGTGGTTTGGCATAGTTAGAGAAGAGGTAACCTGTTTTGATATTATTTGATTGAATAATCTATAGATCAATTGGACAGTGTGTTCAGTGATCTTTCCATTGAAGTTGTTTGGGCAGTGGGTCCTTCTGTCTTCCATAACTCTTAACAGGGTTAGAATATTTTAACAAGGATTCAAAATGTCCTAATAGGGATTCATAAGTACTAAATGTATTTCATAAGAATCCTAAAAAATTCCATCCTTTCACAAGGTATATTCATATTAGTGCATCTTTTGTGGGCATCATTTCGACTAGGGTTTACTCTTTGATCAAGAGGTACCCTAGTTAACATATCTTGTGTCATTGTGTTATTGTGTATGAATATCTTTCTATGGTTGGTGTGTTAGAAAGTAAAGTCCAATAGGATAAATGAGAGGGGGGATTGAATAAGTTATCATATAATTATAACTTTTATCAACTTCAATAGCATTAAAACATGTAATCAATATGATTACTAACCATAGAAAGATATTTATACACAATAACACAATGACACAAGATATGTTGACTAGGGAACCTCTTGATCAAAGAGTAAATGCTAGTGGGAATGATGCCCATAAAAGATGCACTAATATGAATATTCCTTGTGAAAGGATGGACTCTGTTAGAAGTCTTATGAAATACATTTAGTAAATATGAATCCCTATTAGGAGATTTTGAATCCTTGTTAAAAGATTCTAACCCTGTTAAGAGTAATGGAAGATAGAATGACCCACTACCCAAATAGCTTCAGGGTAATAGCACTGAACACACTGTCCAAATAATATTTGTATTACTCAACTAAATAATATGTTACCTCTTCTCTGATTGTGCCAAACCGCACTCATTGTTACACCAGATCTCAATTTCAGATCTTTGTACTTCGCATGTCTTCCTTCACAAATTCCATTTCACGCTTAGCTCTTTTCTTCACTTCATGCATACAACATCACATCTGACCACACAAACTACAATAAGGAAATACATTCCTTCCTTTATACCACACTTAAATAATTACAAATGAGTCAGCATACAATTATAACATAAAAGTTTCCACATGTTACATCAAAATTACACAAAATTGTCAACTTCCAACTACAATAATTCTTCACTCGTGTGACCTTGAAGTTTGTGCTATCATCCACATCACTATCAATGTGTCTTCAACTTACCTTTAACTGCAAAAAACTAGATTCCATCACGATTAGGAGATATCATCTGATTTCCACAAACTTCTACTCAGGAACACTACCTAAATACTACTTCCACCAAAATGCTCATAACTTTCATGAATAAATGAGTTACTATATGTGCTCTTAACCATAGACATATAACATATCAAGGAATATATCCTCAACATCGCATATCTCCAACTCTAATAACCCATGTACACTAATCCAAACTCTGTCTACTTCTCTGCAAGTCTCTGGTAAATCACTGAGTTGACATCAATGACAATCATAGTCATGAATGCAACAATAACTACTATTGAATGGATGCCAAACATTTAGCATTCATTCCTAACAATCTTCCCCATTGGAATTGATGGCAATATAGATGAAAAAATATCCAATGTTCCAAAAATCTAATACCGCAACACTATTGCTCCAAATCTTCTTCATTAATCAAATCTTGCTTTGTTATCCTATTCAGTTCTCTCTAATAGATGTTTCAGATGGTTTTTCATGTATACTTCTCCCCCATTGACATCAATGACAGAAATCTCATCATTATGTCAAAAAGAACTCCAATGTCAAAAGACACTATTCAAAAAATACATTCACTAGAGTCCTCATAACTCAGCTCAGATACACATACTCCCCCATAGAGGAAGTACCAACATCTAGTCTAGAAGAAAGCTAAGGCTCATATACCACTAGATGGATGCAACCAAATGCATCACTTTTGAAAAGTAGGCTGGGGCATAACCCCAAGCATACCTCTCAGATACTCAAATGTATCATTAGGAAAAGGCTTTATGAATACATCTGCTATCTACTCCTTTGTACTTATGTACTAAAGTCTAACTTCTTTCTTAGAAACTTTCTCTCTTACAACATGATACTTAATCTCTATATGTTTTTTCTTAGAATATAATATAGGATTCTTAGACATACTAATTGTGCTAGTGTTGTCACAATGTATGACAACAGGTTCAAAAAACTTTATTCCAATATCCTTCAGCATTTGCTTCATCCAAATTATCTGGTTACAATTGTTTTCTTCTACTACATATTCTTCTTCTGCTATGCTTTGTGAGATACAATTCTTCTTCTTTCTTAGCCAAGAAACTAATCTTCCTCCAAGGAAAAATGCTCCACCACTGGTGCTTTTCTTATCATCAACACTACCTCCCCAATCAACATCTATATATGCACATAGGGTAAAATCATCAGATTTTTCATACCATAATCCATAGTCCATTGTGCCTCTTAAATATCTTAGCATCCTCTTTACCGCTGCATAATTTGATTCTCTAGGTTCACCTTGAAATCTTGCTACAATTCAAACTAAATGTGCTATATCAGGTCTTGTATGAGAAAAATATTGTAATCCTCCAATCATAGATCTATATTTCTTCTGTTCCACTACAAGAATCTCATATGTGCTAGATAACTTATGTGCAGTCACCATGGGTGTTCCAACTGGTTTACAATTCTCCATTTCAAATATTTTCAACAAGTCATTCGGGTACTTTGTCTGACTTACAAAGATAACATCATTGTTTTGTGTTATTTGTAATCCCAAAAAGTATTTCATTTCACCAATCATACTCATTTCAAATTTAGTCTTCATTTCATTAGAAAATTTGTCACTAGCTTCATCTTCTCCTACAAAGATAATGTCATCAACAAAAATAACTATAACCAACAAACCATTTTCAATTTCTTTTGTGTATAGATTGCTATCAGCTGTTCCTTTTGAAAATCCCAACTTTAACAAATACTTATCCAGTCTTGCATACCAAGTTCTAGGTGCTTGTTTAAGTCCATATAAAGATTTCTTTAGTTTACATACCATGTCTCCTTCTTGAGTCAAAGGAAAACCTTCAGGTTGCTCAATGTAGACTTCACATCCATCTGATATACTTTGAATTTCTTGTAAGTTGCATAAGCCAAAAACATTCTTACTGCTTCAATTCTTGCAATAGGACCAAAGGTTTTTTCATAGTCAATTACTTCTTGTTGTGAGTAACCCTTACATATGAATCTTTCTTTGTTTCTTACTACTTCTCCTTGTTCATTCATCTTGTTTTTGAATACCTATTTATTTCCAATAACATTCTTGTCTTTAGGTCTAGGGACCAATTCCCATGTCTTATTGTTTTCAATCTGATCTAGTTCTTCTTTCATAGCATTAGTCCAACTTTCATCTTCACAAGATTCACTAGTACTCTTAGGTTCAATTTGAGAAATCAAACATAACTATTCTTGTACCTTATTTCAAGTTAGAACTCCTCTTTTGATGCTTCCAATAATTTGACCAATAGGATGATTTCTTAACAAAAACCTGCTAGGTGTCACTGTCTCAGATCTCTCTTTAGGTGTCAGTTCTTCAATGACTTCACTATGAATTTCATTCAAAAAATCACTATCAGTTACATAAAATAATTCAGTAGATCCAGTGTTAGGTTTAGGATGAGCTTCTTCATCTAATTCATAATCAAGCATTCTTTCCTAAATTTTGAACTTTTCATCAACTTTAACATTTGTGCTTTCAACAATAGTCTTAGTTCTTTTATTGTAACATCTATAGGCTTTTATTTTCAAAGAATATCCAAGAAATATACCTTCATCACTTCCAGGATCAAACTTTCCAATATCATCATCTCTCTTTATATAACATTTGCTACCAAAAATTCTAAAATACTTAACTAAGGGTGCATGTCCAAACCATAATTCATAAGGTGTCTTGTCTGTGTTTGCTCTGATTTGTACTTTGTTCATTGTATAAACTATTGTGTTCATTGCTTCTCTCCAGAATCTCTTCACCAAATAATTCTCAAATAACATAGCTCTTGATGCTTCAGTCACTAATCTATTTCTTCTTTCTACAATGCCATTTTGTTCAGGTGTTCTAGGGGCTTAATACTATCTCTTAATGCCATTTTCTTCACAAAAGGTCTTAACCTCTCTAGAAGTAAATTCTCCACATCTATCAGATCTCAAACATTTAATCTTCATTCTAGATTCATTCTCAAATTTATTCTTAACAATCTTAAACTTATCAAATGCTTCAGATTTTTCTTTAAGAAATGTAATCCACATCATTCTTGTAAAATCATCATCAAGAATCATAAAATACCTTTCTCCATAGAATCCTCTAGTCCTGGTAGGACCGCTCAAATTTGTATGAACAATCTCCAACTTTTCTACAGATGTAAACTTCTTACTGGGAAAATAAATTCTCTTCTATTTAGCCATTACACATTCTTTGCAAATCATGTTAGTTGGCTTCATAATTTTAGGCAAATCTCTTACTAAAAGTGTAGTACTTACTTTCACAATGTTCTCAAAGTTTATATGACAAAACCTTCTATTCCATAACCAACTGTCATCAATCTTAGTAATCAAACATGTCATCTCAATAGGATTCAATTTAAATACATTACCTCTAGTTCTAGATCTAGTTCCAATCAGAATTCTATCTTTATCCTTTATCACACAAGTTTTCTCAGTAAACCAAACTTGATGTCCCTTATCAACTAACTATCCAACACTCAAAAGATTATTTTTCAATCCATTCACAAAATAAACATCATCAGTATTAGTCTTTCCATCAAGAGTAATAGATCCTATTGGGAGTTCCCTTTGATCTTCAACTTGTAGATTTATACTTTTATGGATAACTTTAATATAACTTTGACTTTATCACCACTCCAAAGTCTACAAGGAAGAGGGCCAATTAACAAGGATCAAAAATGAGATCCTCCTACACTTTGAGCCTCAATGCTTAGGTGGGTGTACCCTTGACTCACTTCTCCAAAGGAGTCTCAAAAAAATATTCAATTATGTCCTTTACTACCTATCTGAAAGATTTTATCATTTAAATGTGTGTGTGTGTGATTGATGATGGACAACCTCCAGAAAATGGACCAGTGCCTTAACCAAGGGCAAAGAGTCACCTAATAACATATATCAATTGAAGATCTTAAATCAAACACTCCTGGGTTCAAGATAAGCACTTTTCCTATTACCCCTCTCCCTCAAACATAAGGACATTAGATTCTTATTTGGTTGTAAACTCACTGAACTCACCTAAAAGACTTTAATCCTAACTTTGTTAGGAACTCAAAGATGACTTCACAATACTCTTTGTTTACCATATGCTAATACACTTTGTGATACTAACATATATGAGCTCAGAAAAAAAAAAGACATACACAAATGCAAGATTGGAACTCAATAGCATTCTCATTAACATATTTAGGATCAATACACTATCAAACAAAAAAATGCCAAAGGAAAAGACCGAAAGTCCAGGCTCTCCTTTCTCAGTGAATTAACATCAATAATCAAGGACCAAAAAGAAAGTTTTAGAACCCTCACTAAATAAAAAATCCTACCACTTATACCCCCTAGTCATCTTGGAAACCCAAAAAAGGTTGCAACAAGCTATATATGACTAGGGTTAGGATTTCAACCACCCAACCCACTGAAAATGGTCAAAAATTTAAAAATAGGGGAAGAAACCTAGGCAACCAGGAGAAAAAAAATCCTGAAGTGATCCTCAATCATGATAATTTCACTGAGAAGGTACTGAGAACCACAAAAATGCCCAAATGTCAACCTATTTGGCCACCTGCATCATGCCTCGAGCACAAAAAAATAGTACAGACCCTTGCAGGTGATCATGGAACACCCTAGACCACACTGTAATAGAAAGTGTCACCAAACAAATCAAATCCACCCGTGAAAGCATTCAATTCTGGTCCTTTCTATTATTGGAAACCCTCTCCAAATTTGAATTTGAAAAATAATGGTCATTTCCAAGTGCTAGCAGCAAATCGGTGGTCGATGTTTAAATCTGAGCTATCTTTAAGTCATGACCATCAGATCCCTCTATTTTATGGGCTTTAAGTCTTAACTCAACTATTACCCTCAGGTTTACTCCTAGAATCTACGTGACAAGGCTTTTTCTTATTCAGGGGATGAAAAACTTAACCATGGCTTAACCCCGTGAACTAGCGAACAAAGGAAAACAAACATACCCCGGTTACATTTGGTGAACTAGCGACAAAAGGTTTTCACCAGTTTGTAGAACATTTTAAGTCACTACTAAAATAATTAGTGATCACGTGACCTTCCTTCACTGAATCGCCAGACATTTTAGAACACCACCAAATCTCCTTGTGAATGAGCAAACTAATTTGAACTTTTGTCGGGCTGCTAAGAATTTTGTCCAAACCGCCAAAAGACTGAGGAAATTTATCAGACCCACACCAAGAAGATCGACGGTTGTCTCATCTTCACATAGACCTTCAAGATTCCTTTAGTTCATAAGACAACTGTCAGATGAAGAATCTTACCCTACCCTGACAACCCTCTAACACTAAAAGAGATCAACGGTTGTCTTAAGTTCACATGTGTCAGAGAAAACCCATCAGATTACAGGCCGACTGTCGATGCTTTGTCACTGTCAGAACCCACTGAACCTCAAAGAACCTAGCCCCACTACCAGCATGTCTAGTCACACAACATGGACCAATCAAATACCACCAAATTAGCACACCTAGCATGTGGACCTATCACACTTTATCCCCTCTGAAAAAGGTAGAATCAACAGTTGGCACATGATCTTAAGCCTCTGACACATTCCATAAGATCATACACCCATCATTGATTTTATGACAATGTCAAGACCCTCTGATACATCTGGAAATTAGGTCCCACTGACAACTATCACCAAACTAATACATGGACCAATGAGAATCCACCATCTGTGCTTACATGTCACTATGGACCCATAGTTTGAAAGGCTATGTCATAAAGAAAATCAATGATCATCACAAAAGTGCAAGCCTTTGACAAAACCTTAGTGCTTTTGTGACAACCATTGGATCAAGATGGTGTCAGAAGGCTAGGCCCAGAGAAGATTAAGCTGAAACATAGGAAATATTAAAAGGCATGACTTAGGGAAAATAAAAGGTCACCGGGGGTTAGAAACTTAGGAAAAATTAATAGCTGACCCCACAAGGTGATAAAATATTAAAGAACATGCACTATAGGACTTTTAAGTGGCCTGAATAAAGTAATATGAAATTAGAACAAGGCTAGGGCATTACAAAGGGTTTCAATACAATGGCTAGTTTTTCAAAAATTTGAACTAAGGGTTAATGCCAAAGACTTGAAAAATGATTGTAGAGACCAAAAAAAAAGAAGAAAAGGCTAGAGCCATGAAAATTTTTGCACGTGCTAACAGTGGCTTTGTTTGGAGATGTTTGCCTCCTGTAGGCATAGCAAGGACTTAGAATCACTAGTTAAAGTAGACCATCCCACTGGAAAAACTAACAACAAAGAGCAATAGGACCAAAACCTTTCAGACCAGGACAAAACAGGATAGGGGAAAGCAACTTATTTATAGGATTTACAACATATACAAACCTAACTATTATTCATGGAAATAAAATACCTTCAATTGAAGTATCTCTTCAAGAATTGTCCATGAACTGGCAATTCTTGAACTTCACCATTCAGTTCTTTCACAATATATGAATCTTGGCCCCATTTCTCATGAATTAAATATGACCCTAACTAGATGGGATCAAATTTACCATGTTTCCCTTATCCTCCAGTCTGGCATTCCAAATTAACACCAAATCACCAAGTTCAAACCTTCTTTCAACAGTCTTCTTGTCATAGAAATTCTTAACCTGTAACTATAACTTGGCATTCCTTGCAACTGATTCTCTTCTAGTCTCATCCAACCTAATGAGGTCCTCAATTGTCAACTGCATTTCATCATCTATATCATCATCATATAATTGCACAAATTTGTACATTTCCAATATATTATTTTGAGGCATTCTTTCATGTATTCCATATACTAGGTCAAATGGTGCACAACCAATTGCCCTCTTCACAGTTACCCTATCATCCCATAGAGCTAATGGCAATTTTGAATTCCATGCCCTCTTATTCTTTTCAAGAATCCTTCTGAGGATCTTAATCAAACTCTTATTAGTAGATTCTACCTGACCATTTCCTTGTCGATGATAAGGTGAAGAATTAGAAATCTGAATTCCTAAACCTTTGCAAAAGTCCTTATATTCAACAGACCTAAAGCACATTGCATTATCACTTACTATTATTTTAGGGCACTCAAACCTTGTAACAATGTTGTTCAACAAGAAATCAATTACCACCCTGCTGGTTGCATTCCTTGTAGGTATAGCCTCTACCCACTTTGTAAAGTAATCAGTGGCAACTAAGATCCATGAGTGTCCTCCACTTGACTTGTTTGGTATCTCCCCTATGAAATCAATTCCCCATTGTTGGAAAGGAGCTTGTAGTTCTACTAGTTTTAATGGCATGTTACCTAAAAATTTAAGCTTACCAGAGAACCTTTGACAAGCATCACACTGCCTTACCAACTTTTCTACATCCTTGAAGATTGTAGGCCACCAGAATCCCACTCTCAATATTTTATGAGCAGTTGTTTTACCCATGTAATGTCCACCACAAACTCCCTCATGCATTTCTTTTAACAACTTGTTAGCTTGATCTCCATCAACACATTTCAAAAGTATGCAATCTAAATTCTTTCTATACAATTTACATTTCACAATTACATACTTGATGGCCTATAACTCTAATGTCCTCCTCTGATTATCATTCATTCTTGCTAGACATTTCATGTTTCTCAAATAGTAGATAATATCTCGATACCAAACACAATCATCCATATCACATGTATAATCAATTTTAGAATGATTTATCTGATTTGCATCAAGATTGGATTGGGCCATCAGTTTTGCCAATCCTTGTCCTCTAACCAACTTAGTAATTTGGATATCAATGTTGAATTGTTGGATCCTATTGATCCATCTGCATCTTCTCCCAGATACCTCTTGCTATGAGAAAATATCCTTCACAGCTGCACTTGGCACAAAAATAATCACAACTGCTCCCATCAAATAACATCTAAAAGCCTTAACTACCTTCTCAAGTGCATATGCTTGTTTCTCATTGATGTCATACTTCAATTCAGCAGCCTGCAAAGATTTAATGAAGAATGCAATAGGCTGCTCATAACCATTCTAATTTTTTTGCAACAACACTGTAGCAATAGTATGAAAAGATGCAAAAGAGAAGATATGCATTAGAATACTATAATCAAGTGCCTTAAGCACTAGTACATCTTTGATAGCCTACTTGATATTTTTGAAAGCCTCATTAGGCTCACCCTCGCAATTGATTACAGATCCCTTCTTCAACATCTTAGAAATAGGTCTAGTAACCTTTGCAGAGTTTGTCATGAACCTCCTTAAGAAATTAACTTGACCAAAGAAGGATTGAATCCATTTGACATTCTTTGGTCTCTGAATTTTATCAATAGCTACTACCCACAAATCACCCTTCATAGAATTAACACTTACCTCAGCTAAGATAGGTGACAAAATAGGTTCCTTCTCAAGTGCAGGGATGTCTACCCTAAAAGCATTAATATCAGTATCCACAAAGCATGTAGTCTCATTGTCAATATTTCTCTCAATCATGTGGCATACTCTTGGTTCTTGCTCAATCTTGACAAACTGATCATCAATCTTGAAAGTGGCATAGGACAAATCACACTGTAAACTTCCACCCATGGCAACACTCCACCTTCTAGATAGCAGCATCCCATAATGAGGAGGGATGTCCACTACCAAAACACTCATTGCTAAATCTTTCTCTGGATATGCTACCAGCCTATATGGCATTGCATTGATAGTCCCAATGACTGGTACCTCCCATTGATCCATTGCACAACATCTGCCTTGAACTGTATCAACTTTAAGGCCCAATCTTTCCATAATCTTAAAAGGCATAACAGTATTAGAGGCACCACTATCAATCATACAATTTCTTAATTTCATTCCATTCACAAGGACACTTAAAAAGAATGGATCAATGTTTTCAAGACTAGCATTAACATAATTATCCAAATATATAGGAGGAATTTGAGATACAATTCCCTAAGTAGAAACACCTTTCAAAGCTTTATCCTCAGACCCATTGCATGCAACATCATTATTATGAACATTATCTACCCATGTAATAGTTTTGTTTTTGTGTTCAGGAATCCTCAACAATTCTGACAATGGAACCTTAACTCTAATCTAGGACAATACAGATAACATATCAATAGGAGTAGAGTGAGGAATCTCAATTTGCATAGCCTTAGTATCCTTTTGCTTATCTGATACATTAGGTGTATTGACCACCCTCATATTTTCAATCTTAGCCATTGTGTTAACTAGCTTCTCTATCTCATTAGAAAATCTTTTAACTCCAACTCCTTTAGGCTCACAATTCTTACCTTTTACATTCTTGAATTTCACCATGTGATCACCTTTTGATTTGTTCTCATTAGGCTCTCCATAGTTGCTATTCTTTATAAACATTCCAGTAGCTTTTCCATTTGTATCCCTTGCCACCATGCCTCTAGTTTGCACTTGGGCAATCATTTCTGTAGTAATCCTATCCACCTCTTCTCTAGAAGGTCTTCTTAAATTTACTAGCTTAGAAGAAGAGTTCATGTTACATGTCTTCTTATCAATGTCTTCACCATCAGAAAATACCTCTTGATGAAAAAGGGCCTGATTTTGTCTCTTCACATTTACATCTGCTTCTTCATCAAAATAAGAATCATCTTCATATCTATTGTCTGACTTTCAGTCACCTATTTTTTTGGCAATGTTGGAGTCATGTGGTCTTGTCAAGTCTGGTGTCTAGGTCTAACTTTTCTAAGATAGGCTATTCTTGCCAGTGTTCCTTGCCTTCTTGCTTCAAGCCGGGTGGGTTGCCTTGAAAACCTTGTCATCATGGGTAAGTGATAGATACCTACCTGGCAAGAATAACATGATTTTATTGGTAATTTTTCTTAGGAGAAATGATGATTCCAAGTCATGATCTTCAGGCACTTGCAAGGAATCAGAAGAAGGTTGATTCAATTTTCAGAAGTAAAGTTTGGACAGACATGAACTTAGATTCAGTTTTTGAAAGCCTCCTAATGCAAAATAATTAAGGTTGCATTATGATCAAAATGAAGATGTGGCATCTTGAATATGGGGAATGTTATAGTTCGGTACATTACACATAAGCAATGTTGGTAGGAAAATCAAGATTTTAGCACATTACTGAATTTGAAGACTTTGCAATAACAAGAAGCTTGATCATTGTATTATGTTCTACATTGTGCATCAAACAACTATCACATATATTACATTTCTAGCTCTTGAACATGTGTCAAACCAAACTAAGTACCAAATTACTTATATTGATCAGAGATAGCAATGTATCAGGTACTAAAAATATAATGGGATCGAAGAACAGTGTTGTGTAGTCATGAATGATAGAGTGGTCACATGATCGCATGAGGTTAAAAAACACCATGAGATCATGTGACAATGGAAGCCCGTGTAGATAAGGAAAGTCAACGGAAAGACAGGGAAGGTTAAATAAAAATTATGTTGGATCCTCGTGAGCCAATCATAGCGCGGTCGCATGATTGCATGGATTAAAATATTACCATGAGATCATGTGATAGTGTAAGTCGTCATGCTTGGTGGGATGAAGATGTGTACTGGCAGGTCCACAAGCTTTTATTGTGTAGCACAGATGAATGATCGCCACTTCCCCATGATGACATCACTCTTTCTTAGCGGGAAAGTGGGATTAAGACACAAGTACTCCTTAGCGGATGTGGGCTTGGATCCTTTTTCTATCTTTAGTCAAAATCTATGGCTGTCATTATTTCACATAAAAAAGTTACATGATGTTTATTCCATGCGAAATAACGACAAGGTGCCACCTGTCTCAACGGTGCAGTCCACGAGTGCCAATGGTAGAGCAGTCACATGATCGCAAAGAATAAAAAAATGCTATGCAATCATGTGACCATGAAGCCCAAGTTGGAAAGAGAAGATTAGCGTGCTAGGCTGGGATTCATGATGCACCAATGATAAAGCAATCGCATGATCGCATGGATTAAAATATTGCCATGTGATCATGCGACAATGAAGTCTGTTGGGACCCACATGCACCAACAACACAGATATGACAAACTAGGCAAGTGAAGGTTTAACATTTAATATTATATTGCATAGAAAAATAGAGTGGTTGCATGATTGCATGGATTATTATAATACCATGCGATCATGTGACAATGAAGCTTGGTCGGTCCAAAAAGTTACCCGCGGTTATTATATCTTTCAAGGTACTAATAAGTGGTACCCGTATGTTATCAAATATTCTTCGAGGGAAAGCGGGATCATGACACATGTCTCAATGGGTCTGAAAGAGTAAGATTCTTGCTTAAGTCAATTTCATCTATATTTGAAAGAAACGGTCCTTTCATAGATGCCGAACTCGATTGTTTTTAATAATCGACAATATCCATCATGTTAATATGCATCTTGTCGATGTCAATTGAATTAGTCTTTATAATAAGAAGTTGCGGTTATTGAGAGCCAAGGGTTATCATTCCTGTTCAATTTGATCATGAAATGAACTAAGGAGCATGTTTTATGAAACTTCAAATTGGCATAAAGAAGCAAAATCAAAAGAGACTAAGAGCAGAGGGGATTATTGATACAGTGTTATGACCGACCTCTCAACAAAGATCATGGGTAGGAAAGAATGAAGAGTATAATCCTAATGATGATTATATGTTGTAGTTTATAGTCAAGAAGATGCAACATGGGTTGCCCCAGGTGGTGGTAGTGATAAAGCTATTATGTCAAATAAGATCGTGCCAAATATTTCTAAGACATTTAAAGAAAGTTGAATGTAGTTGTAGATCGGATTGACTATTGTTTGAAAGATAGCTTGACTCCAAGAAGCCCAATGGACTTTGGCTTGATAGGTGTTTTTTGAGGAAATGAAAGGTCTCAAATTGAAGTGTCATAAGTCTATGATTGGATTTTCAAATTCTTTCATCGAGGATGTTCCTATTTTGGGCTATATCTTTCTGTATTTTGGAAGTTGAATCATTTCCAGTGGCTATAAGCATTGTATAAATACTATAAAGGAAATCAATGTAAGGGTTGGAAAACTTGTAAGGGTAGCATAAGTGATTCCATTTACTTGGCTGGGTTTTCATGTTTGTTGAACCAGTAGTTTTCATCTACATCTGAATAGAAAGGATAGTTATGTATGAAGTTGTGATTACATATTGAATTCCATTTCATGTCTGTGGTTGCAGTAAGTAATTCCATTTTCTTTTCATATGTAACTCTTCTCCTATTCATCCTATTTGTTAGATTCATTCTGGACAGAAAGTACAATTATGTATGAAGCAGTGATTTTCGCTTGGATTCCATTTCATGTCAGAGGTTGCAGTGAGGGAAATTCCATTTGTTGTTCATATATGATTCTACTCCTATTCTCTCTAAGTATAATTTGCATGATTAGAGTAGTTCGATTAAATTTAGGAGATAGAATATATACCCTTGCTTGAATTGTTTGTGTCTATGAGCAATTCGGTTAAAAAACATTAGAGACAACCTAGTGATCAGTTTAAAAACATATTCATTGAACACCATACACAATCAGGGAGCTATACCTATTAATTCAGAGGGTAGCGATTGAAGATATACACTAACCCAATTGTTGGTAACATCCTTTTGTTCTCTTACCTTGGGTGATTTGGGAGTCAAAGATTGAAAATCTTGGAAGAGGACAAACTGTTAACCAACCATTTTTGGCGACTCCATTGGGGAAAATTTGTAAATAGACATATTTTTGGTTTCCCCTTTTATAGCTGATCTTGTGGAGAAAGGTGCTTGCCATAGGAATCAGGTTTCTAGTCCCACATGCTGAAGGAAGAGCTAGCTTAAAGTTGAAGACTGGAAAGCACCCAACTGAGGAAGAAGAGAAGATTGATGCTGATATTGGTTTCCTTAGTTTTATAGTTATCTCTACTTCTCAGAGATTGGCGACTCTGCTCTGGTCCTCACAACTTTGGTTGAAGAGTCCAGTGTTTTATATTTTCAAAATGTATTATCTCAAAACTTGCAGGAGATTGGAGACTCTATTGTAAAAAGACCATGCCTTCTAAAATGGAGAAAGGAAGGAGGCCAGATCCTTCCCTTATAGAACTTCATCACACTACTGATTTTGTATTACATGATATGTTTGATGCTTGGAGAAAAAGCATTACTCATGGAAGAAAGATGAACCTGAGTATTGAAGAGGATCATGTAACCACTCTATTGTGGATGAGTATATGTGCAAGATATCATTTGTTGAAAGAAGTGGAAGAGAAAACAAAGTTGTTATAGAAGTTAAAGAAAGAGCTCAATGTGGATGATGGTGAAATTTCAAAAGCGCCTCAAGATCACACCTCATTAAATTTTTTAGTCTTGAGTGAAAAAGAGGTTAAACCAAGAAAACAGATCAGAAGGAAACCCACAATTAAGGAGATAAATGCTGAAGATGATCCCAACTTCCAATTCCTTTGGGAAGCATATAAACTAAGTTTAACTAAGGGTTTGAAGAAAGGATTGAGTGTGTCTAAAGTTCATCAGTCTGCCCTATTGTTAAAACATGTGCATCAGAAGTATTTCAAGGTCCAAGCCCAAAGGAGAAAGAAGAAATCTATTCTTTTGACTATACCTGAAGAAGAACTGGTAAGTAAAGAATTTACAAGCTACCTAGTTTCAAAAGAGCAAGAAAAGCCTTGGAACTCTACAAGACAAAATTTGGCTAACAGGGAGATTCTTGAAGATTAGGAAGAAAAGGTAAACACAATTGAAAAAGAAGATTTATCCATGTTTCCTTTTTCTTGTGCTGATGAAAGTTGTAGATTGGGTGAAAAGAATGAGGATAATGTTTCAAACTATTTTTCTTTTGAAGATCATCCTAAGGTTGATGGGCTATCAAAAGATGAAATTCCTGATGTTATTGAAGAACATAATAAGGTTGATCCTTCATTCATTATAGCTAATAAAGATCAGATATCAGAAACATTTTGCTTTGAAGATAATACAATACTGAATGTTCCTAATCAAATATGTATAAATGAAAAGGTTGAAATATATTTTGAAAATTATCCTACTGAAGATGTTGATGAAGAGACTAGTGCAACAACAAATTTTAAACAAGAGGTATCAGATATTAATGAAGTACTGCAGCATCCTGTAGAAGACAAGGAATTAGATGAAGATTTTTCCAGCCTTGAAATAAAAATTGATCAATTCATGGTGCCAGTCACATGTGAATCTTCTTCCACGGTCAATTCAGGTATTGAAATTTTAAATTCAGATAAACATCTTGCAGAATCGACAATTGCAGTAGGTGAAGAAGATGTTTCAATTCTGGTGGACCCTGTGTGTAATGAAGATGCTTTTTGTTTCAATCTTGATTTGGAACATGAAGTTGTTGATGATAATGCTTTCAACCAATATGATAGCAGTTCATTTCTAGAATCTCTTGAACTTTTTGATGTTCTCAATCTTGGTTCAGATGCTGGTATTTTTGATAAAGGTGATATTGTTGACAATGAAGTAAACATATGTGAGTATTTTCCAGTAATATATACAAAATCTGGTAAATGTCTTTCTCCTTCACAAAAGATGGTTGAGCATGTGAAAAGTGGTGTGCAAAAAAGTACAGAAAAATCAGAGATCTATGATGAGGCATGGCTGTTTGGAAAGGCCCTGTGGGTCATCATGTAGCAGATAGCTTTTGGACTCAAGTTCAACAATGAAGGAGTAGCCAGAGGTTACCAAGGCTTCTTCAAATTGGTGGAGCATCTTCTTCTGTTCAGAAAAGGTTCATACTTTTCTCTCCCTGTAAATGGTCATGTATGAATCTTTCTTTGCTTTTGGTCCTGCTGGTGAGGTCTCCTCACCTTTTGTAAATAGGTTTATTTCCAATTTTGGTGTGTTTAGTGTACCATTTCCTTTCTTAGTTAGTTGTTGTTTTCTCTTGCTTTGTTTCAATTTTCCCTGATCCCCTCTGCCCTCCCTGTATACATTCTTTCATTGTTCTCTTGGTCTAGACTTCGTAACCCAATGGATAAGGCACTTGTCTCACCAGAGAAGCTGAATTCTTCATGCACTTTGCAGTACATGATCCCCCAATCAGAGCCAGCTGTTGTCTGACTTTCAGTCACCCATTTTTTTGGAAATGTTGGAGTCATGTGGTCTTGTCAAGTCTAGTGTCTAGGTCTAACTTTTCTAAGATAGGCTATTCTTGCCAGGGTTCCTTGCCTTCTTGCTTCAAGCTGGGTGGGTTTCCTTGAAAACCTTGTCATCATGGGTAAGTGATAGATACTTACCTGGCAAGAATAGCATGATTTGATTGGTAATTTTTCTCAGGAGAAATGATGATTCCAAGTCATGATCTTCAGGCACTTGCAAGGAACAGAAGAAGGTTGATTCAATTTTCAAAAGTAAAGTTTGGACAGACATGAACTTAGATTTAGTTTTTGAAAGCCTCCTAATGCAAAATAATTAAGGTTGCATTATGATCAAAATGAAGAAATCAAGATTTTAGCACATTACTGAATTTGAAGACTTTGCAATAACAAGAAGCTTGATCATTGTATTATGTTCTACATTGTGCATCAAACAACTATCACATATATTACATTTCTAGCTCTTGAACATGTGTCAAACCAAACTAAGTACCAGATTACTTATATTGATTAGAGATAGCATTGAATCGGGTACTAAAAATATAATCGGATTGAAGAACAGTGTTGTGTAGTCATGAATGATAGAGCAGTTTCATGATCGCATGAGGTTAAAAAATACCATGAGATCATGTGATAATGGAAGCCCGTGTAGATAAGGAAAGTCAATGGAAAGACAGGAACGGTTAAATAAAAAATATGTTGGATCCCCGTAAGCCAATCATAGGGTGGTCGCATGATCATATGGATTAAAATATTACCATGAGATCATGTGACAACGTAAGTCATCATGCTTGGCGGGATGAAGACATGTGTACCGGTGGGTCTGCAAGCTTTTATTGTGCAGCACAGATCAATGATTGCCGCTTCCCCATGATGATGTCACTCTTTCTTAGCAGGAAAGTGGGATTAAGACACGAGTACTCCTTAGCAGATGTGGGCTCGGTTCCTTTTTCTATCTTCAGTCAGAATCTACGGCTGTCATTATTTCACATAAAAAAGTTACACGATGTTTATTCCATGCGAAATAACGACAAGGTGCCACCTGTCTCAATGGTGCAATCCACGAGCGCCAATGGTAGAGCAGTCGCATGATCGCAAAAAATAAAAAAATGCTATGCGACCATGTGACCATGAAGCCCAAGTAGGACAGAGAAGATTAGCATGCCAGGCTGGGATCCACGATGCGCCAATGATAAAGCGGTCGCATGATGGCATGGATTAAAATATTACCATGCGATCATGTGACAATGAAGTCTATTGGGACCCGCATGCGCCAACAGTGCAGATACGAAAAACTGGGCAAGTGAAGGTTTAACATTTAATATTATATTGTGTGGAAAAATAGAGCAGTCACATGATCACATGGATTATTATAATACCATGCGATCATGTGACAATGAAGCGTGGTCGGTCCAAAAAGTTGCCTGCGGTTATTATATCTTTCAACGTACTAATCAACGGTACCCATATGTTGTCAAATATTCTTCAAGGGAAAGTGGGATCATCACACGTATCTCAGTGGGTCTGAAAGAGTAAGATTCCTCCTTAAGTCAATTTCATCTATATTTGAAAGGAACGGTCTTATGATAGATGCCGAACTCGATTGTTTTTAATAATCGATAGTATCCATCATGTTAATATGCATCTTGTCGATGTCAATTGAATCAGTCTTTATAATAAGAAGCCGTGGTTATTGAGAGCCAAGGGTTATCATTCCTATTCAGTTTGATCATGAAATGAACCGAGCAACATGTTTTATGAAACTTCAAATTGGCATAAAGAAGCAAAATCAAAAGAGACTAAGAATAGAGGGGATTATTGATACAGTGTTATGACCGACCTCTTGATAGAGAACATGGGAAGGAAAGAATGAAGAGTATTGATGTAGGAGCATCCTGGGTGTAAGAGCAATCTTGTATCACCCAAAAATATTTCTATTTTTTAATTCAATAAGGGCTATCTTGTGCAGAGTTGCTATTTATGGAAACTTGCTATTTTTAGTAAGTTGGTCTTACGATCTCAGAATGTCTGATTTTACATATGGAGGTTCATCTTAGTAATATCAGCCTGCCAGCAAAGTTTCATGGCTAGATCAGGTGTAGTTTTGAAGATATTGAAGATTTTCAGTATTGGCAGCAGGGTACAGAAACTTTAAACTCAGTTTTGAAGGCTTTAAAGGCCCCGGATGAGGTTGAAAAATTGGGTGACAAGTGCTTTGCATTGATCATGCTTGTAGAGAACTTCGTGGCATTTCCAGAATGGGGTTATAATAGCCAATCGGGTCAACAGGCAATGACTTATGGTCTTCGGAAGTAGGGTCACCTAAAATGGCGAAAAATAATTTTTCTTCAAAAATTTTTTTTGGGTTTCAAGACTCATTTTGAGCCGAATTTGATGTAATAAATTGTAAAATAAAATAATTCTAAGTTTGGTCGGCCCTAAGGGCTAAATTTCTAGAACCTTCTCAGGTGGTGGAAATTGCCTATATAAAGAAGGCCCGTAGTGTTGTCTAGGGCAGTTCTAAGTAGTAGATCTGGGTATTGATTCGAGGCTTTGTCCTACGGAATATTGTAATTGAATGCCCATGTGGCTTTGCATATTGTAATTCTGAAAGTTTGTAATTCCACATTTGTGGAGATAATAAGAAGCCAATTTTTTGTTCTTGCATATTATTGTTGTTGTTTCTCTATTTCTGTGATGTGTTTGTGGTATTAAGGGGAGCACCCTTCATCAAGTGGTATCAGAGAAGGTTTTCCTAAGTGTCTAAAGAGATCACTGACTGTGAGGTAGTTTGCACCAGGAACGTGGTTAGGGTTTCAGCGTGCACCATGAAAATGCCTCCACGAAGAGAACGTGGTGGAAGAGCTAGTGCTGTGACACCTGAGGTTAGAGAGCTGCAGAGACAAGTGCGAGCATTGCAAGAAGAGATTCACAAAGGAATGAATCTTAAAGTCAGAGATGAAAGCGAGGATGAAGCCGAAGAAGAATATCAAGATGGAGAAGCTGAAATTGTGAACCAAGAGGAAGAAAGACTTTTTCGGGCGATTTTCAAGATTGGGAAAAGACCTAAGATTGAGGTTCCTACATTTTCTAGAAATTTTAACCCAGAGGAATTGATTGACTAGATCAATGAATGTGAGGAATATTTTGAGTATGAAGATGTTGAGGATCCTGATAGGGTCAAATTTGTGAAGGCCAGATTGAAAGGTCATACGAAGATCTGGTGGCAAGAAATTCAATTGGAGTGAAATAGAAGAGAGAAAGATAAAATCACAAGATGGGATCGGATGGTGGATAAGTTGAAGTGACAGTTTATTCCTATTGATTATGAGCTTGACCTACTAAAGAAAATGCAAAGTTTGAAGCAAGCAGGAAGATTTGTTCAAGAGTATACAGAGGAGTTCTATCGACTCCTCATCAGAATAGGCCATGCAGAAGCTGATAAGGAGAAAGTTTCCTAATACCTTAATGGGTTAAGGCCAAGCATTCAGGAGGAGTTGAATCTGGTTCGAATGAATAGTATTGAGGAGGCATACCAGTTTTCCCTAAAAGTAGAGAAAAAGTTGAACAAGAAGTTTGAGAGAAGACAAAATGGAAGAGGTCATGGTGGAAGATCTGGCGGATGGTCATATGGTGGCCAAAATGAAGATCTAAAAAAGAAGGATGAGGCCAATAGCAGCCAGAATCAGAGAGGAAACAATTCCAAATGTTTCCAAGATTAGAATAATAGAGATCAGAGAGGAAGAGGAAGAGGACAAGGTTCAGGAAGAGGAGGCTTCCATGGAATGTGTTTTAACTGTGGAGAAGAAGGTCATAGGGCATTTGAATGTCCTCAGCACCAAGGTAGAACAGACAGGAGAAATGAAGGCCAGGCCAGAGTTGCACATGTAAATGAAGATGCTAGATCATCAAATTCTGAAGATGCTGAAAGAGGAGAAACATTGATTAACAAAAGAGTCCTGTTGAGTGGTGAGAATGAACCTAAACAAAGGAGGAGCCTATTTCACACTAGATGCAAGTGTGAGGGTAAATGCTATGATGTGATTATCGATAGTGGAAGCACTGACAATTTGGTGTCAGAAAAGATGGTGAAAAAGTTGAAGCTCAAGAGACAGAAACACCCACATCCATATTGGATAGCCTAGGTGCAGGATGACCAGAAGGTCATGGTCAGTGAACAGTGCCTAGTAAAGTTCAAGATTAGCGGGTACCAAGATGAGGTACTATGTGATATAATATCTATGGATACATGTCATATGTTGTTGGGTAGACCGTGGTAATTTGATAGATGTGTTGTACACGATGGTCATGTGAATACCTATTCCCTAACAAAGGATGGACTACGACATAAGCTAAAGCCATTGAAGGAGATCGAAGAAAAGGTATGTGGTAATGCAAGAATAACTTTTGTTGATGGAAGAAAATTCTTAGATGTTATGAGGCATGAGCATGTGTGTTTTGCTTTAATTCCAAAAGCTAGTAAAGAAGAAGTAGAGGATGTACCTGTAGAGGTTGCAAATTTATTGAATGAGTTTTAGGATATTGTATCTGATAATGTACCTGATGGATTACCACTGGTAAGGAAGATCAGTCATCAGATGGATTTGATTCCATGAGCTAGTTTGCCAAATAAAGGCAGCACACAAAATGACACTAGCAGAAAGTGAAGAGTTGAACAGACAAGTACATGAGTTGTTACAGAAAGAATTGATTCAGGAGAGCTTGAGTCCATGTGCTGTATCAGCAGTATTAGCACCAAAGAAGAATGGAGAATGGAGGATGTGTACAGATTCTAGAGCAATAAAGAAGATCACAATCAAGTATAGGTTTCCATTGCCACGAATGGATGATATTATGGACTGTTTGAGTGGAGCTTTGTATTTCTCAAAGATAGATCTGAAGAGTGGATATCACCAAATTCAGATCAGAGAAGGAGATGAATGGAAGACCACCTTTAAGACAAAGGACTGTATGAATGGTTAGTCATGCCTTTTGGGTTAACCAATGCACCGAGCACTTTCATGTGGCTCATGAACGAGGTTCTGAAAGAATTTCTAGGTAAGTTTGTCACTATTTACCTCAATGATATTTTGATCTTTAGCAAGACATTGGAGGAGCATATGATGCATATTTGTATGGTGTTTGGGAAACTGAGAGATGAAAAATTATTGATTAACTTTAAGAAGTGCAGTTTTGTGAAGAAAGAGTTAGTGTATTTGAGATTTGTAGTTTCAATAGAAGGTCTAAAAATGGACCCAGAGAAGGTACAGGCTATCCTTGAATGACCTACTTCAAGGAGTGCTATTGAGGTAAGATCTTTTCATGGTTTGGCTAGCTTTTATAGAAAGTTTATCAAAAAATTTTGCAGTATTTGTGGACCCTTGACTGAAACAATGAGATGGGATAGAAAAGAGTTTAAGTGAACTAATGGGGCAAAAAAGAGTTTTCAATTGTTGAAACAAAAAGTTACAGAATAACCTATTTTAGCACTTCCAAATTTTAATAAGGTGTTTCAAGCAGATTGTGATGCTAGTGGTACTGCAATAGGAGCTGTTATGAGCCAAGAAGGTAAACCTATTGCTTATTTCAGTGAGAAGTTAAATGATGCCAAGAGAAAATATTCTGTCTATGATCAGTAATTTTATGCTATAGTTCAGGCATTAAAGAAGTGGAGACATTATCTACTTCTTAAGGAGTTTGTTTTATAGACTGATCATTAGGCTTTGCAATATTTGAATAGTCAAGGAAAGTTGAATCAGAGGCATTTGAAATGGGTTGAGTTTTTGCAGAGTTATACATTTGTTTTGAAACACAGGAGTGGAAAGTCTAATAGGGTTGTGGATGCTCTTAGCAGAAGGAAACTATTGTTGAAAAAGATGCAGATTGAAGTGGTTGGGTTCAAGGAACTCAAGAATTTGTATCTAGAGGATCCTGATTTTGGTGAAGCTTGGAAAGCTTGTATAGAAGCTGTTACTCTAGATAAGATGAAATGGCTGGATTTCATCATCTAGGATGATATGCTATTTAGAGGGAGTTAGTTGTGCATTCCAAGAAGTTCTATGACAGAGAATCTCATCAAAGAGAAGCATAGTGGAGGATTGGCTAGACATTTTGGTCATGATAAAACCCTTGCTTTGGTTGGTGAGAATTATTATTGGCCACAATTACAGCAAGATGTGAAAAAGTTTGTACAGATTTGCAGAGTATGTCAGATGGTGAAAGGAGTGGAGCAAAATATAGGGTTGTATCAGCCATTACCTGTACCAGAGAAGCCTTGGGAGGATATCACTATGGACTTTTTTCTTAGTTTACTGAGGACACAGTGGGGACATGATTCAATTTTTGCAGTAGTTGATAGATTTTCAAAGATGGCACATTTCATTCCCTGCAAGAAGACTAATGATGTTGTTCATGTAGCAGAATTGTTTTTCAGAGAAGTGGTGAGACTACATGGTTTGCCAAAGACCATAATTTTAGATCAAGATACTAAATTTGTTGGATATTTCTGGCGGACATTGTGGAAAAAGTTGAAGATAGATTTGAAGTTCAGTTCATCACATCATCCACAGACTGATGGACAGATAGAGGTGGTGAATAGAAGTTTGGGAAATCTGTTGAGATGTTTGGTTGGAGATAAGCCAACAGGATGGGATTTGATTTTACCATAGGTAGAATTTGCATACAATAATTCTGTCAATAGGAGCACTAGTAAATCACCATTCCAGATTGTATATGGAAGTAGTCCAAGAAATGCATCTGAGTTGAGAAAGATAGATAAAGGAGAAATAAGTAGTGCTGAAGCTGAGGATTTTGCAGAACATTTGAAGAACATCCATGAGGAGGTGAGGAAGCATATTACCAAGATGAATGTGTAGTATAAGACTAAGGTAGATGAGAAAAGGAGGCATAAAGAATTTCAGGTTCGGGATGAAGTCATGGTTCATTTGCGGAAGGAGCGGTTTCTAGTTGGTACATATAACAAGCTGAAAATGAAGAAGTTTGGACCATGTAAGATACTGAAGTAGCATGATTCAGGAAATGCATATGAGGTAGGATTGCCTACTGAGCTAAATATTTCACCAGTGTTTAACATTTCAAATTTGACAGAGTATCATGAAGGAGGTGTTGAAGATGAGGTTGCAGCAACACAGTAGAGTATTTCAGCAACCAGTTCAGATATCAAGGAGATTGAAGACATATTGGATAGTCGTGTTGGTAGAAGCACAAGGAACAAGACATATGAAGAGTATTTGGTCAAATAGAAAGGATGACATGTTGAAGATTCATCATGGCTAACAAAGGAGGAAGTTGACCATCTTGGTTTTCCTCTGCATACCTGAGTCGTGACAAAGTCACTTCTCAAATTACCCTAGGTGTCTGATGCAGGAGCATCTCGGGTGTAAGAGCAATCTTGCATCACCCAAAAATATTTCTATTTTTGTATTCAATAAGGGCTATCTTGTGCAGAGTTGCTATTTATGGAAACTTGCTTTTTTTAGTAAGTTGGTCTTACGATCTTAGAATGTCTGATTTTGCATATGGAGGTTCATCTCAGTCATATCAGCCTGCCAGCAAAGTTTCATGGCTAGATCAGGTGTAGTTTTGAAGATATTGAAGATTTTTGGTATTGGCAGCAAGGTACAGAAACTTTGAACTCAGTTTTGAAGGCTTTAGAGGCCCCAGATGAGGTTGAAAAATTGGGTGACAAGCACCTAGCACTAATCAAACCTATAGAGTGCTTCGTGGCATTTCCAGAATGGGGTTATAATAGCCAATCGAGTCAACGAGCGATGACTTATGGTCTTCGAAAGTTGGGTCACCTGAAATGGTGAAAAATAATTTTTCTTCAAAATTTTTGTTTGGGTTTCAAGACTCATTTTGAGCTGACTTTGATGTAATAAATTTTAAAATAAAATAATTCTAATTTTGGTCGGCCCTAAGGGATAAATTTCTAGAACCTTCTCGGGTGGTGAAAATTTCCTATATAAAGAAGGCCCATAGTGTTGTCTAGGGTAGTTCTGAGTAGTAGATCTAGGTATTGATTCGAGGCTTTGTCCTACAGAATATTGTAAGGGAATGCCGATGTGGCTTTGCATATTGTAATTCTGAAATTTTGTAATTCCACATTTGTGGAGATAATAAGAAGCCAATTTTCTGTTCTTACATATTATTGTTGTTGTCTCTCTATTTCTGTGATGTGTTTGTGGTATTAAGGGGAGCACCCTTCATCAAGTATAATCCTAATGATGATTGTATGTTGTAGCTTATAGTTGAGAAGATGCAACATGGGTTGCCCCAAGTGGTCGTAGTGATAAAGCTATTATGTCAAATAAGATCATGCCAAATATTTCTGAGACATTTAAAGAAAGTTGAATGCAGTTGTAGATCAGATTGACTATTGTTTGAAAGATATCTTGACTTCGAGAAGCCCAATGGACTTCGGCTTGATAGGTGTTGTCTGAGGAAATGAAAGGTCTCAAATTGAAGTGTCATAAGTCTACGATTGGCTTTTCAAATTCTTTCATTGAGGATGTTCCTATTTTGGGCTTTTTCTTTCTATATTTTGGAAGTTGAATCATTTCCAGTGGCTATAAGCATTGTATAAATACTGTAAAGGAAATCAATGTAAGGGTAAGAAAACTTGTAAGGGTAGCATAAGTGATTCCATTTACTTGGCTAGGTTTTCACGTTTGTTGAACCAGTAGTTTTCATCTGCATTTGAATAGAAAGGATAGTTATGTATGAAGTTGTGATTACATATTGAATTCCATTTCATGTCTGTGGTTGCAGTAAGTAATTCCATTTGCTTGTCATATGTAACTCTTCTCCTATTCATCCTGTTTGTTAGATTCATTCTGGATAGAAAGTACAATTGTGTATGAAGCTATGATTTTCGCTTGCATTCCATTTCATGTCAAAGGTTGCAGTGAGGGAAATTCCATTTGGTGTTCATATATGATTCTACTCCTATTCTCTCTAAGTAGAATTTGCATGATTAGAGTAGTTAGATTAAAGTTAGGAGATAGAATATATACCCTTGCCTAAATTGTTTGTGTCTATGAGAAATTTGGTTAAAAAACATCAGAGACAACCTGGTGATCATTTTAAAAACATATTCATTGAACACCATACACAATCAGGGAGCTGTACCTATTAATTCAGAGGGCAGTGATTGAAGATATACACTGACTCAATTGTTGGTAACATCCTTTTGTTCTCTTACTTTGGGTGATTTGGGAGTCAAAGATTGAAAATATTAGAAGAGGACAAACTGTTAACCAACAATATCCTAGATATGAATTATCCATTTTGCATCCAACATCATCTTGATCTTCTTCTTGATCTATCTCCTCATTGCCACAATCTTGATTTGCAGCCATAGAATGTGCAAGCACACAATGCTCTGCAGAATGAGGGGACTAGCATGCAACACACCAAGGTATGTCCTCCATGACATTTATTGAATCTTTTTCTAGAGGGTCAAGGACACCTCTATCATTGTTTCCTCTTGCAATAGGGACAATAGGCTTTCCATCCTTCCATTGGGTGTTGTAGGGGTATTTCTACAATCTATTCTGCTTATTGAAATTTGTGTTGAACTAAGGCCTTTCATTGGTAGGAACACTAATGTTCCTATTTGTAGGTGCCTTCAAAACCTTCAATGCATTAAGCACCTTATCCAATTTATCTTCTTCTTGCCTCCTAGTTCCAACATTCCTATCATTTTCCTTTTTGTATTTCTTGTCCCCAAACAACTTAGGGTCATCTCTTTTCCCAACCAACTTCCCTGATATCATCATATTATTCTCAATATTGACAGAGATCCTAAAAGCATCTCTAAGAGTTCTTGGTTCTTTGTCCCTCAACAAGTATCCCATCTTTCCATCAAATGCATTGAAGTATGTAGTTAGACAAACATTGTCATCTAACCGCATAACTTGGAATAAATTATGCATACCCTTTTAGAATCTCATGTTGAATTCAGCTGCAGACTCATTTTGATTTTTCCTTATGGTATTGAATTGATTCAACATGAAACTAGTATTAGGGCTATCACCATACTAATCTTTAAAACATCTCTCAAAGGAATCCCAAGTATCAATACATTTATCAGGAAGTCTCTTAAACCAATCTCTAGCATCCTCCATTAGAGATTGAACAAATAATTTCATGACTACATCCTCATGCTCTACCTCATAATCATTAAGCATATCAACAAATAGCCTAAGATGCTCCTCACAACTAATAGAATTATTATCAGAAAACTTAGGTACCTTATCTCTTATATCATTTGGAAAAGCATTCGAGTAGCTAGGTATCCCATCAAAACTAATTTGCCTATACCATTCTAATTGCATAGGTCTTCTTTGAAATCCTAAACTAGTGTTCCCACTAGAATTATTATTTTTATCTACATTCCCACCCACTTGTACATTTGACTATCTATTAGGATCAACAAATGATTTGGTAGATACATTAGGAATTAGATTACTAGTAGTAGCATTACTAAGTGGAACAGTAGTGTTCATAGATGGCATACCTAGTTTAGTAGTAGAAGGGCCATGAACATTAGCTAATGAAGCCTTCAAGAACTAGATCTTTCTTCTCTTCTCTACAATGGCAGCATCCAATTCAACTCTTTCCAGCTCTTGAGAAAGAGCTTCATCCTCTTTTCTTTTTCTTTCTATCTCTATCTCCCTATTTGATTTAGGTGGTGGGATCCTTGTTATTGTCATTGGTTTTCTTGCTTGGACACCCACCATCTTTTGCTTTCCTTATTCATTGATAACTATAGTAGTCCTAGTGATCTCATGTCTACTCTTAGCCTTAGGCAAAGGAGCATAAATTTGAACTTGTTTGATCATAGGGCCCTCTTCATCAAACTCATGGTCTTGCAACAAGCATTCCTGCTCACTTCTTAGAGCTTCAAGATCACCAAAAACATCATGCTACAAAACACTAGGAGCAGAAGAAAGAATCTTGTTTCTCTCCTTCATTTCATTAATCTTTCTAAGGAGAGACTGCCTTTCTATTAGAGAATTCACCTTTTGAGCCTCTCGCTCCTCTTGTAACCTCTTATGTATGGCATCTCACTTTGCCAACTACAACCTAAGTGCATTTAAATCATCTGGGTTTGTCATAATGTCATGAAAACCTAATGACACATCCATATTAGTGAGATTTTGATATGGGAAATGGACTTGCCATGGTCGCATGGGATGCCTTCTAAAATTATCTTCATCAAGATCTAAATCAATCTCCAAACCCATCTCTCTAGCTTGTTCATCCTAACCTATAGGAAATGGAACCCTGTCTTGAAATATAGCCTCTAGGGTATCATAAAATTTATCTTCAGAGTGACCACCATCTGATCTAGAAACTCTATCTTATGAACCTTCCTCACTTGAGGAAACATGTGGTGCTCTACCTTTGGTATTTCTTTGTTCTCCTATGGGAGTACTAGTAGACTCACCATTTCTTATGATCCAACTCTTCTTCTCCTGTCTAGGTAATTGTTCCAGAGTGACCTCCAGATTCTTTCTAACAAAGGACCTAGGATTCCTTCTCTTGCCCATATTTTATAGTTTATAGCATTGGTTCTAACCTCTTGAGTCACCACCCACCAAGATGGGAAATCTTTTATTGAATAAAATATGAAAACAAGAGTGCACAAAGTAACCACAACCAGAGATCCTAAGAAATATAATTCTTGAGTGTTGTTCTCCCCAGTAGAGTCACCATTTTTTTGGGAGTTCCCTTTGATCTTCAACTTGTAGATTTATACTTTCATGGATAACTTTGACTCTATCACAACTCCAAGTCTACAAGAAAGAGGGCTAATTAACAAGGATCAACAATGAGATCCTCCTACACTTTGAGCCTCAATGCTCAGGTGGGTGTACCCTTGACTCACTTCTCCAAAGGAGTCTCAAACCAATATTCAATTATGTACTTTACTACCTATTTGAAGGATTTTATCATTTAAATGTGTGTGTGTGATTGACGATGGACAACCTCTAGAAAATGGACTAGTGCCTTAACCAAGGGAAAAGAGTCACCCAATAACATATATCAACTGAAGATCTTAAATCAAACACTCCTAGGTTCAAGATAAGTTCTTTTCCTATTACCCCTCTCCCTCAAACACAAGGACATTAGATTCTTATTTGGTTGTAAACTCACTGAACTCACCTAAAAGACTTTAATCCTAACTTTGTTAGGAACTCAGAGATAAGTTCACAATACTCTTTGTTTACCATATGCTAATACACTTTGTGATACTAACATATATGAGCTCAGAACCAAAAAAAGAAGACATACACAAATGCAAGATTGGAACTCAATAGCATTCTCATTAACATATTCAGGATCAATACACTATCAAACAAAAAAATGCCAAAGGAAAAGACTGAAAGTCCAGGCTCTCCTTGCTCAGTGAATTAACATCAATAATCAAGGACCAAAAAGAAAGTTTTGGAACCCTCACTAAATAAAAAATGCTACCACTTATACCCCCTAGTCATCTTGGAAACGCAAAATAGGTTGCAACAAGCTACACATGACTAGGGTTAGGGTTTCAACCACCCAACCCACTGAAAATAGTAAAAAATTTTAAAACAGGGGAAGAAACCCAGGCAACCAAGAGGAAACAAATCCTGGAGTGATCCTCAATCATGATAATTTCACTGAGAAGGTATTGAGAACCACAAAAATGCCCAAATGTTAACCTGTTCAGCCACCTACAGGATGCCTCGAGCACAAAAAACACAGTACAGACCCCTACATATGATCATGGAACACCCTAGACCACACTGTAACAACAAGCACCACCAAACAAATCAAATCCAACCATGAAAGCATTCAATTTTGGTCCTTTCTGTCACTGGAAACCCTCTGCAAATTTGAATTTGAAAAACAAGGGTAATTTCCAAGCACTAGTAGTAAATCGGCAGTCGACATTTAAATCTAAGCTATCTTTAAGTCATGACCGTCAGATCCCTCTATTTTGTGGGCTTTAAGTCTTAACTCAATTGCTACCCTTAGGTTTACTACTAGCGACTACATGACAAGGCTTTTTCTTATTCATGGGATGAAAAACTTAACCACTGCTTAACCCCACGAACTGGCGAACAAAGGAAAAAAAACTTACCCCAGTTACATTTGGTGAACTGGTGACAAAAGGTTTTCACCAATTCAGAGAGCATATTAAGTCACCGCTAAAATACTTAGCGATCATGTGACCTTCCTTCACTAAATTTCTAGACCTTTTAGAACACCGCCAAATCTCCTTGCGAATGAGTGAACTACTTTGAACTTTTGTTGGGCCACTAAGAATTTTGTCCCAACCACCAAAAGACTATGGAAATTTACCAAGCCCGCACTAGGAAGATCGACAGTTATCTCATCTATGCATAGACCTTCAAGATTCCTTCAGATCATAAGACAACTGTTGGATGAAGAATATTACCTTACCCTGACAACCCTTTGACACCAAAAGAGATCAATGGCTGTCTTAAGTTCACATGTGTCAGAGAAAACCCATCAGATTACACACTTACCGTCGATGCTCTATCACTATTAGAATCCATTGAACCTCGAAGAACCTGGCCCCACTAACAACATGTCCAGCCACACAACATGGACCAATCAAATACTGCCAAATTAGCACACTTGGCATGTGGACCTGTCACACTATATCCCTTCTGAGAAAGGTAGAATCAACAGTTGGTGCATGATCTTAAGCCTCTAACACATCCCATAAAATCATATGCCTGTTATTGATTTTATGACAATGTCAGGACCCTCTGATGCATCTGAAAACTAGGTCCCACTAACAACTGCCACCAAACTAATACATGGACCAATGAGAATCCACCATCTATGATTACATGTCATTATGGACGCACAGTCTAAAATGCTATGTCATAAAGTGAATCAATGATCATCACAAAAGTGCAAGCCTATGAAAAAACCCTTGTGATTTTGTGACAACCATTGGATCAAGATGGTGTCAGAAGGCAGAGCCCAGGAAAGATTAAACCAAAACATAGGAAATATTAAAAGGCATGACTTAGGGAAAATAAAAGGCCGTCGAGGGTTAGAAACTTAGGAAAAATTAACAGCTGACCCTGCAAGGTGATAAAATATTAAAGCACATGCGCTATAGGACTTTTAAGTGGCTTGAATAAAGTAATACGAAATTAGAACAAGGTGAGGACATTACAAAGGGTTTCAATACAATGGCTAGTTTTTCATAAATTTGAACTAAGGGTTAATGCCAGAGACCTGAAAAATGATTATAGAGACCAGAAAAAAAAAAAGAGGCTAGAGCCATGAAATTTTTTGCACGTGCTAACAGATCCTATACCTTTAATCAAACAAGGTGCATTATTTCCAACTCTAACAACTCCTCCATCATATTCATTAAACTTTATGAAATTTTTCATGTCTCTAGTCATATGATGTGAACAACCACTGTCTATAATCCAATCAGCTTTCTTTTCAACTTGAGAAGCTAAGGCTTTTTCTTCCTTAACATCAGTTTTAGGATTCTCTTCTTTAATTGCTACAAATCTTATGTCATCATTATTTTCAGTATCACTTTCACTTAGAGTTATTTCTATACTAGCTTCAATATCTTCATCATTAGCATAATAACATTCCTTAGATCTTCTAGGTTTGAAATTGTTTCTATACTTTTTAACTCTCTTAGGGCATTTAGATGCAAAATGACCATATTCTTGACAAGTCCAACATTTAAATATTTTCTTACTGTCTAGTTCTCTTTTCACAAGCAAGGCAATACCTTCTTCAATCTTCTTGTCTTCTTCATTTCTAGATTTTTTGCTGCCAGCATAATCTCCGTGCACACTGATGCTTCTTGACAAAGTAGGGAAAACACTAAGAGCACTGAATGCTATCTCCATTCTAGGTAAGTCTTCTGATAATCTTAGATTCATTTCTTTTTCTTCCAATCTTCCAAGAAGAGTCTCTCTTGTAAATTTTGTAGTACAAGGTATAACTTGTTCTATTCTCTATGTTGTCTTCTTAAATACAGGAGTCAATGTGCTCACAATTTTCCATATCACTTCATTCTCTATCTTTTTTCCTCCACAAGATTTTATACCTATAATATTTTTTGACATTCTACCAATATAGCTTCTAATAGATTCATCTTCCAACATTCTTATATCTTCAAATGTACATATCCAATTATGTAATCTAACTCTTTTTGCATGTTCATCATGTTCAAAAGTAGAGTGTAAAGCTTTCCAAATTTCAAGAGATTTTTTCAAACATTTTACCTGACTATACTCATTCTCGGGAAGGGATGTGAAAAGTGCTTATCTTGCAAGTATGTTACACATGAATAGATCTCTCTCATCAGTAGTACATGTTTCAAGATTGTCCTCTTTAATGATAGTCTTATCATTCTTTGTAATCAAAAAATAACCTGGTCCTAAACATAGTAGGTGTGCCTTCATCTTTTCTTTCCAGCTATCAAAATTTACTCCATCAAACTTAGGGCTTTCTTTCCTAAAATTCACCATGGATCTCCTTAAGTTGTTAAACTTCTTTTTCAAGGACCTGCTACTCCGATACTAATTCTTAGAAAGTAACATCCATCAAGATAACTGAGAGGTAGGGGGTGAACTAGTTATCAGATAATTATAACTTTTATCAACTTCAATAGCATTAAACCATGTAAGCAATATAATTACTAACCATAGAAAGATATTCATACACAATAACACAGTGACACAAGATATGTTGACTAGGGAACCTCTTGATGAAAGAGTAAACCTCGGTGGGAATGATGCCCACAAAAGATGCACAAAGATGAATATTCCTTGTGAAAGGATGGAATTTGTTAGGAGTCTTATGAAATACATTCAGTACATATGAATCCCTGTTAGGATATTTTGAATCCTTGTTAAAAGATTCTAACCCTATTAAGAGATATGGAAGATAGAAGGACCCACTACCCAAACAACTTTAGGGTAAGATCACTGAACACACTATCCAAATAATATTTGTATTACTCAATAGAATAATAGTTTACCTCTTATCTGACTCTATCAAACTGCACTCACTATTACACCAGATCTCAATTTCAGATCTTTGTACTTCGCATGTCTTCCTTCACAAATTTGCTTTCACACTTAACTCTTTTCTTTACTTTATGAATACAACATCACATTCAACCACACACACTACAATAAGGAAATACATTCCTTCCTTTGTACCACACTCAAATAATTACAAATGAGTTAGCATACAATTATAACATAAAATTTTCCATAGGCTACATCAAAATTACACAAAACTGTCAGCTTCCAACTACAAAAATTCTTTTCTCGTGTGACCTCAAAGTTTGCACTATCATCTACATCACTATCAATGTGTCTTCAACTTCCCTTTAACTAGGAAAAACTAGATTCCATCCTGATTAGGAGATATCATCCAATTTCCACAAACCACTACTCAGGAATACTGCCTGAATACTGCTTCCACCGAAATGCTCATAACTTGCATGAATAAATGAATTACTATTTGCACTCTTAAACATAGACATATAACATATCAAGGAATATATCCTCAACATCACATAGCTACAACTATAATAACCCATGTGCGCTAATCCAAACTCTATTTTCTTCTCTGCAAGTCTCTGGTAAAACATTGAGTTGACATCAATGACAATCATAGTCATGAATGCAACAATAACTGCTACAGAATGGCTACCAAACATTTAGCATTCATTCCTAAATGGTGATTATACTTCTTACATGGTTAAATGTTTTTGATGTTGATAAAAGTTATAATTGTCAGATAACTGATTCACCCCCCCCCCCCCCCCTCTTAGTTATCTTGGTGGACTTTACTTTCTAACATAAGGATCTCTTTCCTCTAACCATACAAGGTGTATCATTGCCCATTTTTATAGATCCTCCATTATATTGCTCAAGATGATCAAATTTTTCTTCATCACCCATCATGTGATGTGTACAGCCACTATCAATGATCCATGTACCATTTTTATTAACCTTAGAGATAATTTATGTCTCTACATACCTTTCTTCTTCCTAAGAATCATCCTTCATTGCAACAAACACTAATTCAACATCATCATCTGTGTTGGTCTTGGTATCATTCTCTTCAACAATGCAACATACCTTTTTGCCTTTATCATTGTTGTATCATTTGTCTCTATTGTAGTGTCGGCAACTCTTATTGTTTCTTCTCGCATATGTTCCTTCACTAGAATGATCCTTGTTTCTATCATCGTCTTTCCTATTTGGACATCTAGCAGCAATATGACCAACTTCTTTGTAGTTAAAACATGCTAAAGGTAATTTACCTATATATCTACCTTTTCCTTTAGGTAACCTCCTAGCTATAAGAACTTCAAGCTCATCAAGCTCATCATCAATATTACCATCATTATCATCATTATTGCTTCTACTACTAGATTTATCAATCTTTAGAGAAGTCATGAAAGTAGACTCAATAGACGATACAACACTATTATCAAAGTTATCCAATTCAAAAGTTGTAAGCTTACCAATAAGACTATCAAGAGTGAGAGTACTGCTAGGTCCAGATCTCATTTCATGTATTGTAGATATTCTGATACAATAAATAGGCAATAGGGTTCTCAGAATTTTGCTTACCACTATTTCTTCAAAAATGACACCACCAAATCCTCTAATAGAATTAACCAATTGCTTTATTCAGTTTGTGTACTGCACTATATTTTCTTCTTCTTTTATTTTCATATCATCAAATCTTCCTCTTAAACTTTCAGCTTTGGCTCTTCTAACATTTGCATCACCACTATAAACTAGAGTAATTTTATCCCACATATCCTTTGAGGTAGCACAATCCTTGACATCTTCAAATTGGACATTTATAAGAGCAGCAACAATCTCCTTCATACTAACATTGTGCTCATGTCTATCTTTTAACTGGTCTAGAGTCAAAGGTCCTGTAGGTAGTGCTAAGTAGCCATTCTCCAATAGGGTGAGGGAAGAATTCCCAATTCCAGATATATGAAATTTCATTCAGCTTTTCCATATTGTAAAATTGTCATTTTTCAGATCTGGTACTTCCCTCCTATACATTTGTGATCTTTCTACTGAAGTCCTTAAAACTCTGTTCCAAGCAACCAAGTAGCTCTAATACCAATTGTTATAATACCTGAGAGGGAGGTGAATCAATTATCCATAGTCCCAAATACAAAATGTAAAACTTCAAAACAAATTCAGCCTATTCTGTAGCTTAGTAAACAATAATACTAAACTATCTGTGCTTTTACCAATTACCAGTTAATTTTTCATAGTGATTACCAACCAAATCAGATATGAAATATGTAAAGTATGATAATCAAACAATCACCACAATCAACACATAACACAAAATATTTAACGTGGAAACCCTGTTAAGGGAAAAACCACCAAGGATCGATAACTCAAAATATTTTCACTCTTCTGAAGTGAGCTCGATGAGGAGCCAACCCTTCTAAAGGTTACAAAACACATTGTAAGGTGTGACCTTGTTACATAATTTAACACTAATAGTTATCGTAAAAACCAACATTCACTATGGGGTTGATAGAATAACAATGTACATTCTATGAATGACATATAAGACTTTCAAGTCTACTCGGTTAAGAGATTTATCTGATTACAAAGGTTAAACTGTAATAGTAGGTGATCTGAATACAATACAACTTGATTTTTAGATGTCTAGATCTATTCTTAACCTCATAAAAATCCTCTGATAAATATTTCTATTCAATTCATCAACATTCAATAACTCACTGTCCCTTGGTAAATACTCTCTGATGCTAGGTTAACTCTTTTGTTTAGTTCTCCTTTGACTAGTATGATTAGGAATGCATGAAGCTTGTTCACGTGATATCTCTGTAGATTCCTTCCTCTGGCATAAGTTTCATTGTGAAACCCTAGTCTCTTAAATAGACAAGTAAATCATTTTCTTTTCATCCATCATATTTTTCTGCTTAATCTCCTTCATTGATTTTTCCGCTTAAACCTTCCTTGATAGATGTGTTTCAATTCTATCCTTTAGATCTTCCTTGAATTTTTCTAGTCATTGATCTCATAAAAAACTTTATCTTTCCACCTTGTAATCATACACTTTATAGCTCATCAATTTATGTCAGCTAAACTCATCATTTAGTTCTTTTGTCCATACCCGGTTAACAAATAGATGCATCGGTGAACACAAGCTCAATTGATACTATTGCTTGGTATACACTACAATGGCTTGGTGTATACTAGAATGCTTCATTAACCATCCACACTACTTTGTAACATTTTTCTTTTATGTCCATAATAGATTAATGCAACATAATTAAGTCAACAATATGAAGACATAGACTCCTCAATAAGTTACCAAGATTATTCCTTATCCTCATCTGTCATATCCATATTCCTCAATGTAGATATCTTAGTTCTTCATCTTTCTCTTCTCTTCTACAGATGTGTTAGATATTTGCAACTACCATGATAAGTATTGTCAAAACTAGTTGACAACAATGACAACATAAAGACTAATTCAATTATCTTACATAACCAAGACCTCATAACACATACCCTGCTCCAGAGATACCTAGATTGCCATCAAAATTTAGTTTTATGAATTGATCATATGGGGACTCCCACTTGACATCTTTCCTGACCTCTAATTTAGATTTGTTTCCTATAAGAACTACCTTGAAAGGGATGGTAATTTGGTGTCATTCATTCAAAATTATGTTTTCTTGAGAAGAGAATGTAGAAGGTGTTAGCATGTGAAAAAAAATTCATGGCTCTTTCCCTTGTCCCCTGGTCTTTGCAGTTATTTTTAGGTCTCTGCCTTTAGCCCTAGTTCAAATTTTTTGAAAATATAGTCGTTGCATACAAAAACCCTTTGAAAAATCCTGGCCCTTTTCTAATTTTGTGTTACCTTTTCGGGTCACGTAAAAAATTTTAAATGCATGTGCTTTATATTTTGGTCGGCCCCAGTGTTAAATTTTCCTAAGTTTCTACCCCTGGTGAATTTAATATTTCCTAAAGACTTTAGCACCTAAACTTTTCCCCGAAAGCCTAAGTCTTAGCGTTTAATTTTTCCTATGTTTTGGCCTTAGTGTTTTCCGGGCCCGGTCTTTTGACAGCATTTCCATCCGACGGTCAACGTAAGTTCTCATAGACTTTGTCAGAGGCTTAATATCTTACACTGATCATTGATCTTTCCTGATGACATAGCCTTTCTTTTCAAGTGGGTCCACTACCAGGTGTGCTAACTTGGTAGTATCTCATTGGTCGACAAAAGTATGAAGTGGAATGTTTTCAGTGGGACCGGTCTTCTCAGCGTTCAGGTGGATTAAAGTTCGGTCTGATCTTGTGGCTGTCATTATACCATTGATATAACATGCTCGATTTTTAATGCAGCGGTATAGTGATAGCCATTGATTTTTTTTAAGATAGCAGGTGGGTCCATTAACACATATGCAAACTAGGTGGCTTCTAGTTGGTCCATGTAGTAACACATTGGCATGCTATCAATGGGACCTAGTTTCTGGATGTGTCAGTGGGTCCTGATCCTATCAGAGAATCGACGAATGATGTATAATCTTATGGGTTTTGTCAGAGGTTGAAGATCTTGTGATAGCCATTGATTTTGTTTCCTATCAAGTGGTTGTCAGAGATGGGAGGAGATTCTCGATCAAATGGTGGGTGTGTAATCTGATAGAATCTCAGATGGGTATGCGAACTTCAGATAGCCCTCGATCTTCTTGATGCGGGCCTGGTCAAAGTTTCTCAGTCTTTTGGTAGTTGGGACAAGTGCTTTAGTAGCCAAAAAATTTCCAAGGGCTCACTCATTCATGTGAAATAGCGGTGGTTCTCTAAGTGTTTTAGTGGTTCAGCGAACAAGCGTTCATGGAATTGCTAAACTTTCTAGCGGATAGATAAAGTGTTTTGTGAACTAGTGGTGACCTTTTGTCCCTAGTTCGCTAAATGTGGGACCAAGGTTAGAATTTTCTTTCGGTCACCAAGTCATGGAGTTAAGTGATGGGTTAGGTTTTCTTTATGCGAATTGGAAATGCATTGTCGCATGGTCTCTAGAGGTAAACCCAGGGTGGCAATTGAGTTAAGATTTAAAAGACCACAAAATATGAAGACCTAATGGTTGTGACTTAAAGTTGATCTAATTTTAAATGTTGACCACTGATTTGCTGTTAAAGCCATAAAATGACCATTGAAGTTCAAATTCAAATTTGTAGAGGGTTTCAAGTGACAAAAGGTACCAAAATTTATGGTTTTAATGGCCATTTTCGATTGATTTGGTAGTGCTCATTGTTGCAAACTAGTGCAAGGGTCCTTGTGGTAGGTGGCATGATGTTTTTGTCCCAGGAGAAGTATGGTTTTGTGCTTGAGGTATGTTTCCAGGTGGCTGATTTGACTAATTTTCATGGAAATTCCTGGTCATTTTGTACTATCCTCACAGATTTTGATGATTGCAGATCTGTCTGAGATTCATTTTCTCCAGGTTGCTTATTTTTCTTCCCCTGCAATAAATTCTGATGTAGTTTTGGTTGGTTGAGTTGTTAAAAACCCTAGCCCTAGTCACCCAAAGCTTGATGCATCCTTTTTGAGGATTCCAAGGTGACTAGGGGTTTAAGAAGTAAAATGTTTTATTTTGAAAGGGTTCTGATCTTGATTAGTTCCATGGGGTTGTAGCAGGTGGTATCATATTGTATTAGATTGAATAGAATTTCCTTGAAGTCTTTTGCAGGTTATTTTTTCTCTCTTCTCTACTTTGAACATGTACATGATTCATTATACTTAATACAATTATTTCAAGCTTTCAAGTCTCTCCTTGGTGTCAATCTTGTGAATTCTAGATTTTCTGATCAATTACATAGGGTTACCTTTGTATATGTTCTAAGTCTTCAATTCTTGATCTAGGATCAAGTGAAATATACTTTGGATATGACATAGATTCACTTTGATTTGTCTACAGAAGGATATTATAATTAGTAGATGGGCTGAAATACTCGTGTTTATGGCTATGAGTCTTTGACAATAGTTGGTTCATGTTTCAATGTCTGTATTTGAGATTTGCCCAATGGATAATGGCACTGATCAAAGATTAGTAAATTTAGTTGAGTTCAATGCCTGATTGGCCCTTGCTTACTTCTCTCCATCTCTAGATATCAACACTCTTCAAGTTTTAATTGTATTTGGTTGATAGTAGTAATACCCTATAGTAATGGAGAGTCAATGAATGTGAAGTTAGCATCTAGCACTTTCTTACTATTCAATCTATTGTTTAGACCTAGTCTTTGGTGTGTGAAGTATATTTTTCATTGGGTTAGGTGCACCCACCTTGGTTTTACAGAGCCAAAAGTGAAGAGGGCATTCTTGTCCCTATAGTTGGTCTAGTTGCCCTAAGATCCTTATACATTTTGGAACTAACCAATCCTAAAATCAGCCTGAGGGTATATTGGTAGCCTAAGAGTATAAGCATCCATTTTGAACACCAACAAGATGGTGACTCTACTGGGGAAGTGTTACACAAGTCTATAGTAACCAGTAGGTCATCATTGAAAAACATGGTTATTCTTGTCCCTTGTCTTGTATTCTCATTTGGGTATTTGTTAAGTGGTATTGTAAGATTCCCAATATACTTGGGTGGTGACTCAAACATCTTTGTAGAAGTGCTAGTCAGTAGATTTTAATCAAATGAGTTATAGAGGTACTAGGTCCCAAAGGAAGGAGCAACCTGAAAGCTTAATGGAAGAAGGTATTCAAAGCACTTCCAGGCCTAGTCAGACAAGGGGAAGAAGGAAGAAAGGAAATATTTCTCATACTTGGAGAAATAAAAAGGATACAAGACAACAAACTCAAAGCAAGCCTAGTCAAGAAGAAAATATTTTAGAATATGAAGAGGCTGTTGATTTGGGATTGAACCAGTATGAGGATGAATTTCAAGTGGGAAATGATGAGTCTGAGACTACTCTCCCTGAATCAGATGAGATCTTTGAGGAGATCTATGAATTGGAAAGAAGAGTCCAAGAACAAGTTTCTATTAGGCAACAAAGAGAAAAGGACAAAGAGGATAGAGTAAGACAATCAATGATAAGGGCTGATCAGCTAAAGAGGTAGTTGTTAGATTTGGAGGCAATTAATTTTGTCCTAGAGCCTGAAAGAGCAGAGGAACAACCTATTGTGTATAAAACACATGAGATAACTAGGCCTAGAGATAAGGGCAAACAAAAAACTATTGGAGTGTAGATTAGTGAATACATTTATGTGGAAAACCCATTAGATCAAGGGTTCAGATTAGATGTAGACCTTGAGAGGGCTAGAAAGGAGAAAGAAATGTGGGCTAAAGAACTAGAGAAGGTAGAGTTGGAGGCTACTACTGCATAAATGAGGAAGAAGATTGATTTTCTCAAGCATACCTTAGGACCTTCAAATGTTGCTACTTCTTTCTTGGGGCAATGTGGAAAGCATGGTAACCTTGCATCTCAAACAAATGGCCTTTTGAGTGCTGCTAAAATTCCTGATGTTTCAAACATAAGGACATCTACATCTCAAGGAATGGATCCGCCACATGGAGTTCCTATTCATGAAAGGTACAAACAACTTATCTTTTTTGGTATTCCTAGTTATCCTAATGTTATTCCTAATGAAATTAGAAAGAAACTCCCTAAGTTTATTGGAAACAATGTCATTACATGTGAAGAACATCTAAATTTTTTTATTGATGTAATAGATGATTATAATGTTGAGCTTGATGATGTTGTAATGAAGTTATTTGTACAATCTCTGACCAAGGATGCTAGGGATTGGTTTAGAGGATTGCCCCATGCTAGTATAGGATCTTGGAATGAATTTAAGAATTGTTTCAAAGAGCATTATGGAGATAAAAAAAAATGAGGGTTTTATTTTGAATGAATTCAATAACATAAAAAAAAATCAGAACAAAGAGGTCCTTGAATTTAATATAAGATTCCAAAAGGCTATGCATAGGCTACTGCAAGTTATTAGATTAGATGATAGGTGTATCTTGTGACATACTTAAATGCTTTTGATGCAAAGATGGGTTACCTCTTAAGGGATAAGAAACCTAGAAATCTTGGGGAGGCATACAAGTTGGCTATCAACATAGAAAGTAATAGAAGAATATCAGGAAAATTAGGGAGAAGAGATGATTATAGGCCTCAAGTGCAAAACAAGAAAGAAATGGGAAGGTTTGCTAATTTTAAGCCTAAGGAGGAGGACAATCTAAAGCAGATTCTAAGTGCTTTAGAGAGTCTAAAGCCTGATGAAAAAAGAAACAATAAGGTTGCAACAAATAACATACAAGCTTCAAGTAATTTTAGCAAGCAACCAAGAATGCAAAATTACCCATACAATACTCAATGGAAGGATGGCAAGCCCATTTTTCTAGTTAAAAGGGATAGGCCTGATGATAGGATTCCTGACCCTTTGCAAAGAAATTTAGTTAACATGAATGATGATATCCCATGGTGTACTATTTGTCAATCTCCTCATAGTCTAGAGCATTGTGTTATTGCTTTGAATCTACCTGATAACCAAGAACAAGATGAGCAATATGATAAGAGTGGTTGTGGAATGACTTCTTCACATGCATGGGATGAGGTTGACTCTATTGATGGTGAGGAGGAAGAATTTGATGATGTTGGATGTGGTGCAGTGAAGTGTCAGGAACATGTTTCCTTAAAGAGACCCTCTCATGAGGAAATTGCACAAATCACTACAGACATGGTCACTCAAGCTAGGAGTAATTACAATTTGAGAAGCAGGACAGTTGGGGGCACAAGTGGTAAACCAAGTGGCATGTTTATCAAGAATTCTGAAAGGAACACACAACAACATGAGGAAAAGGAAAAGGGTGCTGGTGTTGTCAGTCAGGTTAAAATAAAAAGGAAGAGTGTGCCTACTGTAATACTTAAGGGTAAAGTAAAGACATCAGAAGTAGATGTCCCCATACCTCAAAAGGAAGATGAATTTGTACAAAAGAGTAACTTTGACTTGATTGTCCAAAAAGAGGATAAAGATATCTCTAAGATTAAGGAAGATATGGGAAACCATTCTTATGTTCCCATTGATATGACTGAATTTCTTTCACAGATAACTGTCAAGGTTCCATTGTTAGAAATGATGAGAATAGAAGAGCACAAGGTCAATACCTTGGATTGGATAAATGGTGCCTCTTCCATAAAGGTCGAAGAAATGAACAAAGGTGAAAAACACATGGCTACTTTAGATGACACACCTCACAGTAAAAATGAAGAAATTGTCTCTGAGATTCCTCAGAGGTATTTGGATGCAAGCATTGTAAATACTGCATCAGGGACAGTTGATCCTTTTTTCTTGTCCCTTATGATAAATGGAAAATTATTGAAGAATTGCATGATTGATTCTGGAGCATCAAACACTGTCATGCCTGCAGAGATCATGAAGTCACTGGGACTAAAGGTTGATACACCTCATGGGAGATGCCAAGCTATGGACTCAAGAGAAGTGCCAGTTATTGGTACCATTAAGGCTTTGCCTTATAAATTAGTAGCATTTCCTAACAAAAAATTAACTATGAGTGTTCTTGTAGTCGACATTCCCCCTCAATATGGAATGTTGTTATCTAGAAAGTGGAGTGCCTCCATGGGAGGAAGTATTCAATGTGACTTGTCCTTTGCCACTTTTAGCATTGAAGGTGAAAGTGTGAAATTTTCAAGGGAAGCGAGAACTTGATGCAGGAGCATCCTGGGTGTAAAAGCAATCTTGCATAACCCAAAAATATTTTTGTTTTTGTATTCAATAAGGGCTATCTTGTGCAGAGTTTCTATATATGGAAACTTGCTATTTTTAGTAAGTTGGTCTTACGATCTCAGAATGTCTGATTTTACATATGGAGGTTCATCTCAGTCATATCAGCCTGCCAGCAAAGTTTCATGGCAAGATTAGGTGTAGTTTTGAAGATATTGAAGATTTTCAGTATTGGTAGCAAGGTACAAAAACTTCAAACTTAGTTTTGAAGGCTTTAGAGGTCCCCGATGAGGTTGAAAAATTGGGTGACAAGCACTTTGTGCCAGTCAAGCTTGTAGAGCGCTTCATGGCATTTCCAGAATGGGGTTATAATAGCCAATCGGGTCAACGAGTGATGACTTATGGTCTTCAAAAGTTGGGTCACCTGAAATGGCAGAAAATAATTTTTCTTCAAAATTTTTGTTCGGGTTTCAAAACTCATTTTGAGCCAACTTTGATGTAACAAATTGTAAAATAAAATAATTCTAAGTTTAGTCGGCCCTTAGGGCTAAATTTCTAGAACCTTCTCGGGCGGTGGAAATTGCCTATATAAAGAAGGCCCGTAGTGTTGTCTAGGGCAGTTCTGGGTAGTAGATCTAGGTATTGATTCAAGGCTTTGTCCTATAGAATATTGTGAGGGAATGCCCATGTGGCTTTGCATATTGTAATTCTGAAAGTTTGTAATTCCACATTTGTGGAGATAATAAGAAGCCAATTTTCTGTTCTTACATATTATTGTTGTTGTTTCTCTATTTATGTTATGTGCTTGTGGTATTAAGGGGAGCACCCTTCATCAGAACTCCACATATGATTGAGGAGGATGAAGAGGACAATATGAATTGTTTTGTGGACACTAATATTGGTTCTTTCCAAGTTCAGGAGAGAGAGATGCAAGAAAGGATCAAGCCTATCTTTTTGGTTGATGATAAAAGTAACATGGCAGAAGGTAATGTATTATGGACCCTGTATTTTGATGGAGCAAGTTCAAAGGAAGGTGCTAGAGCAGGAGTGCTATTGATATCCCCAAGTGGTAAGACTTTTAAGTTTTCTTTCACTCTCTTGTTCCCTTGCACAAATAATGTTGTTGAATATGAGGCCCTACTGATTGGTTTGAGACAAGCATCAAAACATGGGATCAAACATCTTAGGATGATTGGTGACTCTGAGTTAATAGTTTCTTAGATTAGATCAAAGTATGCATCAAAGAATCAAAGGCTGAAATAATATAGAAATGTTGTTTGGGATGAAATTGAAGGTTTCAGTGCCTTTGGTATTGATTGGGTGGATAGAAGCCAAAACATGATGGTTGACTTACTAGCAAACATAGCATTAAGGCCAGAGGATATTACCTTTGCAGGGATATCCATGATTGAGTGCAAGTCTCAACCTTCTATCCTAGACAATGTTGAGAATTGGTAGGTATTTTTTGATGATCGAGATATAATAAGGTTTTTGCAATGTGAATCTCATTTTGATGGTCAAGAGATGGATTTCAACACTTTTGTTGACATAAAAAATGGAAAAGAGAATGTTCTTGGGAAGGAAGTTTTGCAATTAAAATCAAATAGGATCCCAAGGGGATTGGTTGCTCTTGAGAGGGCATTTGATGATAAAGAAAGGACTTGTTTTCCTAAATTTGTTGATTAGATAAATGATTTGGAGGAAGTAAATTTAGGAACAAATCAAATACCCAAAAATGTTTACATAGTTAAAATGTTTGTCCCAAAGAACTAGGAATAATCTGATTGATCTTCTCAAAATATTTAGACATGTCTTTGCATGGTCTTATGATGATTTGAAAGCCTATAGAGAAGATTTATTCCAGCATGAAATAACATTGAAGGAAGGAACCAAACCTTTTAGGAAAAAGTTAAGGCCTGTGAACCCTACTTTGGCACCAAAAATGCAAGATGAACTCAAAAAGATGATGGATGATGGCATTATCAAGCTTGTCAGACATTCTACTTGGGTGTCAAACTTGGTTCCGGTCAGGAAAAATAATGGTGACATTAGGTTATTTATTGATTTTAGGAATTTGAATGTCAATCCTTTGAAGGACAATTATGGTTTGCCTAATATGGAGAATATGCTATAGAAGGTTACTAGATCAGAGTTAATGTCCATGATGGATGGTTTCTCTGGATATAATCAAGTCATGGTCGAGGAATCAAAACAATTTAAGACTGCATTCACTACCCCTTGGGGAACATATGTTTATGTTAGAATGGATTTTGGTTTGACAAATGCAGGAGCTAATTTTCAGAGAGCTATGGATGTAGCCTTTGTGGAATTTATAAAAAAAATTCTAGTGGTGTATCAGGATGATCTCATAGCATATTCAGATAAGGAAATTCAACATTGTGAACATCTTGAGAAATTTTTTATTAGGGCCTTGGAGTATGCGATCTCTTTGAATCCAAAGAAGTGTTCTTTTGGTGTTGTGGAAGGCAAGCTCTTAGGAAATATTGTGTCCAAGGATGGAGTGAGAATTGAACCTGAAAGGGTTATGGCTATAGATAAAATTTCACCACCTAGAAATGTTAAAGGAATATAGTCTTTCTTTGGGCAGGTAAATTTTGTAAGGAGATTTGTTACAAATTTTGTAGAAATCAGTATCCCTATCTCTAGGATGTTGAAAAGGGAGGCAAAGATTGAGTGGAATGAAGAAGCAGATGAATCTTTTAGAAGTATCAAAAGGGCCATCAAGGATGCTCCAGTTTTAAGAACACTTGATTATGGTAAGCCCATGCAGATATTTTCTTTTGCTTCTTATCATACAGTTGCAGCAGTTTTATTACAAAAGAATTCAGATGGATATGAACAACCCATATGATTTTTTAGTAAATCCTTACAAGCAACAAAATTGAAATATGATATTACTAAGAAATAGGCTTATGCCTTAGCCAAAGTAGCCAAGGCTTTTAGATGTTATCTTGTAGGAGCTAAGGTGGTTGCTTATGTTCCTAGTGCTATAGTTAAGGATATATTGGTGCAACAAGAAGTTTTAGGAAAAAGATGTAGATGGATCAATAGGATCCAAGAATTTAACATTGATATCCAAATTACAAAATTGGTAAGAGGCTTAGGTCTTGCAAAGTTAATGGCACAAAGCAATTTAGTTGCAAATCACATGAATGTGTTAGAAGAAGAACAAAGGCCATACATTTGTGATATAGATTATTGCGACTGGTCAAAGATGTTATCGACTACTTGAAAAAATTGGTCCTTCCCCCCGAGATGAATGAAAATAGAAGGAGAACTATCAAGTTGCAATCTGCAAGGTATGCCATTATACATGGTAAGTTGTGGTGGAAAAGCAATGCAGGAGTATTGCTAAAATGTATAGACCATGAGAGTTCTAAGGCTCTGTTAAAGGAAATGCACCAAGGTGTGTGTGGAGGACATTATATGGCAAAGACCACAGCCCACAAGATCCTTAGGTCTAGATTTTGGTGGCCTATAGTTTTTAAGAATACCCATCAGTTTGTAAGAAAATGTGATGCATGTTAGAGATTTGCTGGAAAGTTGAAGTTTAATGGGAATTTACCACTCAGACCTATTGCAGTTCAAGCTCCATTCCAGAAGTGGGGTATTGACTTCATTGGGGAAATTCCAAATAAGTCTAGTGGTGGACATTCTTACATACTAGTGGCAATAGACTATTTTACTAAGTGGGTTGAAGCTATCCCCACTAGAAAGGCTACTAGCAGAGTGGTGACAGATTTTATGATGCAAAACATCCTTACCAGGTTTGGTTTCCTAGAGGTAATTGTGGTTGATAATGCAATGTGTTTTAGATCATAAAAATTTAGTGATTTTTGTCAGTAGTATGGGATACACATTTCATTTTCTTCTCCATATCATCCACAAGGAAATGGCCAAGCTAAGTCTAGTAATAAAAGTCTGATTAAGATTTTCAAGAGAGTGTTGGACAAGAATAAGAAAGCCCGGGACTCAAAGTTATGGTGGGCACTGTGGGCTGTCAGGGTAACTGTAAAGAGGCCATAGGTTGTGCTCCATTTGATTTGGTATATGGAATAGGTGCTAGATTGCCTCAAAATAATCTATTGTAGATGTACAAGTTTATCCAAGCATATGATGAGGACTTGAATGATGAAATGAGAGTAAGAATGGATGAACTGATCCAATTGGAAGAGGTAAGGAGGGATGCACATGAAAGAAATGAGGCATTGTAGAGACAATGTAAAAATTTGTTTGATAGGAGGGCCACCCAAAGAAGTTTTGAAATTGATGACCTCATCTTAATGTGGAATGCAAGGTTGGAAGATAAGGGGAAGCATGGAAAGTTTGATCGAATTTGGTTGGGCCCTTATCTTATTGAAAGCAAATGGGGGACAGATTCTTATGTTCTGAAGGATTTAACTGGTGGTACTTTGGAATTGCCTGTTCATGGACAATTCCTAAAGTTTTACTTCTCCTGAAGTATCTTTTCCATGAGTAGTAGTTTAGGTTTTCCCTTGTACAATCATTTGTTTTTGCTTTTTGTGTGTCAAAGTTTTGAGTAGGTCTGCTCTTCCAGGAGATTCTAGCTTGCTTAGTGTATCTACAGGAGATACACGTCCCTGAGTATGAGCCACTATTAGCACGTGCAAAAAATTTCATGGCTCTTGCCCTTGTCCCCTGGTCTCTGTAGTTATTTTTAGGTCTCTACCTTTAGCCCTGGTTCAAATTTTTTGAAAATATAGTGATTGCATACAAAAACCCTTTGAAAAATCCTAGCCCTTTTCTAATTTTGTGTTACCTTTTCGGGTCACTTAAAAACTTTTAAATGCATGTGCTTTATATTTTGGTCGGCCCCAATGTTAACTTTTCCTAAGTTTCTACCCTTGGCGAATTTAATATTTCCTAAAGCCTTTAGCGCCTAAATTTTTCCCTAAAAGCCTAAGACTTAGCATTTAATTTTTCCTATGTTTCAGCCTTAGTGTTTTTTGGGCTTGGTCTTCTGACAGCATTTCCATCTGATGGTCAACATAAGTTCTCGTAGACATTGTTAGAGGCTTAAGATCTTACACTGATCATTGATCTTTCCTGATGAAGTAGCCCTTCTTTTTGAGTGGGTCCACTGCCAGGTGTGCTGACTTGGTGGTATGTCATTGGTCAACAAAAATATCAAGTGGAATGTTGTTAGTGGGACCGGTCTTCTCAGCATTCAGGTGGATCAAAGTTCCATCTGATCTTGTGGCTGTCATTATACCATTGATATAACATGCTTGATTTTTAATGCAGCGGTATAGTGGCAGCCATTGATTCTTTTTAAGATGGTAGGTGGGTCCATTGACACATATGTATAGTTGGTGGCTTCTGGTTAGTCCATGTAGTAACACGTTGGCATGCTATCAGTGGGATCTAGTTTTTAGATGTGTCAGTGGGTCCTGATCCTATCAGAGAACTGACAAATGACATATAATCTTATGGGTTTTGTCAGAGGCTTAAGATCTTGTGACGACCATTGATTTTGTTTCCTATCAAGTAGTTGTTAGAGATGGGAGGAGATTCTCAATCTAATGGTGGGCGTGTAATCTGATAGAATCTTGGATGGGTATGTGAGCTTCAGATGGTTGTCGATCTTCTTGATGTGGGCCTGGTCAAAGTTTCTCAGTCTTTTGGTGGTTGGGACAAGTGCTTTAGCGATCAAAAAATTTCCAAGGCTTTTCTCATTCGCATGAAATAGCAGTGGTTCTCTAAGTATTTTAGCGGTTCAGCGAACAAGTGTTCATGAAATTGCTAAACTTTCTGGTGGATAGATAAAGTGTTTTGCGAACTGGCGGTAACCTTTTGTCACTAGTTCGTTAAATGTGGGACCAAGGTTAGAATTTTCTTTGGGTCACCAAGTCATGGAGTTAAGTGATGGGTTAGCTTTTCTTTTTGCAAATTGGAAATGCATTGTCACATGGTCACTAGAGGTAAACCCAGGGTGGCAATTGAGTTAAGATTTAAAAGACCGCGAAATATGAAGATCTAATGGTTGCAACTTAAAGTTCATCTAATTTTAAATGTTGACCACCGATTTGCTATTAAAGCCATAAAATGACCGTTGAAGTTCAAATTCAAATTTACAGAGGGTTTCAAGCAACAGAAGGTACCAAAATTTATGGTTTTAATGGCTGGTTTCGATTGATTTGGTGGTACTCATTATTGCAAACTAGTCCGAGGGTCCTTGTGGTAGGTGACATGATGTTTTTGTACTAGGAAAAGTATGGTTTTGTGCTTGAGGTATGTTTGTAGGTGGCCAATTTGACTAGTTTTCATGGCAATTCTTGCTTGTTTTGTACTGTCCTCATGGATTTTGATGATTGCAGATCTGTCTGAGATTCATTTTCTCTAGGTTGCTTATGTTTCTTACCCTGCAATAAATTCTAATGTAGTTTTGGTTGGTTGAGTTGTTGAAAACCCTAACCCTAGTCACCTGAAACTTGATGCATCCTTTTTGAGGATTCCAAGGTGACTAGGGGTATAAGAAGTAAAATGTTTTATTTTGAAAGGGTTTTGATCTTGATTAGTTCCATGGGGTTGTAGCAGGCGGTATCATATTGTATTAGATTGAATACAATTTCCTTGAAGTCTTTTGCAGGTTATTGAAGTGGTTTTCTCACTTCTTTGCTTTGAACATGTACATGATTCATTATACTTAATAAAATTATTTCAAGCTTTCAAGTCTCTCCTTGGTGTCAATCTTGTGAATTCTAGATTTTCTGATCTATTGCATAGGGTTACCTTTGTATATGTTCTAAGTCTTCAGTTCTTGATCTAGGATCAAGTGAAATATACTTTGGATATGACATAGATTCACTTTGATTTGTCTATAGAAGGATATTATAAGTAGTAGATGGGTTGAAATACTTGTGTTTATGACTATGAGTCTTTGACAATAGTTGGTTCATGTTTCAATGTCTGTATTTGAGATTTGCCCAATGAATAATGGCACTGATCAGAGATTAGTATATTCAGTTGAGTTCAATGCCTGATTGGCCCTTGCTTACTTCTCTCCATCTCTAGATATCAACACTCTTCAAGTTTTAATTGTATTTGGTTGATAGTAGTAATACCCTATAGTAATGGAGAGTCAATGAATGTGAGGTTAGCATCTAGCACTTTCTTATTATTCAATCTATTGTTTAGACCCAGTCTTTGGTGTGTGAAGTATAGTTTTCACTAGGTTAGGTGCACCCACCTTGGTTTTGCACAGCCAGAAGTGAAGAGGGCAGTCTTGTCCTTATAGTTGGTCCAGTTTCCCTAAGATCCTTATACATTTTGGAAGTAAATAGTCCTAAAATCAACCTAAGGGTATATTGGTAGCCTAAGGGCATAAGCATCCATTTTGAACACCAACAGAAGGGAGGGATTTGGATCTACATGTGTATGCTTTTACCATCTCTAAAATTGACTTCTCCAAAATGATGCATACTTGATCTACTGAATTTTTTTCTTTTCAAAACTCTCTTATTTGTCTCCCACCAGATGCACCAAACAACTATTATTGGAATAACCCTCCAGACTATAGAAAAAAAAATCTGTTATGCAAAAGGGGCCATTGCTCTAATACATGGGAGAGAAAGGGAGGTATAGGTGCATGCCAACTCATCTTTCCACAAACCCAATACCATATTTTTTGTGCAAAATCAAAAGATGCCATCAAGTGATTTACATCTTCCTACACTTTTCCACGCATGACACAGTGGAATTTATCTGCAATTCTTAATCTAAATAGGTGATCACTTGTAAGAATCCTATTTTGCAAAGATAACCATGGGAAGGATCCTGCCTTTTGTAAAATTGTTGAATTCCAATAAAAGCGATAAATGTGATTATGAGAGCCCTTATTGTTCTATGTTATAGACAAATATCCCACTTTAACTAAATATTTGTCACTTCTCGCTTTAGTCCAGATTAGTTTATCCTCTTTAATTGTTATATTTTTGAGCCCTAATAGTTAAAATGATTTTTCTCAACTATTTAATGAAAAATCCTTGACTTCAAGATATAGTAAGTCTTCCTTGAGACTTGGTAAATCAACTTCAACCTAATAAGATTTCCATTAATTTTATATTCTTTATAAATTGTGTGGTTTGTTGTCAACTGAAAATCCAATTCAAGATTATGGTACAAAATAGTTCAATATAAATTCACTTAAAAATTTTGTTACATATTTAATTACATCATAATAAAAACATTAAAAATTCAAAATGTATAAAAAAATAATTACATCAAAAGATTATTTATATCATAATAAAAATACAAAAAAATGTTATATTTTTTAATTTCAAAACAAAAATACAAAATAAATCTTATCTTTCTATTTTTTAAATTTAAAATAAACCTAAGAAATGCTACAAAACATGTAGATTTTTTTTTTTGAAAATAATGATAAAATTTATTGAGATTATTGAAACCAGAATATAATCCATCATCAAAAGTGTTAATGATTATAGCTTATATTGGATAAAATAAGATTATTCACACACACACACACACACACACACATTATATAATATTACTATATATTTATGAATAATATATTAAAGAAGCCAAAAGTTAACATAAGGTGACAGTTCAAATATAAGATTTTTAAACACTACAACTATTGCCTCTACCACAAGGTGGTAGGCCGACCACTGTGGAGTCACCTCCACAATGGGTGTGACTCCATAAGGAGTCACGACCACCATGGAGATGACTCCACAATGGGAGGCTCTCCACTTATATGTATGCACTATTATGTAGTGTTGAGATACAACAATGACATAAATACAAGAGTCCCAAGTATATTCTCAACATCACATAATAGTAATAAATATATATTCTCTGGTATTTTTAGAGATATATTCACAACATCTTTGAATTACATAAATTCAATTAAACCACTCAAATTAATATTTGATTATATATATAGACTTGAAGATATAGACTTGATTATATATAGAGATTAGAAGATCATCTTGAAGGGGCATCAAACTATGTGGCGTGGAAATTACGAATAATGCTCACACTAAAAGAGCATGAACTAACACCCATAGTATACAAATTTGAGATTGAACATAATGGAAAGGATAAACAGATTAAATGTGATAAGGACAACAACAAGGCAATTGAATTTCTAGTAGATAGAGTTAAAGATCATAGAGTGCCTATCATTATAAAATTAGAAACCGCATATGATATGTTTAATGCACTAAAAGATATGTATGAAATTAAAAATACAAGCAGAGCACTTACCCTCAAAAGCCAACTCCATAAAATAAAGATGAAACAAGGAGATACTATCACCTCCTACTTCATGAGAATTACTAAATTAAGAAACCAACTCTCCACTATTGGTCACTCTTTTGATAGTAAGGAATTAAAAATGATTGCACTTAATGGACTTCCCCTTTCATGGGAGTCTTTCATTCAAGGAGTAAGTGCTTGAACCAAAATTCTTAGATTTAATTGATTAAAATCAGATTGTATTCAAGAAGATTCTAGATTATCAATCAGGGGGATCAATACAAATACTTCAAAAGAACTCTTCTAGGTACTTAATATAGAATCACACAAAAGGAAAAAGAAGACTAACTTTAAAAGGAAAAGAGGAAATGAATCAAATAAGAAACCAACATTCAGGCATAGAGACCTATCAAAAGTTTAATGTTACAGATGTTTGGTCACCTTTGTCAAAAGTGTCCTAAAATAAATAAGGCATTAGCCTCTTTTTCCCAAGTTGGTGATATAAAGGAGAATATGAATTCAGAGAAACTAGTTTTCTACTTCGCCTTATCAAGTCAAGTTTCTAACAGTTGTAGTTGTTGGAAATTGCAATTGAAGCAATTGTTGTATTGTTATTGATGTTAAACCTTAACTAGTAAGGTTGTTGCTACTTAGGAAAGTACCATATCTATTTGATTGTTGTGAAGGGGAAAAGCAAGGTTGGTAATAATAGCACCTAGAGAAAGGTTGAGTTATCTTGATACCTCAATGAGTACTTGATTATGTTGCATGATGATGAGATAATGTAAAATTTATCTTAGTAAGAATGAAGACTAAACTGGTAGGATTAACTGAGAAAAAGTAAAGAAATCTAGTTTAAGCCAAGTAATGTTAGTGTCGACCGAGTTAGTATATGCTGAGTAATTTTAGTGTTGATCGGACATCAGTTAATTGTTGTGGAAGACAGTGTTAGCCAAGGAAATAGTTTTAGTATTGACCAAGATTTCTAATAAAGACCAAGAAGTTGAACACAATATTGACTGAGCATCAGTATTTTACATTTGAGGGAGAATTCATATTTCTAGCCGACATCATTGAATTCTTGGATTATGTAAAACATGTTGATTTTATTTATTGATTGTATGAAAGCATTTAATGCACTGTAAAATGTTTTATTTTAAATATTTTAAGAGATTTGAGATGTTTCTATAAAAAAAGATGAAGAACATAAAGTAGGGTAGATTCAATGAATCTGACCTAACTGTAAGATCTAGGAAGGAGATTGAGTGGCAAAAGATGTATTGACCTAATTAAGGAAGTATTAAGGAAACCTAAGGATGAGGTTAACAAGAGGAGGATGCTAGAAGTGTTGTTGATGTTATTGACTATACAAGAAGAGAAGGCTAAAGGAGAAGTGTTGTGATTTCTTGAAGGAGAGTGCCGAGCAAATCAGTGATGGTGATGGTAAAGGTTCACAATCAATAAGCCAACATATGTGTATGGAATTAGATCTAATAATTGCAAAGTGAGTTGTATGTTTTTTAGATCAATACTACTACTAATTTCCAACCATTGTATGAATCAAAATCCTTTTAATAGAGGTTGACCTAATAGTCATATGTATAAATCCCTTGAACAAGGTTGCATTCTAATGGAGTGTATGTAAGTCCTATAACAAGGCACACTTTTAACAGAGTGGTTGAAATCCTTTAACTGGGTCACACTTGATAGTGTGTTTGTAACCTTTAACAAGGTTGGATTTTCACTAAGCTTGTTAGAAATAGGAAATACTGAGAGGGGGGGGGTGAATCGGTATTTCACAAACTTTTACTTTTTCCCACTTATGGATATAATAGATTACTTTAAAGCATAAGAGACTAAATAGCATACATAACAGTAAATGTAAAGAACTCATAACACATGATATGTTCTCAAGGAAACCCTGGCCAAGGGAAAACCCCAGTGGGGATGGTACCCGCAAAGATCCACTAATCAAAAGTATCTTGTTAAGGATGTTGACCCTATTAGGAGTCTATTACAAACATATAGTGTATCAGTCCTAGTTAAGGGACTATAGGCCTTGTTAGAAGCCTCAACCCTATTAGGAGTTGTAGATACAAAACTTGATTACCGGATGATCTCACTACCCAAAAAAGTAATACAAATGATTACTGATTACAATATGGTATTGCTTACAACTTTGCATCAACAACTTTTGCCACTGTCACAATATACAACTATCACAAGTTATATTTCAAGTATGTTTGGTACATTACAATATTTATACAAGATACAAACATAACATCTTTCTCCAGTCAGCTTGCATATCTTTATCCAAGAGTAAACATCTAGGATGTCAACTCTTTATAATATTAAGTCATTATTTTGACAGCAAAATAATCCCTTAATTCATTTACTAGTTCTGCCTTCAAAACTGCTCTGTCGGCTTAACTCTGTCATTGGTAAAATAATCATAACTTTATCTGTACTATCTATACTCTTTTTTGCATTGAGATGGGGTATCCTCAGACACCATAGAGTCTATGTTCAATTGTGAAAGCTCTGATCATGCTCCAGTGAACGTCGCCAAAACAAACTGTATCGGGTGCTTTGTCAAAAATACTATTCATACTTAGACAATTTTAGTCTGTGATCTTCCATACTTACTTTCCAACTTATGCAATCTTCATAGGGAACATATGTTGCCATAATGACAACATCCATGTACATACCTCAGCCAAATTTCCAACAATCTCCCCCTTTGTCATTGGTGGCAACATATGAGAAAATTGGCTAAATGTACAAGTCAAAATCTCAAAAATTTGTATAAAAAATGTGGCCATAGTATAAAATAAGTATACTATCCTTATATCTCCTCAAAATATACACATAATCTATAAAAATTCATAATACTCCATAGAACTCCCTCTATGAGTATCCTTCCTTATCATAGATAGACAATTTTCTAAGTATCTCTTCCCCTTTGACAACAATGACAAAATAAAGGGTGGAAAGGGATATACAAAATTGTGTCAAAACTTTTACCTTGCTATCTTATTGCAAAGCCGGTAGGCTTGCAAAAAAATCTTCAAAATCTAACTTCCAAGCCTCAAAATCTTTCTCCCATGCCTTCTTAATTGATTCTGCTACATTGAGTAAAGTACTCAATCCGTATGCTGCAATCTGACAAGCTTGAAGGGACTCAAAATTGAACTTCTAAAATGATGTCTTAGTAGTAAGACATTCTTCTAGCCATTCTTCTATTATAATCAACTTGATTGAGACATGCTCTCTCAAGATGTTTATCATGATAATTTTCTTGTTCTTCTCATCATTCAAAGTCCTTATCTCATCACATAATTTTCTAATCTTTTTCTCAACTGCACTGATCTTTATGTTTGGGCTAGCCATTGAGTTTGTTTGTGCTGCAATTTCATCTTGCTTCTCTTTGAGCTTCTTCTCTTCCTCAATTATTATATTTTCAGATTTTGTACACTAAATGTACAAACACTTTCTAGTCTCAAGATGTTTCCTTAATTTCTTAATGTATTTTTCAAGGCTGCCAATGCCATTTTTGATATTTTAACTTATATTCTTCAACATCTTAGCTTCATAAGCTGCTTGAGCCTTAACCTTAGCAATATTAGACAAATTAGTGAACTCAACATCAAAATAATTTATTACCATATTTTCTCTTTCAAGTGGGTCTGAATCAGACTTTTGTAGATATAACACTTTTTAGCTTCTCAGTCAAATCTTTCAGGCTACCTTCTAAATTCTTAACTTTCTTTTTTTTCCCAATAATTTTTTTCAAAGAAATGATCAACTCTAATTGATCATTGTCATCAACCTCCTTTCTCAAATCTTCAATCAATGTTCCTATTCCTTTCTCCTTTCCAGTCTTAGGAGTAAGACTGATGTCTTCTTGTGGTTTAATAGGTGTATGGGCCTCTATTTCCATTTTATCTTATGTTCATGTAGTCTCTGTTTCAATACTCTTTTCTTGCTCTCCCAATGCCAAATTGTCAACAATGTTATCCAAACTGTTGAGTACCGCATCATCTAAATCTAAAGTAACTTTTGTTCCTTCAATGTCCATAGATTTTGTGCCAATGTTTATAGAAGAGGGAATCTCTTCAACTTCAACTACCTCTACTACTACCTCTACCTATTCTAAACTCTATTTCTCTATTGGTTCTACAACTAATTGATCTTTGCTATCTTTTCCTGCTACCAAGTTTGCTAGCACTTGCAAAACTACCTGTTCAGTTTTAGTCTTCACTTGTTCATACTGACCTCCCATTATTTGTATAGTTCTTCTTTTGGTTCTTAATAGGGTTTCAAGTGGCTTGAGGATCTATTTAAGGTGGTCATCATCTCTTATGTCATAGAACTGTCTTATCACATTCTCTCTCATTTTAGTATCTTCTTCTTGTGCTCTCATCTTTCTGCTCACAAGTCTATTGTACAAATCTTCTGGTATCTTTCCATGAATAGTATCAAATTTCTTGTTTGTCAAAATCATATGTGTAACCATTGCATTCTCTAGATTTAATCTGTTAGAGGATCCATATAAATCATAGTATTTGTTCATTTTGGTAAAGTCTCCATGCTGCAATATATCTTCATTAACTCTTTCTATCCTTGGTTTCCATGATTTATTCTTTATTGTTACTTCATCATCTTTTATCTCTGCAACTCTTCTAGGTACTAGTGGAACAATTATTTTTGTCTTTTACCTTGTCTTGAAGCACTTGCCTTCATTCTTTTTCTTGGTGCTGAAGAAGAGGGTTTCTCTATCTGACTAATTTCTTGCTCCTTCTTAGGTTCTTCAACCTTTACCTTAACTTGAATGGGTTCTTGAGGGTTTGCACTTGATGCCAAAGGTGGGACTGGTAGTATCTCACTTTGCCTTATTACTTCCACAGTCTTTCTAGCAATATCAAATTCCTGCTCACTCAAACCTATTTCTTTTAAAATTTTCTTTATTGTAGTCTCCACTCTCTTCTTTGATTTTTTCTCTTCCTTAAGTGTCTTTGCTGAATCAAATTTTTCATCATATGTTCCAAATCTGTTGCTATGAGCATCTACTTTACTTTTCAACAATCTACTAACATATCCTTCTGTTTCAACTTCAAATATTTCATAGCCAAGAGGGTCTATGAATGCATGTCTAGGTTTTACTACCTCAATGTAAGTGAAATCAGTATCAACCATAAAACATATATCATCTTTGTATTTCTCAACTAGGGACGGAGGAATTCTTGATCTATTTACCATAATGTTCTGAAAAGTTTTCAACACTAACTTTACACTGTCATTAACCTTCTCAATAATATGTTTCATGTAAACTTTATTGATTCTTTCCATAGTATTCTCACCATCATTCCAATCAATAGTGTAAGGAAATCTTCTTAGCAAGTGGAAGAACATGTAAGTAACCAATGAGGAAAATCTAAAGTGAGTGTATTTAGCTTTCTTTATCTTTTCTAAATTCTCAAACAACTGTATTCTTAGAATTTCACACATATCCATAGGCTTCTTTTCCACACACATCAAATAAGCAATGTGTACCATACCTGCTAGCATATCATCTTCTCTAGAACTTCCACATAATTTTGTTGTCAAAATCTTACACAAGTATTTTACATCATCTTGCTTAATCTTACTAATGACTATACCTCTGCCATTGTATATTGAACTGGTGTTATCAATCACAATCTTTCTCATGTTTTTCTCATTCAATAGAATTGCACCAACTTTTGATAATCCAGTCACATCATGAATTAGGTCTGCAGTTATGTCTATAACTCTATCTTCTAACCAAAATTTACCATTATGTATCCTACTCAAAATGATCTTAGTACACTCCTCATCATCAAATTCATATTTCATAGAGTACTCAATGATTTCATTGTTTTCTAGATGTTCATAACTTTGTCTCCCTAACATATCCTTGTTGTAAAATTTTTGATATTCACCATTAAAATTACTCTCCCTTAGGGTTTCATATTTGCATCCAAGATAACTTTTAACATTCTCTAAATGAAGAACTCCGTTTGGTATGGATGATAAAGCTAAACTAGCATCTCTTTCTGAGGGTTCAACTAGATCTTTCTTAGTTCTAGGTCTGTTCTTATCCTTAATGTTGTGAATCAACAACACATCCATGATTATATCTGATTACTTAAGCTGATTCAAGATCTCAGTCTGATAAATAACTTAAATTCACAAAATTAGGGCTTTCGCTAGATCGGCGCTTCAAACTTTTGCAAATCACTTCCAAACTTCTTTCTTCACTTGATAATCACAATAACTTCAATTTCAATCTTTTAATACTTAGCATTTACTTGATCTAACATCACATTCAATTCTTTTGCCACTAAAATGCCAAAAAGATGATTCTATAAACCTACAACCATAAATCTTCTTGCGACCTCGCAAAACACAATATTTCTTTTTGTGCACTTAACCATAGCATTAGTTTAACATAAAAAACCTTCATCTAACTCTGCAAAACTTAACTCATTCAAAATTTAATTCTACACTAATTCTAAGTTCCTAAACTACATAAATTTACATAATTTAAGTGCTTAAAGAAGGGTTAGGTAAAGACTCATTCTTACCATCAGATACATTACCTTCTTGATTACCTTTAGTGCTGAATATACCTCCTTGATCTGTGCCTTTAACAAATTTTACTTCATCTTCATTACTACAACAACCTTTCTCTTTTTTTCCTACATTTTCATTCCTTCTTTCATAGTTTCTAGGGTTAGGGTTATGAAGATAACCTCCATTTTTCATTCTACAAAATCTTGTTGTGTGTCCAATCTTGTTACATATCTGACAAATGATTTGATTGGTTCCATATCTAGGTGTTTGCTGATTGATTTGTGTCCTGCAATTTCTAGCAATATGTCCAATTTTGTTGCATATGTAACATACTATTCCATTTCCTCTTTTCATGTCTTCAGTTGATCTCTAATCTACATTGTTAGTATTTCTAGGCATTCTACTATTGTAATTATTCTCAATAACTTTAGATCTTCTACATTCAATAGCTCTATGTCCAAAATCATGACAATTATAACAATATCCATTAAGAGGTTTGAATTTTTTACCTGTACAATCTCTCTTCATATGACCAATAGTATTACAAGAAAAACATCTACCTTTGAATTCTCTTTGCATACCTTTGGATGGTTCATCTTGCTTCGGTGGTTCTTCTTGCTTCGGTGCATCTTCTTCCTTCGGTGATTCTTCTTACTTAGGTGCATCTTCAGATTTATTCTCATCTAACTTCTTTTCTTCACTACTTTCACATACATTCAGATCTGGTTTCTTGCTTTCACTAACTATCTTCAATATGTTAAATCCAAGACTAGTTTTGTCATAGAATGGTTTTCCACAAGATACTTGCTCATCAATCTTTTCACTATTTGAATATAGCCTCTCAAGTTGTTGTTTGGATTGAGTCAATTCACCTTTCACAATCTTGTTGTATTTCTCAAGTTCATCATACTGCAATTTGACTTTATCAAATTTAGATGTTACCTTGCCAAGTTTAGATTTCAGATCTTCATTCTCATTCTTTAAACTTTCATTCTTAGATCTCAGATTGTTATTTTCATCTTTCAAGATAAGCTTTAGATTTGCTATCTTCAATTCATGTTTAAGGATCACATTTTCTTTTTCTAAATCATCACAATCTTCAACAAGAATTTTAGATTCCTTCTTAGATTTCAGATCTTCTATCTTACCTTTCAATTTGTCAATAAGATTCTTTGCATCATCATACTTTCTTTTTAGAGTGTTTCTTTCATTAGTAAGCATATCAATTTGTTCATGAGCTTCTTCAAGATTCTTCTGTAACTGATCCATATCCATAGAGATCTTACTCAAGCTGCTAGGATTTCCTTGAATGTTCCTTCTCTAAGTAACCATGCTCTGATGCCAATTGTTAGAAATCAGAAATACTGAGAGGGGGTGTGAATCAATATTTCACAAACTTTTACTTTTGCCCACTTAAGGATATAACAGATTACTTTAAAGCATAAGAGATTAAATAGCATACATAATAGTAAATGTAAAGAACTCATAACACATGATATGTTCTCAAGGAAACCCTGGCCATGGGAAAACCTCAGTGGGGATGGTACCCACAAAGATCCACTAATCAAAAGTATCCTATTAAGGATGTTGACCCTATTAGGAGTCTATTACAAACATATAGTGTATCAGTCCTGGTTAAGGGACTATAGGCCTTGTTAGAAGCCTCAACCTTGTTAGGATTTGTAGATACAAAACTTGATTACTAGATGAGCTGACTACCCAAACAAGTAATACAAATGATTACTGATTACAATATGGTACTACTTACAACTTTGCATCAACAACTTTCACTATTGTCACAACTATCACAAGTTACATTTCAAGTATGTTCGGTACATTACAATATTTATACAAGATACAAACATAATATCTTTCTCCAGTCAACTTGCATATCTTTATTGAAGAGTAAACATCTAGGATGTTGGCTCTTTATAATATTAAGTCATTATTTTGACAAGCAAAATAATCCCTTAATTCATTTACTAGTTTTTCCTTCAAAACTGCTCTGTCGACTTAACTCTGTCATCGGTAAAATAATCATAACTTTGTCCATACTATCCATACTCTTTTGCACACTGAGATGGGGTATCCTTAGACACCATAGAGTCTATGTTCAATTTCACAAACTCTTATCATGCTCTAGTGAACATCGCCAAAACAAACTGTATCAGGTGCTCTGTCAAAAACATTGTTCATACTTAGACAATTTTAGTCTGTGATCTTCCATACTTACTTTCCAGCTTATGCAATCTTCATAGGGAACATATGTTTCCATAATGACAACATCCATGTACATACCTCAGTGAATTTTCCAACAAAGCTCACTTCAGAAGAGTGAAAATAATAGTAACATGTTACCAAGTGGTTTTTCCCGAATCGGGTTTCCACTATAAATCCTAGTGTCAATACTTGTGTGAATGTTTTGGTTTGAACATTTATGTGTTAGAAAAGTTAGATATAGTTGGGTAGTGGACTATAATGTTATATGTTTCTGTTATGCAATCAGTAATGTCTGAGTAGCTATTGGTTGTTAGATTTGATTTGTTGAATAGTTTTAAAGTTTGATTTTATACATCTGGACTTGAGAACAATTGATTCACCGCACCTCTCTATTGTTCTAAATCATATTAACAATTGGTATCAGAGCTATTGGTGCTTATAGAGAACAAGTTTTAAGGTACTTGAAGAAAATGATTAGGATGTATAAGGAGGTACCAAAGCTAAATAAGGAGAACTTCCCTGCATGGAAAAGCTTGATGAAGCCACATTTGGCCTGTACTGGTGATTCTGTAAATTACTATGTTGAGAATGACTATGTCTCACCTGTTACACCTTTGACTACCAAGGAAATGAGAGCTAAGAAAGAACACAATCAGGCATTGTTGGAAATTGCATCTTCCATAAGCTATTTGGAATTTGAGGACATCAACGATTGCAAAAGTGCTAAGGAAATGTGGGACACTCTTGCAAACATCTATGGTGGTGACATAAATGTACTAAAAGCTAAAGCTAAGATCCTTAGAGGTAAATTTGATGAAATGAGAATGCAAGAAGGTGAGAATATAGTACAATATTATGGTAGAATAAAAGAAGTTGTGAATGCTATTAGAGGATAAAATTGAACTATTGATAATGAAACTATAATTGGAAAAGTATTGAGACCTCTACATCCTATTTATGCTATCAAAATTTCAGCTATTCAGGAATCTAGATGTAACCCTAAAAATGTACTTACTTTCAAAAGTTTGGTTGGTAAGCTTACTACTTTTGAACTTTCTAACTATGATAACTTCACTGTTGGTAATGTTGAATCTTCTTTTAAGTCACAAATGGTTCTGAGTAAGAAAAAGAAGGAAAAAGAAAGATGCATCGGTGAAAGTGAAAGTGAAAGTGACAGCGACACATCTGATGAAGAACTTGAGGATCTAGAAGCTCTTATGGCTAGAAGACTGAGAAGGGGAAAAGGAAAGTACAAAGGTAAACTCCCTATTATATGTTTTTCATGTAATAAAGTTGGTCATATAGCTGCTAGGTGTCCTAATAGGAATGATAAGGATGAAGAAATAGACAACAAGCATAAAGAAAAAAGAGATGATAGAAGTTACTGAAGGTACAAAGACTGCAAAGGAAAAAGTAAGAAATCTTGCTATATTATTGAAGAAGAGACTGACACTGATAGTGATGATTTTGAAATTGAGGTAGTCTATGTTGTAATGAAAGATGAGTCTGATGAGGATGAGAAAACTACATTGATCTCCTATGTGAACAAGAATGATAAATGGATTATTGACAGTGGCTATTCACATCACATGACTGGTGACAAGATTAAGTTTGATACCTTAGATCGTTATAAAGGTAGAAGTGTGAAATTTGGAAATGATGCACCATGTCCTATTAGAGGAAAATGATTGATCAAGCTGACTGATAAGATCACTTGTGTAAATGCATATTAGGTTGAGGGTCTTAACTATAATCTACTAAGTGTTGCACAGCTTAATAGCACTAGCTACCGAGTGGAATTTCATGACAAGAAGGCTAAAATATTTGATGCCATTGGTGAACTAATCGAAAGTGAGAATAGACAAGAGGTAATTTATTCTATCTTGACCTATCCAGAGAAACATGTATGATTGCACAACTTGATGATATTTGGTTATGGCATAAGTAGCTATGTCATGTTAACTTTGATAATCTAGTAGAAATTAGTAAAAAGAAGAAAGTGAGAGGTCTACCTAGATTGAAGAAACTTGAGAAAGTAATGTGAAAATAATGTCAGTTAGGAAAGATGACAAAGTCAAGTTTCAAGAGAAAAACCTTTACTTCTGAGAATACTTTAGAGTTGGTTCATACTGACCTTTGTGGACCAATGGGTGTACAAAGCTATTGTGGTGCTAGATATTTTATTCTATTTGTTGATGATCATACTAGGATGATGCATGTAATGTTTTTAAAAGAAAAATATGATGCTTTTCAATTCTTTAAGTGGTATTTGGCTAAGTTTGAAAAGGAGATAGGTACAAACTCAAAGTGTCTGAGATCTGACCAAGGTGGAGAATTTATATCCAATAAATTTAATCTATTTTGAAATGATAGAGGGATCATAAGACAAATGTCTGCACCTAGAACTCCTCCACATAACGGTATAGCAGAAATAAGGAATAGATCTATCTTGGATTGTGCAAGGACATTGATGATTGAAAATAATGTTTCATAGAAATACTAGAAAGAAGATGTAAGTACAACTATTTATACTCTTAACCAAGTACAAATAAAAAAAGGTACAAATCTAACACATTATGAGTTATGGCATGGGTATGCACCTAATGTAAAATATTTTAGAATTTTTTGAAGTAAATTATACATACTAAAGGACAATAGGAATGGAAAGTTTGATGCTAAAAGAGATGAAGATATATTCCTAGGCTATTCCACAAAAAGTAAAGCTTATAAGTGTTTGAACTCTAACATTAACAAAATTGTGGAAAGTGTGAATGTCAAATTTGATGAGTATGCAGAGAGAAATGAAGCTGACAATAAAAGAGAACTAGAAGATTATAGATCTTTTGTGTATATAAAGGAAGGAGAGGCAAGTGATAGACTTGCACCTAATGCTGAGTCTCAGGTAAGAAATGTCGAGCATTAGGAAATAAATGCCGAGAGAGAAGAAGAAAGTGTTGAGTGATAGGATGAAGCTACGGAGTATTAGTAAGATGTTGTCAAGCATTCAAAAGCTAAATCTGACAATCTTATTGGGGAACCTAAAGAATTAGAGGAAAGTTGAGCAGAGCCTATTTTCGAAAAATATGTAAGGAGAAATCACAAGCCTAAATAGATAATTGGAGACAAAGATGCTAGAGTTCTGACCAGAAGTAAGACAAGAGATCCAACATGTTGACTATGTGAATTCGAGCCTAAGACAAAAAAGGAGGCATTAGAAAATGAATATTGGATACAAGGAATGAATGAAGAGATAGACCAGATAGAGAAGAATGATACTTGGACTTTGGTGTCGAGACCTTGTTAGTACTTAAATCTGTAGATGATTAAATTATCATAAACTCATGTGATCCCAATAGATACAATCTAACAAAATAAAAGCACTAAGGTATTAAGGTTAAAAACCTTCTTCACTTCAAGTATGAAAACTTAGGCGGGTGTACCTATATCAATTCACTATTTGATTGAGCTCTGAATTGTGAACTAGCTCCTTCACTGCTTTGTTATTGATTTCAAAATTAACTCAATGAGATGTTACAACTCTGAGTATGGCCCAAATTATCCTGATACACAATGCTATGATAGAAATTATGGAAGTAACGACATGAAACAATGGCTTAATGATATTCATCCTTCTTCTTTGTGGAGTTGAACTCAAGAAAGGTTAACCTTATTCAGTGCTTCTACAAAGCATTTCAAAATACATCCATGAACTTATCATAGAATGATTCAAATATAAGGTTGTACAGGAAAAGTAAAATGAATCAATTGTTTATATTCTTGGTGGTAACAAGTGCAAATGGATCTAAAACCAGTGCCTTATCTACTTGGGTGACAGAGTCAAACCCTACCTCCACAAAAAATCTATCAAGACAAATATACTAAAACTCAAATGACATGCCTAACACCCCATTCTTTTAATTCCTATGATTGTCATCAAATTCATATATAGATTATTAGTTCACAGAGATCTCCCCTAAGATTTTACTCTTTCCTTGAAAGATACTTAAGCTTAACCCCTATATTCACCTAGTGAACAATGCATTGAAAAAGCCTTACAATTTAAATGCATAAGAAAAATAACACATCCATGCACAAAGACAACAAAATAGTAGTAATAGAGCTCCAATATTTTGTATTAATCATCAAACTGTGTTCATATAGTATTCTCTTGACTTCAAAGAAAATCAGGTCTTGTATTCAGAACCTCTTTACAAAGTATTGTCAACCACCCCTACAAAATAGAAAAAACTTGCTATATATACCCACAACCATCTTGGAATCCTCAAAGGATGCAACAAGCTTCGGATGGCTGGGAAAAGATCTTTCACTAAAGACAAAATTACAAAGTGACAAAATTTGATTGCAAGAATAGATTGCAATTATCTACTTCTCAAACCTCTCGTAGGTGGCACCTTTGTCTAAGGATATTTTAGAGTAGTTGCTAAATTTTTTGCATGAATGATGACCACCATTATAGGATAATTTACATCATCCTTTGTTTGAAAAATGCTCTTCCTCAAAATTTGGATTAGGTGCCAAGTGCATTCTACTCTTCTTCAACTTCTATAAGCTGGACAACTGGCTTCTTCTTCTTCCTTATTGTTAACTTCTCCCAAGCTACCACATCATCATTAGATGGCTAGTTATTAGTCTACAATTCCTATAGTAATCTGATTTGCCGATTCCACATGGGTTAGTTATATTCTTTTCCTCCGCTACAAACCTTATGCAATCATTTTCAATCTTGAACAAACTATCAATTATGTTGTTACACCTCTCCAAATCCAAAGTATGGTTACCACTAAGGAAAGAATCTTGTATAATTGTTAGTTGATCCATTAACATTTTCCACTCTTCCAAATTGACCATACTTCCACTATCATCACATATTGGAGGTAGATACCTATTGTAATTTTTCTCAAACATAGTCAACTTGGCTTTTACCTAGTTAGACTTACCCTTAAAAAACTTTAAAACAACACTAACTAGGCTAATCTTCTCAAAGACTTCATTCACTACCCTAGGGATCTCAAGCTTATGCTCTTGTAGGCTATCAAGTTTATCAAATAACAAACTTCTCCCAGACCAAATGCTATGAAGTGGCTCTAGAGCAGCCAATGATTCATTCACCTTTCCATTGGCCTGGTGGAATTGACTAACTAATTGATAAACTATTTCCATCCTTTCTATTATTTTATCTTTCCTATATTGCACAATCTTTGCCACAGTGTCCAAAGATGCATCTATCCTTATCTTTTCTATGTCCTCAGTAGGTTTCTTAGGTACTTCCTCATTAACATAAACAGGGGCCTCAATCTACAAAGGAGGAGGAATGACTACCTTTGAAGCCTCTTCAAGCTTGACTTTCACTTCTACCAACTCATCCTCTAAGTGTTTGATTCTCATCATTTTCAAATCTCTATCTTTAGCAACTACACTTGAACTTTCAAACAATTTTGACTATCTTTCAAATAACTAAGCTATTTTTGCTTCATTCAAGTCAGCCCAATGATTCACTACCTTGGCAACTTCAAGGTCATTTGTGTTTTGCATAGTCCATATGATCTTATTCCCTTCCATCTATTCTTCTACACTCAATAAAGCTAGCTTTTGAGTTTTAGGGGCAAGAGACCACATTGCAACAGCTTGAGATTTAGGGTCCTAGCCACTGCCTCTAGTCATATCACCAATATGGACCTCATAGGATAGGCTACCTGATGGTTTCTTTCTTATCTGATCAATGATGAATGTAGAGGTCAAATCCCACCCTGGAGTCAATAGAATTCCACTTGACTTATCCAGTTCTCTAGCTTCATCCATAGTTATAGGATCAAGACTAGGATCATAAGATCCTAGAGCTCTAAAAGTTTCTTGACTTGGTTCCACTCCTTCAGGCAGAGCTTTCTTCACTTCTTCATGTTTCCTCAAAATTAGGAAACTCTTGAATTCTTCACTCTTAATAAATTGATCATCACTCAAGAACTCCTCTTGATACACCTCTCTGATATCATGTCCTGCCCACATCAATTGGCCATCAATTTCTTCATTAGTGGCCACCCTCTTGCTGGCTCTAATTGCTTTCCTCAATTGATGATGGTAGGCCCTATCATCGGGAATAATAGCAGATGCTTTATCAATCCATTTCTTTTGTTTCCCTTACCTTGAAGACTCTCCTTCCTCAAGCCTCTACTTCTTCAAAGGTGGCTCTTGGACATTCTTTGCCTCTATCTATTTTTCAACATGCTTAGCAATTTGTAAATCCCCAACTTGTGGTGGGCTATTCCCTTCTTGGGATTCATCAGAACACTCCTCTTGATCAGAGGATGAGTAATGTTTCCTTTTCTTTAGCTACTTTGGATCAATCAATTTCTCCAACTGATTTGATAGAGTTTCACGCATCTCTATCATCTTATCAATTCTTTTCAAGTAAGGAAGGTCAGGGAAGAAACCCTCAAAAGGAATCTGAGCTTCCATCACCTATTTTGATAGATCTTTCAAATCAAAGAGCTTATTCCACTCTTAGTAACTTCATCCATATCCACAACATTTCTGATTATATCATCTTCATCAAGGCCTTCATGTTCCTTGATGACACCAATATTAGGGATTAGGGTTAACCTTGCAGTCCTAATAAAACCCTCAGGGTCCACATGTGTACAAAAACTAGATACCATCTTGAATTGATTTAACCATGCAGTGACTTCAGGGAAGGTTCTCTTGCCAATCAAGAAATCACCAATTTTAAACTACCTAGGTGTGAAAGTACCCTTCTTATCATGGGCCAAAAGCTCTTTGTCTATCCACATTAACAGCCAAATGAATTCCAAATAGGCAACTCTTGGTGGCACAAATTTTGGTAACAAATGTGGGGACTGGGGGCAACCGTAGACTGTCAAGATTATGGAATTTTCCCCAAAGTAAAAATCACCCCAATTATGGTCTCCCTCCCACTTCTCTCCAACCTGCTTAGGTCTTAGAAGTTTAAGGACCCTTGGTGATATCCTTATAATATTTATGCCTAGCATCTTTATAATGGGATAAACAATGAAATTCTAGAAAACACAGAAGTCAACCTCATTTGAAGAAGAGTTCCATTTCCTCACCCATAATTGTACTAGATTATACTGGCCTTTGAAAGTAAACCTTGGTTTCAGCATGTTCAAATCAAAGCTATTAATGTTGAAGAAAAAAATTAATTGCATTAACACTGAATAATGCATGAACTTAATGGGATTCTTACTTTCCTTAACAGATATGAACCCTTCATGCATTCTATCAATTATATACTGAATGTAATCATAATCAGTATTTACTAGGGGGTTCTGGATGTCTAAGATTATCATCAACAGATTAGCTAGCAAGAACTCTAGATCCCCATCAATTCCCAAAACCCTACACAACCCATAGCAAGTCTGCTTCATATAGTGCTGGAGGGATTTAAATTGGTAAGGGGCATTCATGTTAGCATGGAGGGGAGCTATATATTTATCCCATTTTAGGATCTGCTTCACTATTTGGTCCTTTACTGACCCTATGTTATTTTTGTACCTCTCTCTTTCTTGGCTCAAGTCAATTTCTATAGAGGAAGATGCGTAGAAATTAAAGGCTTTCATGAAAGAAACCCTATCAAGAGTAACCAAAGGTGACTAGTCCTCTTTTCTAATTGTTTTGGAAATAGAGTCATAATGCCTAGCCAGTGCAACAATTAAATCCACATCTAAGAATACATTAGGCACAACTAATTTCCCCAAACCTAAAGCCAAACCATTACACACAGGAACATGCTTACCTCTATTTCCATAAAAGAAGTTGAAAATAGTAAAACCTGTGATATTTGGTATGACAAGATCTCTGCAAAGCCCTAGAACATCTTTGAAGACATCATTAGGAGCTCTTTTGTTCTAGCTGGAACTAGGCAACAACTTCATGAACTCATCTGAATAATTCATCTTGTTTTTATCTTCACCTCCTTTGGATTTTTCTTCACTACTATAAGAAACCACATTCTACTCTGGTTGACTCATTTTTCCTACAAATGCTCTCAATTTTGCAAACTTGATTCGCTCAGCGCTCAAAAACTGCTTCAGTAAACACAATTCTCCCTGAATGATTTTGGACACATAAAACAATGAGTTAAGCTTATTTATCAATGTGGATTAGATGTGTACACCTACCAAAATCATTGCAAATCAATCCTTAATTTCTCCCACATTAAATTTCACATACCATCAGTTTTCAAATTTGAGCTAGCCGGTGTTTGGATGTTGACAGATAGTTTAAACAATTTGAAAATAGTGCAAAAAGGCAATGATTAAAATTCTATACTTTAACCCTATTTACATCACAAAATCCTCCCTTGATATATGATTGGAAGGCCCATTTCTTTTCTTTCTAGCTTGACAATGTACTTTTATCCACGTAGCAACGATTTCTAGCTTTCCCTTTATTACTTTCTCCAACTAGGCCCATTTGGTGAATCAGCAGCTAAAGGCTTCTTGTGATCACTTAATACAATGCTAACCCCAATTTATATTTAGAGAATCAATGACCAAAGCCTTCACTCATCCTCAGAATCAAACTCTTAACTCACCCATCTTTTAGTGAACCAGTGAACAAGTTGAATATAACTGAACATGATTACAATCATTACTTAGTGAATCAGCGACTGAAGACTACCTCTTATTTGCTTAATGTTCTGGTTAACTGTCAAGTTATCTTGAGATTTGGTGACTGAAGACTCCACTTATTCACTCAATCCAAATCTTAACCTCATGCATATTACATGAATTAGCAAACAAGCTTCCTCTGAGTCACTGAATTCTTTCTTAACTGCTAGCTTCAAGCCATGGTTTAGATTCAACCGTTGATCATATACTTAATCAATGATCCTCATTAATTCACTAAATCAAAACAAGCTTTATCTTTTTATTAGGAGACTTAGCAAACAAAAGGTTCGCTGAATCACCCAATACTTCAAACACTGATCATTCTTTATGTGATTAAGAGACTGATAGCTTAATACTCTACTAATCCTTTATTTCGCTCATTCACCAAATACTTCTAACCTTCACCTTTCTTTTAAGAGAACTTGTGACCACATGATTCGCTAAATCACTAGATCATTTAAAAATTTACTAACTTATTCCAAGAACCAATGAACAAAGGAAACATTCCCTTCACTAAAATTATTATGTCAAACTGTCAAAACCGCCAGACTTAGAGGATAGTGATACAAGCACTCAGTCACTCATTCACCAGGTCATACATGTAGGACCCAAAAGATGTTGAGATTAAAACATAACCATTGATCTTGACACTGATCAATGGTATTCACTAGGTCGTGAGTTGATATAACTGTTAACCACTCAATTCAGAGAATGAGCGATAACCATTATCGCTAGGTCGCTAGAAGCTTGCAGGAAACCGCCATGTAATTAGCAAATAAGAGACAACACTTATCGCCAATTCGCTAGTTAGTTTTGATAACCGCTGGGAACCTTGGGGACTTAGCGAACAAAGAAAAAACTTAACAAGCTTTGAATACATGCGCCTATTTGCCGAATGGTTGAGGTATCTGCTGAAAGACTTGGAGACTATGCAACTAAACATGACACCTAACACAGGCTTGACACATTTTCCAAATCATCAAAAACCTTAAAGATGTGAAATTACATTACGCGACTCAGTGAACATCCCACAAAAACAATCACGTGCACAATTAAGGAACTTAAGCGACCAAAAAGCAACTACAATTTATAAGAAACTAGGGCTGACTTGAGGGTTTTTACATGAATTCAAATTTTTAAGGACAAGACCTAGGGTAAGGGTTTTAAACTTTTGTCATGGCAATTTCAAAGAATTTTATAGACGCTAAACTAGGCAAAAATGCTTGCAAGGAGAAGAAATAAAAAATTTGACAAAACCTCAGAAAAATAAGAATATATCCAATAGTGGCTCTATTTGAGGATGCTTGGTTGCAAGATCATAGCAAGAACTTATGAATCTCTGGGAGGCAGACCACAAAACCTTAACTTGAAATAGGAAACAACACACAATAGAAACAAACATACTCACACATATATACATAGCCTACCTGTGCATGGAAAAAGAAAGAACTAATTGAAGAAAAATTTTCAGAATTGTCCATGCACTAGCAATTCCTATTCTTCACCATCCAGATTTAAAAGAAAAAAAAGAATCATTGCCATGAGTTTGATGAACAACCAACAGTCCCATCCACAAAGATTCAAATTTCTTGTGTTTCCCTTTATCTTCAACCCTAGCATTCCATTGAAGAACCATACAACCAGGCTGGAATTTTCTCATAGTTGCTCTCTTATCAAAGAGATACTTCATTTTTGGCTGTAGCTTTACATTTTCTCTTTGTCCTTCCCTCCTAATCTCATCCAATTCAATCAGCTGAACCATTCTATCTTGTAGTGGATCACTGATATCCATGTCCTCTTCTTGCATAAACTTATAGATTGGAAGGAAATTATTAACTAGAAATCTTGATTTTGCACCATATACCATCTCAAAATAGGACTTCCCTGTAGCTCTCTTCTCAAAAATTCTATCAGCCCATAGTGCTTATTTTAATTTCACATGCCAACTTCTTTTATTCTTTTCCAGGGTTTTCTTCAAGATTTACAAAATACTCTTATTACTGGATTCAGCCTGTCCATTGGCTTGTGGATGATAAGGAGACAAGTAAGAAAACATTATGCCCATTTCTGAGCAAAAATTAGTGATCTCCTATGATTTGAAACTCATGGCATTATCTACAACCAATTTAATAGGGACACCAAATCTAGTGACTATATTGTTCATTAAGAACTTAATTACAACAGTACTAGTGGCCTTTTTAGTTGGAATGGCCTCAATCCATTTGGTGAAATAATCAGTAGCCACCAAACTATAACTATGTCCCCCACTAGATTTTTTAGAAAACTCTCCAATAAAATCCATACCCCACATTGCAAAAGGATCTTCTACAACAACAAGGTTCAATAATAATGCACCTAAGAATTTTAGTTTCTTAGAAAATCTTTGGCAAGGCTCACACCTTCTAACATAAGAATGAGTGTCTTTGAACAATACAGGCTAATAGTATCCTACCCTTAAGATTTTATGAGTTGTTGACCAAGTAGAATGATGTCCTCCACACATTCCAGAGTGCATTTCCTTCAACATCTTCTCTGATTGGTGCTTATCTAGACAAAAGAGTAGAATGCCATCATTATCTTTCCAGTACAAATCACCTTGGATTAAAACATACCTTTGAGCCTGTAACCTCAGACTCCTCCTTTGATTATCATTCAATTTAGGTGGACATTTATCATTTTTGATAAAATAAACAACATCCTTGTACCACAATTGTATTTCTATGCTAGTGATCATATCACTATTAGCAGCAACATTATGCACTTGGACAAGGTCCATATTCTCCTCAGTCATTAACTTAGCAAGTCCCAATCCTCTTACCAATTTGGTAATGTGAATTTAAAGTTCAAACACTTGAATCCTATTTATCCACTTACATCTTTTTTATATGACTTCACTCTGTACTAGAATATCCTTCACTGCAGCATGAGGTATGTAAGCATTAACCTTTGCACAAACTAGATATGGTCTAAAAGCTTTAACTGCCTTTACAAGTGCATAGGCTTTCTTTTCCATTAGTTCATAATTTAGTTTATAAAATTGTAATGACTTACTGAAAAAGGCTATAGGATGTTCATATCCTTCTTGATCCTTTTGTAAAAGGATAGCTACAATAGTATGAAAAGATGCAAAAGAAAATAGAGAAAATGGTTTTAAGTAATCAAGTGACACCAAAATAGGGGCCTCTTCAATTGCCTATTTAATTCTTTCAAAAGCCTATTGAGCTTCAAGGTTCCAATCAAATTTCACTCCCTTCTTTAGGAATTTCACTATGGGCTTCATCAATTCTGCAAAGTTAGCAATAAATCTCCTAACAAAATTAATCTATCCTAGGAAAGATTGCACACCCTTTATGTTCTTTGGTGGAGGGACCTTTTTAATTGCCTTTACTCTTTTATGATCAATCCTAACTCCTTTTGACACTATATGTCCAAGTAACTTCCCTTCTGTCACAACAAATTGACACTTTTTAGGATTTAAGGAAACCCCAAATTCTAAAGCTTTAACCATGACCTTCTCCAAATGACTTTAGTGGTCCTTAGCCCTCTTAGAGTAAGTAGTGAGATCATCTTGGTTCACGACCATCAGGATATTGATTGATTCATTGAAAGAAACATCTATTGCTCTCTAAAAACTTTCTCTAGCATTTTTTAACCCAAAGGGCATGCATATATATACATAAGTTCCCCATGGGGTTGTAAATGTTGTCTTAAACTACTCTGATTCTTTGACCAGTACTTGATTATAACCCGAGAAACCATCCATCATTAATAGGAGCTCACAACCTATTACCCTATGTAGCATAGCTTCCATGTTGGGCAATCCATAATTGTCCTTGAGTGATGCAACATTCAGATTCCTAAAATCAACATAGAGTTGAATATCACCATTCTTTTTTCTTACTAGCACCAGATTAGAAACCCATGTAGAATGCCTAATTGGCTCAATGATGCCAATATCTCTTAGCTTTGTTAATTCCAGTTGCATCTTGGTAGCTAACAGAGGGTTAATAGGTCTCTATTTCTATCTAAATGGTTTAGTCTCTTCCTTTAAAGGGATTTCATGTCAAAACAGATCAGCCCTATAAGCCTTAAGGTCATCATAAGACTAGGCAAACACATGCTTGTATTTCTTCAAATGTCTTATCAGATTTCCTCTGACATCTTTGTTCAATTTTTTTCCAATGTACACCATCTGAGGAGATTTTTTAGATCCTAAGTTGATTTCCTCTAAGTCATCCATTTTGGTGTTAGACTTTTGAGACAAATAACCATCATTTATTTTAAACATTCCTTCCAACTCAACTAGCCCTTTTGGAATATGATTTGAAGGTAGTTGGACTATCTCATTTCCCATAATATACTCCTTTCCTTAAATACACTATTGTATCTCACTAAAATCTATCTGTTGAACATCATACTGATCAAGGCCTTGAAGAAACTTGAGGATATCAAGGTCATCCTCAAAGACTTGCCAATTATACACATTATCAGGCACTGCAGGCCTAGTTTTGATCTCTAACATGGACACACCAGTAAGGGTAATATCATTATTTTTTAGTGTCACATTAGCAAGGAAATCTTCCATGATGTTGTTAGACCTTTCTTCCCAAAGCAAATTGAAAGCCTTGAAAAACTCCAATCTATCCCAGACAACATGTTTATACAATTTAAGTGTTTCATCCTTAGCAGCATATTGAGACCATACTTGGGCTATGATCAACTGGGAATCACTATGAACTTTTAAAAATTTAATACCATGTCTGATGGCCACATCTAATCCCAGTATCAAAGCCTCATACTCAGCAGTGATATTGGTACACTCAAAAGTTAGCAAGAAAGAGTATTTAAATGTAGTACTTGATGGAGAAATGAACACAACACCAGCTCCTGATCCTTCCTTGGAGCATCCACCATCAAAGAACATTTTCCAAAGGCCATCTTGCTACAATATCAACTCATCCTAAATTTGATCTATGTTTTTCATTTGAGGTATTGTCTCTTCAATCACAAAATTAATCATATCAATATCTACAAAACAATTTAAATCCTCCAGTGCAACCATCTCCACCATGACTGAGGAACGGGGCTCCTTGTACAACTTTCCTTAGTCCCATTGATTGGGATAGTAACATATGATAAATCTAACTCTAATTTTCCACCCACTTCTGCAGCCCACTACCTTGATAGTAACATGCCATAATGAGGCTTTGTATCAACAACAACTACATCCATCTTATATGTAGCCTCTAGGAATGCAGCAATTTTTACTTCAATTCCAATTAGAGTTCCTACAATAGGTACTTCCCTATTATCCATTGCATAGAACCTTCCTTTAGATGTATCAACTTGTAAGCCTAATTCTATCATCACATGATAAGGCATCACCATTGTAGCAGCACCTGAATCAATCATACAATTTTTCAGAAAGAAATTATTTACAATCAAAGTCACATAGAAGGGATCAATAGAGGAAGGATCTTGTGTCACAATAGTTCTGACACACACATCAGAGATGTCATTAATTGAAATAGGCTTCTCCATGGTACTCCCCTCTTCTTGTAAAATAGGGGTAATTCTTTGCTCACTGATAAGAGCCAAGGCTGCTGTCTTGTGCTCCTCAATCTTCAACATCTCATGCAAAGGGATAGAAACCTTCATTTGGGACAAGGCATGCCTCACATCAAAGGTAGGGGAATTAGTAGAAAAAATAGGGTAATCCCTTGACCTACCCATTTTCCTTTTAACCTTGTTAGTAGTAACCTTCTCTCTTTCCTTCTTTTCATTCACTAGCCCTTCTTCATTCCTATTTACAACATTGGGCTTTGGGGAATCCCTATCTTAAAATTTATTTTTCACAAAAAATGATCTAGGAACTCCTTTATCATTGTCCACCTTTCTGTTCCTCAAATTGTATGAAGAGTTTGCTTGAGTTATTGCAGCCACAACTAGGTTTTTGATCTCTTCTTCACTGGGCTTCCTCCATTGTTTCTCATCTGATCCTGATTCTACCATGTGAGTTTCATAATTATCATTATCAGAACCATCATGATCAGAGTGGGTAAATACTTGTTGTTCATAATTTGATAAAATCTTCCTCTTATGATCAACATCAGAACAAATCTCTTCACCATCTGAGGACAAAAGGTCCTCCATTAGTTCAGTAGTGAACATGTTAATAGTAGGCTTTTTAGATTCTTCATAATCTCCTACACATGAATCATTAGCCTCTTCTCCCAAGGCCTGAGCCACAACATACTGGAAAGGTGAATGGGGCATGTTACAAGCCACACACCAAGGGGTATTTTCCACATTATGTGCACTATTTTTCTTTAAGGGATCCAGCATATCTCTTCCCTTTTGGGGTTCATTGTTGTCAGGAATAGGCCTCCCATCTTTCCAATTTGTCTTGTAAGGCATATCTCTTAAGTTAGGGGCTTTGTCCTACCTTTGATAGGGTGGTCTTGGATCTTGAAAATTTCTACCACCTTTGTCAAACCTTGCTGGGAAGTCTTTGTTAATACCAGCTCCTTTGTCCATTTTTTCATCATTTTTGGATGGCCTTACAGGTTGTGGCCTAGTTTCTTTCCATAATCTACCATCATCCCTTTTGTACATTTGGCTAGATGCCTTTTGGTTTCTTTCAATATTTATGGCCAACTTAAATGCATCCCTAAGGGTATGGGGATTCTTGTCTCTTAGAAGATAAGACATCTTACCATTCATAGAGTTGAAGTATGTGGTTAGACAAACTGCATCATCTAGTCTTAATACTTGGAACAATTTATACATAGCCTTTTGGAATCAGCTATTAAACTCTAACATGCTCTCATTATAATGCTTCTTGATATTGTTAAACTCATTGAGCATGTTGCTAAAATTCACATGTTCTGCATACTATTCCTTGAAATATCTGACAAACTCATCCCATGATGCAATACTATTTTCAGGCAGACCCCTATACCAATCCCTGGCATCTTCAATCAATGATTGAACAAAAAGTTTCATTATAACATCTTCATGTTCAATCTCATAATCATTAACCTTGTCTATGAAAAACTTTAGGTGCTCTTCACATGTAATGACATTGTTCCCAGTAAATAATGGGATTTTCTTTCTGATCTCATTGGGGACAGTTTTGGGTTGACTAGGAATGTCATCAAAGAATAAGGGCCTATACCTATCCAAATGAACTGGTCTTCTTTGGATATTTGGTTGAAATGGGGGGAAAGCTGCAATATTTTGGCAGGGTACAGTCCCCACTATACCACTAGCTACAAGGGGAACTTGATTAGGAACTTGTCCAAGAAAAAATTTTCCAGGGTGAAAGGCTTGAGAACTTGGAAATGAGTTGCTATGTTGTTGGGGTGAGATTGTTCCTGAAATGATAGGGGCAGAGCTACTAGCAGATGTATTCATATTTGTGTGTGTGAAAATTGCACCTGATCTGTAGACACAACACTCCAGTAAAACATTAGAGGTTAGCAAAAATCAAAATTGTGCAAAATTAAAATCTAATCTAACCAAGTGATTTACTACCTTCTAGTAGGTGCAAGATTGATGTTCTCAGATTGTTATCAAGATCAGTGACCTAGATGACACCTAAATGAAGGATTTGAATGCAAAAAATAGATATAGAATATGAATGCAATTAATCTATTTTTTTGGATTTTAGATGCAATGATATGATGAAAATTGATATGAAATCTATTGCTAATATGAAAATTGATCTATGATATGCTAATCTAGAAATATTATGATATGAATAAAAACCAAATTGATCTCACAATAGCCTTGATTTGCAATAAGCTTTAATTCTCCAGATAGCAATTCTTCAACATGATTATGCAAAATTATGAGATGCTTTGAGATGAGCTGAAGCCTTAATTTATAGAAATCCAGGGCTTTGGAGGTGCATGGAAGAATGCCATAAATCACTCAGATTAACTCAGCTTGATTTTTGAGTTATCTAATAATAATGATAATTTAATTGACAAAAACATGCAAATCATGCAAAAAAACTTTTTAACTCAAATTAGAAGTTTAGATCAATTTTAAAACTCAAAAATGATGTTGAGTTCCAAAAAGTCAATAACTTGCATTGATTTTATGATTTGGATTTTAATTGTTCTTTGATTGTGCACATGTATAATTATGAATTAATAAATAAATAAAGTGATTTATTCTCAACTTAACTGATTTTTGAAATTAAATAATTGATTTATGGGTTAATCAATCATTTAATCAAATTTGTATTCAAAAATAATATCATTAAATATGACAACTTGCTTTTATTAATTTAATCAATTAATAATAGGAATTTTGATTTATTATCAAATTTAAATAATAATATTTAGGAATAATTCAATTAAATAATTAAGTGGTAGAATTAAATCCAATTAATTAAATATGAGAATATTCAATTAATCAAACTTAGGATAAATGTGATTTATCACCAAATAATTATAAAATTAAAGATAATTATGATAAATAGGAATATTGCTAGGAGTATTCCCCGATGCAGAATTTAAGATAATCTATTAGGATTCGATGTTGTTTAGATGTGCCTTAGATTAGGACTTTGATGTTGATTTTGTTTGATTTGTAGATTTAGGAGATTAATGAACTTATAGCCCATTTTTGGGGTATTACATTTTTCCCCTCTTTGAATTACTATGCGAAGCGCAGTGGTTCAAAGACAGTCTGTGTTTGATAGAGATATGAAACTGATTCGAAATTGATAATTGATATGAAACAGAAGCTGATTGATATTGATTTGATATGAAGATAATAGGTCCTGAATGACCAAAGATAATGTTCACTATAGCAGCGATGAATCGAGGATTGCAAAAAAAAAGTGTCAAAATGCCTGATTCTGAACCTTATGATTGCGAAGAAGTGAGTGGCCGGTTCTAGACTTGATTGTCTTAGCAGAACTTGCAGGTATCACATTTAAACCCTTCAATTGCCGAAGAACCAAGAAAAGAACACTATGATCCGATGGTTGCAAAAAATGATGCAGTTTACAAGATTAGGAGAATGCCAGATTGATATGGATCTTGATGAATCTGATATGCCCCAGGTGATGATAGATTTGCCCCGAGCGATGAGGGCTTTTGATGATTCAGCAACTAGACATGGTTGTTGTCTTGATTACTAAGGAAGATATGATTTCCATAAAGATATGATTTCAAATTTGATTATAGACTTTGAATGATGTGCAATACCATGACCCCTTCGGGATTAAAATTGAAATCTGACAAGAAAAGTCAGCGTTGATAGTTTAGAAGCATGTTAATTGATTTTAGAAGTGGTTAAACACACCCGAGAATGCATTCTGCATCGTTTAGAGGTCCAAAAGACAAAGTTTGACTATGTTAAACCATGAGTTGACCATAGTTGACCATAGTTGAAATTTTGATAGTTTGATGTAAGATAATCAGTTAAGTTGAATGTTGGATTTCTCTGATGATTGAAGGTTGATTATGCAAGCAGTAGACCGTCCTGGGCCCAAAATGTTAAATCATGATTTTGACATATTAAATGATCTCAGATTTTGATTTTGATCCCAAAAATGGATTCAGAATGTCGAAATTAGCCAAGGGTGCAATTTTCATGAAAAACGGAGCACTTTTGAAAATTAGGTCAAATGCTATATAAAGGCCCGAAGGGTCAATTTCAATTCATTTCAACCTTTTGACTTTGGATATTTTGTGGAGCCCTATGAGCAAGAAAATGGTAGAACAGGGAGATCCGAAGGTTCCTATGAGTTTGCATCGATTTGAGTACAGCTGGAGATACCAGAGACCCCGACAGTATGGACATCTGGTAGGTGGACCTCTGTGCCCCTTTGAAAATGGCAATTTTTCATGTTTTATAGCATTTTTAAATTTTTTTCGTACGCATTTTTCTTTTTGAATTTTGCATGTGTGAAAAATCATATGAGTCCCAACCCAGACTCATATGACACTTCATTTGAAACTCCTTTGTCATTTCAAGTCCACCCAAGTGTCGTATGAAGGGGACCCCTCTGTCGTACGACATTTCATCGGGTCCCTAAAAACTTGTATGACAATGTGCACAGTGTTGTATGACCATGGATTGTCATTTGGGCTTTTGTGGAGTGTTGTACAACTTTCAGAGCCAGTCTGGAATGTCATTTGAGAGACAGTGAGCCTAAAACTGATATTTAGGTCAAAAATTTGATTTTTCTGATAATTTTGCTTAATTTTTTATCCTTTGACCCACCTTCTAAAATATCAAACTATTCCATTTTTGTACTATTAGCCTAATTTTGAACTCAATATCTAGTAAAACACCCTGTTTCTATATGATTTAGGTCACATATCTAGACATCCATGTTCATCATTCTTACCCGGTGACACAGAGAATGTGCATCTCACTTCCTAACCCTATGAGGGTTCATCTTGCTGCATGTGGTTTTGAGCATCTCATTCATTTACCCAATATTAGGGTAAATCATGGCCTATTGACTGTGTTGATAGAGAGATTTCACTCAGAGACTCAGACCTTTCATTTACCGACTGGAGAGATGACTGTGACTCCAAAGGATATTTATAAGATACTATGCATTCCATTCCATAGCAGTCGACGTCCTGAGTATGTGAGTTCTAGCTAGAGTGGTCTTCATGCCTTCAGGCATCTATTTGGTGATGATACACAGTTGATGGGGTCCATTTCTTGGGAGACCCTTGTACAGAGATATGGTCAGATGCACCATTTAGAGTGCATTATTGCTGGGATGATCGGGGAGCTCATCATGCCAGGCCGTCAGCAGAATGACTTTTTGATGGGATGGGCACCGATGGTAGCACTTCTTATGGCCACTCCCACTAAGCTTGCCTGGGGTTAGTGTCTATTGGCCCACATGTTTTTAGAGATGCACGAGGTCATGTATCAAGATTGCAAGAGCTTCACTTTCGGAGCTCTTGTATTACAGATATGGGCATGGGAGCATATCCCAGTATTGAGACCGATTTTCTAGACGTAGTGGCAGCCACAGGAGCCAGTGATATATATGTATGTAGGTTATGTTACATAGGTCTACATGGGTCATAATAAGTACTTTTGACGATGCTTAGATGATATGACATTTGTGCATTAGAGACCCTACTTGCAAATAGAGGCTTGGCCCACTGCAAGGGAGTAGTATAGTTTTCTTTTTCAGAGTCAAGTACTTATTGGTTGGTCTCCCACTGTGTTGGAGAGATTCTTGATTACCAGAGTGTGGTGTTAGTATGGATGCAGATAGGATGCCCCATAAGAGTATATTGCATATGCACGCATTGTTCATGAGATCGGCCTTGGATGGACAACGCAACTTACATATTCTTTATGCTCAGATGAGTACAGTCGCATCATAGGGTGAGACTGGGATTACCATCCATAGGTTTTTGATGCAGGGGTTATAAATGGATACATTTCTTGGCTTGTAGATCACCCCATTTCTAGATTCTCGGATCCCATTGAGTTGATACCCTCCATGGAGGAGGTGATGGATGTTACAGGTGCTCCTATGGGACAGGGCCCGAGACCTTAGGTAGTGCATCCTACACCTCCTAGATAGAGAGTGATAGCTCCACTTCAGAGACCATCAGGACACATTAGGCCTCGTCATCCTTCTACTTCTATAGCAAGTACATCCATAGGTTCACCAAGACAGAGCAGGGGGGAGAGGGATACTCTGGGTAGTGTTGGTTCTGCAGATGAGGTTTTAGCAGCTAAGCAGTTTGTGAGTGGCGATGGAGATCCCTCATAGGTAGATACCACTTTTGATCTGGGAGCTAAGGTTAGACATCATAAGGCACATAGAGCAGATACCACTGGTCAGCAGCCAGAGAAGCCACAGGACACAGAGATGCCAATAGCTAAGGCTGATCCTACTATTCCTCTCACTTCATCAGAGATTATTAGACGTCTCAAAGCTTAGGTCTGGGACCTGAAGGTATAGAGTGCTAGGTGGGAGGAGAGGTATCGAGAGGTAGATAAGTAGTGCACTATGCTTCATGCAGAGTTTCACTCAGAGGTTTAGAGATTACAGACAAAGGTGACCCATCATACCTCATGGGCTTCGTATTATGTATCTGCATACTATGTTGTTGTCCTTGCTATGCAGAGAGTACCTATGTATTTAGAGTACATGGCCACCTCAGAGGGAGCTAGGGCACCAAGAGTAGAGGCCATACCAAACGTACCACCACCTCCTCCACTAGATACCGAGGAGCGTGCTGATAGTTGATTCCTATGCTTATGTTTTGATGTACTCTATTCTTTTTTATCACTGATATACTATTCTGACTCTGATAGCTCTCTGGAGCTCATTCTTTTGTACATTGTGCCAGTAGTGCACCCCTAACTCATTTTGAGTTTATGATATATATGAGATCGATGTTTTTGGTTGTGACTTCATTTGTACTTGTCATGTTTTGGATTTATGATGATATCATGCTATGCTTATGCTATGAGTAGTGTAGAATGTATGTATGGATCAATGCAATGCAATGATTTCTTTCATATGTATGGATGTTATGCAAATGTAATTGTTTATGAAAATATGTATGTATGATTTATGCTTATGCAATGGATGTAATGTAATGTAACAAATGATAATGATATGAGATGTAAATGTAGTGATACACATGATATGTTTTTGTAGGTTGATGAAGACAAGTACTTAGTCTTATGTCAAAAGGATGTTTAACCCAGGAGGGTTACTACTTGCAGTTCGATGAAGAGACCTTCAAGTGAGACTCAGGTCTTGGTAGATGTGAAGAATTAATATGAAGATTTTTTAAGCTTTGAAGTGTTTCCAAACAGTTGTGAGATCATACAAACATGTAAAATGCAAAGAGACATGCAAAATGAAATGCAACCTAAGACCTAGGACCTAGTCACTGATCATGTGTCGATTTGTTATCATCATTGAACTTTTAGGTAACTGAATAAATCAATACAATGTCCACTGGCCATGAAACCATAGACATATGAATATCAATTTGTATGCGCAAGAATCAATACAACACCCACTGGTCAACATCCATGGATATATGAATATTGATTTTATTTTTGGAATGTCGGATTAGATATAAGCACCAAGGCACAAATGCCAGGATGACCTGAATATCATGTCCATTTTGATATAGCAATTTGTACAAGCATCAAAACATAAACGCCATGATGACCTGAATACACCTTGTGTGACAAACACATCAAACAGCCAAGAGATTATTCTAAATCCAATGTGAATTACCTGTAGTGACCCTTTATCATTCACATCCTTAGGTAAGATCGTGTTTCATAGTAGGAGAAAGAACTCACTAAAAAAGACAATAGTTAGATCAAACTTCCTTGAATTTTTTGGGTATCAATGGTCAAGGTACACATGGCCATCCAATTTGAGATAGAGGCTCTTACAGTCGAACACCATTTCAATCCAGAATTTCCAAAGTTGTTAGATTTTCATTACAAGCAGAAGACAAAGAAAAGATTATGCCCCCAGTCATCACTCTCTATATCTTGCAAAGGAAATCATCGAAGATCTTGAAGGGACACAATATGCAAAAATCTCAATGTGAATCAATAAGCATACAAGGAGATAAAAGCATGAAAAGCATAGATTGTTTTTAGTTTGTGTTTCATTATTGTTGTAGATACAAAATCCTTTCTGGAGATGAGATAGACTTGACTAACTCAAATGAAGCTTCAAAGGACTCTGACTAGATATGATACATCTAAGATATACTAGAGGCCATAGGATATAACATTGATTTCCCCCCAAGTGTTAAGCATTGATAGGATACAGATGCTTGAGCTGAGTGGTGTACAGACCGACTTATTGAAAACTGGAAATGCAGAAACAAACCAGGAGATATGTACAAACTAAAGAAAAATTGAAAGCTAGGAAAGACCAAGATTGCACTGATAGATGGAGCATTTTTAAAGAAGTGGCACCCATTTTCTGGGTTTTCACCATCTTGGCAGAGATTCTATTTTTGCTACCAAGGTGCCTGTTTCTAGGTTTTCACCAATGCACTTTTTTTTTCTTTTTCTCATTTTTTTGCATTTTTCATTTTTCAAATTTTTTTTTTGTACTTTTGATATTTTTTGATTTTTTTGTGAATCATCAAGGTCCCTATTGCTAGGTTTTCACCAAGATGTTCATTTTTTCAGGACTTTTTCCAATTTTTAAGATTTTTTTCAAGACATTTTACCATAGACTGAATGCCTTAGGCGTAGAATTTCTTCAGATGGAGAACGTTGATTGGTTCTCAAAGCTATTCTCCTTCAGTCATTGAGAGTTGATAGGTGCTAGAGGAAAAAGTAGCAGTGATGACAAAGGGACCTAGCCAATATGGTTTGAACTTCCCCTTGCGTTCTTGATGTGATTGATTTTTAGGATTCTCTCTCAAGACTAGATCGCCAACCTAAAATTCTCTGTGTCTGACTTTCTTGTTGTAGCCTCTAGACATTATGTTTTGATATACTCTGAGATGATCGTACGTTGCTTGTCTATGCTCATCTAGTAGTTCAAGTTCTTGCTACCTAGACAGTCTGTAGTCATCATCAGTTACTAGACCATGCATTCTGATTCTTAGTGATGGGATTTCAACCTCAATAGGTAGTACCACTTTAGGCCCATAAACTAAAGCAAAAGGCGTAGCCCCAGTAGGTGTTCTAATACTTGTTCTATAGGCCCATAGAGCTAGATTAATCATGAGATGCCAGTCTCTGCTAGTTTTTTTTACTGTTCTATGCAAGATCTTCAATAGATTTTTGTTAGAGGCCTCAGCTTGTCCATTCCCTTAAGGATAGTAGATAGAAGACCAATGTTGTGTGATCTTGAATTTGGCACATAGATCATCTAGGTCTTGTTCTTGAATTTTCCACCGTTATCTGTGATTATGGAATGAGGTATCCCATATCTACATATGATATAGTTCAATATGAACATAGATATTTTCTTTCTAGTTGCTTGTGTCAAAGGGACTGCCTCTACCCATTTTGTAAAATAATCTATAGCAGTGATTATATGGGTATGTCCATTAGAAGAGTGAGGATGAATCATCCTAATAAGATCAAATGCCCATTGATGGAAAGGCCATTATGTTGTAAAGGGAATTAGATCTCTCCCTGGAGAATGAATTAGGTTGCCATGTACTTGACACTTTTGACAATTCTTAGCAAATTTGATAGACTCTTTCTCCATTTCAGGCCAATAGTACCTAGCCCTAATAAGTTTTTGAGCTAGTGTTAAACTGTTTGAGTGTGACCCAAAAATACCATCATGGACTTCCTCTAATGCACATTGAGACTCTTCCTATTCTAAACATCTAAGTAGTGTACCATCTAGACCTCATTTGTATAGATTGTGACCAATGATGACATATCAGGAGGCATTATAGATAAGGTATCTCTTTTCATGGCGGTTGAAGGTATCAGGAATGATTTGGTCTTGGAGATAGGAAAAGAGGTCTTTGTATCTGGATGAATCATGACCTACAATGGTGCAAATCATGCGGGTTTCAGGGGAGTCATATGCAGGATAAGATAGTGCTTCCACCAGGAATTTTCAATGTAGCTCATGTTCAGGCTACTGTAATAAAGTAGATAGTGTTGCCATTACATTGGCAACCTTGTTCTCCATTCTAGGAATTTGCTCAAATGTGATAGCTATGAAATATTTCTTAAGATCATCTACCATTCTCTTGTAAGGAATGAGCTTTTCATCTTTAGTTTGGTACACATCATTGACTTGATGAATAACAAGTTGAGAGTCTCCATGAATGTGTAGCTCTATCACTCTCCACTCAATTGCTAGTTTCATACCATTCAAAAGGGCTTCATATTCTACAATATTGTTTGTGCAGGGGAACTTTAGTCTGAATGCTTTTGGGATGGAGTATCCTTGAGGAGTTATGAACAATATGCCTGCACTAGATCCATTATGTGTATAGGAGCCATCAAAGAATAATTTCCATTCTCTAGAAGATAGGTGCATAATAGAGGAGTCTGGAAATTCCATTTGCATTGGTGTGTCATCAAACATCGGTGCATCAGCTAGTTGATCAGCAATAACTTGACCTTTTATAGCTTTTATTTCAACATATTCAATGTCAAATTTGCTTAGAAGCATGACCCATTTAGCCAGTCTACCTGTGAGGGCAGCCTTGCTTAGTAGGTATTTTAGTGGATCAATTTTTTCTACTAGATGCATGGTATGAGCTAACATATAGTGTCTTAGTTTCTATGATGCAAAGATCACAATGAGACAAGCTTTCTCAATCATAGAATAGATATTTTCATATGCCACCAATGTTCTACTTATATAATAAATGGCTCTTTCCTTTTTGTCTTCATCATGTTGTGCTAGCAATGCCCCCAATGATGTGGCTATTGTGGAGACATATAAGATCAATGGCTTCCCATGAATAGGAGGCATTAAGATAGGTAGATTTGATAGATACTTCTTGATATGGTTAAAGTTGTTCTCACATTATTCATTCCATGCAAAGGTCACACCTTTATGTAATGTTTTTTTAAAAGGCTATGATATGTCCGCTAGCTTTGATATGAATCTTTTGATAGATTGAACTCTTCCTTGCAAAGTCCTCATTTGACTGATATTCATGGGAGGTTGCATCTCTATTATAGCCTTGACTTTAGCTGGATCAACTTCAATGCCCTTCTTTGAAACTATGTATCCTAAGAGCTTTCCAAAAGTGACACCAAAAGCACACTTCTTAGGATTTAGTCAGAGACTAAACTTTTCCATTCTGTCTAGGATCATGCTCAAGTCCTTTAGATGTTTAGTTTTGATCATAGATTTTTCTAAAGTATCATCAACATAATCTTCCATAGTTTGATGCATCATGTCATGGAAAATAGATGTCATGGCTCTTTGATATGTAGCACCAGCATTTTTAAGCCCAAATGGCATGACATTCCAATAGAAGGTGCCCCATGCACATGTGAAAGTAGTTTTCTCTTGATCCTTTGGAGCAATTTTTATTTGAGTATATCCAAAGAAACCATCCATTAAGGAATACATCTTAAAACCCACAGTCATTTCCACTATCATATCAATGTTAGGTAGTGGAAAATCATCCTTAGGGCATGCTCTATTCACATCTCTAAAGTCTATGCACACTTTGATTGAGCCATCTGGTTTAGAAATAGGTACAATATTAGAGATCCACTCTGCATAGTCAATAACTTGGATGAATTCAGCGTTTGGGAGCTTCTCTAATTCAGCTTTTACCAAGAGTACAACATGAGGATGCATCTTTCTTAATTTTTGCTTGACAGGCTTGACATTTGGAGTGATAGATAAATGATGCATTATGAGATTAGGATCCAATCCTGGCAGATTTGAATATATCCATGCAAAGTTGATCTTCTTCTCTATTAGAAATGTAGTAAATTTTTGTTTCTCTTCTTCTGATAATGATTGTGCGACATGTACCAATTGTGGTTCCTCTATTGTACCCAAATTGATAGATTGAGTGGGCTCAATTAGAACTGGAGATCTATCTTGTAAATGACTCAGAAGGACATCAAATATCTCATCCTTAGGTGCCTCAGAGAGGTTTTCACCTTTGGATACATCTTTTATTTTTACTTTTGTAGGTTCTGAGACTACCACAAAGTGGTTTTCACCCTTAGAACTCTTTTTCTTTTTCTTTTTATTCTTATTTTTTTGACTAAGATAGTTGATGTTTGACTCAGTCATGCTGACGCTTGATTCACTTATGGAAGTCCTCATAGGCTCAACTACATTGAGGTAGCAAGCAAGGGCATGGTCATTCAGGAAGGTATAAATACCATGGCTTGGATTTGTGGAGGTTTGATCAATAATTTCTAGATATTGGATAGTCAAAGTAGGGAAAGATTGGAAGATAGTGTTTATGGATATGGATCTACCATCATTGGTCCTAACCCAATGCTTGAGTTCAAAGGTGATATTACAACTTAAGACATTCAATTTTTGAATAGGCTCAATGTCATCGTGGGAGGTCAATTCAGCCATAGGTGGATTAGACTCGATAGGTTCATCATTTTTCTCTAGACTCACATTGGGATTAGGTACATATTGGTGAATAATATCAACATGTTTCTCTGTAATAAGCTCATCTTCATCTGGTTCTGGAATGGCTCCCCATTCATAGTCATTTGATTCAACTTCTGATTCAAGATCTCTAGGAAATCTTATAACATGAGTAAAGTCGGGGTGAATACCCCAAGAAGGGTTACCCTTAGATTCTAATTTGAATTCATACTCATGGGAATCTATCTCAGAATCACTACCACCTCCCTCTTCTTGATTATTTTTGAGATTAGTTGGTTCTTGTGTTGCAACTATCTCTTGGTTGATAGTAGGTTCTTATGTTTCTACTACATTAATTCTTTTGATTAGATCATCTTTATCATCAAGAAGGTCTTTGATTTCCTTAGGCAATTTTTCATAGGGGATGAATTCTGAGCTGTCTGAATCACAATCTGATGATTCTATTTCTTCTTTCTTAAGAAGAGGTTCTCATAGTGCGATCTACTCTATGACATGAGAGCAATTACCTTTGAGGTGATAGGGTTTCTTCTTAAAGCCTAAGCCAACTTTATCTTTGTTTTCTCTACTAGTATGTGGGAGAGGTGCCTCAAGACCTTTTCCTCTGATTCCTAGAGGTCCTTTACCTAAATATCCCATCTTAGCTATTAATTTATCTCCTGGACCATACAACTTAGAAGGGAGTTTGGATACTATAGAGTCACTAGTTTGAACAACTTGAGATTCAAGTTTGTCTTTGTATAGCCATGATAGCACAGCTTCATCCTCTTCAAATTCTTGCTTGGATACTTGTTTTGCTACAAAATTCTTTTTATATGCTTCCAGAGGTTCTTTAGAGTCTGGTTTGGATTGTTTCAAAGATTTCCCATAAGACTTAGGTGAGATAGGGAGAGATGTCAAAGATAAGACTGACTCAATAGTATATTCTCCCATACTATTTTCTTTGATATTAACCTCTTTTGCAGGATCTTCCATTTTAGATGTGGATGCTTCTTTAGTTGGTTCAATGGAAGATTCTTTGTTATTAGGTACAAGCTTATTTGCACTTTTCTTCAAGGTGTTGCAAGTTGTATTCAGATCTATGGGGATAGCAACCTCTACTCCTTCATAAGGAAACTTCAAACATTGATGGTATGTAGAAGGAATAGCTTGCATTTCATGTATCCATGGTCTCCCTAAAAGGATGTTGTAGGCCAAAGGTAGATCAAGCACTTGACAGATGGTATCTTTGATAACTAGACCCACTCTGATAGGTAAGATAATGGTGCCTTTAGAAGATCTTTCTTGTTCATTATAGGCTTTGATAGTTATTTTCTTTCTAGGATCAATAGCCAATTCTGAAAAATCCCAATTGTGTGATCAAGCTGTAAGAACAAATGTTTAGGCTAGCGCCCCCATCTATCAACACACATTTGACTCTACGGTTCTGGATCAAGACTTCTATATGCAAAGGTTGATTATGTGGGTGACTCAAGGAGTTGTCATCTTCCTTTAAAAAGGAGATATATTGTGGAGATGTAAGATGTCCAACCATAGTCTAGAACCTGTCTAAATCAAGGTCATCAGGAACATTGGAACCAAGAAAAGCTTTATCGAGAATGGCTCTATGAGCTGGAGATATTGGAAGCAACTCAAACATGGAGATTTTTGCATTAGTGTGTTGGAGTTGTTGGACAATGTTATAAGATGTATGCCTTATATCCTTTGTATTGGAAGATTTGGAATCAGCCTTCTGTTTAGAAGCAAATGAAAGATTGAAGGGCACCTTAGGGATATTTGATGAATCTAGGATTTGTCCTTTCAGAGGCATTTGAGCTTGTGATCAAGTAACTGCATTAGCTAAGGAATGATCTCTATCTCTTCCTATAATTGTGATGACATTGCAACTTTCAGAGAGACATGGTTCAACCATATTGATGACAACATTATTTCTAGGGTAGGCATAGTTGACTTTTGCCCCCATATTAGGCTGAGAAGTTGAAACTTCTTGACCATGTTTCGGAAATGGTTTTGTGAATGTTGTATGATCATTATTTCACTGGGGATTTTCAATTGTGATGTCTCCACTATCAATTAGATCTTGAATGGTATGCTTCAAGTGGTAGTAATTATTAGTTTTGTGACCTTTACTCTGATGGAAATCACAGAATTCATTTCCTCTCCACCATTTTGGTTTGGGGTCTTGATCATTTGGTCAGATTGGTGGTAAAGAGATGATGTTATCAGCCAGTATAGTTTTCATATCTGATTCTAAAGACTCTCCCAAAGGAGTAAAATTTTGATGTTTATCCCATCTTTTGTATTCTGGCTTCTTTTGAGATGGTTCAGAAGACTTTTTCTCTGAAGCTTTAATGGCTTGAGTGCCAAGAGTGAGATTGTAGGCTAGTGCCTTTGATGGGGCATGGACAGTGTCAACAACACCATTTGTGATGATGCCTTTGTTCTTGTTCCAATTTTTTTTCTTGTCTTTAGAACTAGATCCTGATTCGTACTTGTCTTTTTGAAGTGTGATTTCTCCTTTTTTCACAAGCACTTTTTTTATTTTTATAGCATTATCCACCATCTTATCAAAAGATGTATGATCTTGCATTTGTAGAGGATAATTGATTTCTGGAACGAGGTTGTTGATGAAGATTTCCAATTTTTCTATTTCTAGAATAGGTCTGGCATGTAGAGAGAACTTCTTCCTCCATCTCTTGAGAAATGTTAGGAATGGTTCCCCTAGATATTGCTTGAGATTACAGATATCAATCATGGTGACTGGATGCTAAATATTGTAGGAGTATTGTTGATAAAAAAATTTGATCAACTCCTCAAAATTTTTGATAGTAGAAGGTAGTCTAGAGAACCAATGGATGGCTACTCCCCCTAGAGATCAAGGGAAGAGATGCATCAAATAGGTTGGTTCATGCATGAACTCCATTGATTGTGTACAGAATTCTCTAACATGATCTTGAGGATCTGAGTGTCCATCATACTTATCATACTTTGTCATCTCCACTTTTTTTGGAAAGGGTAGCATGTACAAGTCTTTGTCAAATGGAAAAAGACATAGAGCCTCCATGGAGAACTCTTTGGGTTCCTTCTCTTTTTTGAGTTGATTCAGTTTGACTTGTAAAGTATGTATTTGTTTCATCATAATTGTGAGTGGAGTTTCTTCCTCATGTGTGATGATAGCTTTGACATTAAAATTAGGAGGAAGCTTAGCTCCTTGATGAGCTAATTGTAAAAAGTATGCTTCTCTATCTTCTTTCAAGAAATGCTTCATCATCCATTTGAAGTTATCATCATTTTAATATTGAGCAATTTGTTCAGGTGTGGGTTTCTGATATGCACCATGTTGAGATTAAGGTCTTTGAGAGCCAAAATTTGTCCCTACTTGAGACATGGTAGGAGTTTGTGGACTCCCTAGATTAGATTGATGAGGGGTATGTTGAGTACCTCCGTGAGTTGATGGAGGAGGTATGTAACCAGATTTCAATCAATAGTTGCCAAGGCCATCATCCTCATAAAGACAAAAATTGATGAGTTGCTCAACAGTTGGAGTTTGGAGAGTGGTGATTGATTTCTTGTGAGAGGAAGCTCTAGTATCCACCATTAACCTCAAGTGAAACAAAAGAATAAGATCCAAATAATTGAAGAATGAATTGAATCAAGATGATTAGATGATGCAACCTTGTCAAGGTTTGATTGATTTGAAGATTTGATTAGATGTGGATGAAGGATATTGTTCCCTGGATGTATGGGTAGGTTCCCAAATGATAGCAGACAAGATATCACAACACTCAGTCATTTTGATGATTGATTGAAGATTGATAGTTATGACAAGGTTTTGACACGAGATGATAAAGATTCAAATTGATTAAATAGAAGGTTGAATTAGATTCAAAAGGCCACTTTAGGAAAATGATCAGATTCTCAATAGCTACTGCTCTATTCCTGACATGGTGATTTGATCAATAGATTCTGGAAATAGGTTGAAAAAGCTAAATATCTGGCAATTCTGACAATTTTCTGACAACTCTCAAAAATTTCCCAAACGACAGTCTGCAGACTCGTATGACAGTGGGTATGCTATAAAATGATAGTTGTAAAACTCATATGATAGTTGCAAAACTCATATGATAGAGGGTAACCAAGGAAATGACAATTGAAAATTTCATACATCAGTTGCAAGATTTTGACTTTGAGAATTTGCTGGCATGAAAACTCATACGACACTGGGTACTCAATAATATGACAGATGGGCTATAATGAAATGACACTTTGAGAAAACTCGTATGACTTTCTGACCTCCTAAGATGACTTTTGACTCTAGAAAAGGATTTTACTTCAGATTTTGTACATTTTGAGTTTTCAGATTCGAATTGTTTGCAAATTTCAATGTCTAGATTTGAGGATTATAACAAATTTATTCATTTTCAATAACTAGATAGATAAACAAGCATGCAAAATAGCAAGCAAGTGATTTCAAGCATGTCTGAAAATAATGAACAAGGGCAAAAGCAACCTTGCGCATGAACAATCAAGTGACTTATTCATTCTAATCCTCAGAAGCGCTAATTGTGTATGTTCCAAAAATGTTTTGCAATGAAGCACATATACCCTAGAAAATAAAAATTTGGCCTTGCTCGGGTTTTTAGTAATGGTTTGACTCTGCAACTTTTATGATCCAAAGGGGTGAACTCCAATCCCAGCACACCAGGGTTTTGACACAGTCTGAGAACTTAATCTTCAAGAGCTGCTAGGGAGATCTGACAACCCAACAATGAACCATACCCATGGAGATTTCTTCCACAAGGACATTTATATAGCGGCTGTCACTACCACGGTGAAAATGGCTATTACTACTTGAGGTTCCATCAATGCATTTTACCCTATGAAGGGATTGTTTGCTATGGTTAACCCTCTCTAAAGATGACTCACAATAGTATACCACAAGGGGACTTGGCTCTAGATCCAAGGTTTTTGACACCTTTTAACTTTTAACCCAAACAAAGTAGACAAATAAATCTGACACGCTAAGACAAAGTTTATCTCACCAAGGTCTATGATATCAACCCCACATGATCTATCAACCCCTCTGGAGAGAGAATGTATCAATCAATAAGGGAAGACACACTAACCAATTTTGATTCACCAAAGCTTGTGATGTCAACCCCACATGATCTATCAACCTCTCCTGGGAGAGAATGTATCGATCAATAAGAGAAGATGCACTAACCAAGTTGAATGTGAAACACACTAAGTATCCTCCCTACCTACAAGGATTCTATTGTCAAGAAGGATTTCACTAGGAATCCATTCTCTCAAGAATCTTGAATAGTGTTCATAGGGCCTAATTACTATGTGAGCATAGATGTATGTTTCCAAAAAGAAAATCTACCAAAAGTACCCAAAAAGTAGAAAGAGGAACACTTAACGCTTAAAGTGAATATGAGGTGAGTCCACAAGGTGGAACAATTAACCCCTCACACAAGCTAAAAATGAGTCCACAACTTAGAAAAAAAGTGAGTTCCAAAAAGCACAAAGGGGTTGCCTGGTGGAACAATTAACGCTTCTTTCCTATAGACCCCTCCCCTTTAATGTGGTGCTGATATTACAACCATGGGGTGAAAATGAGGGGCCGGTGGATTTAGCAAGTCCAATAACCCAAGATAGCAATCTAGATCAATCACAAGTAATCTAAGACTATCAATAAATACCTAAGGTGTCACAAACTAGTATCAATTATGCAAGTGTGTAAAACAAAAGCATGAAAAGAAGCACTCAACCTAGACACATGAGGGATTTATTTTAAGTCCAAATCAAAATGTTATTAGGTGAAGGAGAATACCTGGAATCCTCGCAATGTGCTTAGTAGATTTTACCTGATTTTTAGCAATTTATGCACTTGTTCCAATCAAAACTAGTAGGAGTCAATAAAAAATAGAGAATTTCAATTGTTAAGATTAGCCGTTAGTCAAAATCTGAAAACCCAATATGACAAACTACCCTGAAAAATGAAATGACAGTTGAAACCTGATGCTGAAACTCGTATGACAGTGGGTCTATTACCAGATGACAGTGCAAAAACTCATACGACAGTGGGTATGCTCCCAGATGACAGTCTAGAAACTCGTACGACACTGGGTGTATGGTGAAATGATAGTTGAACTTCTAGATGATAGTGTGTATAGCCTAGCACAATTCTTGATCTGATAGATAATCATACGATAGTGGGTTCAATGCAAAATGACTTTTGTTAGAAACTCGTATGAAGATTGTACAAACAAAAAATAAAAATCATATTTTTGCATAAAAACCGAGGAGAAAAAGATAGAAATTGATAGAATTGAATTGGAAACCCATTTTAGGGCCCCACGGTGGGTGCCATAAATGTGTGTGTGAAAATTGTACCTAATCTATAGACACAACACTTCAGTAAAACATTAGAGGTTAGCAAAAATCAAAATCATGCAAATTTAAAATCTAATCTAACCAAGTGATTTACTGCCTTCTAGTAGGTGCGAGATTGATGTTCTTAGATTGTTATCAAGATCAGTGACCTAGACGACACCTAAATGAAGGATTTGAATGCAAAAAATGGATATGGAATATGAATGCAATTAATCTATTTTTTTGGGTTTTAGATGCAATGATATGATGAAAACCGATATGAAATCTATTGCTAATATGAAAATACATCTATGATATGCTAATCTAGAAATAATATGATATGAATAAAAACCAAATTGATCTCACAATAGACTTGATTCACAATAAGCTTTGATTCTCTAGATAAAAATTCTTCAGCGTGATTATGCAAAATTATGAGATGCTTTGAGATGAGCTAAAGCCTTAATTTATAGAAATCCAGGGCTTTGGAGGTGCATGGAAGAAAGCCATAAATCACTCAGATTAACTCAGCTTGATTTTTGAGTTATCTGATAATAAAGATAATTTAATTCACAAAAACATGCAAATCATGCAAAAATAGCTTTTTAACTCAAATTAGAAGTTTAGATCAATTTTAAAATTCAAAAATGATGTTGAGTTCCAAAAACTCAATAACTTGCATTAATTTTTTGATTTGTATTTTAATTGTTCTTTGATTGTGCACATGGATAATTATGAATTAATAAATAAATAAAGTGATTTATTCTCAACTTAACTAATTTTTGAAATTAAATAATTGATTTATAGGTTAATCAATCATTTAATCAAATTTTTATTCAAAAATAATATCATTAAATATGACAACTTGCTTTTATTAATTTAATCAATTAATAATAGGAATTTTGATTTATTGCCAAATTTAAATAATAATATTTAGGAATAATTCAATTAAATAATTAAGTGGCAGAATTAAATCCAATTAATTAAATATGAAAATATTCAATTAATCAAACTTAGGATAAATGTGATTTATCACCAAATAATTATAAAATAAAAGATAATTATGATAAATAGGAATATTGCCAGGAATATTCCCCGATGCAGAATTTAAGATAATCAATTAGGATTCGATGGTGTTTTGATGTGCCTTAGATTAGGACTTCGATGTTGATTTCGTTGGATTTGTAGATGTAGGAGATTAATGAACTTATAGCCCATTTTTGGGGTATTACAATATTAGCATGTAAGAAAGCAATTTTCCTCTTCATTTCCTCTGCAGCAGCCTCCAACTCAAGTTTCTCAAGTTGAATAGCCAAATCTTCCTTGTCCTTTCTAGCCTTCTCCAAATCAATGCTTGTTTGGGAAGGAACACTAGGAATGGCCACAATTTTCTTGGGCTCATTAATATTGACACCCACTACCTTTTGTTTTCCCTTATTAGGGATTTCTTTTGGGGTGTTTTTAATATCCTCATTCCTCTGGATTTTAGAGGGATGCAATTGTCTAAGAACATGGCATGTCCCCTCAAATTCACTTTGTTTAGATTTGATATCCTAAGCCTATTTCCTCAAAACCCTCCATATCACCAAACAATTCCTTGTCCAAACCTTGAACATTTTGGCTTAGATCCCTAGCCTGACCTTCATTTTTCCTAGTTTTGATGATAAGTTCCTCCCTCTCCATGAGAAATTCATAGATTTGTTGTTCCCTCACCTTCACCCTATTAGCAATCTCAACAAGTTTTTCACGCTCTTTCTTCCTTAAAGCAATCGCCTCTTCCCTCAACTTTTCAGAATCGTAGGAAGTAGTTTTAGAAATAGAAGTTTCTCTTGGTGGTTCTAGGGTTTCTCTTGCAGGGAAATAACCTACTTTGGTGACTTCTATAATTACTGCTTTCTGAGAATGAATATTTGGCATGACCTTCCTGACATGTTCAGGGTCATCAGAAGAGGAGGAAGTTTCATGAGGAAGTGGGGCATGAGATCTTTCTCTAGAAGAGCCTTGGGAGCTGGTATTACTATGACCTCTCCTAAACCATTTCTTTCTACTAGGTGTATGGAGCTCATCACCCACATTATCTTCTCGGTGATCCTTGTAGTAAGACCTAGTGAACCTTGGTCAACTCATGGTATATGACACAAAATATATCAAAATGTATAGACACCAGCAACTGGTAAACATAGATTATTAGAGTTGCCACCCACTAACAAGCGGGAATCAAAATAGTTATGCTGGTCTATAAAAGCACAATAGACAGTATTTGCACAAACCTATTGCAAGCTTTTTTTTATAGGTCCCTAGTAGAGTCACCAATTTTCTTAGTGCTTAAATCTGTAGATGATTAAATTCTCATAAACTCATGTGATCCCAATAGATACAATCTAAAAAAATACAAGCACTAAGGTATTAAGGTTAAAAACCCTCTTCACTTCGAGTATGAAAACTTAGGCGGGTGTACCTATATCAATTCACTATTTGATTGAGCTCTGAATTGCAAACTAGCTCCTTCACTACTTTGTTATTGCTTTCAAAATTAACTCAATGAGATGTTACAACTCTGAGTATGGCCCAAATTATCCTGATACACAATGCTATGTTAGAAATTATGAAAGTAATGACATGAAACAATGGCTTAAGTATATTCATCCTTCTTCTGTTTAGAGTTGAACTCAAGGAACGTTAACCTTATTTAGTACTTCTACAAAGAATTAAAAAATACATCCATGAACTTTCACAGAATGATTCAAATATAAGGTTGTACAGGAAAATTAAAATGAATCAATTATTTATATTCTTGGTGGTAACAAGTGCAAATGGATCTAAAACCAGTGCCTTATCTACTTGGGTGACATAGTCAAACCCTATCTCCACAAAAATCTATCAAGACAAATATACTAAAACTCAAATGACATGCCTAACACCCCATTCTTTTAATTCCTATGATTTTCATCAAATTCATATATAGATTATTAGTTCACAGAGATCTCCCCTAAGATTTTACTCTTTCCTTGAAAGATACTTAAGCTTAACCCCTATATTCACCTGGTGAACAATGCACTGAAAAAGCCTTACAATTTAAATGCATAAGAAAACTAACACATCCATGTACAAAGACAACAAAATAGTAGTAACAGAGCTCCAATATTTTTTATTAATCATCAAACCATGTTCGTACAGTATTCTCTTGACTTCAAAGAAAATCAGGTTTTGTATTTAGAACCTCTTTACAAAGTATTGGCAACCACCCCTACAAAATAGAAAAAACTTGCTATATATACCTACAACCATATTGGAATCCTCAAAGGATGCAACAAGCTTCAGATGGCTAGGAAAAGATCTTTCACTAAAGACAAAATTACAAACTGACAAAATTTGATTGCAACAACAGATTGCAATTATCTACTTCTCAAACCTCTCGCAGGTGGCACCTTTGTCTAAGGATATTTCAGAGTAGTTGCTAAATTTTTTGCATGAATGATGACTGCCATTATAGGCTAACCTACATCATCCTTTGTTTGAAAAATGCTCTTCCTCAAAATCTAGATCAGGTGCCAAGTGCATTCTACTCTTCTTCCTCTTCTATAAGCTGGACAACTAGCTTCTTCTTCTTCTTTATTGTTAACTTCTCCCAAGCTACCACATCATTATTAGATGGTGAGTTGTAAGTTTGCAATTCCTGTAGTAATCAGATCTGCTGATTCCACATGGGGTAAGTTATATTCTTTACCTTAGTTGCAAACCTTATGCAATCATTTTCAAACTTGAACAAACTGTTAGCTGATCCATTAACATTTTCCACTCTTCCAAACTGACCATACTTCAACTATCATCACATATTGGAGGCAAATACATGCTATAATTCTTATCAAACATAGTCAACTTGGCTTTTACCTGGTTAGACTTACCCTTAAAAAAATTTAAAACATCACTCACTAGGCTAATCTTCTCAAAGACTTCAGTCGCAACCCCAGGGATCTTAGGCTTATGCTCTTGTATGCAATCAAGTTTATCAAATAACAAACTTCTCCCAGACCAAATGCTATAAAGTGGCTCCAGAGCAGCCAAAGATTCATTCACCTTTCCATTGGCCTAGTGCAATTGACTAACTGATTAATAAACTATTTCCATCATTTCTATAATTTTATCCCACCTATATTGCACAATCTTTGACACAGTGTCCAAAGATGCATCTATCCTTATCTTTTCTAGGTCCTCAGTAGGTTTCTTAGGTACTTCCTCTTTAATCTAAATAGGGGCCTCAATCTACAAAGGAGGATGAATGACTACCTTTGAAGCCTCTTCAAGCTTCACTTTCACTTTTGCCAACTCATCCTCTAACTGTTTCATTCTCATCATTTTCAAATCTCTATCTTTAGCCACTACACTTGAAATTTCAAACAATTTTGAATATCTTTCAGATAACTGAGCTATTTTTGCTTCATTCAAGTTAGCCCAATGAGTCACTACATTGGAAACTTCAAGGTCAATTGTGTTTTTCATAGTCCATATGATCTTATTTCCTTCCATTCGATCTTCTATACTCAATAAAGCTGGCTTTTGAGTTTTAGGGACAAGAGACCACATTGCAATAGCTTGAGATTTACGGTCATAGCCACTGCCTCTAATCATATCACCAATATGGACCTCATAGGATAGGCTACCCTATGGTTGTTTTCTTATCTGATCAATGATGAACGTAGAGGTCAAATCCCACCCTGGAGTCAATAGCATTCCACTTGACTTAACCAGTTCTCTAGCTTCATCCACAGTTATAGGATCAAGACTAGGATCATAAGATCCTAGAGCTCTCAAAGTTTCTTGACTTGGTTCCACTCCTTTAGGTGGAGATTTCTTCACTTCTTCATGTTTCCTCCAAATTAGGAAACTCTTGAATTCTTCACTCTTAATAAACTAATCATCACTCAAGAACTTCTCTTGATACAGCTCTCTGATATCCTATCCTACCCACGGGGATTGCTCATCACTTTCTTCATTAGTGGCCACCCTCTTGCTGGCTCTAATTGATTTCCTCAATTAATGATGGTAGGCCCTATGACCGGGAACAATAGCAAATGCTTTATCAATCCCTTTCTTTTTTTTTCCTTGCCTTGAAGACTCTCCTTCCTCAAGCCTCTGCTTCTTCAAAGGTGGCTCTTGGACATTCTCTACCTCTAGCTAGTTTTCAATAGGCTCAACAATTTGTACATCCCCAACTTGTGGTGGGCTATTCCCTTCTTGGGATTCATCAGAACACTCCTCTTGATTAGAGGATGAGTAATCCTTCCTTTTCTTTGGCTACTTTTGATCAATCAATTTCTCCAACTAATTTGATAGAGTGTCATGTATCTCTATCATCTTATCAAATCTTTTCAAGTAAGGAAGGTCAGGGAAGAAACCCTCAAAAGGAATTTGAACTTCCATCACCTATTTTGATAGATCTTCCAAATCAAAGAACCTATTCCACCTCCTAGTAACTTCATCCATATCCACAACATTTCTGATTATATCCTCTTCATCAAGGCCTTCATGTTCCTTGATGACACCAATATTAGGGATTAGGGTTAGCCTTACAGTCCTAATAAAACCCTCAGGGTCCACATGTCTAGAAAAACTAGACACCATCTAGAATTGATTTAACAATGCAGTGAGTTGTGGGAAGGCTCTCTTGCCAATCAAGAAATCACCAATTTTAAACTACCTAGGTGTGAAAGTACCCTTCTTATGGGGGGCCAAAAGCTCTTTGTCTATCCACATCAACTGCCAAATGAATTCCAAATAGGAAACTCTTGTTGGGACAAATTTTGGTAACAAATGTGGGGACTGGGGGCAACCGTAGACTGTCAAGATTATGGAATTTTCCCCAAAGTAAAAATCACCCCAATTATGGTCTCCCTCCCACTTCTCTAAAAAATTCTTAGGTCTTAGAAGTTTAAGGACCCTTGGTGATATCCTTATAGCATTTATGCCTAGCATCTTTATAATGGGATAAATAATGAAATTCTAGAAAACACAGAAGTCACCCTCATTTGAAGAAGAGTTCCATTTCCTCACCCATTATTGTACTGGATTATACTAGCCTTTGAAAGTAAACCTTGGTTTTAGCATGTTCAAATCAAAGCTATTGATGTTGAAGAACAAAATTAAGTGCATTAACACTAAATAATGCATGAACTTAATGGGATTCTTACTTTCCTTAATAGATATCAACCCTTCATGCATTCTATCAATTATATACTGAATATAATCATAATCAATATTTACTAGGGGGTTCTGGATGTCTAAGATTATCATCAGCAGATCAGTTGGCAAGAACTCTGGATCCCCATCAATTCCCAAAACCCTACACAACCCATAGCAAGTCTGCCTCATATAGTGTTGGAGGGATTTAAATTGGAAAGGGGCATTCATGTTAGTAGGGAGGGGAGCTATATATTTATCCTATTTTGGGATGTGCTTCACTATTTGGTCCTTTACTGACCTTATGTTATGTTTGTACCTCTCTCTTTCTTGGCTCAGGTTAATTTCTATAGAGGAAGACATGTAGAAATTAAATGCTTTCATGAAAGTATCCCCATCAAGAGTAACCAAAGGTGACTGGTCCTCTTTTCTAATTGTTTTGGAAATAGGGTTGTAATGCCTAGCCAATGGAACAATTAAATCCACTTCTAGAATACATCAGGGACAACTAATTTCCCCAAACCCAAAGCCCAACCATTACACATAGGAACATGCTTACCTCTATTTCCCTAAAAGAAGTTGAAAATAGTAAAACCTATGCTATTTGGTATGATAGGATCTCTACAAAGCCCTAGAACATCTTTTAAGACATCATCGGGAGCTCTTTTGTTCTGGCTGGTACCAGGCAAAAACTTCATGAACTCATCTGAATAATTCAGCTTGTTTTTATCTTTAGCTCCTTTGGATTTTGCTTCACTACTAGAAGAAACCACATTCTGCTCTAGTTGACTCATTTTTATTGAAAATGCTCTCAATTCTGCAAACTTGATTCACTCGGCACTCAAAAACTACTTTAGCAAACACAATTCTCCCCAAATGATTTTGGACACATAAAACAATGAGTTAAGCTTCTTTATCGATGCAGATCAGATGTGTACATCTACCAAAATTATTGTAAATCAATCCTTAATTGCTCCCATATTCAATTTCACATACCATCAGTTTTCAAAGTTGAGCTAGCCAATGTTTGGATGTTGATAGATAGAGTAAACAATTTGAAAATAGACCAAAAAGGCAATGATTACAATTCTATACTTTAACCCTATTTACATCACAAAATCCTCCCTTGATATATGATTGGATGGCTGATTGCTTTTCTTTCTAGCTTGACACTGTTCTTTTATCCATGTAGCAATGGTTTCTAGCTTTCCCTTTATTACTTTCTCCAACTAGGCCCATTTGGTGAATCAGTGACTGAAGGCTTCTCATGATCTCTTAATAAAATGCTAACCCTAGTTTATATTCAGAGAACTGGTGACCAAAGCCTTCGCGCATTCTTGGAATCAAACTCTTAACTCACCCATCTTTCAGTGAACTAGTGAACAAGCTGAATATAACTGAACATGATTACAGTCATTACTTAGCGAATCAACGACTGAAGACTACCTCTTATTCACTTATTGTTCCAGTTAAATGTCAAGTTATCTTGAGATTTGGTGACTGAAGACTCCACTTATTCACTCAATCCAAATCTTAACCTCATCCATATTACATGAATTAGTGAACAAGCCTTCCTTTGAGTCACTGAATTCTTTCTTAACTGCTCACTTCAAGCTGTGATTTAGATTCAACCATTGATCATATACTTAATCAATGATCCTCGTTAATTCACTGAATCGAAACAAGCCTTATCTTTTTATTACGAGACTTAGCAAACAAAAGTTCACTGAATCACCCAATACTTCAAACACTAACCATTCTTTATGCGATTAAGTGACTGAAACCTTAATACTCTGCTAATCCTTGATTTCACTCATTTGCCAAATACTTCTAACCTTCACCTTTCTTTTAAGATAACTTGTGACCACATGATTCGCTAAATCGCTAGACCATTTAAAACTTTACTAACTTATTCTGAGAACTAGAAAACAAAGGAAACATTACCTTTGCTAAAATTATTATGTCAAACTGTCAAAACCGCCAAACTTAGAGGATAGTGATACAAGCGCTCAATCGCTCTTTCACCAAGTGAAACATGTAGGACCCAAAAGATGTTGAGATTAATACATAACCATTGATCTTGACACTGATCAACGGTATTTGCCAGGTCACCAATTGATATAGCCCTTAACTACCTGATTCAAAGAATGAGTGATAACCATTATCGCTAGGTCACCAGAAGCTTGCAGGAAACTACCAAGTAATTAGCGAATAAGAGACAACACTTATCACCAATTCTCTAGTTAGTTTTGATAACCACCAGGAACCTTGGTGACTTAGCGAATAAAGAAAACACTTAACAAGCTTTGAATACATTCACCTATTCACTGAATGGTTGAGGTATCTACTAAAAGACTTAGAGACTATGCAGCTGAACATGACACCTAACATAGGCTTGACACATTCACCAAATCACTGAAAACCTTAAAGATGTGAAATTACATTACGTGACTTAGCAAACGTCCCACGGAAACAATCATGTGCACAATTAAGGAACTTAAGCGACCAAAAAGAAACTACGATTTATAAGAAACTAGGGCTGACTTGAGGGTTTTTACATGAATTCAAATTTTTAAGGACAAGACCTAGGGTAAGGGTTTCAAACTTTTGTCATGGCAATTTCAAAGAATTTTACAGACCCTAAACCAAGGAAAAATTCTTGCAAGGAGAGGAAACTAAAAACTTGACAAAACCTCAGAAAAATAAGAATATACCCAATAGACCTGAAAAATAAAAATGTCATTGGAACAAAGTGGGTGTTCCAAAATAAGTTGAATGAGCATGGTCAAATCACAAGAAACAAATCTAGGATGGTATGCAAAGGCTACACACAAGATAAGGAATAGATTATGGGGAGACATTTTCCCCTATAGCTAGATTGGAAGGAGGAAGGACTCTACTTGCATATGCTGCCTATAAATATTTCAAGGTATACCAAATGGATGTTAAGTCTACATTTTTAAATAGATTATTAGAAGAAGTTTACATTGAATAGCTAGAAGGATTTGTGGATCCAAACAAAAGACACATGGTTTATAAACTAAACAAAGCACTATATGGATTAACGCAAGCTCCCAGGGCATGATATGAGAGATTGCACAACTACTTAATATAGATTGGATTCTCAGAGACAAATGACAAAAACAATCTATACATGAAAGATGAAGAAGGTAAAAGAATCTTGTTGGATAAGATTTTTGTTGATGATATTATTTTTGGTGGAAAAGATGCCTTGTGTAAGAGATTTTCAAATGAAAAGCAAATTGAATTTGAAATGAGTATGTTTGGTGAGATCAAATTTTTTGTTGGTTACAAGTATATCAGATGGAGAAAGGAATTTTCATTACACAGTCTAAATATGTTCATGAGATACTGAAAACTTTTGGAATGGAAGATTCTAGACCAGTGAGTACTCCTATGGCTACTGGACAAAAGTTGTCTAAAACTGATGATGCTGCAAAAGTAAACCAAACTTTGTATAGATCTATGATTGGAAAGATACAGTATTTTGTACATAGTAGATGAGACATTGCACTAGTTGTTGGGATTGTGGCAAGATTCTCTGCCAATCCTAAGGAAACACACATGATGGTTGTCAAAAGAATATTGAGATATTTGAAAGGAACTGCTGATTATGGGTTGTATTACAAGAAGCATGAAAAGTTAAAATGAGAGTATATACTGATGTTGATTGGGTAGAAAATTTGGATGATAGAAAGAGTACTAGTGGTGGAGCTTTCTTTCTTGGATAGAGATTAGTTTCCTAGAAAAGAAAGAAACAAAATTGCATTTCCCAATCTACTGCTGAAGCCGAGTATGTGGCTGCTGCAGTGAACTGTTCAAACCTAGTGTGGATAAAGCAATTGTTGGTAGGAATGAAAGAAGAAATCACTGAACTAGTTGTTATCTTCTATGATAACACTAGTGCTATCAACATTTCTAAAAATCCAGTAATGCATACAAAGACCAAACATATTGCAATCAAGTATCATTACTTGAGAGAACTGGTACAAGATAAAGAGGTCTGAATGGAATCTATGAATACAAAGGAACAACTAGCAAAAATATTCAATAAAGATTTACCTAAAGAAGATCATGAACATCTGAGAAGTCAATTAGGGGTCCTTCCCCTAACTGAGGCTGCCTAGTCAAGCTAGGAGCACTGCATCAAATATGCTATAACAGAATATTTGACAGATTGATGCAAAAGAAGGTCACACTTTAGGATGAGCCTAGAGTTGTGAAAAGTATGGCAAAGACAAGAATCAGTCATAAGAAAAGATGATAGAGGGAGAAATATTGTTGCTAAACTGAAAAGATGATATCTACATCTGCAGGATGTATATTTTTAGTTGCTACTTTGGCATTTTTGTCAAAGAGTGAGATGAACTAAGATGAATGGGAGATGAATAGAGATGATAATAACACATGAAAGAGATGAAAGATCAGGAAAGAGGGAGAATTATGGATGGTCATAGAAGCGACGCTAATTGATTCTGAATCAGAATGAAGTTAAGGATATTATAAATATTTCTAATGGACATATAAGTTTTGGATTGGTTGGTAATCCATGTGTTATTCATATTGTGTTGCCATCAATGCCAAAAAGGGAGATTGTTGGAAACTGCAATTGAAGCAATTGTTGTATTTTCATTGATGTCAAACCTTAACTAGTAAGATTGTTGCTACTTAAGAAAGTACTATATCTATTTGATTGTTGTGAAGGGGGAAAACAAGGTTGGTAACAATAGCACCTAGGGAAAGGTTGAGTTATCTTGATACTTCAATGAGTACTTGATTATGTTGCACAATGATGAGTAATGTATTGTTTATCTTAGTAAGAATGAAGACTAAACTGGTAGACTTAACCAAGAAAAAGTGAAAAAATTTATTTTAAGCTGAGTGATGTTAGTGTCAACCAAGTTAGTATATGCCAAGTAATTTTAGTGTTGACTGGACATTAGTTAATTGCCAAGAAAGACAGTGTTAACCAAGGAAATAATTTTAGTATTGACTGAGCTTTCTAATGAAGATCGAGAAGTTGAACATAGTATTGACTGAGTGTTAGTATTTTACATTTGAGGGAGAATTTATATTTCTAGCCGACATCATTGAATTCTTGGATTATGTAAAATGTGTTGACTTTATTTATTGATTGTATGAAAGCATTTAATGCACTGTAAAATGTTTTATTATAAATCTTTTAAGAGATTTGAGATGTTTCTAGAAAAGAAGATGAAGAACATAAAGTAGGGTAGATTCAATGAATCTGACCTAACCCTAAGATCTATGAAGGAGATGGAGCAAAAAAAGATGTATTGACCTAATTGAGGAAGTATTAAGGAAACCTAAGCATGAGGTTAACAAGAGGAGGATGCTGGAAGTGTTGTTGATGTTATTGACTATACAAGTAAAGAAGGCTAAAGGAGAAGTGTTGTGATTTCTTGAAGGAGAGTTCTGAGTAGATCAGTGATGGTGATGGTGATGGTGATGGTGATGGTAAAGGTTCCTAGTCAATAAGCCAGTGTATGTGTATGGAATTGGATCTGATATTTGCAAAGTGAGTTGTATGTTTTTTAGATCAATACTACTGCTACTTTCTAACCATTGTATCACTCAAAATCCTTTTAATAGAGGTTGACCTAACAGTCATATGTATAAATCCTTTGAACAAGGTTGCATTCTAATGGAGTGTATGTAAGTCCTATAACAAGGCACATTTTTAGGAGAGTGGTTGAAATCCTTTAACCAGGTCACAATTGACAGTGTGTTTGTAACCTTTGACAGGGTTGGCTTTTCACCAAGATCACTTTAGAAGAGTGAAAATAATAGTAACATGTTACAAAGTGGTTTTTCCCAAATTGGGTTTCCACTATAAATCCTAGTGTCAATACTTGTGTGATTTTTTTTGTTTGAAAATTTCTATGTTTTACAAGTTAGATACATTTCTATGTTCTATTGATTCACCCCCCCTCTCTATTGTTCTAAATCATATTAATAGTAGCACATGGGTTTTTTTTATAGTGGAGCCTCTTGACACATCACTAGATTCAAAGAGCATCTAGACTCTATAGAAGGATGTTCTAAATAAGAAGTTATGATTGGAGATGATAATGCTTATCTAGTTATGGGTATTGGGACCTGCACCATATATCTTGAATCTGTTATATCTCTACAACTTACTGGTGTTCTATTTGTAGCTGGCATAATAAGAAACCTAGTTTCCATTTCAACACTAGAAGACAAAGGACATAGAATCACTTTCATGGATAGGAATATCTTACCTTGGCCTAAGAAATCAAACATAAAGAATGCTCACACTATTGGAGTTAGAGATGAAACCCTCTAGATATTGTGTACTCTTTCTCATCAAGCCCTAATTCATACATCAAATGAAAGTGAACTATGGCATAGGAGACTAGGACACTATCATTTTTTTGGTTTAACATCATTAGAGAATATGGTTACATGACTACCTAAACTTAGATCTAATCATATTGTAGCTTGTAAAGTGTTACCACATGCAAAAAATTTCATGGCTCTAGCCCTTTTCATCTAGTCTCTATTGTCATTTTTTAGGTCTCTGGTATAAACCCTTAGTTCAAATTTTTGAAAAACTAGCCATTGTATTGAAACCCTTTGTAATGCTCTGGCCTTATTCTAATTTCATGTTACCTTATTTAGGCCACTTAAAAGTCCTATAGCGTATGTGCTTTAATAATTTATCACCTTGCGGGGTTAGCTATTAATTTTTCCTAAGTTTCTAACCCTCGGTGGCCTTTAATTTTCCCTAAGTCATGGGCCTTTTAATATTTCCTATGTTTTGGCTTAATCTTTCCTGGGCCCGGCCTTCTAACACCATCTTGATCCAACTGTTGTCACAAAAGCACAAGGATTTTGTTAGAGGCTTGTGCTTTTGTAATGATCATTGATTCTCTTTATGACATAGCATTTCAGACTGTGGGTCCATAGTGACATGTATGCACAAATGGCAGTCTTTGATTGGTCCATGAGGTTCTACATTGGCAATTGTTAGTGGGACCTAGTTTTCAAATGCATCAGAGGGTCCTGACACTATCAGTTGATTGATGATGGGCGTATGATCTTATGGGATGTGTTAGAGGCTTAAGATCATGTGCCAACTATCAATTCTACCTTTTTTAGATGGGATACAATGCAGCGGGTCCACATGCCAGGTGTGCTGATTTAGCAAGCTATGATTGGTCCACAGGTGAATGACTAAATATGATATCAGTGGGGTGAGGTTTTTTGAGGACCAATGGGTTTTGATATTTTTAGAGCATCGATGGTCGGTGTGTAATCTAATGGGTTTCTCTGACACATGCAAACTTAAGAGAGTTGTTGATCTCTTTCGGTGTTAGAGGGTTGTCAGGGCAGGGCAAGATTCTCCATACGATGGTTATCTTATGATCTAAAGGAATCTTGGAGGTCTATGTGAAGATGAGACAACCCTCAATCTTCTTGATATGGGCTTGATAAATTTCCTCAGTCTTTTGGCGGTTGGGACAAAATTCTTAGCGGCCTGACAAAAGTTCAAAGTAGTTTGCTCATTCGCAAGGAGATTTGGCAGTGTTCTAAAAGGTCTGATGATTCAATGAAGGAAGGTCACGTGATTGCTAAGTATTTTAGCTATGACTTAAAATGTTCTGTGAACTGGGAAAAACCTTTTGTCACCAATTCCCCAATGTAACTGGGGTAAGTTTTTTTTCCTTTGTTCACCAGTTCACAGGGTTAAGCGGTGGTTAAGTTTTTCATCTCGTGAATAAGAAAAAGCCTTGTCACCTAGTCACTAGGAGTAAACCCAAGGGTAGTAGTTGAGTTAAGACTTAAAGCCTGCAAAATAGAGGGATCTGATGGTCACGACTTAAAGATAGCTTAGATTTAAATATTGACTGCCGATTCACTACTAGCGCTTGGAAATGACTATTGAAATTCAAATTCAAATTTACAGAGGGTTTCTCAACAATAGAAAGGACTAGAATTGAATGCTTTCATGGTTGGATTTGATTTGTTTGGTGGCCCTTTCTGTTACAATGTGGTCCAGGGTGTTCCATGATCATCTGTAGGGGTTTGTACTATGTTTTTTGTACTCGAGGCATGCTATAGGTGGCCGAATAGGTTGACATTTGGGCATTTTTGTGGTTCTCAATACCTCCTCAGTGAACTTATCATGATTGAGGATCACTCTGGGATTTGTTTCCTCTTGGTTGCCTGGGTTTCTTCCCTTGTTTTTAAATTTTTGACTATTTTCAGTGGGTTGGGTGGTTGAAACCCTAACCCTAGTCATCCATAGCTTGTTACAACCTATTTTGGGTTTCCAAGATGACTAGGGGGTATATATTGTAGCATTTTTTATTTTGTAAGGGTTGTTGTTGATGGTATTATAGTAAGTAAGGAGAGCCTGGATTTTAGGTCTATTTCTTTGGCATTTTGTTGTTTGATAATGTATTGATTCTGCAAGTCTTAATGAGAATATAGTTGAATTCCAATCTCATGGTGGTGTATGTCTTTTTTTTTTGTTCTTGAGCTCATATATGTTAATTTCACAAAGTGGGTTAGCATATGGTAAACAAAGAGTATTTTGAGATTATCTTTGAGTTCCTAGCAAAGCTAGGATTAAAATCTTTAAGGTAGTCTCAGTGAGTTCATGGCTTGATAAGAATTTGATGTCCTAATATGTGAGTAAGAGGGATAATAGGAAAAACACTTATCTTGAATTCAATTGTGTTTAAGTTAGGGTTCAGTTGATATATGTTATTAGGTGACTTTATGCCTTGGTTAAGGCACTGATCCCTTCTTTAGAGGCAGTCCATCATCATCAATCACACACACATTTAAATGATAATATCTTTAAATCAATTAGTAAGGGGTATAGTTGTATATTGTTTTGAGACTCCGTTGGAGAAGTGAGTCAAGGGTACACCCACCTGAGCATTAGGGATCAAAGTGTAGGAGGATCTCATTGTTGACCCTTGTTAATTGGTCCTCTTCCTTGTAGACTTTAGAGTGGTGATAGAGTCAAAGCATTATTAAAAGTTATCCATCAAAGTATAAATTTACAAGTTGACGATCAAAGGGAACTCGCAACAAAATGGTGCCTCTATTGGGGAGAGTCTAGAGATAAAAGTTTTCAAAGTGCACTCTTGTTTTCCTATTGTATTCAGTTAAAGATTTACCACTGTGGTGGGTGACGACTCAAAAAAGGTTAGAATGAGTGCTATAGACTATAAAAGATGGACAAAAGGAGGAATACTAGGTCCTTTGTCAGAAAGAATCTAGAGTTCACTTTGGAAAAATTACCTAGATAGGAGAAGAAAAGTTGGATCAAAAGGAATGGTGAGTCAACTAGTGCTCCCATAAGAGAACAAAGAAATACCAGAGGTAGAGCACCACATGTTTCCTCAGGTGAGGAAGGTTCACAAGAAAGAGTTTCTAGATCAAATGGTAGTGGCTCTGAAGATAAATTTTATGATACCCCAGAGGCTGTATTTCAAGACAAGGGTTCATTGCCTACAGGTTAGGATGAACAAGCCAGAAAGATGGGTTTGGAGATTGATTTAGATCTTGATGAAGATAATTTCAGAAGAGAACCCATGAGACCAAGGTAAGTCCATTTCTCATATCAAAATCTCACTGATATGGATGTGTCATTAGGTTATGATGACATTATGATAGACCCAGATGATTTAAATGCACTAAGGTTGTAGTTGGTAGAACAGGATGCCATACACAAGAGGTTACAAGAGGAGAGAGAGAGGCTGAAAAGGTGAATGCTCTAATAGAAAGATAATCTCTCCTTAGAAAGATTAATGAAATGAAGGAGAGAAACAAGATGCTTGCTTCTGCTCCTAGGGTGTTGCAGCATGATGTTTTTGGTGTTCTTGAAGTTCTAAGAAGTGAGCAAGAATGCTTGTTGCAAGACCATGAGTTTGATGAAGAGGTCCCTATGATCAGACAAGTGCAAAGTTATGCTCCTTTGCCTAAGGGTAAGAATGGACATGAGATCACTAGGCCTATTGTAGTTATCAATGAAAAAGGAAAGCAGAAGATGGTGGGTGTCCAAGCAAGAAAACCGGTGACAATACGAGGGATCCCACCACCTAAATCAGATAGATAGAAAGAAAAAGAGAAGAGGATGAAGCTCTTGCTCAAGAGTTGGAAAAATCTAAAGTTGATGCTTCTATTATAGAGAAAGGAAGAAAGATCTAGTTCTTGAGGGCTTCATCAGCTAATGTTCATGGCCCTTCTGCTATTGAATTAGGTATGCCATCTATGAACACTACTGTTCCACTTAGAAATGCTACTACTAGTAATCTAATTCCTAATGTATCTACCAAATCATTTGTTGATCCTAATAGATAGTCAAATGTGCATGTGGGTGGGAATGTAGATAAAAATAATAATTCTAGTGGGAACATTAGTTTAGGATTTCAAAAAAGACCTATGCAATTAGAAGGCTATAGGAAAATTAGTTTTGATGGGATACCAGGCTACCCGAATGCTTTTCCAAATGATATAAGAGATAAGGTACCTAAGTTTTCTGGTAATAATGCTATTAGTTGTGAGGAGCATCTTAGGTTATTTGTTGATATGCTTAATGATTATGAGGTAGAGCATGAGGATGTAGTCATGAAATTGTTTGTTCAATCTCTAAAGGAGGATGCTAGAGATTGGTTTAAGAGACTTCCTGATAAATGTATTTATACTTGGGATTCTTTTGAGAGATGTTTTAAAGAGTAGTATGGTGATAGGCCTAATGGTAGCATCATGTTGAATGAATTCAATACCATAAGGAAAAATTAGAATGAGTCTGCAGCTAAATTCAACATGAGATTTCAGAAGGGTATGCATAAGTTGTTCCAAGTTATGCAGTTAGATGATAATGTCTATCTAACCACATAATTCAATGCATTTTATGGAAAGATGGGATACTTGTTGAGGGACAAAGAACCAAGAACTCTTAGAGATTATTTTAGGATTGCTATCAATATTGAGAACAATATGAAGATATCAGGGAAGTTGAGTGGGAAGAGAGATGACCCTAAATTTTTTGGGGACAAGGAATACAAAAAGGAAAATGATAGGAATGTTGGACCTAGGAGGCAAGAAGAAGATAAATTGGATAAGGTGTTGAATGCATTGAAGGATTTGAAGACACTTGCAAATAGGAACATCAGTGCTCCTACCAATGAAAGGCCTTAGTTCAACAACAATTTCAATAAGCAAAATAGATTGCAGAACTACCCCTACAACACCCAATGGAAGGATGGCAAGCCTATTGTCCCTGTTGCAAGAGGAAACAATGACAAAGGTGTCCCTGACCCTTTACAAAAAGCTTTAATAAATTCCATGGAAGACATACCTTGGTGTGTTGCATGCCAGTCCCCTCATTCTACAGAGCATTGTGTGGTTGCACATTCTATGGCTGCAAATCAAGATTGTGGCAATGAGGAGATAGATCAAGAAGAAGATAAAGATGATGTTGGATGCAACATGGCTTCTTCATATCTAGGATATGAAGATGATTCTGATTTTAATGAAGAAGCAAATGTAAATGTGAAGAGACACAATCAGGCCCTTTTTCATCAAGAAGTTTTTTTTGATAGTGAAGACATTGATAAGAAGATATGTAACATGAAGTCTTCTTCTGAGCTAGTAAATTTAAGAAGACCTTCTAGAGAAGAGATGGATAGGATTACTACAGAAATGATTTCTCAAGTGCAAAATAGAGGCATGGTGGCAAGAGATACAAATGGAAAAGCTGCAGGAATGTTTATAAAGAGTACCAACTTTGGAGAGCCTAATGAGAACAAATCAAAAGGTGATCACATGGTGAAATTCAAGAATGTAAAAGGTAATAATTGTGAGCCTAAGGGAGTTGGAGTTGAAATATTTTCTAATGAGATTGAGAAGCTAGTTAACACAATGGATAGGAATGAAAAGATGAGGGTGGCCAATACACCTAATGTATCAGACAAGCAAAAGGACACTAAGGTAGTGCAGATTGAGTTTCCTTCCTCTTCTCATGTTGATATGTTAACTATATTGTCTCAAATTATAGTTAAGGTTCCATTGTTAGAATTGTTGAGGATCCCCGAACATAAAGATAGAGCTATTGCATGGGTAGATAATGTTCATAACAATGATGGTGCTTGCAATGGATCTCAGGATAAAGCTTTGAAAGGTGTTTCTGCTCAAGGAATTGTATCTCAAATTCCTCCTATATATTTGGATAGTTCTATCAATGCTAGCCTTGAAAACATTGATTTATTCTTTTTAAGTGTCCTTGTGAATGGAATGAAATTAAGAAGTTGTATGATTGATAGTGGTGCCTCTAATACTATCATGCCTTTCAAAATCATGGAGAAGTTGGGCCTTAAAGTTGATACAATTCAAGGCAAATGTTGTGTAATGGGTCAGAGGGAGGTACCAGTCATTGGGACTATCAATGCAATGCCATATAGGATGGCAGCATATCTAGAGAAAGAGCTAACAATGAGTGTTTTGGTGGTGGACATTCCTCCTCATTATGGGATGCTACTATTTAGAAGGTGGAGTGCTGCCATGGGTGGAAGTTTACAGTGTGATCTATTCTATGCCACTTTCAAGATTGATGATCAGTTTGTCAAGATTTAATGAGAACCAAGAGTATGCAACATGATTGAGAGAAATATTGATAATGTGACTACATGTTTTGTGGATATTGATATTAATGCTTTTAGGGAAAAGATCCCTATACTTGAGAAGGAACCTATTTTGTCACCTAACTCTATTGAGGTAAGTGTTAATTCTATGAAGGGTGATTTTTGGGTAATGTACTTTGATGGTGCAAATTGCAAGGAGGGAGCAGGAGCAGGTATTTTACTTATTTCTCCTAATGGAAACACCTAAAAGTTTTATTTCACATTGAATTTCTTTTGTACCAACAATATAGTAGAATATGAGGCATTGTTGTTAGGACTGAGGTTGGCACAAAAACATGGTATTAAGTGTTTAAGTGTTGTTGGTGATTCTAAGTCAGTGGTGTCCCAAGTCAGGTCAGTATATGCTTCCAAGAACAAAAGGTTAAAACAATATAGGAATGCAGTTTGGGATTTGATTGAACATTTTGTTGCCTTCAATATTGAGTGGAAGGATAGGAGTAACAATAAGATGGCTGATTTGTTAGCCAATATAGAAATCAATCCCAGTGATATTACATTTATTGGTATCTCTAAAGTTGAAATTCAAGCTAGGCCTAGTGTACCAGACAATATTGAAAATTGGCAATTTTTTTATGATGATAATGATATCTTGAAGTTTATGAGTTGTGAAGATCAATATCATGGTTAGGAATTTGATTGTTCAGCCTTGGTTGAGTCAATACAAGGAAGGGAGGTTGTCTTTGGTAATGAAGTTATTCAACTTAGAACTAACAAGGTGCCCAAGGGGCTTGTTGTTTTGGAGACTATCTTTGATAACCAGGAGAGAGTTCAAAAGAATATCAAAAAAGAAGATCATGTTGATCTAGAGGAGATAAATCTTGGAACACATCAAGCACCTAAGAAGGTATACATTGGTAGGGACATGTCTCACAATGTAAGAAAATCTTTGATTGAATTATTGAGAAAATTTAGGCATGTTTTTGCATCATATGATGACCTAAAGGTTTATAGAGAAGATTTGTTTCAGAATATCATTCCTTTGAAAGAAGATGCTAAACCTTTGAGGAAAACACAAAGCCCTATAAATCCTACTTTGGCACCTAAGATACAAGAAGAATTAATGAAGTTGAGAGATGCTAGAATTATCAAGCCTATAAGGCACTCTTCTTGGGTTTCAAACCTTGTTCTTGTGAGAAATAAAAATGGTGATATCAGGCTTTGTGTGGACTTCAAGAATTTGAACATCATCTCATTAAAGGATAACTATTGTTTGCCCAATATGGAAGCTATGTTGCAGAGAGTGACCGGATGTGAATTGATGTCTATGATGGATGGTTTCTCTGGTTATAATCAGGTAATTTTCAAAGAATTAGAACAATTTAATATAGTTGTTACTATACCTTGGGGGACATATGTTTATGTGAGAATGCCTTTTGGTCTCACAAATGCTAGTGCTACTTTTTAGAGGGCAATGGATGTTGCCTTTTTAGATTTTATCAATGATTTCCTTATTGTCTATCAGGATGATTTAACTGCCTATTCTAAGAAGGAAGAAGACCATTGTACTCATTTAGAGAAAATATTTGTGAGGGCCTTGGAATATGGCATTTCATTAAACCCAAGGAAATGTTCATTTGGTGTCAATGAGGGTAAGTTGCTTAGCCACTTAGTTGGGAAGCAAGGAGTGAGAATTGAACTTTAGAGGGTAGCAGCTATTGATAAGATTCAGAGACCAAAGAATGTTAAAGGAATTCAATCCTTCTTTGGTCAAGAAAATTTATTAAGGAGGTTTGTAACAAATTTTGTAGAGGTTACTAGACCTATTTCCAAGATGTTGAAGAAGGGATCTGCTATTACATGGGAAGGTGAGCCTGATGAGGATTTCAAAAATATCAAGAAGGCTATCAAAGATGCACCAATTCTTAAGGCACCTAATTATAATGTCTAAATGCATATCTTTTCCTTTGCATCTTTTCATACTATTGCTGCAGTTTTGTTACAAAAAAATAAGGATGGTTTTGAGTAGCCTATTACATTCTTTAGTAAATCTTTGTAGGCTGCTGAATTGAAGTATGACATAAATGAGAAACAAGCATATGCAGTTGTGAAGGTAGTCAAGGCTTTTAGGTGTTACTTGATGGGAGAAATTGTGATTTCTTTTGTGCCAAGTGCAGCTGTGAAAGATATTTTCTCACAGCAAGAGGTGTCTGGGAGAAGATGCAGATGGATTAATAGGATCCAAGAATTCAACATTGATGTTCAAATTACTAAATTGGTTAGAGGACAAGGATTGGAAAAATTGATGGCTCAATCCAATCTTGATGCAAATCAAATAAATCATTCTGAAATTGATTATACATGTGATATGGATGATTGTCTTTGGTATCAAGATATCATCTATTACTTAAGAAATATGAAATGTCTAGCAGACATGAATGATAATCAAAAGAGGACATTAAAATTATAGGCCTTCAAGTATGTAATTGTGAAATGTAAATTGTATAGAAAAAATTTAGATTGCATACTTTTGAAATGTGTGGATGAGGATCAAGCTAACAAGTTGTTAAAGGAAATGCATGAGGGAGTTTGTGGTGGACATTATATGGGTAAAACTACTGCTCATAAAATCTTGAGAGTAGGATTCTAGTGGCCCACAATCTTCAAGGATTCAGAACAGTTGGTAAGGAGATGTGATGCTTGTCAAAGGTTCTCTGGCAAGCTTAAATTTTTAGGCAATGTGCCATTAAAACTAGTAGAAGTACATGCTCCTTTCCAACAATGGGGAATTGATTTCATTGGGGACATACCAAACAAGTCAAGTGGAGGACACTCATGGATCTTAGTTGCCACTCATGGATCTTAGTTGCCACTAATTACTTTACAAAGTGGGTAGAGGCTATACCTACAATAAATTCAACTAGTAAGGTGGTAATTGATTTCTTGTTGAACAATATTGTCACAAGGTTTGGGTGCCTTGAGAGAATAGTTAGTGACAATGCCATGTGCTTCAGGTCTGCTGAATATAAGGACTTTTGCAAAGGTTTAGGAATTTAGATTTCTAATTCCTCACCTTATCATCCACAAGGAAATGGTCAGGAAGAATCTACTAATAAGAGTTTGAGTAAGATCCTCAGCAGAATTCTTGAAAAGAATAAGAGGGCATGGAATTCAAAACTGCTATTAGCTCTATGGGCTAATAGGGTAACTGTGAAGATGGCAATTGGTTGTGCACCATTTGACCTAGTATATGGAATACATGCAAGGATGCCTTAGAATAATTTATTGGAAATGTATAAATTTGTGCAATTATATGATGATGACATAGATGATGAGATGTAGTTAAGGATTGAGGACCTCATTAGGTTGGATGAAACTAGAAGAGAATTAGTTGTAAGAAATGCCAAATTGCAGTTGCAAGTTAAGAGTTTGTATGACAAAAAGACTATTGAAAGAAGGTTTGAGCTTGGTGATTTGGTACTAATTTGGAATGCTAGACTGGAGGATAAGGGAAAACATGGTAAGTTTGATCCCATCTAGCTAGGGCCATATTTAATTCATGAGAAATGGGGCCAAGATTCATATATGGTCAAAGAATTGAATGGTGAAGTTCAAGAATTGCCAGTTCATGGATAATTCTTGAAGAGATACTTGAATTGAAGGTATTCAATTTTCCATGAATAGTAGTTAGGTCTGTACATGTTGTAAATTCTATAAATAAGTTGCTTGTCCCTATCCTATTTTTTCCTAGTTTGTAGGGTTTTGGTTCTGTTGCTCTCTATTGTCAATTTTTCTAGTGGGATGGTCTACTCAAACTAGTGATTCTAAGTCCTTGCTATGCCTGCAAGAGGCATACATCCCCAGACAGAGCCACTGTTAGCACATGAAAAAAAATTTCATGGCTCTAGCCCTTTTCTTTTGGTCTCTGCAGTCAATTTTCAGGTCTCTAGCTTAAACCCTTAGTTCAAATTTTTGAAAAACTAGCCGTTGTATTGAAACCCTTTATAATGCCCTGGCCTTGTTCTAATTTTGTGTTACTTTATTTAGGCCACTTAAAAGTCCTATAGCACATGTGCTTTAATATTTTATCACCTTGCAGGGTCAGTTATTAATTTTTCCTAAGTTTCTAACCCCCAGCGACCTTTTATTTTCCCTAAGTCATGCCTTTTAATATTTCCTATGTTTCAGCTTAATCTTTCTTGGGCCCGACCTTCTGACACCATCTTGATCCAATGGTTATCATAAAAGCACAAGGGTTTTGTCAGAGGCTTGCACTTTTGTGATGATCATTAATTCTCTTTATGACATAGTGTTTCAAACTATGGGTCCATAGTGACATGTATGCACAAATGGCAGTCTTTTATTGGTCCATGAGGTTCTACATTGGCAATTGTCAGTGGGACCTAGTTTTTGGATGCATGAGAGGTTCCTAACACTGTTAGTTGATCGACGATGAGTGTATGATCTTATAGGATGTGTCAGAGGCTTAAGATCATGCGCCAACTATCGATTCTACCTTTTTCAGAGGGGATATAGTGCAGCAGGTCCACATGCTCGGTGTGCTGATTTGGCGAGCTATGATTGGTTCATGGGTGAATGAATGGATATGCTATCAGTGGGGCTAGGTTTTTCAAGGTTGAGTGGGTTCTGAAATTTACAGAGCATCAATGGTCGGTGTGTAATTTGATGGGTTTTCTATGACACATGTGAACTTAAGATAGTTTTTGATATCTTTCAGTGTCAGAGGGTTGTTAGGGCAGGGAAAGATTCTCCATCTGATGGTTTTCTTATGATAAGAAGGAATCTTGGAGGTCTATGTGAAGATGAGACAACCGTCGATCTTCCTGATGCGGGCCTAGTAAATTTCCTTAGTCTTTTGGTGGTTGGGACAAAATTCTTAGTGGCCTGACAAAAGTTCAATGTAGTTCGCTCATTCACAAGGAGATTTGGTGGTGTTCTAAAAGGTTTGGTGATTCAGAAAAGGAAGGTCATGTGATCGCTAAATATTTTAGCGGTGACTTAAAATGTTCTACGAACAGGCGAAAATCTTTTGTCACCAGTTCGCCAAATGTAACCGGGGTAAGTTTGTTTTCCTTTGTTCGCTACTTTGCAAGGTTAAGTGGTGGTTAAGTTTTTCATCCCATGAATAAGAAAAATCCTTGTCATGTAGTCGCTAGGAGTAAACCCAAGGGTAGCAGTTGAGTTAAGACTTAAAGCCCGCAAAATAGAGGGATCTAACGATCACGACTTAAAGATAGCTTAGATTTAAATATTGACTGTCAATTCGCTGCTGGCACTTGGAAACAACCATTGAAATTCAAATTCAAATCTGTAGAGGGTTTCTCAGTGATAGAAAGGACCATAATTGAATGCTTTCATGGTTGGATTTGATTTTTTTGGTGGCACTTGCTGTTACAGTGTGGTCCAAGGTGCTCCATGATCATCTGCAGGGGTTTGTACTATGTTTTTTGTACTCGAGGTGTGCTACGGGTGGCTGAACAAGTTGACATTTGGGCATTTTTGTGGTTCTTAGTACCTTCTCAGTGAAATTATCATGATTGATGATCACTCCGGGATTTTTTTCCTCCTGGTTGCCTGGGTTTCTTCCCCTGTTTTTAAATTTTTGACTATTTTCAGTAGGTTGGGTGGTTGAAACCCTAACCCTAGTCATCTGTAGCTTGTTGCAACCTATTTTGGGTTTCCAAGATGACTAGGGGTTATATATTGAAACATTTTTTATTTTTTAAGGTTTTTTGTTGATGGTATTATACTGAGCAAGGAGAGCTTGGATTTTAGCTCTATTTCTTTGGCATTTTATTGTTTGATAATATATTGATTCTGCAAGTCTTAATGAGAGTATAGTTGAATTCCAATCTCATAGTGGTGTATGTCTTTTTGTTTTGTTCTTGAGCTCATAGATGTTAATTTCACAAAATTGGTTAGCATATGATAAACAAAGAGTATTTTGAGATTATCTTTGAGTTCCTAACAAAGCTAGGATTAAAGTCTTTCAGGTAGTCTCAATGAGTTCATGGCTTGATAAGAATTTGATGTCCTAATATGTGAGTGAGAGGGATAATAGGAAAAGCACTTATCTTGAATTCAATTGTGTTTAAGTTAGGGTTCAGTTGATATATGTTATTAGGTGACTCTATGACCTAGTTAAGGCATTGATCCCTTCTTTAGAGGTAGTCCATCATCATCAATCACACACACATTTAAATGATAATATCTTTCAATCAATTAGTAAGGGGTATATTTGTATACTATTTTGAGACTCATTTGGAGAAGTGAGTCAAGGGTACACCCACCTAAGCATTAGGGCTCAAAGTGCAAGAGGATCTCATTGTTGATCCTTGTTAATTGGCCCTCTTCCTTGTAGACTTTGGAGTGGTGATAGAGTTAAAGCATTATTAAAAGTTATCCATCAAAGTATAAATTTACAAATTGAAGATCAAAGGGAACTCCCAACATAAAGGTTGTCCATTAGTAAAGAATACTAAAAGTAATTTTCATCATAGTGAAAGTAAAACCAAGGATGTTCTAGATCTTATTCACTCTGATTTATGTGGTCCTATGTCTATTCTCTCTATTGGAGGATATTTGTATTACATTATCAAGTTGTAGATGATTACACTAGGAATATCTAGATATATTTTATAAAATGTAAAGAGTCATAATAAATTCTTTCTAAATTCAAAGAATTCAAGGCTCTAGTGGAAAATCTATCAGGTAAGATTATTAAAATATTAAGAATAGAAAGTGGTAAAGAATACACTTCAAAGATATTCCAAAGTTTTTGTAAACATATTGGGATCAAGAGGGATTTCGCTAATCCATACAACCCACAATAGAATGGGGTTGCATAGAGAAAGAACAAGACAATAGTAGAATCTGCTAAAACAATGATGTATGATCAAAACTTAGAAACTCATCTTTGGGTCGAAGCCTCTAATATTGTTGTATATGTTCAAAATAGCTGCCCTCACTCCTCTCTTGAAAATAAAATTCTTGAAGAAGCATTCACTAGTAATAAACCTAATATAAGTCACTTAAGAACTTTTTGGTGTCTTGTCTACATTCACATTCCTACAGAGAAAAGAACTAAATTAGAACCTCCAAGAAAGAAATTAATCTTTGTGGGATATAGTGAAAATTCCAAAGCCTATATAATTTACATTCTAGGTCAAAGAAATATCGAGTTAAGTAGAGATGTAATATTTGAAGAGGACACCGCACTTAAAAGGTCCAAGGAAGACAATAATAATTCTCTAGAAGATCATAATCCTAAGATTCAGAGGGAGAATCAAGAAGTTGAAGATAATGAAGCTTTAGATGCTTCTAATGAATATTAAGTAGGAAAGAAGAGACCTCTTTGGGCTAGAAAAGTTATTGAATAAGGTGATAAATATGCTACTCTAGATGGGGCTATCAGGGAAAATAAAAAACCTCATAAATTCTCCATTTATGTTGCACTTATGAGTAAGCTTCTAAACTCAGAACCCTCAAATGCTAAAGAAGATCTTAAACATAAAACTTGGAAGGATTACATGATAAAAGAATACAATGAACTATCTTACAAAATGATGTATGGGATATTGTACCTAGACCCAAGAATAAATCAGTTGTCTCCTCTAAGTGGTTATTCAAAATTATACATGAGGCACGAAAGTATTGATAAATACAAGGAAAGATTTTTTGTAAGAGGGTTCTCCCAAAATGAAGGTATTGACTATGAAGAGAACTTTTCTCCAGTTGAAAGATATACCTCTATAAGAACAATTATTGCCATTGATGTTACCAAAGATAGGAAATTCCATCAGATGGATGTAAAGATTGCCTTTTTGAATGGTGTAGTTGAGGAAGAAATATATCTAGAACAACTAGAAGGATTCATAATACACAATCAACAAAATCATGTCTTCAAACTAAAGAAGGCATCATACGGGCTTACGAAAGCACCTCAAGCATGGTATGAAAGAATAGATCACTATCTATCTAAACTTGGCTTCTCTAAAAATGATGGAGACTCAAACCTCTACTTTAAAGTGGTAAAAGGAGATATGTTGATTTTGATTCTTTATGTAGATGATTTTCTAATAAAAGGTGAAGATTGTCTAATCAGTAAGTGTAAAGAAGATCTTGTAGGTGAATTTGAGATGAAAGACTTAGGGATAATACATTATTTCCTATGCTTAGAAGTTTGGAAACATGCTAATGTGATTATTCTAAATCAAGGAAAATACACTTTAGACATTCTAAAAATATTTGGAATGATGGATTGTAAGCCTATGAACATCCCCATGGAAAGAAATCTACTTAAACTAAAAGAAGAAGCATCAAGTTTAGAACTTGGAGATTCCACTCTTTATAGGTAGATTATTGGGTCTCTGATGTACTTAGTAAATACCATACTTAACATTTTTTATGCAGTAAATTCTCTGATTGAGTTCATGTGTGAACAAAAAAAAATTCATATGGTAGTAGCTAATCAATACTATGGTATATTTAAGGAAAAATAAGTCTTGGAATAAGGTACAAAGATGTAGATTTACAACTACATGGTTTTATTGATTCATATTGGGCTGAAAGTACTAAGGATCATAAAAGTACCTCTAGGTGTTGTTTTAGTTTGGGTTCTACAATGATATCCTAGTTTAGTAGGAAACAATCATCTATTAATCAAAGTTCCATAGAAGAAGAGTACATTGTCACCTCTATGGGAGCACATGAAGTAGTTTTGTTGAGAAAACTTATTTTTGGTTTGTTTGGAGAATCTTAAAAACCTACTATTATTTATTGCGATAATCAGAGTTGTATAAAGCTCTCCTTAAAACCATTATTTTACAACAGGTCCAAGCATATTGAGATACCTTATCACTATATTAGAGATATGGTGGAAAATAATGTTATTGAGTTGAAGTATATTAGTATAGAGGAACAATAAACTAACATTCTCACCAAGGCTCTAGAAAAGACAAAGGTAGAGCACTTTAGATGTAAACTTGGTATGATTTTAATTTTTGAGAACTTATCTCGGTAACTTTTGATTATTTTACTAATAAAACATTATTTTTTATGAGTTTTGTTTCATATCTATGTGTTCTTTGTGTAGATCATAAGGAAGTGACGACTTCCAAATGATTTCCACTTTTTGTTGTAGAAGTTGTTATAAGGTGAAGATCTTATAATGAATTATTCATCTATTGTAATAAAATATTATGAGAATGATATTTAAAATCATGATAGTTTATATTCTACAAATCAATACACATTGGAGAGTAAAATTTAAATTTCTCACATGTCCTATTGTATGGATATATCGTTTCTATATGATAAGTATCACATATGTGATACTAGTGCACATATCATACTAGACATCTTGAGTACTTGCTGAATATCATGGACTTCATATTTGGAGACCATTACTCTAAGTACTTGACAAGTATCATGGATTTGATATTTGGAGACCATTACTCATGATAATAATTTTGAGCACTAGGTGAATATCTTGTGAGTTGATATTTGGAGGCCATTTCTCTGAGTACTTGGTGAGTATCATGGACTTGATACTTGAAGACCATTGCTCATAATATTAGTAAAATGATATAAATTTTAAATGATTATCTATACTCACATATTACCTTGAGGTAATATTTTTATCCTCCCTAGATAAGAGGGAGTGTTAATGATTATTGCTTATGTTGGATAAAATGAGACTATATATATATATATATATATATATATATATATATATATATATATATATATATATATATATATATATATATATATATATATATATATATATATATATATATATATATATATATATATATATATATATATATATATATATACACACATATTGAATAGGTGGAAAATGGATCTTTAACAATGCATCTATCATTCACCTACTCATTTTTAATGTTTCTTTGGAATTGGATAAGTAATGTAAATCTAGAAATGCATGAAATTAAATAACATAAGATGCATACCTCATAATGGAATAGATCTAGAAATACCTATTTTCTAAAGCCTATGCATAGTTTCAAAAGATTCTGCAAGTAGATTTGGGACCAGAAAACTTTTGTCTTTCTGGAAGTAGGTAGTCTTTGACCCTGATAAAAGGTCAAAGACTACCTCAAGATTTTGAAGGTCATCTTTTAATTTATTCATGGAACTTAGAAGTTTTCTGAAAAGGGTACTAAGAAATAAACTTCAATTCTCGAAACAACGACTGTAGATATCTGAAAAAGTGTGTTTTGGGGTGGCTATATAGGGTTTTTCCTCAGTCAAACCCTCATTTTGGTGATCTCCACCTCCAAAAATAGCCAATTGTAATAGAATGTGTGTGTGTGTGTATTGAAAGTGTAATACCAAGATCTAATCTTCTAGATTAAAACCCTAGCATGAATATGTATGAGGAAATCATG